>CAWUFW010000003.1:10032500-10698209 GCA_963921515.1 Calotriton arnoldi
GCCGCCTGCCGTTTGTAGATCTCAACCGGCAGCCCGTTTGGCCCGGCTGCCTTCCCGGACTGCAGGGAGCTCAAAGCTATTCCTAGTTCCTCCTCTGTGAGGTCCGCCTCAAGCCTCGCCCGCGCTTCTGGGGAAAGCGTAGGTAGTGCAAAGTCGTGTAAAAATTCCTCAGTCTGACTCAGTCCTTTTGCAGACCGGCGAGTAAACCTGCTCAAAGTGGGCTACAAAGGCCTCCGCTATTTCCCCGCTAGTGGAGCACAAGGCTCCCGACTTATCTCTTACTCCTGACACCCATGAACGTTCTCTGTCCCGGCGCTCCAACCATGCCAGTAGCTTCAGTCCCTTATCTCCCACGTCATATATCCGGTGCTGAGTTGCCAGGGCATAGGCCCGCGCCTCTCCCTCCGCCATTGCCCTGAGATCTTTCTGCTGTAGTGCCAGTTCGTGCCGCAGTTCCGCTGACTGTCAATGCGGGATCGCGTTCTAATGTCTCCACCTCCCGCTCGAGCCGCCTAGTCTGTAGGGATTCCTCTTTCTTCTGCCCCCCGATTAACGCCTGTGCCTGGCCCCGTAGAACCGCCTTATATGCTTCCCACATCGTAATCTGGGAGTCGACTGAGCCCCGATTTCCTCGAAGTACAATTTGGAGCCCTCCCTGAGTTTGTCACACAGATCCGGATCCCGGAGACGCCAGGGGTCTATTCTCGGGTATGCGGCCCTGTTCACCACCGAGCCCCGCAGGAGAACGCGCACCGGAGAATGGTCTGAAATCCCACGCGCCATATGCCTGGTGTCCGTAAAGTCCCCCATCTGTGAGAGCCGGGCGAAAAAATGATCGATTCTAGAAAAGGTCCCGTGTCTGGCCGTGTTTTTAGTATTGTTAACACACATATATTGTTTCAATATGATTAGATAGTCCAGTAATTGTATGTGTAATTCAGACACTCAAAGTTTCGCAGAAGTAGGTGAAGGTGCGTGTTGATTATTTTCTTTGATAACATCCTATTAGAGGCCTATTCTTTTCAAAGCTGCCTGAAAAGAGTATTTGAACTGAATACAATGAAGTGGTAGGGAGAGAGGAATCTTCACACTTCCAGATGGCTGAGAGATTAGGCTTGCACAGGCAGGAGCTGCAAACACCTTTTTGAAGGCCATGAGCAGTGACCTCAGGCCACCAGACAGGCCTGGTCGGCTTGCTGGGACACTATCTTCATACGGGGCAATATCTCAATTGTTCTATCAAGGTATGCAGATGAAAGGCAAGGCCACCTATGAAACACATACAGGCCCCTTTTAGTGCCACGATAGATACGTTTGAGGCAAGAAGGGAGTTGGCATTCAAATGCAGGGAAATCCTAAATTAGTTATAATTTTGAAGTTCTTTATAATTTATTAGCCACTATTGTTGCTATTCTTGTTTTTATGGCGGACTATTTACATGCACTTAAATAGAAATGGGATATTAATAAAAATCATAAAAGTAAAGTCGTGTTTATTCTTGACTGTCTATGCATGGTGAAAGGAGATAAACAACCTACTACCAAGTATTCCTGAGTGTTGCCTGGAACACATCATCCTCATGTAATGCACAGGTGGTTTGTGGGTTACAGTCCACTGGGTTCTCTGTCTCAGGTAGGTATGTTGACTAATTCTACACTACCAGAAGTTCTAGAGATCCCAAAGCTTGTGCAATATTTTGAATAGATCTCAGAAAACATCACCTTAAAAGTTGGAGAGAGAATTTTAAACCAATTTCTCCCCTTTGTTCATTTGACTGTTAACAATGTTATGCCTATGGAACATCTGTTCCTTTTTGCAAGAGATAGTATGTCCAGCCCATTTAGGGGTGGTACAACATGCACCGTTTTTCTCATTACCTTGTGCAAAAATAATTTCTCATGTTGTTGCCCGATGTCCAATGAGAGGTGACAAGGACTATTCTCATATTTCTAGAGGGAATCTTTGTTTGAAAACACCAGATTCTCTTGTAGAGGATTTCCATTATAGTCGTAAGCACTGAAAAGTCCTGCCCACGTGCGGTGACCCCGGAGCACTTCAATATACATCTTCTTAAGTGTAGATTTTCGCTTTTCTTTGGAAAGGTCTGCAATGCCCATAAGAAAGATAAAGGTTCTGCATCCTATAGAAATAGGCTAAAATGGCCGAATTCTTCATCATGAAGTCAAAAAAGGGCCAGAAAGAAGTGTATAACTTCAAGATGTTTTAGCAAACCGCATAAATCTCCCTCACGATCCCTTTTTTATGATGGAGATGAGGGAGAGCAGGACAGCGTAGCCTCATAGATTGTCATTATATGGTTAAAAATAGAGGCTTTACCTTTAAGAACCCAGAGCCTACCAGTATCCCATCATGATCAGCAGGTGGTAGTTGCTTCAGTTTTTTTTCTGGCTCCTGCTCACAGAACCCTGGAGTATTAAGCTTGGCCTTTGTAAGCTTTCTCATCATAATTCTCCAGTAGAAATTGGTGACAGCATTTTTCTTCGTTTTTCAACTCTCCCTGCCTTTTTCTATTTTTTTCAGACAGAAAAGTGAGGTATTTTGTCAATAAAATGCCTTCATTATTTGACAGGTGCCCAAAATGTGGGAGGAAGAAGGCCAAAACAGACCCTCATGAAGTCTGCATCATCTGCCTTCCACCATCTCCTGTTCCTGATGTATGTCATCTTTGCAGGAATTTTTTGTGGCGCATCTTACATTAAAGCGAGAAAAGTCGCTTTCATGGGACTGAAGAGGCGGCGACAACAAACAGTCTGAAAGTGGGACCTTGGAGCGAGGTTAAGGTCAATCTTCCACCAGGGCTCTTCAACCTCTAGAGGACGTGTGAGGTCTGAAAAGGGGTTTTCAGGGCAAAAGCGACATCAGTCCCGGTCGACGTCGAGCTGATAAACGTTGATGCAAGGTACAGCTCCGACTTGTTCGCCGTTAAGAGCTGGATCGACATCGAGGCGACCCCAGTAGACGTCGAAAGGCCAATGCTGTGGACACGCAGACTATGGTCTACGTCGGACTGCCTCATCTTGAAGTAATGGCTCGACATAGAGGAGCAGAATGACTTCAAAACGTCGTAGTGAAATGTCGACGTCTATTAGTTTCTTGACATCAAGGAGACTGGAGACGAGGAAGAAGAGGAGAAGAATATATTAATCTCCAGACTCTCAATATTCGAGAGCTTATTCGCCCTCTCCTATTGTGGTGCCATCATCTGTCTCCTCCTCCTACGCCCCCTCCCCCCCTGCAACCATCCTCGCCTCTTCAACCACCACCTCCACCAATAGCGCCTCCTCCAGTGGCGCCAGTTCCAGCTCCGAGGAATAGATAGCTCTCTCGAACACGCCACCACTCATGCCATCATACACATCATAGTCCCAGGCGCTCATCGACATCTTCACACGGTTCTCATCGACATAGGTCACACCATACAAGATATAGATCAAAATCTCATCATCGGCATACAGAAACGTCCTCCACATCTACAGGAGGATATTCTCCAACATTATCAGACCCTCCACCGCCTCGTATCTCCCTTGTGGATGACATTAAAACCTTCCAAGAGGTCCTGGGACAAGGAGCGGCCAAACTGAATATAAAAAATCGGTCCAACACCTTCCACATCTGTGATATTTGAAATACTACACCAACATACTAGTTCAAGACCTCTACTTCCACAGGTCCGTGGTCTCCTAGAGGCTGACATGGAACTGTTTTTGACACTGGCCATAAATAAGCCTGCTTCGTCGGGGCAACAAAAAAATAAAAAATACCGGCATCCCTATCAAGATCCTTTGTACCTCCGCTCTGATCCTCCACCAGGCTCTGTAGTAATATTAGCTGCTAAGAAGTACCACTCCACTGCTCCATCATCTGCACCCCCGGATAAAGAGAGTAGAAAACTGGACTCTGCAGGCCGTAAAGTCTGCAGCAACATCAAAGAAGGCAGCCAGTGCAACAGCTCTCTTGGGCAGATATGACAGAGCCCTCTGGTACTCCATCCAGCATTTCGCTGAATACCTTCCAGAGAGAAAAGAAAGGACTTCGTGGAGATAGTCAACGAGGGAGCAATGGTATCTAATTAAGTGTTTAGAGCAGTAGCAGATTTTTCCCTGCAACTCGCACACTGATACTGTCACAAAGTAACCCTAAGGAGACATGTTTGGCTCCGATTGGCATCCCTCAAGCCGGAGTCTCAACAACCCATACAGACTTGCCATTCTCAGGTTCCACACTTTGGAAGTCATGCTCACGATGAAATGGCAAGAATGAAAAGCGAAATAGAGACTCTAAAAGCGGTGGGTCTGGAGAGACCAAAAGAACAGAGAAAATTGTTCTGACCCTACCAACATAGTTTTTATTCTCAGATGGGTTCAAACCCCTCAGTGGTATACAGGTAGATCTCCGCAACAACACCAAAAATCGTACCAGCAACAGTAAAAACAGACAAGAGGACGCTCTACCCAGAAGCCTGACCAAGGAGGTAAACAGGCAACCGGATCCAAACCATGAGTCCTCTCTCCCCCTTCGCCCCCCCCTCTTCCGTTACGCACTCTGGTAGGGGGGGGAGGCATTTCTAACTGAGTGGCAAAACGTCACAAAAGACACCTGGGTTATGAATATTGTGCAAAATGGATATTGTCTCAGGTTTACCACCCTGCCACCGTCCCGTCCATTCCTCCAACGCAGTCCAATTTCCATCTCATTGCTACCGTCCGAAGTCCGCATCCTCTTACAAATGAAGATGGTGGAAGCAGTTATCCAGACAACTGGGGACAGGCATTTACTCCAGGTACTTCCTGGTGAAAAAGAAAGGCAAAAACGAATTCAGACGCATACTCCATCTCAAACTAGCCAACAAATGGGTTCGTCGAGAGTTGTTCGGATGCTGACATTACATCAAATCTATACCCAATTACACCAGGGACATTGGCTTTGCTTCATCGACCTTCATGATGCAGACTTTCACATTCCAATCTCCAGAAGCATCGAAAATGTTTAAGGCTCATTGTGGGGCAGGACCATTATCAGTACACAGTTCTTCCATTTGGTCTATAGTCAGCACCCAGAACATTTTCAAAATGCATAGCAGTGATAACAGCCCATCAACAAAAGCACCGAATCTTCCTCTACCCACACCTAGACGATTGGCTCATAACGGCGTCAACTTCTGAGGAAGCCCAACTTCATTTCAACTGGACCTGCGATCTCCTTCAACGGTTGGGGCTTCACCTCCACCTCAGCAAGTCAATGCCAACTCCGGTTCAGACTCTGCATTACTTGGGCACCTCCATCAACACCAGACAGGCAAAAGTGTGTCCAACTAACAGACAAGATAAAGATGTCCACACATACAAAACAGTCCCTGAATTGGTGATGCTCTCCAGCCAATCTCCTGCAAGGCATGCCGTTTCACCAACAGGTTCCCTCTCAGACCATAGTGATAGATGAATCACTACTAGGATGTGGAGCCCACATGGATCACCTCCAGACTCTGGCACATGGTCACAGAGAGAGATGAATTGTATTCATCTCCTAGAGCTCCGTGCAGTTCATCTTGCGCTCATGGCCTTTCACCTATCCTTTGCAACCACAACCCTGTTTGTTCAGATGGACAATACAATCCCCATGTACTTCCTCGACAAGCTTGGGGGAGGTGGGGGGGGGGTACAAATCTCTTCTTAAAGTTGCACTTGGCAGCTCTTACTGCCTATTGAAAATGTCCTTCACAATCCTCTGTTTATCAAAATTCCTGCTATAAAGGTTTTTTTTAGAAGAGTTGAAGGTTTTCCCTCCCATTAGGCTTCCTTCACCTACCTGGGAACATAGCATGGTACTTTCACGTCTTATGCAGGATTCCTTTGAGCCTATTCACAAAGCCTCCCTGCAACACCTTTCTTGGAAGACCGCTTTTCTTGTAGCAATAACTTCAGCTCGCAGGCTTAGTGAGATCCTAGTACTATGTTCTCATGAACCATATGCAGTTTTCTCGCTAACAAAGTGGTCATGAGGACTCACCCGAAATTCCTCCATAAGGTTTTTTCTAGTCTTTCATATCAACTAGAACATCTCATTACCAACATTTTCAGAACCCCTCTACTCTAGCGGATATAACTGTTCATTCCCCGGTTATGAGGAGAGTTTTATCTCAATAGGACTTGGGGCATTCGCAGATCAAACCAATTGTTTATCAACTATGGTCCTGTCCGTATGGGTTTAATCACCTCCAAGCAATCCATTTCCCGATGGATAGTTTCCTGTATCCTAACCCAAAGCACACTACTAGAGGTAAAGCGGCTACTGTTGATTTATTGAGGAATATCCCTATACCAGATATTTGCAACGCAGCCACATGGAGATCAGTTCATACATTCGCTAAGCACTATTGCCTAGTCTCTGATGCCAGAGCAGATGCTCAAATAGGACAGACTTCCCTCAGAAATCTATTTGCTTAAAAGCTACCCTAGTTGATCCTCGGTCTCCTCCACCGCTCTTGGTGGGGATGGGCTTGCTACTCTATTCTGTGCTTATAACTATAAATGGAAATTCCCTACGAGAGAAGAAATAGTTTTACCTGGTAGGGGAATTTCCATTATAGTCCTAAGCAACCCTTCCTCCTCCCCGGTGGAATGGACAGAGGTAACCATGGAATCTAAATATATACATTGTATTAAAGAACTGAAGCAACTTCCACCTGCTGATCATGATGGAATACTGTGGTCTCTGGGTTCTTAAAGGCACAGCCTCTATTTTTAACCATATATTGACCACCTATGATGCTACACTGTCCTGCTCTTCCTCATCTCCATCATAAAAAAAGGGTTTGTGAGGGAGATTAATGCTGTTTTCTAAAAACATCTTGAAATTATACACTTTTCTGGCTCTTTTTTGACTTTATGATGAAGAATTTGGCCATTGTAGCCTTATTCATTAAGCTGCATAATCTGTTTAAGTGTCTTTTCAGGCCTTCCCGAAGAAGGGCAAAAGTCTACACTTAAGAAGATGTATATTGGAGAAGTGCTCTGTGGTCCCTGCATGTGGGCCAGACTATTCAGTGCTTATGACTATAATGGAAATTCCCCTACAAGAGAACAGCAGTTACAGGTAAACTATTCCTTTTAGTCACTTGGGGAGGACTTTCAATTTGAGAGGGGCATAGGTCTGGTCAGGTGAGCACCATACCCATATACTGTGAAAACTGTGTCCACGAGAGGCACACTTACTGTTGCTGACCTAAGTTGAGGCTTGGGGGAATTCATATTTTAAATTTATAGCCGTTATGAATGAACCGGAATAGATGCTCTTGGAAAATATTGAAAGGGCACATAAGTCGACCTGCAGAACCTTGCCATGGAGTTATGGTCCCCAGTGAGACTTCCAAAGTTCAATTCCCTGGATGGGGAACTAAGAACCCACTAAGTTTAATGCCCATAGTCCCTTAACCTCCTGCAAGCTTCCTTGGCCTGCAGTGGCATTTTGTCAGTACCATGTCTGCAAACCGAGAGAGAGGCCCACCACAGGCCAATGGCCCTGATGTTTGCACCTGGTTTATGGAACCTAAAAAAATTGAAAGAACAAGCAGCCTAGCTAAAGGGCATTGACTGCCTGTGTTGGTTGGATGCAGGTCATAGCAGGAAGCAAAGCCCAGCAGCCAGGCAGTGCTATGTAATGCACAGCGTAGTTGATCACCTGTAACGAGTTGGGCGCAGGGCCTGGTAGTATGTCAGGCCCTGGTACCAGTCCACCTGCGCATGGCTAAAAACCCTGCGCAGCTTGGAATGGCTGCCCACAGTGGTTTGGGCACTGTGGTTGGCGGTAGCTCAGGACCTGCTGTCAACCCATCTTCGCCCTGTGCAGCTGGGGTAGGCCACCTGTTTTGGCTTGCGTGACGGCGCAACCCAAGCTGTGCAGACTGAAGGCCATATGCAGCTAGTTTGGTACAGGGCATGGCTGAAGGGTATGTGGGCAACCACAGCTGTGTATGGCCAAAAGTGGCTGGCCGCTAATGGAGGTTAAGTTCCATGGCCTAACTAGAGGACAAGCTGTGCGCCCTATGGTCACAGCTGGCAATTACATGCTGCACTTGCACTAACAATCTGAAAGAAACACGTTAGTTATAGATTCCTTACCTTAGAATTCCTTACCTTAGAATTACCCCCAGGCGTCGGACTGGATCCGGAAAGTTTTCTCGTCAGCAGTACCTCTGCGCATCGGAAGGTGGCGTTGGTCGGCTCCGCATCCGTCTTTGGCGTCGTGGTCGCCGGGATGACGTCACGGCAGCTACTTAGACGCCGCCCTCGTGCGCTGACGTCAGTTTTCTTTTTCCGCGCCAGCCAGCGCAGATCCGGGAAGAGCGGTACCTCAGTCAATTTTTGACTAACTTTTTCTCGACTTTTAACGACTTTTTTTTCGAGTATTCGACTCCGTAGGTGCACGAGGGCTGCCCGGTTTCAAGGCCTGCGGTTCCTGTCATCGCATGATGTCGGTGACGGATCCGCACCACGTGGGTCTTTTTTGCCTGGAGCCCGACCACGACCCCAAGTCATGCTCCGACTGCCGGTCGATGGCGCCGAAGACTTTGCGGGAGCGGTCCCGAAAGCTGCTTGAGCACCGGCAGTCGGCTCCGCGCCGTTCGAGGTCCCGGTCGAGAGGGAGGTTGAGGGACCGGTTGCGGAGCCATCACCATTCCGGTTCGAAATCTTCGAAGTCTTCGCACTCTGGGTCGGGTAAGTCCAAGCATAAGAAGTCCTATCAATAGACTTTATTGTTTGGTTAAAAACCATTACAATTTAAAAACTTGTTCAATTCATTCATAAAAAGGACCGCTGAGTAAAAACCATCAATAGCATTATAGACCGATATTGGGCAACTTAGGAAACACAATCGATTCGTTAAATGTTTTTTTTAAAACGCCGATTAAAAAGAAATACAGAACTTGTAAGTTGCTTAAAACCTTCAAATACATTGTGGGCAGATAATGTTCAGCTGGGAGGCCAGGAAGGGATTGGCTAATATTAGCAGTCTAGGGTTCTGTTGTTGAGCCGGCAGGCTGAATGCCGCCCTGCTGGGGTAGGGGAAGATTTGGCGGCACTAGTGTCTCCCAACCGTTTTGATGCCTTGTTGACAAGTTTGGTAAGCCCGATGTTCAGCTTGATGTTATCTGGGTTTAGAGCAGCTATTATGGCCTGGCGGCATGATCGAACTCCTAGCCTGATCCATTCATCCCGCAATAGTAACCGTCTGTCTGTAAGCATAGCGGGGCATGCACAAACTATGTGTTCCATTGCTTCCGAGTGATAGCCACACATCCTTCATTCGATGCTATTGCCTGAGCGGCGCCATTCAGGCAGGTTCTTTAAAAATGGCCTGTCACCCATCCTCAGCGCTAAAAACCTTTGTTTCCAGTAAAGTGCAAATGTGCTTGATAAGTAGGGCAACTCAACGCCTGGTTTAAAATAGGAAATTACTGCCCAGGCGTGTTTCCTTTTTGACAGAGTTGCCCTGTCTGAGTGAAAAGACCACAATCTGACACTCTTCTTAATGGCAACCTTTAGCACCGGCTGGGAGGGGTTTGTTCCCCAGAGTTCTTTTACTCCTAGTAATTGTAGGCTGTGATCCAGGTGTTGCGGATACTTCTGGCTGGTCTGGTATTTCGATATTTCTTGCCAAAGTCTGGCCTCCAGGGAGCCCTCCCTGGCATGGCGCAGTCTGTTACAGAACTTTATGAACGCGCCAGCCTCTACGCCGTGGTGATCCAGTAGGCCCAGTTCGAGTTGAACCTTGGCTGACGAAGCTGATTTTGGCAGACGAAAAGCACGTTTAAAAAATGTGATTGTTAGTTTGTTTAGTAGAGTACTTGTTGTGCCCTTGGTGATCTCGTGCCCGTACGACAGAGTTAAGTATCTTCGCCTTTATCACTTTCAGCATGGGGGTTAGGCTTGGGCCAAGTAGCTGTTTTGACAGTTTCGCGACGGCGGCCTGTAGTGACAAGGCTTTGGTCCTTAATGTTTCTTTTTGCTTGACGAATGAACATCTGCGGTCGAGAGATTCCCAAATATTTGTAGTAAGATGCTGATTCGAGTTTTGTGTTATTAAAGAACCACCCTCCGTGTGGCCTCTTTTGCTTCCCGAAAGATATTGTTTTAGTTTTTAGCAGATTCAGTTCTAAGGAATTTCTTATAGTGTAGGGTGCCAGTTCATCGAGAAGCCTCTGTAGACCCACTTTTGTGTGGCTTAGCAACACCAAGTCGTCAGCGTCCAGCAGATTGCTGATGCGAGTTCCATCTAGTTGAGGGGGGTGGCAGTTGACACTATCGAGTGATGGGGATAGGTCTGATATAAACAAGTTAAAAAGGAGTGGAGCCAGCACACAACCTTGTTTAACTCTGGATTTAGTTCCGATTTTTCTGGACACGTGGGAGCCTTCGCCCAGCTTGATTCTGATCCATGTTTCCGAATGGATTTGGACGATGGCGTGTAAGAGCGTCGGAGGTATGCCCCAGGACTCTAGTTTTTGCCACAGTAGGCCCCGGGGTACACGGTCGAAGGCCGCTTTAAAATCAACAAAGCAGCAGTGCAATTGGGTTTGTTGAGCTGCCGCTTTCTCAATCAGGACAGTTAAGGTGAGTAAGTTAGTTGTTGTGCCAGAGTTAGCCACAAAACCAGTCTGGTTAAAAGGGAGGCGCTTTGTTGTATCGGCCCAGGCCTGCAGCTCTTCTAATAAAATGCTGGCATAATATTTAGACTTGACGTCTAGGAGTGCTATCATTCGGTAATTGTTAGGGTCATTTCTCTTCCCGCCTTTATGAATTGGGTGAATGATAGCGCCTCGCCAGGACTCTGGGACGGTGTTTAGCCTGCAGTGGAGAAACAGGGGGGTCAGATAAGCTGACCATAGGTCTACGTCGGATTTGAACATAGCCTGGGGAAGACAGTTTGGCCCGGGTGCTCCTTCGGCCCTGGCTTTCCTTATGGAGCAGGAGATCCTGTTTTTTAGCTCATCCGAAGAAGTCGAAGAAGCATCGTCGCTCTTCGACTTCTCCTCGTCGGTCGGCCGATCCGACGAGGCACGCGGGTGGTGCCCCTCCCGCGGCTCGGCGCGCGGAGCCCGAAGAGTCGACTCCGCGTTTCCCTCCCTTTCCGGGACCCAGGGCGACTCCCGCCCAGCTTCGTACGTTCTACGAGGCGATGCATGCCATCTTTGGGTGGACCGACCCTGCTGGCGCGCCTTCGGGCCCCGTGGACTCGGTTGGGGTGGGGTCTAGGCCTTCTCTGCCGGCGCCGCAGGCCCCCCTTGGATCAAGGCCTGGATCCGGATCGGCGCCGGTTGACCGCGTTACACCTCCACCGGCGCGGCTTCCGACGGCACCACTACCGCGTCCGACGCCAGTCGGCGTTGACCCCGGCCTCCATCCCGACGTGGACCCGGAGCCGGACCGACTTCACCCGACGCCGGGTCTGGCGCCGAGAGGGGTTTTTGTGCCCCTGTTCACTCCTGGGGTCCCTTTTCAACCGGAGTGGCAACCAGAGGATGAGGAGGAGGACTGGGAGGGGTCAGGTGACCCTCTGACTGACCAGTTCGAAAGTGAACAGGACTGGAGAGAGGAACTGGGGGATGCCAGTGGTCTTGACACCTCCCCTGACCTTGGCATGTGGTCTCCTCCTACCGTGGCTACAGAGGAGGGAGCGTCGTACGCAGTGGTGTTGCGTAGGGCGGCCGAGGCTCTCAACATCGAGCTTCCTACGGTGGCGGTCAGGACTAACCTCCTGACGGAGGTGCTTCAACCGGCTGCGAGCTCTTCGGAGCCCTTGCTGCCGTTCAATGAGGCGCTCACCGACGTCCTTTTGGGCACCTGGTCCAGGCCCAACACGGGGGCTCCCGTGGACAGGATGATTGCCCGACACCACCGCCCGGCTCCGGGTGACCTCACTTTCCTCTCCCAACACCCCACCCCGGAGAGCTTGGTAGTCCAAGCCTCCACTTCCAAAAGCGCATTCCCTACCGCTCCCCTGGAAAGGGAATCTAAGAAGCTGGACCACCTTGGGAAGATTTTCTCTTCCGCCAGCTTAGGACTGCAGTCGGTAAACGCCGCTTGTCTCTTGGGCCGTTATTCCCACTCCGTGTGGGATACGGTGGCGCAGGTGCTGCCTCAGTGTCCTGAGGAGGCCTGGGCAGTGCTCTCCCAGGCTGTGGCCGCCGGGAGGGATGCAGCAAAGTTTGCCATACGTTGTGGGCTGGACACCGCCAACTCTCTGGGCAGGACCATTTCAACGTCGGTAGCGCTTCGTCGCTATGCCTGGATGAGGTCGACTGGCTTTTCAGGTGATGTCCAGAACACCTTGGACATGCCCTTTGATGGCCGTCGCCTTTTTGGCGACAAAGCAGACAATGCTCTAGAGCATTTCAAGGACTCACGGGCTACGGCCAAGTCCTTGGGCCTCTCCACCTGCCTTGCGCAGTCTGCTTTTCGCCCCTTTCGTGGCTACGGAAGGGATGCCCCGCTACGTCCCGCCCAGAGCCACAGGCCCCAGCAAGTTACCCAACCTTCATGCGGCCGGGGACGGAACAACCGTCGTGGTTCTGGGGGCCAGTGGGCGGGCCAGTCCACCAACCCCCCCTCCGCAGCAGCCTCCATAACCTCCTAGTCCGACCTTTCAGGCCCATCAAACGCCAGTGGGCGGCAGGATTCGCCATCACCTCCCCCACTGGCGCACCATCACGTCGGACAGGTGGGTTTTGCAAATAGTCCGAAGGGGCTACCCCCTCCCCTTCGAGACTACCCCTCCAGCCATGCGACCACGATACCACCGCATGTCGGAGGATCATCTGGCCCTTCTCCAGCAGGAAGTTACGGCTCTTTTGGTCAAGGGAGCCATCGAGCGCGTTCCTGTCCCAGAAGTAGGTCGTGGTTGTTACTCCCACTACTTTCTGGTCCCCAAGAAGGACAAAGGCCTGCGTCCTATCTTGGATCTCAGGGACGTCAACCGCTTCCTCCGGAAGGAGAAGCTCAAGATGTTGACGCTTGCTCAGGTCTTGTCTGCCCTCGACCCGCAAGACTGGTTGGTAGCGTTGGACATGCAGGACGCTTATTTTCACATCCCCGTCCTGCCGGCCCACTGGCGTTACCTACGGTTCACGGTAGGCCACGAGCATTTTCAGTTTACCGTGCTCCCCTTTGGCCTTACCAGCGCCCCTTGGGTGTTCACGAAAGTGATGGCGGTGGTCGCAGCTCATCTGTGCAGATCAGGTGTTTCAGTCTTCCCCTATCTCGACGACTGGCTGTTGAAGGCGGGCTCGCCCCAGTCAGTCGTCTCCCACCTCCAGACTACGGCCGACCTCCTGCGTTCGCTGGGGTTCTCCATCAATGTACCGAAGTCACATCTGATTCCCTCTCAGAAGCTCCTCTTCATCGGAGCGGTTCTGGACACGACTCTGTTTCGGGTCTATCCTCCCGAGCAGCGAGTCCGGGATATTCAGGCTATGATTCCGATCTTTCAGCCTCTATCCCGGGTTTCGATCAGAGTGACTCTGAGGCTGCTGGGCCTCATGGCCTCCTGCATCCTGCTAGTCAATCATGCCAAGTGGCATATGCGGGCTCTGCAGTGGGACCTGAAGTTCCAGTGGGCGCAGCATCAGGGGAATCTGTCCGATTGCGTCCAGATCTCGGAGGGCACTGCACGTCAACTGCAGTGGTGGCTCACGAACCAGGATTGGGTCAATGGCAGATCACTCTCCCTTCCCCAACCAGACCACACTGTGGTGACGGGCGCGTCCCTTCTGGGATGGGGCGGCCGCATGAGAGAGGCGGAGAACAGAGGCCCCTGGTCTCCGGCGGAGTCCGGGCTCCACATCAACCTTCTGGAGCTCCGGGCGATTCGTCTTGCACTCAAAGCATTCCTTCCCTCTGTCCGGGGAAGAGTAGTGCAGGTGTTCACGGACAACACCATTGCCATGTGGTACTGCAACAAACAGGGCGGGGTGGGGTCGTGGACCCTCTGTCAAGAGGCCCTCCGCCTCTGGACGTGGCTGGAACGTCGGGGCATATCCTTGGTGGTTCAACACCTGGCAGGTTCCCTGAACGCCAGGGCGGACGAACTCAGCCGCAGGTGCATGATGGATCACGAATGGCGTCTCCACTCGGAGGTGGTGCAAGGTCTCTTTCGACAATGGGGAGAGCCTTGGTTAGATCTATTCGCCGCCGAAGAGAACGCGCAATGTCAGCAATTCTGTGCGTTGGAATTTCCAAGGCTGCACTCGCTAGGCGACGCCTTTCGTCGCGAGTGGAGTTGCGGTCTGTTGTACACCTTTCCGCCTATGCCACTTCTGCCCAGAGTGCTGAAGAAGATCAGGCGTGACAGGGCGCAAGTCATTCTTGTTGCTCCGGATTGGGCACGAAGAGTCTGGTATCCCGAGCTGCTCAACATGGCCATTGCTCCTCCGATCAGACTGCCTCTTCGGGAGGATCTTCTGTCGCAGAAGCAGGGGACAGTCCTCCACCCGAACCTGTCCAGTCTCAACCTCCTTGCGTGGAGATTGAGCGGCGGCAGTTGACGTCTTTGGACCTGCCTCCCGAAGTCTGTGACATAATCTTGGCAGCCAGGCGTCCTTCCACTAAGACGGTATACGCCTGCCGGTGGAACAAATTTGTGGCATGGTGCACAGCAAAGGCTGTGGATCCCCTTTCTGCGCCTCTTTCTGAAGTACGCTTGTTCCTTCTCTTTAGCCCAGCAGGGCTCTGCTCTGGGCACTGTCAAGGGCTATCTGTCAGCCATCTCTGCTTTCCTTCGGCTGCCAGATCAGCCTTCTCTTTTCAAGTCCCCGGTAGTTAACCATTTCTTAAAAGGCTTAACACATCTTTTTCCTCCAATCCCCTTCGTTATGCCTCAGTGGGACTTGAATCTTGTACTAACTTATTTAATGTGCGCTCCCTTTGAGCCGCTTCATAGCTGTCCCTTACGGCTCTTGACTCTTAAGACTGCTTTCCTTGTAGCCATCACTTCTGCTAGAAGGGTGAGTGAGCTCCAGGCCCTTTCTTCAAAACCTCCTTTCTTGTCTGTTCATCCGGACAAGGTGGTTCTCTGAACCCGGCCATCCTTCCTTCCTAAGGTGATCACTGCCTTCCACATTGGGCAGACCATTACTTTGCACACCTTCTTTCCGCCTCCGCATCCTTCGAAGGAGGAAGAGAGGCTCCACCGTCTGGACCCAAAACGTGCGCTCTCTTATCTGGATCGCACGAAACTGTTCCGGGTGGATGATCAACTTTTTGTTGGCTACGTGGGCGCAAAGAAGGGTCGGGCCGTGCACAAATGCACCATTTCTCGATGGGTCGTGTTGTGTATTAAGGCTTGTTACTCTCTGGCTAAAAAGGAGCTTCCAGTCGGGCTACGCTCTCACTCCACCAGGGCGACGACAGCCACTACTGCCTTAGGAAGAGGAGTTCCTCTGAATGACATCTGTCAGGCGGCCACGTGGGCATCGCTGCACACATTCACCAAACACTTCTGCCTGGACAGCCAAGTCCGGAGAGACGGCTTCTTTGGCCGTTCTGTTCTCCAGGATTTTCTGGTGTGATCTTGGTTCGCAGACCCACCACCGGGGTTGGTATTGCTGGGGTATCTATTCTAAGGTAAGGAATCTATAACTAACGTGTTTCTTTCAGATGAACAAGTTACTTACCTTCGGTAACGATATATCTGTAAGAAACATTAGTTATAGATTCCTTACCGCCCCACCCATCCTCCCCGTTCTGCGAACTGATTTCTAGGGTTAAGGACATCCTTTCAGGGCCCTAGTTTTGTGCACCAGTGATCCGTGTCTTGCATGGCTCTGCGTTTCTGGCGCGGAAAGTAGTGTACAGAACTGACGTCAGCGCGCGAGGGCGGCGTCTAAGTAGCTGCTGGGACGTCATCCCGGCGACCACGACGCCCACGATGGACGCGGAGCCGACCGACGCCACCTTCCGACGCGCAGAGGTACTGCTGACGAGAACTTTCCGGATCCAGTCTGACGCCTGGGGGTAATTCTAAGGTAAGGAATCTATCACTAACTAATGTTTCTTACAGATATATCGTTACCGAAGGTAAGTAACTTGTTCTTCAGCTTCTGACGTTCTTACTCACTCACCCTCTCACCTTCTCTCACTACTCTTTCTCAAACGCTCACTCCTCTACTTTCACACTCTCCTTGTCCATCACTTTCACTCAGTCTCACTCACACATAAAATAAACATGTTTTTTTAAGCCAATACAGTTGTTACTAAATAACCTTTTTTTGTTTTTAAATCTTTAAAAAAAAAAATTGGTGTTTTTACTTTTCTGGGAAATTAAAAGAAAAATAGAACATGAAAAATGTGAAAAAGCACAGCATTTTCACAGGATCTCCAATTTTGCTCGCGAGAGGACTATGCCACACACAATGCAGTCCTACAGTTTTTATGCGGGTATTAGTTTCTTCTTCCTCCAGCTGCAAGTTATATTTAGGCACTCCCTTTGCATCTGTGATGGCATGCAGCATGCTTGCGTCTTTGGCATCCCTCTTCCTCTTAATTTTCTCTGCACTGAAATGCTGTTCATGCTGTGCATTTGCTTGTGCATAGACAACATTCTGGAGCTGTTTTTTTTTTGTGTTTTTTTTTTTGCCCTTACTCAGCTTATTGCTTAAAGTGCTTTTCATGTATCGGGATGACAAATATTTCCTAGCAATTGTAAAGGAAAGTTTCAATTCTATTAAGGAAACGAAGGTGAGGATTATGCCACGCTTTCTTTGTTTATTTCAATAGCTGCTATATTCAGTAACTATTAAAACTATATTTCCCATCGTTCATGGGGAGATAAAACAAAACAGTAATGCATTGTCCAATCAGAGATCTGCATGACCCTTTTGATCCCCCGTTCGCCTGTGCTCATCCTCTTTCTTCCTGTGACAAAAGCAGACAATGGAACACCTCACTCCTGTTTAGACGACTTCGATCCTGCAAGAATCCATAGAACGAAATGTAAACCAGGACCTCCGGCGAACCGATAAGTATTTCAATGCACATAAACACAGAACATTTGAAGGATCTAGCATTCCCAATGCAACTTAGTTTATAGAGCAATCATGTAATTTGAACAAAGCATATAACTTACACCATTAACTGGACCTCTGATATAGCTGGGTGTGCGAATAGTACGGAGCAAAAGGGTGGGCTAATCCTCCCCTCTGTGTCCTTTATAGGATTGAAACTTTCCTTTATGATTGCTAGGAACTTTTTCATTCTGTCGGGACCAGAGGTGAAGATTGTGGCAGTGTAAAGTTTGTCTGCCACCAGATTTGCAATGGAGGGAACTGGTTTGAAATAAAACCGAAGACCAGTCTGCAGCATTCATAATATCCTCCAAATGAGCCCCAAGGGCAAACGCTTTTGACGCCATAGCTTCTCTGGTGGAATGGCCGCCGAAAACTTTAAAGTCAATACCTGCCTCTTGCATGGTCCAACGTGCAGTGGTGGGGGTAGGAGACCTAATTATGTTTACAAAGAGCAATATGCAGCTGCCGTTCTCCCTGAGGCCTAATAGTACTGTTTGACACAGCAAACAACACACCGTTTTGATGAACCTGGGAAGGCTGGATATGAGATGAGTCTGGAATTGCAGTTAGTCCTGTGGGACACATGAAAGGAGACTCCCTCAGGAGTAAACGTGTGGCCGGTAATGTCCAGAGTCTGGACATCCGAGACCCGGCGACAAGACACCAAACATAGCAATGTTGCCAACTTCAGACAGCTGTTTACTTGAAAGGTATTTGTTCAGAGGCCAGGAGAGGAAGAGTTTTAACACTTTAACATACTAAAGAACCAAATATCTCTGCTCTGGAGGAAGAGAACTTGAGACCAACGGATGTTCACCAACTGGACAGACCTCCCACCTGGGCATGTCCAGTGAAATCAAAGAATGAAAAGTGTTGACCGACCGATAGGCCAACCCTTCCGCCACCAATAAGGCCAGGAAGTTCAAGATGTGGCCAACATCTGTCTCCACGGGATCCAAACTCCGTTGCTGACATCAACCCAACCACCAATACCAGGCCGAGCTGTATCGTTTAGTTGTATTCTCAGCCCAGGCTCGGGATAGGAGGTCCGCAGCTTTGCACGAAGGCCCTGGGGCTTGCCAGCGTGACCTGTAATCCTTCACGCCATAAGCCAAAGGGACCAGTTGACCACCAGCAGGTGGGGATTTCTGGAGGGATCCTTGACTAGAAATGGTTCTTCCTCATTGGATCTTTCATAGATTCACATGCTTGAACCATTCCCCGTCGAAGTGGGAGTCCCACGGTACATTAAAAGCAGTAAGAAATGACTTTAACATTGAAGTTAATGGAGAAAAAACATTGACTATAATAGCTGGTCCTTGTCATTAGGAATGGCCCAAAATCCAGCCAATCAGGCAACAGCACCCCCTAGAACCCTCTCCACAGAGGCTCCAGGCTCTCAGATTTTCTACCGCACATCGTGTGAAGGGAGTCTCCCTGAGCTCTGCTCAGAACTTTCTCTTTTGGCCTACTGAACAAGTTTCTTCTTCAGATCAGCATGTCTTCGACTAAGAAGTCTTTATTTAGACGTTGTGACACCTGTGGGAAGCTCAGACTGCACTCGGATGATCCCCACAAGAAGTGTATTTACTGCCTTCATCCTGACCACCAGGTGAAAGACTGTAAAATCTGCAGAACTTTCTGTCAAAAAACTTTAAAAGACGTCTTCTTCTGTGGCTACAGAAATTAAAGACCATAGACTGTCCTTTGTCTGACAACAGTGATTCCTTTCTCAAGACTACTGCCTCAAAAAAGAGAAGTGAGGTGGAAATGCTCTCCCCTAAGGCTGCAAAGGTGCTTAAGAAGCAGCATCATTCTTTGAAAACTGATGATCAGCCCTACTCTTCCAGAAGGGAGTCTGCCTCTCACAAGGGTCACTGTGTGCCCCTATACCTTCTACTACCTCCTCTAAGGTAAAGACAACTTCCAGGTCTCTACCAGAGACTGTTTCATCTCCTCAGAAAGATGCACCGACGAAGACGTCGACGACGCCCTCGTTGGCGAAGACTTCCGTCGCCACTACTACTACGACGACATTGATCTTCTCATCCCCTCAGACTAAACTTATTATGTCCTCGTCTACATCTCCGTCGACCATAGTTTCAGTAAAGGTGAGGTCTTCGTCATTGACATCGTCTATGAAGAGGGCGAAAAAAGGACTGTTAAAAGATTCTTCGTCGGCAATATCGCCGCTGCGGTTGTTGGTGGCCCTCAAAAACAAGAGTCTCAGTCGACGGACCTAAGGCCTACATCCACAGACTTGCGTCGACGAACATCATCGATGTCTAAGATGTCGACAGAAGAATCATCGACGAAGGCATCCTCGTCAACAGCCTCGTCGACGGTTTGCTTGACATCGACTATTTTGTTGTCGTTTACTCCGTCGACTGTCCCTTATTCAACGATTTTGCCTGCAGTACAGGGTAACCGATCGGATTCTACGTCGACGAAGGTGCTAGCAGCCAAGGACACTGTTTCATCTGCAGTTTTCCAACCCAAATGAAGAGCTTCACAATAAATAATCCTACCTATTCTCACTTCTCCTAGTAAGGTTTCCCCCAGTCCTCCAGAAGAACTTTTTGACTATGGGGATGAACAGGATGGGGACTCTGATGAAGAGGGCATGTTTGGTGTGGCACACTGCTCTTCAGACCTCCGGATAAATTGCCAAGAGGATGACTAGTATTATTACTACCCTCAGGATCCCAACCAAGATAGAGGGAGCACTCTTTTCAGATGCCTATTTCCCTAGTGTCTAATCTACAGCACATGGTAGAAGATTACTACCGCAGATTCCCACCAACAGAACTGGCTACCTCAGTCCCTCAAACTCCGATTTCTAGGCCGTCTTTGATCGTAGGATCTCCTCCTCTATCTCCACCACCAGCAGCACTGCAACCGCAGGGGCAGGAGCATCACACAACGGATGATGAAAGAGAAGGAGAACTGGAAGAAGTATCCCTGCTTAACGAATGGGATGATACCAGATACAGACACCATCTCTGTCAACCCCACCGCCGGTAGATTCGCCACCAGAAGACATATGAGGTTTTCATACAGTTATGGAAAGAGCGGCAAAGAGATTTCAGCTTCCCATGGTCACCAAACAATCTGATTGTTTCCTGTATGATTTTAAGGAACAGGCTAAGAGGCAGGTTCGTTCAATCCCCATAGTTGACTTCATATGGGAGAAAGGCCAAAAAGTAATGCGGACACCGGCTTCCATTCCAGCATTCTTACCTAAGCTGGAAAAGAAATACAAGGCACCTTGCAACTCGCCTGCCTGCCTCACAGGGCAGCCAAAGCCGGATTTGGTGATTTCCCAGGCGGCTCAACGTTGTGCCGGAAATACTGCTTCACCCCTGTCTGCCCCTCCTGACAGGGATCGGAGACTTCTTTACACTATTGGCAAGAAATTCTCTACTATGGCAGCAACCACAGTTAGGGCAGCGAACTCACTCGCTATTTTAGGTAGATATGACCGCCAAATGTGGTCCGACATTTCGCGGTTTATTGATCTGCTACCTGAGAACTCAAGGGCAGATCGTGGAGCTAGAGGCCGCGGTTCGTCTTCCTTTCGAGGAGGTTAGAGCCAATACAAACAGTACCAGCCGTATCAGGGACAATCCAGATACTAGTCAGTACAACAGCATCAGCAGTCATACAAGCAGCCCCCTGCAGCCTCCTACAAGCACATTAAAGGAAAGACAGCCTTCAGAGGCAAAGACACAATCAATAATATATATGTTGTATGTGTGTATATGTATCTATATGTGTATATGTGTATATGTGTATATGTGTATGTATGAGTATATATATATGTATGAGTATATATGTATGTGTATGTGTGTGTATGTGTGTATGTATATGTGTGTATGTGTATGTGTATGTATATGTGTGTATGTATATGTGTGTATGTGTATGTGTATGTATATGTGTGCGTGTATGTATATGTGTGTGCGTGTGTATGTTTATTAAAATGCAATATACATGGGTTAAGTGTTTTTCCGATATCTCATATAATTATATATTCTTACAGTATGACTGCTATCTATTCGGATTCAAGCATGTGAATCTATGAAAGATACAATGCTGGAGCAGAAAATAAGTTACCTGCAACTGTGGTTCGCCAGTATTGGTATTTTTCATAGATTCACATGCGACCCCCCCCACTTGTGCTAGAAAATCTGAGGGCCTGGAGCCTCTGTGGAGAGGGTTCTAAAGGGTGCTGTCGCCTGATTGGCTGGACTTTGGACCATTCATAACAAACATAATTCAAACATTCATAAAGTGAAGGTTTTTTTCTCCATTAACTTCAATGTTAGTTATTACTTACTGCTTTTAATGTACCGTGGGGCTGCCACTTTGGGGAATGATTCAAGCATGTGACTCTATGAAAGATACCAATACTGGAGAACCAGTTACAGGTAAGTAACTTACTTTCTTCATGGGGTAGACGGAAGCTCCCGTCATGTTCCGCGACTGTAGGCGAAGCAGGCTCGGTGGTTGACGGCGGCGTTCGTGTACAGCTGCAAACGCGTCGGGTGTGCTATTTGGGGTTTGTGGTTTCCGCTGCGGAAGACGGCGGCAGAAGCTCATGCTTCTGCAAGCTGGCTGTTGGTTCGGCTGGTGTGGCCGCAGCAGGTGGGCCGGCTCAGAGCAGTGGCAATAGAGGCTGACGGCGCCGTAGGGGGAAGAAGCAGCGGTCTAGGTCGATCCATGTCCGGCAGACATGGGCAGGTTTGCTGCGATTTGCTGCAATGCCTGCCTGTTCCTTGGAGTTCGGGTTTTCACACCGCTGCAGCCAAGAGCAGCCACAAGCTCTGGAGACCCGCCAAGATTAAAAGGAAAAAAAAACATCTAATCCTCAGGTCAGAAATCTTTTCCTCTTTTTGAGTATCTTATTAATGCTGTTATTGCAACGTTAGCCGTTTCAATCCTGCACCATCCGTGTTATTCCTCTCCTGGACTGCTGTCTGCGATTAGGGTGCTGCAGGGGTGGGCATTGGGCCAGGGGATGAGCGCGGAAGCGGCCTAGCCAGGTTTAGGTGTCTTGCGTCTCCTTTTAGGTCACCCCCCCAAAATAAAATAGGCTATGAAGATCATGAAAAGAATCTCCTATGATAGTACTGCTAAAACCCAGCTAGTAGCAAAATCTATACGGGCTACAAAGAATTGTAGCCGGAATCCCTCTGCAAAAGAAATGGAATTCAGGTTATTTAGCGGTGAACCAAGGAATGACTCCCCTAATGGGGCTCTGGGGCAACTGGATCTTAAGAAGTTGGGTGGGCAACAGGGGGCTTAAGAGCCGGCTACTGCTTGGAGCTCTGCTCTAGTCAAGGGCGCCCGAAATACTATGGAGTCTCCCCGCATGCAGTAAGCCTTGCCCCTCCCCTGGGAATGCTAGTAAGCATGCCAGCACCAAGCGAAGGACCAACAACGAAGGCGCTCTCAGTTGGCATGCAGCAGGTCACCTATCCACTATTCTCAGGCCTCAATGCAAGGATTCAGCATAAATCGACCAGCCTTAGTACACCCAAGTCAACTTTAAGCCTAGACAACCATGATGAGTGCTCTCCTGGGGAGACTACAACAAGCTTGTTCGCTGACACTTCCCTATTCACCACTGCTGTGGAAGCCGAAGACAAAACCCCAGCTACGATTGCACCCTTAAGTCTACCGTTTCCACAAACTGCCCCTATTCCTGGAATCACAAAGAGCACAGCTGGGCTAGAGGACACCTCACACATCCGGTTACAACAAATCCTGGTAGAACTAAAAAGAATGAAACTGTCGCAGGAAGAAGCCCAAAAGAAAACCGAATCTCAGCTGGGCTCAATTCAATCTTATATCCAGCAACTCATCACGTATCACTGATGCAGAACAGCGCATCTCAGACCTCGAAGATAGGGTACCTCTGCAAACAGATCAAGTCACCAAACTACAATCTGAGCTTATCAACTTGCAAATCAAGGTGGATGATGCAGAAAATCGTCCCCTAAGATGCAATCTTCGCATAACTGGGATTCCTGAAGGCAGTGAAAACGGTTGTTCAGAATTAGTTGTCTCGGACCTTATTTCTAAACACGTGTGTCCTGAAGTTGTAGCACAGAAGACTGACCTTACTCTCACACAGGCCCATCGTGTACCTGCAGTTCAGTATTTCAATGCAAAATATCATAGAATAATTATTGTAAACTTCGGTGACTTCAGAATTAAGGAAAAGATTTAGGCATGTGCCATTTGGGATAAGGTATATCAGACTTCTGATCATTTTTCATTTAAAGTTTTTTCAGATACGTCTGCTTTTTCTGCACGGTGTAGGAAGGAGTTCCGAGGCATGATAAACTCCTTTCAGCAGCTAGGGGCCCCGGCGGGCATTATCCAGCAATCCAAATTGAACGTTTTGCATAAGGGGAGGGCCGGTATTTTCCTGTCTGAGACTGCACAGGAGTTTCTTCAGGCCCTACAGCATTCAGGGAGTGAAAATGAGGGATAGTTTTGTCTTTAAGTTCCTAGGCAAGAATGATGGTGGATATGTGTCTGTAGTGTTTCCTTTCTTTTTTTTCGCCGCCAGCCCACCGCCTTGAGTGCGATGTCACAGCAGCCCAATTCAGGGAAGGGGGGGGTGTGGATAAGGGCACAGAGTGGGGGGGGAGGGTAGCCACTATGAGGGAGGAGGGGGGCCACCCAGGGAACCCTAGACGGGGGGGGGGGGTCCGGAGTCAAGGGGGTCACAGGAGGGAGGGGGATGAGGGGAGGCGGGTTCACTGGAGGGGAAAAAAATATGTAGCAAACGTTTGGAAGTTCAAGGGTCTAAAAATAAAATTAATGCAATATTGATTTGTAAAAGATGTTTTCTAGGACATTAAAGGTAGTATCTTGCAATGTAAATGGTTTTAACAACAAAGTGAAGCGACGATCTATGCTGGCTTGGTTTAAATCCTTACAAGCTAACACAATTTTCCTTCAAGAGACATACTATAAAGAAGGCTCTCCTAAGGACAAAGCTCCAGGCTTTATTCAGCACGAGTTTTATGCTTCCTCGAATGCAGCCATTAGGGGGGGGTGTCCATATTAGTAGCTAAAAACCTTCAATGTGAAATCATGATGGTGCATAGAGATCATAGTGCCAGGTGGCTTTGGGTGCAGATGAGGATCTTGGACCAGCTTTTCAATTTTGTGAGTTTTTTATGGTCCTATTGAGGATTCCCCTGGGACGCTACAGTCTCTATTATTTTGCAATAGCTCAGTCTGGGTTTTATGTATTAGGTGGCGATTTCAGTTTATTGATCGACCCAACTATCGACTCTTCACGGGCTCACAAAACACAGACAAAAACCAAGTCGAGAAGGCTATGTCTGGATCGAATACGTGATTTTGCTTTGGTTGACTGCTGGAGAGATGAATTTCCAGGCGAGAAACGGTATACATGCCATTCAGGGAGATTTCACTCTTCCTCTCGGATTGACTTTTTGCCTGATTTCCCATGCTCTCCTAAAAACAGAGTCTGAGATTCACGAAAATCCCTTCTCGGACCACGCAGAAATTTCAGTTAAGTTTAAAGTTAAAACTCAAGGCAAGTCTGGGTATAGATGGGTATTTGACAAATCCCTGCTAATTGAAGAACAGTGGGTTTTGCACATGTGCCTGGTATTAGAGGAGTTTTTAAAGCTAAATATTAATACAGCCTCAGCGTTTTTGGTATGGAACGCTCCAAAGGCTTTTTATGAGGGGAAGTAATTGCTTATATGACCTTTAGGAGGAAGGAGAATGACGAAAGATTACAGCTAGATAAAGAGATGTGCAAGGCAACGGCAAGTTACTTGGCCTTTCCTACTCAAGAAGGCAAAGTTAAACTTTCCAGAGCTAAGCTTAACTTACAAGATTTTTTTTACATCAAAGGAAATTCTTAATTACGATTGTTTTGCAAAAAAGATACGAAGAAAGCAATCACATAGGTAGGTACCTGGCTTGATATGCCAAGCAGAGATCCAATGCCAACCGTATAAAAAAAATAACTGACCCGGCCACCATGAGATCCACGTCACATTCTCCAGAAATTTCAGAGATCTCTTTTAATCATTACCGGAAGCTTTACTCTGAGACTCATGATACTACTTGGAGGCTGCTATAGATTGGCTAGGTGGGATAAACACTCCCACATTATCTTTGTAGCAGAGAGCGTTTTTGCTTAGTTATTTCACTAGAAGTAGTCACTCAGGTGGTGAATGTCTCCGTCAACCAAAACTTGTGTCGCAAGTTGCTCCCTCTCTTATTCATTGTGAAAAAAAATGGTTTTCTTCCAGGCAGGTTTTTGCCTTCTAACACCCATTATTTAATTCAGGCGATTGATTATATCTGTATTAATAAAACTAAAGCAGCAATAATAATGTTAGACGCAGAAAAAGCGTCCGATGGAGTGCAATGGAATGTTCTATTTGCAGTTTTGAACAAATTTGCGGTCCCAGTTGAATTTTGCCAGGTGGTGCTAAACTTATACCTCAATGCTAAGGCTTCTATAATTATTAATGGGAGCATGGCTGGCTTAATTTCTATTTGCTGGGGACGAGTCAAGGCTGTCCCCTATCCCCTGTGCTATTCTCCCTATTCATTGAGCCTTTGGCATGAGCTATCAGGCAAGATTGCGCTATTGTTGCCCCTGTCCCTGGGTCTGCTAAACTCAAGCTATTTGCAGAGGATATAGCTCTTTAACTAGCAGCAGATAAAGATAACATAGCAAAAGCCTTCTCCAAAATAAGGGATTTTAGAGATCGGGGGATGCAAAAAAATTCATTCTAAACCAGAGTGGCTACTTTTCAATTGCTCCTTAGACATACTGCCTTCTGCAATGCAGGTACACTACTCGACAACTAATTCCGTAAGGTATTTGAGGATCTTTCTCACGACTCGAAGATTTATATGTGCTTAATTTCATTCCCACGTTAAATAAAATGCACAATTTGTTTAACCATGAAGAACCTCCCTATAACAATCATGGGACAGGTCGCCCTTATTAAGATGAGTATTCTCCCACTATTTTAATTCTTATTTTCTAATATAATGATCAAGGTCCCCAAATCATTTTTCGACTGTTTATTCGGAAATAAAACTATTTGTCAAGCAAAAAAAACGAGATTAAAAATACAAGCGCTGCAACTAGAAGTGGAAGGGGGAGGTATTGCCCTACCGGGCTTAGGGTTATACTATCAAGCCTCGCTTATCAATTGGCTGAATTATAATAATTCAGGGGATATGTTTGAAGCCAATTTTTTTTTCACTTTAATGCTTAAGGAATCTGAGATTGGCCTCGCCCCTTTTTTGCGTATTCCTAAATTACCAAAAAAGTCGTGCTATAAGATTCCTAGAGTTATTGCATCTCATTTTCAAAGAATCTGGGAAGCACATGGAATCCCTTGGTTTCATCCCCAGATGAAATTAGAGGAATGCATTCCTTTGGGGCTTCAATGCTCTCCCCAGAATTGCGGCCAGTGGGCAAAAGTTGGGGTTTCATACAATACGAGACTTCTACAAAAACAAGACGTTTTTATCTTTGCAGGAAATGCTAAATCATAAGATTAACATAAATAGGTTCCTGGTTTTCAGCTATGCACAGGTTAAGCAGTTTTGCTCGGGTTTAATCAGCACAGAAAACAGTTATGGCATATTTCTTGGGAAGTCCCACTTTGTATTAAGAACTAAAGGGCTGGGTAATTGGTATAGATTATTCAAATCCGTGGAGAAACAGCGGGTGATTTTAGATCATCTTGAGAGAGTTGTCACTTCCACGGGCTGCTGCTTTAATCTTCAGCAGTGGCTCCCTTGCTCACTTTGCCACTGGATTCAAGCAAGCCTGGCTGATGACGGCTGAAATGCCAGAAACCGGTCCTAGGATGCTTGTTTCCGGTCCAGGGAAGACATGGCTTGGCAGTTCGGGCTGGACTGTTCCCATGAGGCACAGGGTCAGACTGATTTGCATATGGCCATGTCTGAACTGGGGTGGTGGAGTGAGCTAAAGAATGATGATGGATTAAACCCAGATCAGTTGACTGGGGGTGAGTGTTTGATTGGCTCAAACGTTCCGTCCATCATCCCCTTTTGTATCACTTAATGAATTTCTGGCAGTGTCTTCATAGAAATTGGGAAAAAAACTACCACTTAACTTCTCCTCCGATCCTCTAGCCGCTCTCTTCGACAGAGCCGATATAGGCGAAGAGCTAACCCTTGGCCTGCGCCAATTTATCTTTATTGCAACACTAGTAGCAAGATCACTAATCTTAGCCAATTGGAAATCCAAGACGACTCCGACAATCTCCCAATGGCGGACTAAAATGCAGAGTTTTTAAGCGGGAAACTATCTGTGGAAAAAGGGTGGGCTATGTAGTTAAACTGAACAGAATATGGAGGAACTAGAATTGAACTGCTCTAGCAATTGGTAAATGATTATGTATGAATTGGCCATGATTATCTTATGCATTTTACTACCTGAGACGAATTATGTATGTACTGTTAATGTTTAAATATTCATCTGTGATATGAATTTGGAATTTTGTACACATCTTATCTATTCAAATGCTGGATGAAAATTTGGTCCTTTATGGGACTTAAGAATCTAACAAATTCTGGGCAAGGCTTGCTTTCAGAAGAAAAGGCGAAAAAATTGATCTTATGCACTTTACTACTAGAAATGAGAGATGCATGCATGTTATATGTATTATCTTTCTTACGTATTTCGAATCCTGTACGCACTTTACGGGAAACTTATCTTATTCCCTTTACTATTAAAAATGAGATATGTATGCATATTATGTTTTATTATCTTATGTATTTTGAATCCTATACGCACTTTATATATTTATCTAATTGGTTAAGGAAAACTTGGTATTTTATTGGATCTAAGATTAATTTTGGATAACGTTTTTTTCTCAGAAGAAAAAAGTATTTGTAATATTGGAATCGTATTATATATATTTTCCTGTTGACCATTCTTAAGTACATTGAAAATATATATTTTTTTTTTAAGTGAATGTTTATTCTCCATTAACTTCAATGTTAGTCATTACTTACTGCTTTTAATGTACCAAGGGACTCCCACTTCGGGGAATGATTCAAGCATGTGAATCTATGAAAGATACCAATACTGGAGAAACACAGGTAAGTAACTTCTTTTCTACTTGCGGTAGAGAGATTGGAAAATCCTAAGAAAGTTCCAGAAGAACCCGAAACTAGACTTGCGACTTACAAATCGGGGTTTCTACCACTAGGTCCTCCTGCTACCGGCGTGTGTGCACCATGAGTCTCATTATTGCGAATGGAGGGAAGGCATAACCGGTCTCCTTGGACCAGTTTTGAAGAAAGGCATTGGTCACTGTTGCGTCACGATCTGGTCTCCAACTGAAGTATCAGGAAAGTTGATGACGCAAAGAGGTTGATAGTCAAAGGACCCCTTGGCCAGATAAGGCCTGAAACACTTCCAGAAACAGTTTCCACAGGCTCGTATCCTTCAGATGGCGAGATTGCCAATCCGCCGCTTGGTTGGCACAGTCCAGGGGATGGTCTGACACGTGGTGATCGAGGATGTACTCCCAGAAACTCTTCGCAAGATCCGATAGAGCTGTGGAGCGCGTACCTGCCAGGTAGTTGATGTAGCGGACTGCCACAGCATTGTTCATTTTCAGAAGCACGCCGCATTGGGTGTGTTTTCACGTCCAAGATTTCACTGCGAAGAAGCCCGCCGTCAACTCCAGGCAATTGATGTGCAGGGCCTGCTCTGAGGCCGACCTTCCGCCTCCAGTGGTGAACTCCCCACAACCTGCCCCTCAGCCCGAGCCACTGGCATGGAGCTCCATCTCTATGTCCGGCTGTAAACCAAAAATGGTGCGCCCATTCCAGGCCTCCATATGTGTGAGCCACCACTGCAGCTCGTCTTGGCCTCCGAGAGGGGAACATGTGAGTATGTGAGGCCACGGCGCAGGTGTAACGCTTTCAGGCGTGTGCAGGAACCGGAAGTGAAGAGGACACAGAAAAATAGCCTGGATGGAGGAGGACAGAAGGCAGACTGATCTGGCGATCTGTTGGAGAGAAGTAGAGGGTTTTGCCAGAGTTCTGCACTCCTTCTGTTGTATTTTGGCTATTTTCCTTGAAGGGAAATTTCAAGTCGATTCTGCAGAGTTGAGTTGATCACAAACCCCAGGAAGATCAGAGATTGGGATGGGATCAGGGCAGACTTCTCTCAATTTATGATAAATCCAAGGGACTGGAGGAGATCCACTGCGCTCCGCGGGTGCAAATTCAGAGCTTTAGGGCATCGGCCCATGAAGAATATATCATCCAACCCTCCGATAGACCACAGATGGGGAACTGCATTACTCTCAACAGGCAATAGTGGATCAATTCCGGACATTCTATGCTTCCATACACTTCTAGTGGGAGGATGAGGCCCTGGATGCTTATCTAGAGGATACGGCATGCGCATGGTTGTCTGATATTCATAGAAAATACCTGGGCATGCCTATTGAGGAGGAAGATGTCAAAGAGGCTATTTTGTCGCTGCCTAATAATAAGACGCCGGGGCCAGATGGCCTAACAGCAGAATTTTATAAAGCGTATGCCGACCTTCTTGTGCCACACCTGCTGGAAATGTACGCTGAGGCTCACGAGACTGGCACTCTCCCTCCATCCTTAAGACAGGCCCTTATTATCACTCTGTTAAAGGATAAATCACCCACACGATGTGAGTCCTACCGCCCCTTATCCTTGAGCAAAAATTTTAGCGAAGATCTTGGCCTCCAAATTATTACCCCTAATGCCCCTTCTTGTGCTCCCGGATCAATCCGGGTTCATCCCGGACCGTTCCACTTCCCTCAATCTGAGAACTATATTTGCTATGTTTCATGTGCTCAACCCGGACCTGTCGGCTGTTGCAGTGCTCCTAGACGCTGCGAAAGCATTCGATTCTATAGAACGGGGATATATGTTGCACATACTTCGCAGAATGGGGTTTCCTCCTGTCTTTCTTCGTTGGATACAGGTCCTATATACTGATGCCTCAGCGAGGGTTGGGGTGGGGGGGCTCACTTCGGAGCCCTTTCCCATAGACCGTGGCACAAGACAGGGTTGTCCCTTGTCCCGCTTGCTCTTTGCCATCGCTCTAGAGCCCCTAGCGTGTAGAATCCGGCAAGGTCACAAGGCGGCTGCACTGAATTTTCACAATCGCCCGGTTGGAATCTCATTGTATGCGGACGATATGGTCCTTTATCTTCGTGAACCGCAGAGGTACTTATCCCAGGTGCTGCGGGAATATATTAAATTTGGTCTATTCTCAGGTCTTCAAATAAACTGGGACAAATCCGTCATCATCCCCCTAACGAGCATTACCACTTTGCCTCAGGTTGAGTACCCACTGGTGTGGTCCGTGGACCCTGTTAAATATCTTGGGGTGTGGATACACCGCGATCCTGAGGTAGTGATCAGGGAAAATTATGGCAGTGCATACACTGCTTTGGTGCAGCAGATTGATCACTGGGCTTGCTTGCCGTCATCTCTGGCAGATCGTATCGCCATAATCATGATCGTCCTGCCAAAGTTTTTGTACTTGTTTAGCAATATCCCTATTTCATTGACCAAACATTTCTTTAAAACAATTCAAACACAATTGCTACGCTTGGTGTGGGGGAATAAACAACCGAGAATTGGTTGGCGTACTCTGACATTGCCCTTTGAGAGAGGGGGGTTTGGAGCCCCAGATTTTTACACATACTATTTATGCGGACAGGCGCAATATGCCTATTTTTGGTTCAAGCCACACGATTTCATCCCGCATGTGGCTGTCGAAGAGGGAGACGCCCACCCAGTGTGGCATCATAACCCACACTAATAGACAGACGCCCAGGATAGAGATTAACACATTGGATGTTACTATTGCAGCGTGGCAGGAAATTGGGAGGCGAACACAGAAACTACCTTTATATGCGCCTGCGATGCCCATTGCGGGGCACGCCGCCCTGTCTGTAGCGCAGGAGCGTGGCCCCCTCACGGCTCTACGGGAGGTGGGCATTGCATCAATGAAGGACTTGTACCCCGACGGGAAATACATCACAGGGGAAGATTTGGACTATATACAAAATCCCACCCCACTATTCCAATACACTTGTTATAAGTTACGTAGGGCAATACAGGATCATTACACCTCTTTCCCTGATGAACCGCTGTCACTACAGGCATTACAGCTGGTGATAGTGGCTCCGCATAGGAAAAAACTAATTACCAAACTGTACAGGACGATACAGGACGAAACTCCCGTCGGGAGTGATCGCAGCTTGGAGCGCTGGAACTCTGTAGTGACCCCCCCCCATTACAGACAAAGCCTGGGGACAAATTTGTGAGCTGACGGGGCGACTGACATCCAATAATAACTTGAGAATTATCCATCTGAAGTTTATACATCAAGTATATCATACTCCTAAAAATTGCATAGAATGGGGTTGCGGGATTCGGATTGCTGCAAGCGGTGTGGGCAGGCTGGGGCTGACTTTTTCACCTAGCATGGCAGTGTGAACAGGTGCTCAAATATTGGGAAGAGGTTCTCGCTCTTATATGCACTATGACAGGGTTGGAGATACAGTGCGCACCGCTGGAGTGCCTCCTGGGATGTGTCCCTCATATACGCGCTGTGTTGGGGAGGTTTGTGAGAGTGGCTCTGTTATTGGCGAAGAGGCGTGTGCTATTCACATGGGATAGCCGATTGAGCCCTAAGGTGGATACGTGGCTGAAGGACATGGTTTATTGCCGTGAACAACTTGAACTGTATGCAGAGGAACTTCCGGTTTCTTCCAGACCCAAGGACATTTGGGCTCCCCTGAGGGAATACTTTTTATCTCGCCAAGAAGTGGACTCTGAATGAATAACTGCTCGCTGGGTAATTGTTCTGGGCCTGCCGATAACCTGTCATAGTGTGTGTGCTGTAAGAGCAGCTACGATTGGGTGTATATCCATTGCAAACTGACCACCGACAATTGTTGGACAAGTACGGCTTATTTATTTATTTTTTGTTGTTGGCACTGTTTGGTTATTTCTTTCAGTATGAGTGTTTGTACACTGTACCATGGCACTGTATGCTGGATGTATAACACTGAAATACTCAATAAAAAAATTTTTAAGATAAAAGGGGAAAAAAGAAAGGGGGAAAAAAAAAGAATATATCATCCAAGTATATGATCATGCGGATCCCGGTTGCCCTTAGATATTCGAAATGTCTAGAGAAGGGGTTCCGCAGAAAAAAATGATAATATTGGAGCAGGACAGGAAAATAAACAGAGCGCGCAAGAAAGAAAACCCACCTCTAAAGTATGCTCTACAAAGGAGTCAATAGAATATATAGGCCACAGAAAAAGCTTTCAGAACAATGAAGACCTTCTCAAATATGTTTTATTTAGATTTTGAATTCCTTTTCCTTATCTTTTCTATTTCTTTCCTACCATGTAAATCACATATATCTTCAGTATGTCAACATATAATAAATCACTTTTTGACCTCACACCACTCCTATCATACACACCATCCATACCAAAACATTACAATCTCTCATACATATTGTAAAAACATCTAATATACGAAGCCACAGAATAGGATCTCCTATTCAATATGTGGACAAATGGTCTGGGAAACTTGTTTATACAAAATAGGGAATTCACAATAATTTCTCATACGCCCATTTATTCTATTAACATATGTTATATAATCTTTTCCTGTTGTGTCCCAATCGCTCGGGCACAAACACCCGTTTCGGTGTTGATCAGCCGACCACCCACCTTCTTCAGGGCACACACTGAAAGTCTATGAATCAGTAACCATTAAAAACAAAGACGGGCAGGAGGAAAACCAAGTGACCACGACACAGATTCAATCTAGAAGGGAAAGAAATGCAGATTTTAAAATAAGCAAATGCCTCAAAGTGCAAACATAGGCCACACCTCGCTTGCCCCAGCAGCCTCACATTCCTACTCATTCACTCACTAGTAGTGGAATCCAATGTGTCCCTATAATATATTTGTGCAGGCATCCAATTCTTAGAGTGAGAGGTGTTCACCAACCGGGAAGTTGGATATTTGACCACTCTCTTGAGCACCTTGGTGAAGCACCACGGAGCGGAGGAGAAGCCGAAAGGCAGGGAATTGAATTCAAATATCTGGGACCCCATTGGAACTGTAGGAACAGACCTCCAGATCCAAAGACTTACGAAGCTTCCCCGTCACATATGTGGTGACCTTCTCGGCTGGAAACCACTCTGCGGAATGGGGGTGCATGAGTCTGAGTCCATCATGTTGGACTCTGCATCATCAGGGGTGCTCGCGGGAGGTTCGGCCCCAAAAGGCTCTGCGGCCTCCAGGACCATCCCTGATCAGTCTCCATCCGATCCCACCGGCGATCCGTCGGAGGTGGGGGGGGCGGGGGGAGGAGAATGAGGTGGCGACACAACATATATCTGGGGGTTCCCTGCGGGCTTGGGGTTCGGGGGTATAGTATGGCCCTGGAAGGCCTTCTCAAGTTTGGCAAAGGTGTCCAGATCTACCCCTGGGGCCTGTGGGCGCTTGCGCAGGTTCTCCGGATTCGCGGGCAGCCTAGGAGGTAGGGGGTGCCAACCGTAGTTCTTCCCTTGAAGGGAGGGGTTGTAGGCACTTTGCGTATTCCCATAATTTCTTCTTCAGAGGGGCTACCGTGTCTGAGACTGCCTTCTAGATAGGCATCCATCGCTCCGCAAAACATGTCATTATCTCCTCTTCCTCAGCATAGGAGTCGTTCTGCCGCTCCATTTTACCCAGATAATGTAGGTAGGTGTAGGTACAGAGGTACAGTTTGTTGGTCTGGGGAAACCCAGGCGGATAGCCAAGCTACAATTTTAACAGTGGCAATAGCCACCAAAGGACACCAGTACAGCTTCGGTTTAAACCAGTCCATCACCAAAGCTTGGGTCAGTGATCTTTTTCAAGCAGCAACACTGCTGTATTAATATTTGGTAAATACAGGACCCCGGGTGCGTACAAACTCCAGGCCGTGTGAGTGCACCCTGACTGACCACATGTGCAATCGGAGAAACGCTCGGCTGCCCTCGCTATGATATCGCTGAAAGCGTTGTCCGATCACTCGTCAGAGGAGAGAAGCGCTCACGTATCTCACACGCCACGCGAAGACACGCACCCTCTGGTGGTCGGAAAGCCGCAGCACGTCTGCCCCCGCGGCTCCGCAGAGTCGATGAATAGTAAATTAAGGAGCGATGGAGCGTTCCCGTGGCTGCTGGAGAGCTGAAACAATACTGTACAATTTCATAATGTACACAAGTACGGCAACGAAATGCAAAGGCGGAAAACACATGATACAAACAGAGGGGACCAAAGTCCCTCACTTAACTTCGGCTGCAGCAGCGGAGTAAGAGGACAAGCATAGGTGGATGGGGGGCTCAAAAAGGTAATGTCGAACACTGATTGGACTATTCATTACTGTTGTTTATTTCCCATGAATGATGGGAAATGTAGTTTGTATAGTTACTGAATATGGCTGCTCTTAAAATAAACGAAGAAAACGTGACTTAATCCCTGCCTCTGGGTCCTGACATAGAATTTGTTTTACACCAAGTGTAATAATGAAAAAGGTCTCACTGGATTGTGGTGGTGATCGGCATTCCTTAAAGTGAACATTTTCTATGTCTTCAGTTCCTCATTTTTGAAAACATTGTTTATTTGTCAAAAAACACGTAAAGAGCGGAGCTCTGTAACCCAGAGACTTCCGTAGCATCAATATACATTATCGTGACTCTGACAATTTGTCTTATACACAGAAGAAATTAAAAGGCATTGCAGTTAAATCAAAACATAAGAAAAAACATACAACAACCCCCCCCACCCCCATCGCACTGTCGACCCCGCAAGAGCAATATATACAGTCAAAGCCACGAACCAACGCTCACTACATGTCACCCCCAAGAAGCCTCTCTCCCACCACTTGTACACAAAGAACACCTCAGAGAAGAGGGGAGAAATTAGAGCCGGTCTAGGCACTGGGAAGGGGCAGATTCCAATTCCAGGCCCCGATAGTCAGCCCAGCGTTTCCAAATTTTGTAGTGTTTGCGAGGACACCCCCTCGCGACAAAAATTGGAGCCTCTTTGCCCATACAAAAATCTAGGCCATTCTTCCAAACAGAGACAGAGGGCGCAACTGTCACCTTCCAGGCCCTGGCGATGTCTCGCTTAGCCAGTGTAAAACCTGAGGGCATAAGATGACGCTTATAAACATTGCCCCCAATACCTTCCATGACATGCAAGAGAACCAGCTTGGGCAAACGGGGAAGATCCCAACACAGAACCTCCGATAGGCAGGTCATTACTGCCCTCCAGAACCGCGCTAGCGCGGAACAGTCCCATACGGTGTGAACCAAGGTGCCCTCCTCATGCGCACAGCGAAGACACACTGGGGAAGCGACCAAACCCGCCCTATATAGTCTGACTCTAGTATAGTAGACCCTGTGGAGGTATTTAAACTGGATAAGCCGAAGGCTCATTGCGATGGCTGCTCCACGTGGGGAGGCCAGGGCCTCCGTCCAATCCTCCTCCTCCAACGAGCCCACATCGCCCTCCCAGGCCTCCTGGAGATGCTGCAAGGAGGGGGAGCTGTGTGTGACTAAGGACTGATACATTTTGGAGATCTTGTGATCCTGCAGATCTCCCATGAACACTTTCGCTTTCACCGGACTGAATTCCAAGGGTGCCTCCAGTCCCAACAGGCTGGAGGAGATAGCGTGTCGAAATTGCAGATATTTAAAAAATTGGGTACGTGGCATTTGAAAATCTTTTTGCATATCCTGAAATGATTTTAAGACGGATCCCCGCATTACATCTCCCAAGGTAGAGATCCTGATTGCGTCCCAGTCGCGGAATCCAGGCAAGATCGCCAACTGTGGCAGGCGTCCATTATGCCATAGAGGGGTCTCCCGGGTCAAGCGGTTCCACCAGCCCATCCTCCGCAACGCCTGCCTCCAGATCTGAAAAACGAGGTGTGTAGCCGCCGGCAAGGGGCGCCGCAATGGCGCAGAGTACAGGATCGTATGTAGTGTATGGTCTCCCATACGCCGCCACTCGACGGCATACGCTGGATCCGATCTATCCCCGTACCACCATTCGTTGAGGACCAACCGGTGCGAGGCCATATAATATGAAAGAATATCAGAGGTCGCAAGCCCTCCACAATATGTGGACCGAAAGCAGGTGCGTAGGGCCACTCTAGCCACCCCGCCACCCCACAAGAATTGGCCTAAGGCCGAGTTGACCTGACGGAACCATCTAGGGGAGATGGGATACGGATGATTCTGTAGCTGGTATAATAGACGCGGAAGAGAGACCATCTTGAAGATGGCCGAGCGACCGTAAATAGAGGAATGTGGGACCAAACCCTAATATCCTCACGCACCCTATCCCACACCGGCGCCAAGCTTCTGTCCCAGGAGGTAGTCTGTGAATCGGAGAGGAACACACCCAGATATTTCATCCCCCCCATGCACCACCTGTACCGAGGAGGCCCACGTACCAAGGTCACCCCCCCCCCCCCTGCCCAGGACCCAAAGGGTAGACTTCCGCGGGTTCATGTAGAGGCCAGATGTCTCACCGAACACCTGCATGATGCGCAACAGCCGCGGGCCAGTCCTGTCTAAGTTGGTAAGGAAAAACAACACATCATCTGCGTACAGGGCTATACGATCCGACAATCCGTCCGCCCATTCTAGGCCAGTGACCTGAGCGTCAATTCGCACCCAGGCAGCCAAGGGCTCCATGGCCAAGGCAAACAAATAGGGAGACAATGGGCACCCTTGTCTGGTGCCCCGACCGATGGAGAAAGTCTATGAGACAGACCCCGCCACTTGGACAAACGCCGTTATGTCGGTATAAAGGAGAGTAAGATAGGACAGGAAGCGGGGCCCTATGTTCAGTCTATGCAGAAGTGCAAAGAGATACTCCCAACTCAAAGAATCAAATGCGCGGTCCATGTCCGCAAGCAGAAGTGCCGCACGTTCCCCCAGGCTCCTGACTGTTGCAATAGCTATATGTGCCCTAGGGATGTTATGGTGGGTCGCCCGCTGGGGCATAAACCCGGCCTGATCCGGATGAACCAGGGAGGAAATATGAGGCCGGAGGCGATTGGCCAATGCTTTGGCCAGGACCTTTGCTTCAGCATTGAGGTGGGAGATAGGGCGATAGGACGCATGATGCTTGGGGGGTCTACCGGGTTTGTGAAAGACTATCACCTCTGCATGACTCCAATCACGGGGCAGGCGACCCCGCTCTCTAGCCTCCTCCACCACCTTACGGTAATGAGGGCTGAGCTGTAGGAAATACCGTTTGAAAAATTCGTTTGGGAAACCACTGGGACCAGGGGCCCTCCCGGGGTGTAACTCCCCAATAGCAGTACCAAGCTCATCCTCAGTAAGGGGGCGATCCAGCTCCGTACTGACATCATCCGGTAGGGCCCTAGGCGGGAGGTCATCCAGGAAGCGGCCTATCGTATCTGCCGATAGGCATTCTTTGGGAGCGTACAGGTCCGCATAATACACCGCAAAACTCTCTGCGATGGCCGAAGGGTCCAATATAGGTGACCCATCCGGTTCCACAATGCCCGGGAGAGCTAGGGAGCCCAACGATCCCTGACACAATCTATGCAGCAACTTGCTCGACTTGTCTCCCCACTGATAGATCCTGCTCCGGGTTGCCAACCAAGCCTGACGGGCCTCATCCAGCAGAAGATGGGAGTAGCCCTGCTGCGCAAGCAACAGTTGGCGGCGGACCAGCCGCCCCCCTTCCTCCCTGCCACGCCCCTCCAGACCCAGAATATCTGAAAGAGACACGTTAGTGATAGATTCCTTACCTTAGAATATCCCCAGGCGTCAGGCTGGATCCGGAAAGTTTTGCGTAGCAGTACCCTTGCGCGTCGGTAGGCGGCGTCGTGCGGCTCCGCGTCCGTCGTCGGCGTCGTGATCGCCGGGATGACGTCGCGGGCAGTACTTAGGCGCCGCCCCTGCGCGCTGACGTCAGTTCTTCTTTTTCCGCGCCAGCAAGCGCAGATCCGGGAAGAGCAGTGCCCTGGTCAATTTTTGACCATACTTTTTGGTGATTTTTCACTGTTTTTTCCATCTTTAAGGTGTCGTAGGGATGCCCGGCTTCAAGCGATGCGGCGCCTGTGCGCGGATGATGTCCGTCACCGACCCGCATTGGGAGTGTCTCTTCTGCCTCGGCCGAGGCCACGACACCGAGTCTTGTCCCGAATGCCAGGCCCTCAACCCGAAAGCTTTGCGAGAGCGGTCTCGAAAGCTCCTCGAGGCCCGGCATTCGGCTCCACGGAGGCCCCGGTCGCGTGAGAGGTCCAGGGGTCGCTCGCGGAGTGCACACCGGTCGTCGGCGTCGAAGTCTTCTTCGTCCGGTAAGTCTAAGCACAAGAAGTCCAAGAAGCATCGTCGCTCTCGGACTTCGCCTCGCCGATCTCGCGACTCGGCTGAGGCCCCTCCCGGCACCGTCCCCGCCCCGCGGCCCCGGACTTGCCTGTGGAGTCGCCCCCGCCATACCCGCCCTTCCCGGGTTCGGGGGCGGATCCGGCCAAGGTACAGGAGTTCCTGTCGGCCATGGCCCGCCTCTTCGGGCCTTCAGGCCCCTCCGGTGCGCCTTCGGGCCCCGCGGGCCCTGATGGGGTTGCTCCGGCGTCGCCGGCGGCTCCGGCCCCGGCGTCGCCCGTGCCTCCAGCCTCGATCCCGGCTTCGGCTTCGGCCCCGGCCTCGATCCCGGCTCCACAACCCCCATCGACGCCGGTCGACCTTACAACACCGGCGCCGATGTCTCCGGTGCCGTTCTCGACGCCGCCCTGGGCTCCGGGCGGCGTCGTCCCCCAGTTCCTTCCGGCTCCGGACATGGACCCGGAGCGACGTCGCTCGACGCCGGCTCCGGCGCCGGTGGGACCTTGGGTCCCAAATGTCCCTCCTCCTCCTTATTTTGAACCAGAGGAGGACCAGGAGGACTGGGAGGGGTCTGATGACCCTCTGACGCGCAACTGTCAGTATGATGAGGACTGGACAGAGTCTAGGGGAGGCCAGTGGTCTGGATACTTCCCCTGACACTGGCATGCTGTCTCCTCCCGTGGCTACGGAGGAGGGGGCCAATTTTGGTACGGTGTTGCGTAGGGCCCCTGGGGCCTTACGTCTCCAGCTCCCTACTTTGACGGTCAAGCCTAACCTCTTGACGGAGGTGCTTCAGCCGGCAGCCTCCTCTGCGGAGACTGTGCTGCCGTTTAACGACGCCCTCACTGACGTTCTTTTGGGCGCCTGGTCCAAGCCCAACACAGGGGCTCCTGTGGATCGGAACGTGTCACGACGCCATCGCCCCGCTCCGGGCGACCCCCTGTTTCTTTCTGTCCACCCCACTCCTGAGAGCTTGGTTGTCCAAGCCTCCGCTTCCCAAACCGCCTTCCCTACCGCTCCTCCGGATAGGGAATCCAAACGCCTGGATCAGTTTGGGAAGAAAGGTTTTTCTTCCTCCAGTGCTGGCTTGCGGTCCGTTAACACCGCTTGTCTTTTGGGCCGATATACCCACTCCCTGTGGGATTCGGTGGCGGATGTTTTGCCCCAGTGCCCTGAGGAGGTCCAGGCACTGCTTTCCCGCGCCATTGCGGAAGGAAGGGATGCGGCCAAATACACTATCCGTTGTGGCCTTGACACCGCCGACTCGCTGGGCAGGTCGATTGCAACGACGGTGGCGCTCCGACGCCACGCCTGGCTGAGAACCACTGGTTTTTCAGGGGATGTCCAGAATACTCTCATGGACATGCCCTTTGATGGAGTCGGTCTTTTGGGTCCAAAGCAGACCATGCGTTGGAGCGCTTTAAGGACTCACGGGCTACTGCCAAGTCCCTGGGCCTTTCTGCTACACGCCCTCCGCTGCCTTCTGCTTTTCGCCCCTATCGTGGCCACGGTAGGGGCGCCCCTTCACGTCAGCAGCCCAGCCACCGGCCCGCGCAGCAGGCGTCTTCGCGTGGCCGAGGACGTGGATTCCGCCGTGGCGGATCGGGCAACCAGCGTGCGGGTCAGGCCACCACCTCCAACCCGTCCGCGGCCTCCAAGCCCTCCTAGTCCCTCCTTTCAGGTGCACAGCACGCCAGTAGAGGCAGGGTCCGCCATCACCTTCCCCACTGGCGCACCATCACCTCGGACAGGTGGGTCTTGGACATTGTCCGAAGGGGCTACTCCCTCCCCTTCGAGACCACCCCCAGCCATGCCACCTCAATTCCACCGCATGTCAGGGGATCACTTGGTGCTTCTACAGAAGGAAGTCACGGCCCTCTTGACCAAGAGGGCCATCGAGTATGTTCCGACCCCAGAAGTAGGGCGTGGTTGCTACTCCCACTACTTTCTGGTGCCCAAAAGGACAAGGAGGACATGCGTCCTATCTTGGACCTCCGGAACGTCAATCGCTTCCTCCGGAAGGAGAAGTTCAAGATGCTCACCCTAGCTCAGGTCTTGACTGCCCTCGACCCAGGAGACTGGTTGGTAGCGTTGGACTTGCAGGACGCGTATTTCCACATCCCCGTCCTGCCGGCCCACCGGCGTTACCTTCGGTTCACGGTAGGCCCCGAGCATTTTCAGTTCACCGTGCTCCCCTTTGGCCTTACCAGTGCCCCTCGGGTGTTCACGAAAGTGATGGCGGCGGTCGCAGCTCATCTGCGCCGGGCAGGGGTTTCAGTCTTCCCCTACCTCGACGACTGGCTGCTGAAGGCGGGCTCGTCCCAGGCAGTCGTCTCCCACCTCCAGACCACGGCCGAACTCCTGCACTCGCTGGGGTTCTCCATCAATGTGCCGAAGTCGCATCTGATTCCTTCTCCGCAGCTCCTTTTCATCGGAGCAGTTCTGGACACGACGCAGTTTCGGGCCTATCCTCCCGAACGGCGAGTCCGGGATATTCAGGCTATGATTCCGATCTTTCGGCCTTTATCCTGGGTTTCGGTAAGGATGACCCTGAGGCTGCTGGGCCTCATGTCCTCCTGCATCCTGCTGGTCAATCATGCCAGATGGCATATGCGGGCTCTGCAGTGGGACCTGAAGTTCCAGTGGGCGCAGCACCAGGGCAACCTGTCCGATCACGTCCAGATCTCGGAGGGGACTGCAAAACAGTTGCAGTGGTGGCTCTCGAACCGGCAATGGGTCATGGGCAGATCCCTCTCCCTTCCCCAGCCAGAGCATACAGTTGTGACGGACGCGTCCCTTCTGGGATGGGGCGGTCACATGGGAGAGGCGGAGATCAGAGGCCTCTGGTCTCCGGCGGAGTCCCGGCTCCATATCAACCTTCTGGAGCTCCGGGCGATCCGGCTTGCACTCAAGGCATTCCTTCCCTCTGTCAAAGGGAAGGTAGTGCAGGTGTTCACAGACAACACCACCGCCATGTGGTACTGCAACAAACAGGGCGGGGTGGGGTCTTGGACCCTTTGTCAGGAGGCTCTGCGCCTCTGGACATGGCTGGAACATCAGGGCATGTTCCTGATGGTTCAACACCTGGCAGGTTCTCTAAACGCCAGGGCGGACGAACTCAGCCGCAGGTGCATGATGGATCACGAATGGCGTCTTCACTCGGAAGTGGCGCAAGGACTCTTTCTACAGTGGGGAGAGCCTTGGTTAGATCTATTCGCCACCGAAGAGAACGCGCAATGTCATCAGTTCTGCGCGTTGGAATTTCCAAGGCGGCACTCGCTCGGCGACGCTTTTCGTCGCGAGTGGAGTTGCGGTCTGTTGTACGCCTTTCCGCCTATACCACTTCTACCCAGAGTGTTGAAGAAGATTCGGCACGACCGGGCCCAAGTCATTCTTGTGGCTCCGGACTGGGCTCGAAGAGTTTGGTATCCCGAGCTACTCAATATGAGCATAGATCCCCGATCCGTCTGCCTCTTCGGGAGGATCTTCTGTCGCAGCAGCAGGGGACGGTCCTCCACCCGAACCTGTCCAGTCTACACCTGCTTGCGTGGAGATTGAGCGGCGGCAGTTGATTCCTTTCGACTTGCCTCCCGAAGTTTGTGATGTGATTCTGGCAGCCAGGCGTCCCTCCACTAAGGTGGTATACGCCTGCAGGTGGAACAAATTTGTGGCATGGTGCGCAGCAAAGGCTGTGGATCCCCTTTCTGACCCTCTTTCTGAGGTCCTTCTGTTCCTTCTCTCTCTGGCCCAACAGGGTTCTGCCCTGGGTACCATCAAGGGTTATCTTTGTGCTATCTCGGCCTTCCTCAGGCTCCCTGATCAGCCCTCCCTTTTCAAGTCCCCTGTTGTTAACAGGTTCTTAAAGAGCATTACTCACCTCTTCCCTCCTGTTCCGTTTGTGATGCCTCAGTGGGACTTGAACTTGGTTCTTACCTTTTTAATGTGCGCTCCCTTTGAGCCTCTGCATAACTGTCCTCTTCGTCTTCTGACTCTAAAGACAGCCTTTCTGGTGGCCATCACCTCCGCTCGGCGGGTGAGTGAGCTCCAGGCTCTTTCTTGCAAACCTCCCTTTCTGTCTGTTCATCCAGACAAGGTTGTTCTTCGGACGCGTCCGTCCTTCTTGCCAAAGGTGGTTACTGCTTTCCACATTGGGCAGACCATCACTTTGCCCACCTTCTTTCCGCCTCCGCATCCTTCCAGAGAGGAAGAGAGGCTCCACCGTCTGGACCCAAAACGTGCGCTCTCCTTCTATATCGACCGCACGAAACACTTCCGGGTGGATGACCAGCTCTTTGTTGGCTACGTGGGCGCCAAAAAGGTCGGGCGGTGCACAAGAGGACCATCTCCCGCTGGGTTACCTTGTGCATCAAGACCTGCTATTCTTTGGCCAAGAAGGAGCCTCCTGTTGGGCTGCGTGCCCATTCCACCAGGGCAACGGCTGCTACCACGGCCTTGGGCCGCGGTGTTCCGCTGCCGGTTATCTGTCAGGCAGCTACGTGGGCCTCGCTGCACACGTTTACTAAGCATTACTGCTTTGACAGTCAGGTCCGGAGGGACGGCTTCTTTGGCCGTTCTGTCCTCCAGGACTTCCTTGTCTGATCTTTGTTCGCAGACCCACCACCGGGGTTGGTATTGCTGGGGTATCTATTCTAAGGTAAGGAATCTATCACTAACGTGTCTCTTTCAGATGCACAAGTTACTAACTTGTGTAACGATATATCTGTAAGAGACAGTAGTTAGTGATAGATTCCTACCGCCCACCCATCCTCCCCGTTCTGCGAACTGATTTCTAGGGTTAAGGACAACCCTTTCAGGGCCCTAGTATTTTTCAGACACCTGTGTCAGCTTCTTGCATGGCTCTGCGTTCCTGGCGCGGAAAGTCGTGTACAGAACTGACGTCAGCGCGCAGGGGCGGCGCCTAAGTACTGCCCGCGACGTCATCCCGGCGATCACGACGCCGACGACGGACGCGGAGCCGCACGACGCCGCCTACCGACGCGCAAGGGTACTGCTACGCAAAACTTTCCGGATCCAGCCTGACGCCTGGGGATATTCTAAGGTAAGGAATCTATCACTAACTACTGTCTCTTACAGATATATCGTTACACAAGTTAGTAACTTGTGCTTCAGTTTCCGCTCGAAGAAGAGACTCTCTACGCGCTTTGCGGGCCGCAGCACAAAGGAGATGTCCACCCCGCGGAGGGTGGGCTTCATTGCTTCCCAAAGAGATTCGGCCGCACGTACCGACCCAACATTAAGTGATAGATATTGGTCAATGGCCTCCTCCATATGTTCAAAAACTCACACAAGAAAGGGGTGAGAGGAGAATAAACCCTCTTCGACCTCCCGCTTAATACTGTAATATCACATATAGAAGAGAGATTTTTTTTTTTATAATAGTAATAACGGCACGTGCGGGTGGGTGAGTGTAGGGGAAATGCACCAAATTGATAAAACTGCCCTCACACACAGCAAGCTGTGTCATGCTTCATCATAGGTCTGCTAACACACCTCCGCGCCAGCCCAACGCTGGAGGTGGAGCAATAGGGAAGGGGAAGACAATACAACATAGTGTCCAATCACAGGTGAGAAGAAAGTGCAGATATAAGTGGTATAAAACTGGTATCCAGGGATCCTAGTAGTAAGTTTAATAATAGGTCCCCTGTCCAGAGTTAGAACAAGAAAGTGGATGTTAGGTTGGGGAGCTTATAATGAGACGCCAACCCCTCCACACTACTATGTCGACATGTTTCAGCCGGCACAAATAATACCCCGGCTTTCCTCAGGACTCTCAAAACTGTGATCCCTATGTATTCACCCTCATTCCTATCAATACAGAAATAAAGGGTATATCACCTACACGAGTCAATGCTCGGTCGCCAAAAGTTGTGGAACCCCTCGTGTTCGAAGAGGAACCGAGTTTATTGAATTTCAAAACTCGAAGTGGCAGGGGAGTGAACAGCTGCCAACACGCACTCTTGCTTTCAAAGTCAGCTGTCACCCAACGAAGTATGTCTCTCCCTGTCCGAATGGCAGCTGTTCTCACTCCCCTGCCACTTCGAGTTTTGAAATTCAATAAACTCTGTTCCAAGGCCACCGGGGGGGAGCAGGACACCAATCCCTTGGGGGTCACCAGTCCACACACCCGCCCACGCGGCTCTAAAATGCCGCCGATCCCCCGTATAAGCCTGTGGGGGGGGGTGGGGTGGAGAGGGGACCCAGACGACGGTGCGGACGCTAGTCCGTATAATGTCTCGGGCCTCCACAGGCCCCGGGTGCAGCCCGTGGGGCCTCCCAGGCCACCGGAGAAGAGTCTGCCAAATTGGAAGGAGGCCAATCACCACGCGGCCCGGTCACACACAGACTGCAGCGACTCACCAGCAGCGACGCACGGGCCCTCTACGAGCTCACCTCGCGGTCCGGTCTGACCACCGAGCGAGGATGGTCCACCCCGCGATGTCCGAGGCGCGGGGCGAAGGATAGACACCAGTGGGCGCGCAGGGGATCCAGCGCACCACCCCTCAACAGGCCAGGCCAGCCGCCGCGGCTCCGCCCCCCAGCCAGGGAACGCCACCAGAGCCGCACGCAAGATCGCGGCTTCCACGCCACCTCCAGGCCTCCGTGGCGATCGTCGTCACCTCGCCACCTCAGGACACGGCGCGAGTCAGGAGTCACCCCGGTAAGTAGCGCCAACTTGCTACACCTCAGGAAAGGCTATAACCGGGATGTTGCGGCCGGAGGAGCAGGATAGATGAAGGATGAAGATCAGGGCTGGACGGAGCTCACTCGGCACACGTCCGCCATGCTGGCTTGCCAAGCCACGCCCCCCAGTTTCTCATTTTGAATTTCTCCAATGCCGTTCGTGTCCAGAAGCTTGTAGGATAAGTTTGGTTTCTTCATAAAAGAAATGTATGGTAAAAAACTGTACACTACCTTTGCAACTGAGCTGTCTGTTAGCAAGGATTGCAATGAATGTACCCAAAAAATTTGGGTAAGTTTACGTAGCCATAACTGGCGAAGTTCAGTGTTACTTAGGTTTTGTTCTGTAACCACAGCTACACTCTGTAATGATATTCAGAGGTTTCTTAAACATACGTTAAGGTCTTATAAGTAAAGCTAACCATAACTTCAACGTTTTCCATGAATAAATGTATAAATTACCCTGGAGAGTCTTGGGAAGTAGGGGGGAGGAGTGGTCTTAACACTAATCAATCTTCGTAAGCTGGGCTGTTGAGAACAGTTGTTTTCCCATATTCAGCAGAGCCACAGGCTTAGCCACATGAGGCAGGTAAATCTAATTAGGTGGCCAAAACTCTTAGCTCACAATCATGGTGCCCAAATTAGCAGTCCATACTTGGGCTCTTAAACAGTTGTGTAGCGTCTTCCAACCCCGGGTACCCGTAAATGACTATGCCACACACACAACTTGTTATCACATGTCTTTGTTCGTCTGCGTGTAAATGGGAATCCACATTCTAAAGCAACCTCCATTACAATACACACTATCCATTACGTCATAGCTCTACGTAGTTAATCGGGAGCCAAAAAGGTTCCGTCATTGTTAATTCGCAAGACACTACATCTCCCCCCCCCCCGTTAAATGAAAACGTACCAATTTTACAAAATATATACATTTGCATTTTTTCAATTAACCTCTTTGGCGCTGTAGTTGTTTAACCTGAATGTGACATGTGAAGTTGAGACCTGCCACCATCATGATCCAAGATCTGCTGTGATGGGGAAAATGCAGCATCAGTCACTGGTCCTTCAGAATCAGTGCCTTCTTCACCATGGAGATCTGGTGAACGATGAATCAAACACCAAAAGTGAGAAGAGTCTCTGGTAATAGACTTCCGAAGGTACTGGACAGTCACCATGCGTCCTTTGGTCGACACCAAAGGACACATGGTCGACACCGGTTTTGCATGAAAAGGAGCATCACGTTTTCTTTTCCGCATCTGACGTGCGAGCACTCTGTCTTCTCTCAGACTGCTTTTCGCATGTCGGCTTCGGTCAGCATATGTCTTAATCTTTTGTTTGTGAATGAAGTCTCTCATATGAGTTGCATTCTCATCTTTCTCTCTGATTTGTCCACTGAGGTATCTTGGTTTTCATTGCTCTCCTGAACATCAATGTTGCTAGACTTTCACTAGTGGTCGAGTGAGGTGTTGCATGGTAAGCTCTCAATGTAGCATTTAACTGTTGGTAGAATGAGCTTCTCGAGTGTAGCACGCTGCACGGCTCTTTAACGTACTCCTAAATCTCTCGACCAGTTGGTTGGCATGCGGCTGCAGAGGAGTGCTCTTTTGATGCTTTATACTCAGATGCTGTAAGAAGACTTTGAACTCCCGACTGTTAAAAGGCGGGCCATTGTCAGATTTTAGTATGACTGGAACACCCCATGTTGCAAAGATGCCACCCAGTCTCTCAATGAACCGGTCTTAAGTGGTGGATGAGAGATCCTCAATTAATGTAAATCATGATTTTTCGTCCACAATCGCCATCCGGTAATGTCCGTTGTCGAGTGGACCTAAAGTCAATGGCTTTTCTCTCCCAGGCATACTTCAGGTGTTCTGGCATGATTAGGGTGTGTTGAGTAACTTTTGTAGATAGGCAGTTGCATAGATAACAGACCTTTAATTCCTTCTCAACTCGCTCGTTGAGCTATGGAAACCAGACTTGGTTTCTGAGAGCTCGTTTTGTTGCAATGATTCCCCCATGTCCTTCATGGGCCATTTCAATCATTTTCTGCTGCAGACTCTCGAATCGTGATTCTCGACCCTTGCAATACAACTCCCTCTTGAGTTACGGACAGTTTATCTTTGACATTTCTGCATTTTTTATATTCACCCTCAATGGTGCGAGGTTGAGTGTGCTGGTTCCACGAATTATGTATAAATGCATTTTTCAACTTTGGCATGTCACGATCATGGCTCGTGGCAGTGATAATCTGGGCTAACGAAATGGCAGCTGGTGTGTTTGATTTTACGATAAAGTTGGTATAAGCTTCAGCTGATTTGGATGGAGTGCCATGATCTTGAATGGACAGTCTTGAAAAGTAGTCAGCAGGGTTCTGATCCTTTTCTGGACAATGCACAATGTTATAATTGTACTCTTGTAGCCATAGTCCCCAAGGTTCAATGCGAGAAAGCATCTTGACCTTTGGATTGCCAAATATTGTTAGTAAAGCTTGATGATCAGTTACCAGCATAAAAAGACTTTCTGTACAGGAATACATGCGTGTTCACACTTCCTTACCACGGCTAAACTTTCTTTTTCAGGTTGAGTAAGCACGTTGTGGCATATGCAAACTCAAATTTGCATATGCCACAATATGCCTTCAAGCATTTGGGTGTCTGCTGTGCAAGGATAGCACCTAACCTAACTGGGCTAGCGTCAACAACAACCTCTGTGTGAAGTTTCAGATTTAAATAAGCCATTTCAGTAGCATTCTCATTGGCTTTTTTATTTTCTTAACTGTTCTCACATTCATGTGACCGCTGAAGTTAAACATTCTATTTCATCAACTCTCTCAATGGAGTACTTGCAGTGGAAAGTCTCGTATATATTGAGAACAGCAGGTGGCCATGCCAAAAAAATGAACGCACCATTGAAATTTCTTGTGGGGGATCAGCATTTGACAGCGCTTGTACTTAGCAGGATCAGGTGTCATACCCCCATCAAACGATATGATCAAATATTTAAAACTTGGTCTTATGGAACGCACATTTACCTGCATTGAAAGTCAAACCTGCATCAGCCTTTAAACGACATACTAGCATGAGAGCCTTATCGTGCTCTTTTTGGGTAGCTTGGAAAACCAATTTGTCATCACTTTAATTGAATGCATTAATGACAGGCTGTATGAGACGTCGAATTACATCTTGAAAAAGTTCTGCAGCTGATGACACACCAAAGCTTAGCCTTTTGTATCAAAACAGACCAACATGTGTAGAAGAGGTTGTAATGTACATGCAGTTTTCTTTGAGTTCCAACTGATGATCACCTTTATTCAAATCAAGCCGAGAGAAAATCTTTGCACCATTTCATTTGGTTATATCAGCAATGTGTGGATCTGAATGTCATTCTCGTTCAGTTGCCTTGTTTTCCTCACACATGTCAACGCATATGCGTACTGCTCCTTCACTGTCCTTCTTGGGCACTACCGCAATCCGAGAAACCCATAGCGTTGGACCAGATCACTGAATTATATCATGCTTAAGTAACAATTCAAGTTCCTTTTCAAAAGCATCTTGTAATTAAAAAGCAATTCCCCTATGTCTTTGAGCAATAGGACGGACGTCATTAATATGCAACTTAACTTTCATAGTCTTAAGATTTCCCAAACCATGAAGCAATGAAGGGAACTGACTTACTATTTCATGGTGAGCATTCATGTTGTAGTTCACGGAAATCAGTACCAGATCAACAGATGTGCTGAAGCTGAATAAACAGGCACTTGACTCTGTCCCTTTAAGCGCATGGATGGGTGCTTGCACCTTTGTTTTCTTGTTTCATTGCTGCTACAAATAAACCTTAAGGGTGTTGATGCAGCTGATGTATATACTTAGATTTTTAATGGCATAAGCTGTTGTAAGTGAAGCAGTTTGTTATATTTCTCCTCTGGCATAATGTTTATCGACGCACCACTATCGATGACGATAAGTATCGAACAACCATTTACTTTCAGTGTAATTTTCGGACAATTGTTAAAATGACTTTGGTGATTAGTCTTTTGTCAACTGTTCTCTGACATTGTTCTTCACATGCAGCCAGTCCAACATGTGCCCGCTTTTCTGAAGTAAATAGCTACGTGTCACAACCATCTTCACTTTCTCTTGATACTGACATGGAGGAACTGCTTGACAATGATTTAGATGACAATCGACTTCGTTCAGTGTCAACTTGTCATACCTGATGTCTCTGCTGGACCTTGTGGGTGTTTCGAACGTTGCTCCTGGAACTTCCCGGTGGCCATTTTGTCTTCGTGCCATTGTGCACTTGATTTTCCCTTTACTTTGCACACCGTTGCAAAAAGGTTCTCCTTCTCACAGCCCTTCCATATCTGTCCAATGGCGGGACATTTGTTATCGTGTGGAAACAAAAATCCACGTCTAAAACATCACTTTTTACGTGTAGACATCACCTTGTGTCTTTGTCTTTTGCTTTGACTTGCTTTTCACACATGATTGATTCATTCTAGGCATCTCCAGCCTCTGTCAGCTTGTCCATCGGCACGGTCTTCAGCTCTAGTAGCCATTAACACTTGTTCCAGACTCATTTTCTCTCAGTATTCGCTGTCTGAATTAATCTGACAAGCATCCATCAGTGACCCTGAGACGTACAGCTTCTTCATCTTTAAATTAATTGAACTTACAGTATTTGAGTGTGCAAGTTGTAGGAAGGTAGGATCCTTCTAGCATGGTTACCCCCACTTTTTGCCTGGTGTCAGGGTGTTTTTGACGAGTCTGACTAGGATCCTGCTAATCAGGACCCCAGTCACTGTGCTTTCTCCCTATTTGACTATGGTGAGTACTTCTGTACCTCCACAAATGGCTACTGGTGTACCCTTGTAAGTACCTTGTATGTGATACTAAGTTACCCAGGGCATAGGTACACCAGGGGTCTCCCATGGGCTGCAGCATGTATTGTGCCACCCATGAGAGACCACTAAAACTGTGACTACAGACCTGCCGTTGCAGCCTGTGTGAGTTGGTGCTTGCACCTCTCACGACAGATAGTTTTCTTATCTGAGGTCGCTACACTTAAAACCTGTTAGTCACCCCTAGGCCAGGCCTTTCAGTCCCGAAGGCAGGGTGCTTGAGTATCTGTGTGAGGGTGCCCCTACATTCTCCAGGCTTTGTAAGTGCGGCCAGCCATTTTGATGCATATAGTGGCGATCCGTCACTACGCAATGGCTAACTATGTAGTGGCTGTGCCAAACCTGGGCATGTTTGGTATCAAACATGTTGAAATCATACCCCAACACTTTAACCGGTGTTGGAAGTATGATTCCATGCACTAAGGGGCACCTCCGGGAAGCTCCCAGTACTCCTGGTAACAGCCTTCAGGGTCTGCCAGCAAGCTAGTGCTGCTGCCGACCCCAGACACTATTCTGCCCTCCTGCTGCTGAGCTGAGCTCAAGCAGGGGAAGGTAGAACAATAGGTTTCCTGTCACAGGGGGGTGTGACCACCTCCTAGGAAGGACTTCGTGTATTGGGCTGGGGTGGGGGCACTTGCCAGCGCCACCAGACTGCTTTGGAGGGCACATTTGGTGCCCTTATTGCATACTCTTTTTGAGTCCGTTCAGGGAGCACTTGGTTCCCGCTCTGGAGCGAAACTGGACAAAAGTCATGGGAGTATCCAGCCCCTCCTCTGTTAGAGACCCCTGAGTCGTCCTAACCCCCTTCCTAGGGTATTTAAGGGCTTACCTGTGGGTGGGTTCTCAGAATTGTCGTGGTACAAGTCTTAAGCCTGCAACCTCGTCACTCTTCCACCGTTTGGACACTTGGACTTCGCTGGACTTTGCCTGGAACCGAAACTGCATCAAGGAAGACTCCTGCTGCTCCTGGTCTCGCTGTTCTGCGAGTCTTCTTAGTAGTCTGTTTCTGTGCTTCTTCAACAGACCTGTGGGCATCAAGGACACCCGAAGTAATCCCCCTTGGAGTGAAGGAGTCACTCCCCTGCATCTCCAGGCATCGCAACAAAGCTATCTAACCACATGTATCCCAGAGGGAGACTCCGGGGAGGGAACAAGAGGCACGGGGTACTAGGAGAAGGCAGCCTCCAACATAAATCATTAAACACAATAAGCCGCTCCTAGTGTACTGACCTAGATGTCTCTAAATTTGTGATGTATGTACTGGCAACTCACAAAAAGTGAAAGACTGGTCTCACACACCACCTGGTGTCATGCTTCATCATTGACCAGTCCTCGCCCCCTAAAAACTTGGTTTGATAAGGGCGGGCATACACCTGACGACAGGGATGCACTTCTAAAACTAAGTGGGGGCCCTTGAAGAGAAATTGTGAAATTAAAATACCATTGCAGATGACAAATTATGTTTTAATTTAGATGGCATCTGTATGGTCTTTAAAACCAAAGTTGCAGTGTATATGAGGGAATAATTATCCTCCCACCGCCGTGTATAAAGTCGACATGTTTCTGCCCACCGGCCCAGTCGGGTCCATGGCATTCATCAGGACTTACAAAAACTACTAAAGGCTCCACCCTTACCAAATCTATGGGAAAGGGAATCCACTGGGTGGGGTAAAAAATTTTGTCACCCTCAACCTTCAGGAGATAAAAAATCCAAACCCTAGTGGGGCATCTACTAGCCCCATAGGAGGCCGTGGACGGTGAACCTATGAGGTTGCTGGTGTAACCGGTAGTTCACTGCTCCTTGCACCTATGTCTGCACGGCTCAACCCAAACCCCTGTGCACCGCATAGAGTTGCCGTTGCCAAGGCTTGTTGGCTCTGCACTCCAGAGATCCTCAAGCTACAAGAAGCTCCAGCATCTCTTCCTGCCAAGTACAGCGTCCTCACTGCATCCTCTGCACTGGGGGCCTTCATCTTTGGTGACCTGCTCAAGGTCCTCTTGCGACTCCTGTGCCTTCGGCCTGTGGGTCCTCTCGAGGGTCTTCTGCTCCAGAGGGCTTCCCTGCTTGTGGTGGGTCCCTTGGACCTTGCTGGTCCCAGCGGTGCTCTTCCTTTGCTTTCCACACCTGTTGCAGCTGCCAACTTGTTGGTGCTCCCGCCGGATACCGACCCCCTGGTTCTCGACTTCTGACATGGGACAGCTCGTGCACGGATCCTGGTCTTAGCATCGCCTTGTCCCCACAGCTGCAGCGACAAGGTCACCGTCAACTCTCCTGAACCATCCAACAGCTGTGGGCATTGCTCTTCCGTGCCTTCTGGTCACCTCCGAGTGGCATAGACTCTGTCCCCTCTGCTTGCAGGTTCTTCACTTCAAGAATCTACCCTTGGATTCCACCGGACTCTTGCACAGTCTTCTCCAGCGACCTCTTTCCTGAAGTCCTCCATTGTGGTCTGCTGCGGTTTCTGCCGTCACTTCACATCTATGCACCCGGCTTCCCTGGTGCAGGTATCCTGGTTCCTGGTGTATCCACGGGTTGGGATGACTCTCCACCTTTTTGTCTTTCACTGGGTTTGTTCAGGGTCCACTGGGAAGAGTCCTTTTTCTCCAGAACCACAACTGCGACTTTCCCGTTGACGACTTTTGGACACGCGGCTGTGTTTCCACTCTGCACACAGCCTCCGAGCGGTTCCTGGGTACTTACCGTGGGTGGTTCCTTGCTCCTCTGAATCCCCTGGTTAAATTCCTGACTTCAATTGCATACGCATTCCACTGTAGTTTGTGCTTACTTACCTGATTACAATTGAAGTATTGTGTATTTGTGTTTATATCTCCGTGTAGGAGATATACCAATGTATCTGAAGGAAACAGTTATTTATAGATTCCTTACCTTAGACTGGATCCGGAAAGTTTTTCGTGAGCAGTAACCCTGCGCATCGGAAGGTAGCGTTGGTCGACTCCGTGTTCGTCGTCGTGGTCGCCGGGATGACGTCGCGGTAGCTACATAGACGCCGCCCTCGCGCGCTGTCAGTTCTTTCTTTTTTTGCGCCAGCAAGCGCAGATCCGGAGAGAGCGGTACCCCCAGTCAATTTTTGACTGAACTTTTGTTGACTTCATTGTTGTTTGAGTCCATCGGCTCTTGGTGCACGAGGGATGCCCGGCTTGAAGGCTTGCGGTTCCTGTACCCGACTCATGTCGGTGACGGATCCACACCACTTGTGCCTCCTCTGCCTGGAGCGCGACCACGACCCCAAGTCGTGCTCCGACTGCCGGACCATGGCCCCGAAGTCTTTGCGGGAGCGGTCCTGAAAGCTGCTCGAGGCTCGGCAGTCTGCTCCGCGCCGCTTGAAGTCCCGGAGGTGGTTGAGGGACCGGTCGCGGAGCCAACACCATTTTTCGTCGAAGTCTTCACACTCCGGGTCAGGTAAGTCGAAGCACAGAAAGAAGTTGAAGAAGCATCGTTGCTCTTCGAGTTCTCCCAGTCCTTCGGCCGACCCGACGAGGGATGCGGGTGGTGCTACTCTCGCGGCTCCGCATGCAGAGCCTGCTGGGTCGACTCCGGGTTTCCCCCCCCTTTACGGGATCCGGTGCGACCCCTGCCTAGCTTTGGAGTTTCTACGAAGCGATGCATGCCATCTTTGGGCAGTCCGACTCCGACGGCACGCGTTCGGGACCCGCGGACTCTGTTGGGGACCCTGGGCCTTCGGCGTCTTCGGCTTCGGCGCCGCAGGGTCCCCTTGGATCCAGGCCTGGATCCGGCTTGGCGCTGGTCGACCTCGTTACGCCTCCCCCGGAGCCGATTCCACCGGCACCACGTCCGCCACCGGCTGTGTCCCCAGCCGACGTCGACCCCGTCCTCCACCTCAAGGTAGACGCGGAGTCGGGCCGGCGTCGACCGACTCCCGACTCCCGACCCGATGCCGACGGGTACTTTTGTGCCCCTGTTCTACCTTGGCTCTTTGAGACCAGATTGACAGCCAGAGGAGGGTGAGTAGGACTGGGAGGGGTCTGGATACCCGTTAACAGACCAGATGGTGTCTGAGCAGGACTGGAGAGAGTAACTGGGGGAAGCCAGTGGTTCGGATACCTCACCAGACCTTGGCATGTTGTCTCCTCCTACCGTGGCTACGGAGGAGGGAGCGTCATACGCAGTGGTGTTGCGTAGGGCGGCCGAAGCTCTCCACCTCGAGCTTCCTACGGTGGCAGTCAGGACGAGGTGCTTCAACCGGCAGTGAGCTCTTCGGAGCCCCTGCTGCCGTTTAATGAAGCCCTGACAGACATCCTTTTGGGCACCTGGTCCAGGCCCAACACAGGGGCTCCTGTGGACAGGATGATCGCCCGACACCACCGCCCGGCCACGGGCGACCCCACTTTCCTCTCCCAACACCCCACCCCTGAGAGCTTGGTAGTCCAAGCCTTCACGACCAAGGGCGCATTCCCTACCGCTCCCCCGGAAAGGGAATCCAAGAAGCTGGACCATCTTGGGAAGAAAATGTTTTCTTCCGCCAGCTTGGGACTGCGGTCGGTAAACACTGCATGTCTATTGGGCTGTTACACCCACTCTGTGTGGGATACGGTGGCGCAGGTGCTGCCCCAGTGCCCGGAGGAGGCCCGGGCTGTACTCTCCTGTGCAGTTGCTGAGGGGAGAGACGCAGCGAAGTTTACCATCTGCTTTGGGCTGGGTACCTCCGACGCACTTGGCAGGACGATTTCCACGTCAGTAGCCCTTCGACGCTACGCCTGGTTACGTTCGACTGGTTTTACCGGGGATGTCCAATCCACCCTTATGGACATGCCCTTTGATGGCCGTCGCCTTTTCGGCGACAAGGCAGACAACGCGCTAGAGCGCTTTAAGGACTCTCGGGCTACGGCCAGGTCCTTGGGCCTCTCCACCACCCGCCCTGCCCAGTCTGCCTTTCGCCCCTTTCGTGTCTACGGAAGGGGTGCCCCACTACGTCCTGCCCAGAGCCACATGCCGGCGCAAGCTGTTCAGCCACAGCGCGGCCGGGGACGTGGGATGCCGTGGTTCTGGGGGCCAGCGGGCGGGCCAGTCCACCACAGCCCCCTCTGCAGCAGCCTCCAAACCCTCCTAGTCCGACCTTTCAGGGCCACCAAATGCCAGTGGGCGGCAGGATCCGCCATCACCTCCCCCACTGGCGCACCATCACGTCGGACAGGTGGCTTTTGCAAATAATCCAAAGGGGCTACTCCCTCCCCTTCGAGACTACCCCTCCCTCCATGCCACCTCAGTACCATCGCATGTCGGAGGATCACCTGGCCCTTCTCCAACAGGAAGTTTCGGCACTCTTGGCCAAGGGTGCCATCGAGCGCGTTCCTGCCCCGAAGTAGGTCGTGGCTGCTATTCCCACTACTTTCTGGTGCCCAAGAAGGACAAAGGCCTGCGTCCTATCTTGGATCTCAGGGACGTCAACCGCTTCCTCCGGAAGGAGAAGTTCAAAATGTTGATGCTCGCTCAGGTCTTGTCTGGCCTCGACCCTGGAGACTGGATGGTAGCGTTGGACTTGCAGGACGCTTACTTTCACATCCCCGTCCTGCCGGCCCACTGGTGTTACCTGCGGTTCATGGTAGGCCACGAGCACTTTCAGTTTACCGCGCTCCCTTTTGGCCTTACCAGCGCCCCTCGGGTGTTCACGAAAGTGATGGCGGTGGTCGCAGCTCATCTGCGCAGATCAGGGGTTACAGTCTTCCCCTATCTCGACGACTGGCTGTTGAAGGCGGGCTCGCCCCAGGCTGTCGTCTCCCACCTCCAGACTACGGCCGACCTCCTGCATTCGCTGGGGTTCTCCATCAACGTGCCGAAGTCACACCTGACCCCCTCTCAGAAGCTCCTCTTCATCGGAGCGGTGTTGGACACGACGCAGTTTCGGGTTTATCCTCCCGAACAGCGAGTTCGGGCTATGATTCCGATCTTTCAGCCTCTATCCCGGGTTTTGGTCAGGATGACCCTGAGACTGCTGGGCCTCATGGCCTCCTGCATCCTGCTGGTAGATCATGTCAGGTGGCATATGTGGGCTCTGCAGTGGGACCTGAAGTTCCAGTGGGCGCAGCATCAGGGGAATCTGTCCGATTGTGTCCAGATCTTGGAGGGCACTGCACACCAATTGCAGTGGTGGCTGACGAACCAGGATTGGGTCCACGGCAGATCAATCTCCCTTCCTCAACCTGATTTCACAGTGGTGACCGACGCATTCCTTCTGGGATGGGGGGGGCCACATGGGGGAGGCGGAGATCAGAGGTCTCCGGCGGAGATCAGAGGTCTCCGGCGGAGTCCGGGCTCCTCATCAACCTTTTGGAGCTTCGGGCGATTCGTCTTGCACTCAAGGCATTCCTTCCCTCTGTCCGGGGAAGAGTAGTGCAGGTGTTCACGTACAACACCACCGCCATGTGGTACTGCAACAAACAAGGCGGGATGGGGTTGTGGACCCTATGTCAGGAGGCCCTCCGCCTCTGGACATGGCTGGAACATCAGGGCATTTCCCTTGTGGTTCAACACCTGGCAGGTTCCTTGAACGCCAGGCCTGATGAACTCCGCTGCAGGGGCATGATGGATCACGAATGGCGTCTTCACTCTGAGGTGGTGCAAAGTCTCTTTCAGCAGTGGGGAGAGCCTTGGTTAGATCTATTCGTCACCGAAGAAAACGCGCAATGTCAGCAGTTCTGCACATTAGAATTTCCAAGGTGGCACTCGCTAGGCGACGCTTTTCGTCGCAAGTGGAGTTGCGGTCTTCTATACGCCTTTCCGCCCATACCACTTCTGCCCAGAGTGCTGAAGAAGATCAAGCGCGACCGGGCCCAAGTCATTCTTGTAGCTCTGGATTGGCACGAAGGGTCTGGTATCCCGAGCTGCTCAACATGGCCATCGATCCGCCGATCCGACTGCCTCTTCGGGAGGATCTTCTGTCGCAGCAGCATGGGACGGTCCTCCACCCGAACCCGTCCAGCCTCCACCTCCTTGCGTGGAGATTGAGCGGCGGCAGTTGACATCGTTTGACCTGCCTCCTGAAGTCTGCGATCTTATCTTGGCAGCCAGGCGTCCCTCCACTAAGACGGTATACACCTGCCGATAGAGCAAATTTGTGGCATGGTGCACAGCAAAGGCTGTGGATCCCCTTTCTGCCCCCTCTTTCTGAGGTCCTCTTGTTCATACTTTCTTTGGCCCAGCAGGGCTCTGCTCTGGGCACTATCAAGGGCTACCTCTCGGCCATTTCAGCCTTTCTTAGGCTTCCTGATCAGCCTTCTCTTTTTCAAGTCCCCTGTTGTAGATAGATTCCTTAAGGGCATTGCTCATCTTTTTCCTCCTTTTCCCTTCGTAATGCCCCAGTGGGAGTTGAACTTGGTTCCTCCCTATCTTATGTGCGCTCCCTTTGAGCCACTACATAACTGTCCTCTCAGGCTTCACACTTTGAAAACTGCCTTTCTGGTGGCCATCACCTCTGCTTGCAGGGTGAGTGAGCTCCAAGCACTGTCTTCCAAGCCTCCTTTTCTGGCTGTTCATCTGGACATGGTCTTCCTAAGAACTAGGCCTTCCTTTCTTCCCAAGGTGGTTACTTCTTTCCACATTGGCCAAACCATCACTTTGCCCACCTTCTTTCCGCCTCCGCATCCTTCAAAAGAGGAAGAGAGGCTCCACCGTCTGGATCCAAAACGTGCGCTTTTCTTCTACTTGGATCGCACAAAACCATTCCGGGTGGACGACCAGCTCTTAGTTGGTTACGTGGGCGCTAAGAAAGGTCGGGCCGTGCACAAACGGACCATCTCCAGGTGGGTCGTTCTGTGCATCAAAGCCTGCTATTCTTTGGCAAAGGAGCCTCCAGTGGGGCTGCGCGCCCATTCCACCTGGGCGACGGCAGCTACCACTGCTTTGGGAAGGGGAGTCCCCCTCAATGACATTTTGTCAGGCAGCTACATGGGCATCGTTGCACACGTTTTCCAAACACTATTGCCTGGACAGTCAAGTCCGGAAAGACGGCTTCTTTGGCCGTTCTGTTCTCCAGGACTTTCTGGTGTGAACTTAGTTCGCAGACCCACCTCCGGCGTTGGTGTTGCTGGGGTATCTATTCTAAGGTAAGGAATCTATAACTAACTTTCTTTCAGATGAACAAGCTACTTACCTTCGGTAACGATATATCTGTAAAAAACATAGGTTAGTTATAGATTCCTTGCCGGCCCACCCATCCTCCCCGTTCTCTGAACTGATTTCTAGGGTTAAGGACATCCTTTCAGGGCCCTAGTTTTGTGCACCAGTGGTCAGTGTCTTGCATGGCTGTGCGCTTCTGGCGTAGAAAGTCGTGTACAAAACTGAAGTCGGCGCGCGAGGGCGGCGTCTATGTAGCTACCGCGACATCATCCTGGCAACCACCACGACGCCGACGACTAACTCTGAGTCGACCGACGCCACCTTCCGATGCGCAGGGGTACTGCTGACGAAAAACTTTCCGGATCCAGTCTGACCCCTGGGGGAATTCTAAGGTAAGGAATCTATAACTAACCTATGTTTCTTACAGATATATTGTTACCGAAGGTAAGTAACTTGTTGGTTAGTGAGTGTTCTGTAATAGACATATTTTTATGTATACATGGTGTGGTTCTTTTTCTTTTAACCTACACTACATGATTAAATCTGTTAAAATAAGCTGCGTAACACTCCAAGAGAAGCCTGAAGGCTGCTCTCCACAGCTACCACTTTGTGAACTTTCTATGGTTATCAAAGACCACTAAAATCCCCATAAGGGTTTCCTGGATTAGTGCAAGGTGCTGAACTTAAATAAGTGTGCACGATATACTAAGCTAACCTCCTACACATCTTTCTACAAATTAATTGATGGTTTCGCCACCTTTCTGACGTTCTTGACTCAAAATATATCTTTCATAGTCTACATTTGGCATTGGATTGAATTTGAGATTCAAGGTTTCTTTAATCTGACAGTATGTGATTTTTTTTCATCAGTTTGTGGCATTTTCTCGGACTTCCTTAACGCCATCACCATTTTTGAGGTAATTGATCATCTTTCTGTTATCTGTCTCCAAGTGCATGAATGAAATCTTCAAGTAGTCCATCAGTCACCAATATTTTGCTTTTTGGTAAACTGAATGATGATGGTGGTTTCAGGAAAGATAGATCAGTGTGGAACTTAATGAGGCGGGACGTGGCGGCCTTTTGGCCACTTTCTAGCTCATTCTGACACCTTGTTATGTACTGGCCTCTGGATCAACTGAAAACACAATTTTCTTCTTTGTCTCCATCGGAACAACCTGCCATTATGTGGAACCCCTCACTGACTTTCGCTCTTCAGACATGTAGAGTTGTTCTGAGCCCCACTCCGTGGCTTTGGCTCATCTCTTCAGGTATGGACGGTTCTGTAAGCACAACCCCAGGCTCTTCTACTTGGGCTGCTTTGCTCTGTGCTGCAGTATGAATTCTCTCTTCGATTACTTCTGGTAAGCAGACAACCATTTCTTGCATCTAGGCCACTTTGCTCTGGTGTCTCGGTACACTTGCTTACACCTGGTTGATCACTGCCTCGCAGCACTTATAAACGCAGCGTTATCTTAGGCTTGGCTGTCACTTTGTACTTTTTTTCTTTTTTTTTTTTTCTTTCCAGGCAGCGCGCCTTGCTTTGTACTTTTTAACACCAGGTTGATTTCTCCTTGGCAGCACTTGTAATTGCAGCAGTATCTCTCTGTATTGGGTATGGCTCTATGTTGCGTATTAAAGCAGTACTTTTATGTATTGCCTGACCAACAGGGTCTCGTCCAACGACATGTAGATTCTCTGTAAATGCTTTTGTTTTCAACTGCTACACAGCAGCTGGAACTGCCCTTTGACTCCACACGTATTCAGCATTGATTCTATACTTCGACACATGGCACGCATAAGCAGTTTGCCTGTACCACAGCAACCTCTCAGAGAGCACTGTCAATCGTTGGGTTACTTATCTCCTAGCTCGTCGCCATTTGTAGCGTCTTCCCAGTCGGGTTACCCGTAAATGAGTATGCCACACACTGAGCTTGCTATCACACGTCTTTATTCATCCGCGTGTAACTGCAAACTCCACATTCTAAAGCAACCTCTACAATATACACTATCCATTACGCCATAGCTCTACGGAGTTTATTAGGAGCCAAAAGGATTCCATCATTGTTAACTCGCAAGACACTACAGGCTGTAAATATGAGAAGTCAAGATAATCTTACTATGATTTGAAACATCTATCTATAACAGTAGTTGCCTCTTTTAGGTCGGAAAGTTTTAAGAATAGCTGTTTTAAAGGAAGTCTTGATTAGTAGTTAGCAGATTTTTTTTTAATGTTTAAGCATTTTTACATAGCTATGCTGCCACCATAACAGAAGGTATAACTTGTGTTAAGTGAAAAGAAAAAAACTTTTAGACCACTAAGGAGAAATGGCGCAAAAACCCACTATCAGTGTAAGAAAAAACCCTCTCCTAAGCATACGTGCAACAGGCTTCTCAAACTGTAACAGGTCAGTCTTTAATTTATCAGAACAGGCACGCGAGGAGACGCCTGTTACATAAGAACTAACAATAGGCAACTGAGAAAATACACAACAAAGTAGATAGTGCATCAGGCATTGTCATCAAGGTTGAGGCTGTTTAGGTTTGTGAGTTGTCTCCTCTCTATGGGTACAAAAGAAGACCATGTTTCCCATCGGAACTCTTAGTATAGCATGGAACAAGAGCGGAGTGCCTAATGCGATGCAGACTCTACAACATCACATACTCTTTCCAGAACGATCTCTCGCTTGGCTCCCTAATAGTGTTGTGTAGTTCCTATATTACCCATACAGGATCTACGCGTTCGGATAACAAACTGTAGGATTGGTGGCAGACTGACTGAACACCCCACTGAAAATGTTAGCCTGTTTGCATCAGCTAGCTCACAGTGCCACTAGTGTCTCCTCTTATCGGGGAGAGAATAGTTTCTGGCAACCTCAGGACATGACAACCCTGATCCCTCAGGATCGTGGAAACAATGTACTACTTTTCGCTCAGTCACTCGTGCTCACTTATTCGATCTCAGAGAATTACACAGAAGAAACAGTCGGGCGTGTTACAATAAGAATTTATTGCACAGTTGTTCTAGTGGAAAATAGATGTGCTGCAATAATTGTTAGACAGTAGCAGATATATATAATCAGCAGTATAGTGAATATAAATGGATAGTACAGTTCTACCATTTTGCAATAATCATAAATGCATACATGGATATAAAATGCATGATTCGTAAGAAAATAACATTCCTAGGCAACAATGGACTAAGTGAATATCAAGTCCTAAACATAACACATTATTAATCAAATAGACTCGGTGTAGCCCCTCGGCTCCTGGCTGTATATGCAGAGGCTTATGATAGTGGGACACTGCCGCACTCCCTCCGGGAGGCCCTCCTTGTCACCCTATTGAAACCAGATAAGCCCCCAAATCAATGCGGCTCCTACCGACCTTTGTCCATCATCAATATCGACGCAAAGATTCTCGCCAAAATGATCGCCACCAGGCTGCAGCCGTTGGTTCCTTTACTGGTGCTGCCTGATCAGTCCGGCTTCGTCACGGAGCGCTCTACGACACACAACCTGCGTACGCTCTTCGCCACGCTACACTACTTTGAACCTGATTTCCAGGCGGTGGCCGTGCTACTAGACGCGGCGAAGGCCTTTGACTCTTTGCAGTGGCCCTTTATGTTTGCCGTGCTGGGCCGCATGGGCTTCCCACCTTTTTCTGCAGTGGCTTAGGGTGCTTTACAGCGGACCGGTGGCTCGCGTTCGGGTTAATGGATGGGTGTCCTCATTGTTTTGCATTGAACGGGGTACAAGGCAGGGATGCCCTCTGTCTCCTATGCTTTTCTCTTTGGCGTTGGAGCCCCTCGCCTGTATGCTGCGTCAGAAACATGCGGCGGCTCTGAGGTTCAGGCTGCGACCCTTAATTGTCTCACTTTACGCAGATGACATGCTGCTGTATGTCCGCGAACCTGCTACGTACCTATCTGCGCTGCTGCGAGAATACGTAAAATTTGAAAGATTCTCGGGCCTGGGGATTAACTGGTCCAAATCCGTAGTGTTTCCATTGACTGCGCGAACAGCTGAAGTCGAGGTGGACTTCCCATTGGCCTGGACATCGGACCCGGTCAAATATCTTGGAGTTTGGGTGCACAGGGACCCGACTGTCGTTGTCTCCGAGAACTATGGTCGCACGGTTTCACGTATATCTGAACAAGCCGTGCGGTGGGCACACTTACCTCTCTCATTAGCCGATAGAATTGCCGTTGTGAAGATGGTCTTTTTACCCAAGCTGTTGTATTTTTTCGTTAACATCCCTATCAAATTGAATATGGCACTGTTCCGCACGTTACAGTCTGCGCTCTTAACATTTGTGTGGGGTGGTAAGAAACCCCGGTGTCGATGGGAATTGCTGGTGCTGCCATTTGACCGCGGTGGTTTCGAGGCCCCAGACTTTCGTCTTTATTATCTATGTGCGCAGGCGCAATTCGCGCATTACTGGCATTTCCCACAGCGCTTTCAGCCCCACGTGGCGATCAAGTCGGATGCTGTTTTTCCTCTTCCAGTACAGGCAGTTGCGCTTTCAGGGGGAACAGGAGGCCCACGAAATGAGATCAATCCCACGCAGTGCATGGCGTGGCGAATGCTTGCACTCCGGGCTCAACTTTCTTATCTATACGCTCCATCCGTACCATTAGTCTCACATCCAGATATCTCTGCGGCACGAGAGGCGATGGCCAGGAAGGAGCTCACGGCTGCGGGCATCACCACACTGGGCGACTTGTATGTGGGCGGTCAATTTAAAGACTTACGGGCGGCGCAGGGTGGCGTAAATCGACCTTTTATGTTTAATTTTACATATGTTCGGGTCCGGCAAGCTGTCCGTGCGGCATATCCAAATTATCCAACCGAACCTACCACTTTGCGGGCGCTGCAGGTGATGCTCTCAGGTGCGTCCCGAAGGGGTCTCATTACTAGGCTGTATAACGCCTCGCTGCAGGAGCGGGAGCAAGAAGAACCCCCCATCGTGTGTACGGTGGGGAACGATGTTGGGCACCCCCATTACACCTGAGACTTGGAGGGAGTGTTGTCAGCTCACGGGACGTCTCACAGCTAATTGCAACCTCAGAATTATTCATTTTAAATTCCTACACAAGGTATATTACACTCCCCTACAACTGCATAAATATGGTCTGAGAGAGGCTGCTGACTGTGTGAGATGTGGAGCCCCGGATGCGGATTTTCTCCATGTGGCTTGGATGTGTCCTGGTGTGCTTGCGTTTTGGACTGCGGTGACGACCATGCTTACGGCGGTTGTGTCAGAACCTGTGTGCTGTACCCCTGAGATGTGCTTGCTGAGCCACGTCAAACCTCTCAAACCATGTAACAGGCGCCTAGTGGCACTCTCGACCCTTTTTGCAAAAAGGGCAGTAGCGCAATGCTGGGGAGCCAAGGTAGTACCCACTGTTAAGAAATGGCTTAAGGACTTACTATACTGTAGGGATCAGCTTCGGATATATGGCGAAGAATTACCTGAGTCTTCCCGCCCCAAGGACTTTTGGGCTCCCTTACAATATATTTGATGTCCCACCCTGACCTGGAATGAATGAGGGATGCCCCTAGGAGAGGGACCAGTTGGCAGGCATAGCAGGCGCTGTCTCCCTATGGGACGTTACTAAAGGTGTGTTCAAGTTGGCTGGCCATAGACGTGGACTGTGTAGAAGAGTTTTTATCACTGTCACCACCCACCATGCATATGTTGATTTTTTGCAATAAGCGAAGTGTTTTGAAATCTGATAAGGATCTGCCTGGGAGGGAGGGAGAGGGGGGGTATGGGAGGGAAGTACTGCAAAATTATTTCTGAGTTCTCTGAATTGACCATTGGCTTGTGTATACCGAGTTGTAATTATGCACTAAAATCAATTAAAAAATAAATAAATTAAAAAAAAATACTCGGTGTACTAACAAAAAGTTAAAATATTGATCATTTTATTCATATTAGTTAAAAATTTGGATATACAGATCCATACCTACACATAACTGACACCGCATAGGAATATCATGAAAACATAAATTCTAAGGTTGAAGACAAACCAAAATACACAACAGATAACCTAAATGACATGATGTACAACAACACACAAAGTGGCTCAAAAATTATGATTTTTTGTAGACAGATGGTAATTTTCTACGCGCGTTTCGGCGTACTGGACGCCTTCTTCAGGAAATGCCACATAAATTCCTATACAACAAAGGAAAAGACAATAAAATATATATATCTCAACACATACTAATAATACACGTACACTGAGGCTATACATGATAATAGGCTATCCAAAAACCAAACCTACAACATAAAACATAGATGATACAATTCGCTCTCTTTAGATGGAAACTAAAATGAAATCGACCATAAGAAAACACCGTGCTTGCAGAAAAACAAATGTGAAAAAATAGTATCCCAATTATACCCACTTTAAAATACTACCAAGATTTCTCAAAACGGACCATTAAATGATATGGTTCTACAGACAAATGAGGGAAACCTACTTGGGAGTTAATAAGATGCAAACTCCAGCTATTGAGAACGCAGGCTGATGTAAAGGAAAGAACCCTTGAGGAGATCGCCCTAAAGAAATGTCAAAAAAGTATTGTAACTAGGGGGTTCATTTAATTAGAATTAAAATCTAATCCCATAAATAACGCCATTTACCTGAAGATTGGCTGGCACAGATGATAATTCACAGCTTGAAGTCTAATCAAGGAATCGTGATAATGTCAGATATAGCTACAAAATTTAAATGGAGAACATATCATGATTAAGGAAGGATAAATGCCTCTGCTCGCGTCCGGTTAAATAATATAGCTAGTACTGATAATTACCTAAAACTTCTTAAAGTCCATGTTCGTAATAAAATCGAACATGAAGGGTGCTGAGTTCAAGTCACCAACAGAAGGCAATTTATGCAAGAAGGAACCACGTATATGTTCTGAAAGGAATGTGTATAAAATGAGTCATTGTGAAGACAAAAATAATATTAAGACAAACTCTAGGGGTTAAAGTAAAATGAGATATCTAAATGTCAAGCCTAATGAGACCAATTATAATATTAAATCAGTTGAAAAACATCGTGTATATAAACACAAAACCCCAGTAGATTTAGGGTGCATTGTGCATGAAAATAATATATTTCATGAAAGTTGGTAATTGGAATTACAGTTTAATGTGCACCAAATGGGACACAAAAAGCTTAAGCATTTACCTGTAACTGTATTCAATCGTATCTGGATATCTAATACAGGTCTTGGATTCTGGATGTAGAGAATAGTAAACTAAAAAGCCCAAGAAGATAATGAATATAAATTAATTACATGATATCTGAAAAGGTGCTATTTTCGAAAAAACTGCAACTTTCGTCATCACGCAAAAAAAAATATGCCGATGTATTTTATTTGAAAAGTATAACCACTATATAGAGCAGCCAACACAGATTTACTCCCGAGAGAGGTGGTTAGATATTTAGGCTAAATTTTTCCTTCGATTTACACAGTTCTACTACATAGCCCTTACTTCCGTAAAAAGCGCCGTGCGACCCTCTCTCCTCCGAGGTTCAGGGAAACTGATTTATGCAGTGTGCCTGCTATTTAAAATGGAGTCGGCGAATGACGTAATTAATTATAGATACCTGTTTGACGTGCTTCATAGCCATAGGGTCAAATGAATCACGTGCATCAGTACCATAGAGCTGAATGGATCTGAGTCAAGCCGAATGTCTATGGTTTCACCATACAGGGCAACAACTAGAATGTTCACCTGTAACATATGTATATGATACAAGCTGCCGATCTAAAAAATACAAGACAGCCAACCCGGATCTTTACAAAAAACGATTTTTGCATCTAAGACTGCCAAGAAAATAGAAACGGTAAAGAACAGAAGGTAATAATGTAAGCGAGGACTAACTTGTATATCGTAATATCTCGATGGTTATGTCTCTCAATATAAAGTGAAAATACATCTTTCTGCTCCAAAGTAATGTTTAAAAATTCACATGTAGAACAATATGCATAGATTAAAATTGCAATTGAATCACATGTAGCAAACCAAATCAGATAGAACAAGATACAGGGTCATATGGTAGCTGTTTGTGGACTGGCTAAACGAAACACCTTCTATGTAGAGTTATAGCGAATCGCGTTTTCCCAAGGGATTTCGCTATTCAATCCTTTTTTATATGTGTCAAGAGTAAATATCCAAAAAACTTCGCGTTTTTTGCGAACTTCGTCAGCTCTTGTAGCATCTGGTATATCCAATTTCTCAATAATAAACCAGCGAAGATCGTTAGATGAATGTTTATATTCGACAAAGTGTTTAACTAAGGGGGCACTTATTTTAGATGTATGTATTGCTGATCGATGTTCAGTATAGCGGGTGCAGAAAGTGCGGGATGTCTCACCCACATATCCCAGATTGCATGGGCATATCAGCAAATAAATAACATTCTTGCTCTTGCAATTTGAGAAACTCCGTGGTGTGATGAGGTAACCACGGTAATTATGAGTAGTTCCCACTACATGCATGATAAAAGAAAGCGCGTACTCCTACGATGCCTATCTAGATGTACCCAAGTGTACCTAGTATGTGAGTAGGTGTGAAGCCAAGAATCCCTCTAGGATTTAGTCTAACCCCCATTACCTGAAGTGAGTGTGTGGGACCCCGTCCTGGTCTCGAGTTGGACACCCCGCGAGGGATGTGTTAGACCACTGTCAGCTGGAGCGTCTGCATGCAGGAGCCTCAGCGTCTCTGGTTAGTGTGTTGGCCTGGAAGTCTCGGTTCCCTCTAACACTAGCAAGATGTGCTGTATTTATGCAGAAAGTATCTAGGGTTCCTTTGTCCCTTGTTTCTTGTGTTAGCCATTGTTGGATTTGAGGATGACGTATGGGATGAACCTTGTATGTAGATATTATGCAGGTGGTGTAGCCCCTGCCTGGTTTCCAAGAACCCTTATGTATATTCATTCATACTGTGAGTCTATTGATGAAGTTATAGGACACTATTGTTCAGGGAGAAACCCTCCTTCTGCGCCCAGGACTAGAACTAGGTAAAGGTTCAATCCTAAAAGGTCCGTTACTGTGTAGTGTAGGGGAGGTAATGTAGGTGAAGGGGTAGGATATTACCCGGGCCTATATTAGGGTACCTATATGAAACATAACACCCACTCCTCTTCCGAATAGTCAACAACAATAAAATGCCATCGAACTATTGTCTTTACTAGGTAAAAGCGCATCAAAACTATCAATGAGCTTTGTAAAAACATTGTTGTAAAATAATTTTAAAAACGGTCTTAAGAGGGGGGAAAAAAGACGAAGAGCGAAAAATCTTTTACTTCGAAAATCAGTTTTTGGAATTGTTACTTAAGCCAAAGTCCTAAGTGAATTAGTCTATATAAGTTGAACCACTACAAGCGTCGGAAGGCCATGCTTTTCCAGCGAAAGTGTCAATATAAAGGAAATGTTCCAAATTTAGTTGAGTTTTGGAAAAAAAGAAAAACTGAATTCTTTCCCAGCACACGATGAGCCAATTATAGATTAAGTGTCCTGGCTGGGAGACCCAACATAGTCGTTGCTTGCCGCTGCAGGGGACGGTCCTTGTAACACCTCGCAGAGTACGTCAATGGAGCACAAATGATATTCGGAGCTGCCAACAGCTGGTGTAGAGGCAGCCGGTGCTGTTGTCGAAACCTGAGTGTTAGTGGAAGAGCTGATGCTCAACTCAGTTGTAAAAGGCACCTGCGGATTCTCGAGGAATGCAGCCATCAATATGGGAATACTCTGGGGACATTGCCGAGCATGGGCCCTCAGGGGTTCCAGCCTGGTATTCAAGTCTGTAGGCTTGTCCGTTGCAAGTGTCAGACAGAGATCCAACACTCATTCTTCACCGCAAAACAGGCATCGAAGAACAGGTAAGATGCAGTCCATCCAGACTGGTCTAAACGATAGGAACCAAGAGGCACTCAGTTCCCGTAGGCGAGGTGTGCCCAGATGTTGTACCATGCGCTCACGGTATTTGCGCTCCAGGAGCGCTTTTGCCATCTCGTTGGTGATTGGGCCGTCCATTGCGGAGCAGAAAAATGACAATCTGGATTCCTGCGATAAAAAGCAGGATCAGCGGAAGACCTCCAAAAACGCTTCCCAATACGGAGTGTAAAAAATTTGGAATAACTCTGAGGATTGTCTGAAAGGTGCTTAGAAATCCTGACCCTATGGTCTTAAATAGGTTTACAATACCACTCGTATCAGACATATTAAAGATACGACCCACCATTTCTGCGAAATGAAAGGGGCAGTTTGTACGTATAAGTGCCTGTATCTCAGTAGAGGTCCTTGCTATTTGAAGATCAAAGGTCTCTCGAGCGGAGGTTAAGGGTACGGTTTGTTGTAAAAGCATGGCTTTCAGTCTGCTCAAAGTATCAAACTGTATAAAGGAAACATTCAACGACGGCCATAAAGGCGCCTCCCTGACTATTCATTGGAGGAAACAATACTTGCATACAGCAAGTAACCCTGGAGTTCACAGTGACCAGATAGGCAATGCATCCCACAGCAACCTTGATTGTTCAGTGTTAGACTTAGCACCATTGGCGTGGGTCTCCCTTCCATTTTTTTGCTGTTGCCTCTTATGTTTTGCTGGTTTTAGATGCTTTTGGGCACTGTGCCACTGCTGTTCAGTGCCACAGTGCAAGTGCTCCCTACTGTAAATTGATGTATGGATTAGTGACTCCATGATTGGATGATTGGTTTACTTGTCAGTCCCTAGTACAGTGCACGGAGTGTGCCCAGGGCTTGTAAATCCAATGCCGCTGGTGGGCTTGCAGCACTGGTTGTGCCACCCACAGAAGCGGCTTGTAAAATGTGTCTCAGGCCTGCCATTGCAGAGCCTGTGTGCAGTCTGTGACTGCCATGTCGACTTGGCAAGTGCACCCACTTGCCAGTCCCTAAACCTTCCCTTATCTTCATATCAGACACCCCTAAGGTAGGCCCAAGGGCAGGGTGCATTGTAAGTATAAGGTAGGACATGCCCTGGTGTGGGTGGCATGTCCTAATAGTGAATTACAGCCATTTTCGTTTTTCACTATTGCAAGGTTACCTGTTCTCCATAGGCCAGAATGGGCAGTTTTGATTATTACACCTTATAATCCTAACTGACCCAGAGAACATGGTAGAAAAACGAATTTAGTATGCCTGAACTCAGAATGATAAAATACATCTTTTAGTGAAGTTGGTTTTAACATTCTTTGTTTGAAAATACCACTTTTAGAAAGTAGGTATTTTCTTGCCTAAACTCATCCAGCTGCCTCTGCTCAGGTTGTGTATTGTGTGTCTGGGTTTGTGAGTGACAGGGGCTGGGGGATTCCAGGAGGCAGGGTGAGTCAGCACTAGGCTGAATAGGTCTGCCTGAAGGAGGATGGGTGGGAGGAGTTGCACCTGGGTCTGAATAGGGCTGTGCCTGCCTTCCACAATGCTGGCTCCACCTCCTGCCGGGCGTCTGATGGCTCTGCCCCTCACTCTCAAAGGAAAGAAGGAGTCAGAAAAACAAAGTGCTCCAGGACTGACCAGAACTGGTTTGGACTAGGCAAAGGCCTCTCTGCCTTCAGAGAACAAAGGGAAAAGGTGTATAAAAGGGGACCCAGACCCCTAGGAAATTAGATCACTTCTGGGAAATCAAGAAACCTGTTGCCAAGGAGAAGAACCAGAGAAGCTGAAGGAGGAGTACTGCCCCTGTGCTGTTTTGCTGATTGGGGTTGGCCTGCAGTGGTTGCTTTCTGCCAAGGACAGGAGAAAAGACTTTGCTGTGCTTTGTCATCTTGAAGAAGAGAATCTCCAAGGGCTTGAACTAGAGCTTGCCTCCTGCCTGAAGTCTCAGGGATACAAGACTTCACCAACCAGCTCCCCCTGCATTCCCTTGCTGGGAATTGAAGTGCCTGCTGTTGTGCTGGGCCTTCTGAGAGACTGCGTGTCGCTGGGAGCTGGAAGCGCGACGCAACAACGAGAAGCGTGTCGCCGCCGCAGCCGCGGTCATCGCATCGCCGAGGAAGCGAGACGCCGCTGCCGCTGTCATCATCGCATCGCCGAAGCGCGGCGCATCACCGGAGAAGCGAGACGCTGCCACAGAGGTCATCGTCGCATCGCCGGAGAAGCGCGTCGCAGGGCCTGTCGCGGCTCCAAAGATCATCGAGTCGCCGCAAGGCCGTCGGGCGTGCACGCATCACACCAACGTTGTCGCATCGCAACCAAGACGCCATTTTGTCGCATCGTACCGGAGAAGAGTATTGCATCGAGGTGCCATCTTGTCGCATCGCACCGGAAAGCAGTAAGAAACCGACGCATCACCTCCCCACACAGTAAGGAAGCGAGCATCAACTCCCCTGCGCAGCAGTAAGGAACCGACGCATCCACTCCCTGAGTGTAAGGAACCGACGCATCACCTTCCCTGCGACCCCTTTTGTTTTCTTTGCGTTACGCATTCAAGGTACATTGAGAGTAAAGTGTCGCATTTACAACTTGAGAGAACTGAACTATTTTATAACCTTTTAAAGCCTATTTTTGAGTACAGTATTGTGGATTTTTGCTATTGGGTCTTGTGATAAGTCTATATAAAGATTACTTATTTTTACATAAACAACCTGTGTGGTGTCCATCTGTAGTGTTTTCACTGTATTACTGTATGTGGTCACAAATGCTTTACACACTGCCTCTGAGATAAGCCTGTCTGCTCGTGCCAAGCTACCAGGGGGTGAGCAGGGGTTATTTTAGGAGTGTTTCCCCCTTATCCTGACTAGAAGCAAGGGTCCCTATTTGGACAAAGGTGCAAACCATTGCCAACTAGAGACCCCCAGTTCTAACATTGGTGGTCAGCGCTGAGGATTTGGACTTGCGTTTGTGATTCATATACAGTGATTGGTGTACACTACTAGTGAGTGCAGACCAATACGCGACCACATACCTTTTGATAGGACTTTTTTTCCTTGGAACCTTTATTTTTGTTGAGAACTGCCAATTTTCACCATGAGCAAAAAAGGATCCATTGCACCTGCAGATATTGAATTTGAAGAAGATAGGGTTGATACCTACACTGTGCCAGAACTCAAAGCTGTTTGCAAAAAGTTTAAAATCTCTATGAGAGGCCTCACCAGGAAGGAGGAGTTTCACAAGGCACTGAGAGCCTGGTTGGAAGCACGGAATGCCAGTGGGCAGTCAGAGGAGCCTGTGGAGGAGGCAGAGAATTTAGATGGGCAGCTTGAGGGGCCATTGGGCTTAACTGGGAGGAGAGCGCCTTCCAGGGAGGGCAGCAGTGTTTCTCAAAGGGCCTGTCTCCAGAGGAGCTGGAGGACAGGGACAAAAGCAGGATGCATGAAATGGAGATGGCCAAACTGAAACAGGGAAGCCATGATAGCCTTGAGCATAAGAAATTGGAGTTAGAAAGTAAGAGGTTGGCCATGGAAGAAAAGAAGATGCTTTTAGAGCATGAGAGAGTGGTGAGGGAGCTAGAGCTAAAGGCTAGAAGCCTAGAAATCACTCCCTCTGGTGGCAGCACACCTCCAGTGCCTGTAGAAAGTAGAGTGTACATCCCCAAGGAGGTTATTAAGGATTTCATGAAGGGGGAGGACATTGGGCAATGGTTTAAAGCATATGAGATCGCCATGACATCACACCGGGTCCCTGAGAAGGATTGGGGAGCGGGGTTGTGGGGCCGCTTTGCAGGTGAGGGAAGGGAAACCTTGCTAGCCTTGCCCACAATTGATCAGATGTCCTATGCCCACCTGAAGGAAGCTTTAGTGGCAAGGTATGGGTTAACTCCAGAGCTTTATAGGCAGAAGTTTAGGAACTGCAAAAAGCTGGAGTCTAGTACCTGGGTGGAGTATGTGTCTTATTTTTGCAGAGCATTGGATGGATGGGTGAAGGGTAGCAAAGTAAATGACTTACAGGAGTTCTATGATTTAATCGCATGGGAGCACTTGTCCAGTAGTTGTTTTCCAGAGCTACGCCAGCACCTAGTTGACAGTAAGCTGACTAATCCTAGGAAGCTTGCTGAGGAGGCGGACCGCTGGGTCAGTACCCGGGTCCACAAGGGTCTTGTGGGAGACTCCGCCAAAGGTGGGCAGGGTCCCCAGCAGAAGAGTGGGGGGGACAAGGGTAAACAGAAGGAGTTCCAAAAAGGGCCCCAAAGTAAACCCCAAGGGAAGCAAGGTAAGGGTTCCCAGCCTCCCACTGAAAAAAGACCATGGGTCCCAACAGATAAGTCTGTTCAGAAGGGGCCCAAAGCATGTTTTAGTTGTGGTCAGGTGGGTCACTTTGTAGGAAGTCCCAAGTGCCCCAATACCGTGACCACTGCACCCACTGGTGCACCACCCCGGCAGATGGCTAGTGTAGCCCTGGGGGAGGAGTTGGGTGCCCAAGGTGGGTGGGGTCCCGCAGAGATGTCCCTGGTCTCTTTAGGAGACAGTGAGATGGTCCCTAGGACCCAGCTGCCTGATAACACTAAAAAATACAGGCAGTGGGTGACCATCAATGGCCATAGGGTGGAGGCTCTGAGAGACACCGGGGCCAGTGTGACAGCTGTCAGTTGTCGGCTGGTGTCTGAAGAGCAGGTGGTCCCCAACGTATTCTACCCTGTAGTTGCCGCTGACAACTCAGAGAGCCACTGCAAGGTGGCCCAGGTTCCCTTTGAGTGGGGGGGGGTCTCGGGTATCCTTCAAGTAGCTGTGAGGCCAGCCATGCCTGTTGACTGTCTGCTAGGCAATGATTTGGAGAGCTCCCCTTGGGCAAAGGTGGAGCGGAGGTCTCATTTGGAGATGTTGGGTCTGCCAGAGTGGGCGTGTGTGACCACTCGGTCAATGGCAGCCGGTAAGGGTATTCAAGAGGACCTGGAGCCTGGAAGAAGGGCCCAGGTGCCTGCCTCAAAGAGAGGAGGCAGGGGCGCGGGAAACCGGCCCCCGAAGTTCCCACGGTCCAGGAGGAGGCAGACCTTGAGGGGGATGCCCTGGAACCTACAGGGGAACAAGTGGCTGAACTGGGGGACCTGCCTGAGCTGACCCATTGGCAGCAGGAAGGAGGCCCCTCCAGGGAAGAATTCTGCGAGGAGCAGAAGAAGTGCCCTTCTCTTGAGGGCTTGCGGCAACAGGCTGTAAGCCAGGCAGCAGGTGATCAGTCTGGATCACACTGGATCTACTGGGAGAATGGTCTCCTGTATAGTGAGCCTAAGGTTGCTGAGCCTGGGTCAGCCCGTGTGCTGGTGGTACCCCAGCGCTTCAGAGCCTTCCTACTGGGTCTGGCTCATGATGTGCCTTTAGCAGGACATTTGGGGCAAGACAAGACCTTTCAAAGGCTTGTCACCCACTTTCATTGGCCCCAAATGCGCAAGAGTTCAGATACTCATTGCAGGACCTGTCAGACTTGCCAGGCAAGTGGTAAGAGTGGGAGGAAGCACAAGGCTCCTCTCCAACCTTTCCCTGTTGTCAGTACCCCCTTTGAGAGGGTGGGTATTGACATTGTGGGGCCTCTGGATCCCAAGACAGCCATGGGCAACAGGTTCATCCTGGTCTTGGTGGACCATGCCACCCGGTACCCGGAAGCCATCCCTCTTCGGACAGTGACGGCCCCCGTGGTGGGACGTGCACTGATGGGGATTTTCTCCCGTGTGGGGTTCCCCAAGGAGGTGGTGTCTGACCGTGGTACTAACTTCATTTCCAAGTATATGAAGTCCCTGTGGCAGGAGTGTGGTGTAACCTATAAGTTCACCACTCCTTACCACCCCCAAGGTAATGGACTGGTTGAGAGATTCAACCGGACCCTTAAAGGCATGATTATGGGTCTGGAAGAACCCATGAGGCGTAAGTGGGACGTCCTCTTGCCATGCCTGCTCTTTGCTTACAGAGAGGTGCCCCAGAAGTCCTTAGGGTTCAGTCCCTTTGAACTGCTGTACGGCCATCCTGTAAGAGGACCTCTGAGTCTGGTCAAGGAAGGCTGGGAGAAAGCTCCCAGGAAAACTCCCCAGGATGTATTTAGTTACATGCTGGCCTTCAGGAACCAGACTCGGCGTTTCAGACAACTCGCTGAGGCGAATCTGGAAGCCAGCCAGGAAGAGCTGAAACGTTGGCATGATCAGAACGCCACTCTGATCGAGTTTCAGCCTGGACAAAAGGTTTGGGTCATGGCCCCAGTGGAGCCCTGTGCGCTCCAGGATAAGTGGACCGGACCATTTGAGGTGGTGGAGCGCAAGAGTGATGTCACCTACTTGGTGGACTTGCAGTCTCCCAGGAACCCCTTGCGGGTCCTGCATGTGAACCGCCTGAAGCCCCACTTTGAGAGGTCTGAAGTGGGCATGCTCTTAGCAACAGATGCTGGGATGGAAGAGGAGACTGAACCTCTTCCTGACCTCCTGTATGCAAAAGAGCAAGATGGGTCAGTGGATGGTGTGAACCTCTCTCCCACCCTGACCCCGGAACAGCAGAATGACTGTCGCCAACTGTTGGGACAGTTTTCTGATCTGTTCTCCCTGACTCCCAGTATCACTGAATGGTGCATCCATGATGTGGATACTGGGGACAGTCCTCCTGTGAAGCATAAAACTTACAGAGTGACTGACAGGGTGGGAGCTTGCATCAAGGAGGAGGTCTCCAAGATGTTTGCCTTAGGGGTGATTGAGTCCTCTAACAGCCCTTGGGCCAGCCCAGTGGTCTTGGTCCCAAAGGCTGCCGTGCCTGGTGCCACACCCGAACTCCGGTTCTGTGTGGACTACCGAGGACTCAATTCAGTCACAAGGACTGACGCGCACCCCATCCCCAGAGCTGATGAGCTCATTGATCGGTTAGGGGCTGCCCGGTACCTCAGCACGTTTGATCTAACGTCTGGGTACTGGCAGATCGCCTTAACTGATGGGGCCAAAGAGAGGTCAGCATTCTCCACACCAGATGGGCACTACCAATTCCGGGTGATGCCCTTTGGGATGAAGAATGCCCCTGCCACCTTTCAGAGGTTGGTCAACCAGGTGTTGGCTGGGCTGGAGGATTTCAGTGCCGCCTACCTGGATGACATTGCAGTGTTCAGCGCCACTTGGGAGGAACATCTGCACCACCTCTGGGAAGTGTTGAAGGCGCTGCGGAGGGCAGGCCTCACGATCAAGGCGAGTAAGTGCCAGATCGGGCAGGGTTCTGTGGTGTACTTGGGACACCAGGTAGGGAGCGGCCAGGTGGCGCCCCTACAGCCCAAGATAGATACCATCCTGGCTTGGGAACCCCCAAAACCCAAACAGAGGTGAGGGCCTTATTAGGACTCACCGGGTATTACAGGAGGTTTGTCAAGGGGTATGGCAACATTGTTGCACCCTTGACTGAGCTGACTTCCAGGAAGCAGCCCAGGAAAGTGAACTGGACTGATGCCTGCCAAAAGGCTTTTGATGCCCTGAAATCTGCCATGTGCACGGCGCCCGTGCTTCAGGCGCCCAACTTCTCAAGGGAATTCATTGTGCAGACAGATGCTTCAGAGCATGGTGTTGGGGCTGTGCTTTCACAGATGAATGAAGAGGGCCTAGACCAACCTGTAGCCTTTATTAGTAGGAGGTTACTCCCACGGGAACAGAGGTGGAGTGCGATTGAACGTGAGGCATTTGCTGTGGTCTGGGCGCTGAAGAAGTTGAGACCATATTTGTTTGGGACTCACTTCCGGGTTCAGACAGACCACAGGCCCCTCAGATGGTTAATGCAGATGAGGGGTGAGAATCCAAAACTGTTGAGGTGGTCCATTTCCCTACAGGGGATGGACTTTACGGTGGAACACCGCCCTGGTACAGAACACGCCAATGCTGATGGTCTGTCCAGATTTTTCCGCCTTAGTGATGAGAACTCCCAGGAGGAAGGGTAGTTCTCCCCACATTTCAGCTGGAGGGGACACGTGTTAGACTTGGCACCATTGGCGTGGGTCTCCCTTCCATTTTTTTGCTGTTGCCTCTTATGTTTTGCTGGTTTTAGATGCTTTTGGGCACTGTGCCACTGCTGTTCAGTGCCACAGTGCAAGTGCTCCCTACTGTAAATTGATGTATGGATTAGTGACTCCATGATTGGATGATTGGTTTACTTGTCAGTCCCTAGTACAGTGCACGGAGTGTGCCCAGGGCTTGTAAATCCAATGCCGCTGGTGGGCTTGCAGCACTGGTTGTGCCACCCACAGAAGCGGCTTGTAAAATGTGTCTCAGGCCTGCCATTGCAGAGCCTGTGTGCAGTCTGTGACTGCCATGTCGACTTGGCAAGTGCACCCACTTGCCAGTCCCTAAACCTTCCCTTATCTTCATATCAGACACCCCTAAGGTAGGCCCAAGGGCAGGGTGCATTGTAAGTATAAGGTAGGACATGCCCTGGTGTGGGTGGCATGTCCTAATAGTGAATTACAGCCATTTTCGTTTTTCACTATTGCAAGGTTACCTGTTCTCCATAGGCCAGAATGGGCAGTTTTGATTATTACACCTTATAATCCTAACTGACCCAGAGAACATGGTAGAAAAACGAATTTAGTATGCCTGAACTCAGAATGATAAAATACATCTTTTAGTGAAGTTGGTTTTAACATTCTTTGTTTGAAAATACCACTTTTAGAAAGTAGGTATTTTCTTGCCTAAACCATCCAGCTGCCTCTGCTCAGGTTGTGTATTGTGTGTCTGGGTTTGTGAGTGACAGGGGCTGGGGGATTCCAGGAGGCAGGGTGAGTCGGCACTAGGCTGAATAGGTCTGCCTGAAGGAGGATGGGTGGGAGGAGTTGCACCTGGGTCTGAATAGGGCTGTGCCTGCCTTCCACAATGCTGGCTCCACCTCCTGCCGGGCGTCTGATGGCTCTGCCCCTCACTCTCAAAGGAAAGAAGGAGTCAGAAAAACAAAGTGCTCCAGGACTGACCAGAACTGGTTTGGACTAGGCAAAGGCCTCTCTGCCTTCAGAGAACAAAGGGAAAAGGTGTATAAAAAGGGGACCCAGACCCCTAGGAAATTAGATCACTTCTGGGAAATCAAGAAACCTGTTGCCAAGGAGAAGAACCGGAGAAGCTGAAGGAGGAGTACTGCCCCTGTGCTGTTTTGCTGATTGGGGTTGGCCTGCAGTGGTTGCTTTCTGCCAAGGACAGGAGAAAAGACTTTGCTGTGCTTTGTCATCTTGAAGAAGAGAATCTCCAAGGGCTTGAACTAGAGCTTGCCTCCTGCCTGAAGTCTCAGGGATACAAGACTTCACCAACCAGCTCCCCCTGCATTCCCTTGCTGGGAATTGAAGTGCCTGCTGTTGTGCTGGGCCTTCTGAGAGACTGCGTGTCGCTGGGAGCTGGAAGCGCGACGCAACAACGAGAAGCGTGTCGCCGCCGCAGCCGCGGTCATCGCATCGCCGAGGAAGCGAGACGCCGCTGCCGCTGTCATCATCGCATCGCCGAAGCGCGGCGCATCACCGGAGAAGCGAGACGCTGCCACAGAGGTAATCGTCGCATCGCCGGAGAAGCGCGTCGCAGGGCCTGTCGCGGCTCCAAAGATCATCGAGTCGCCGCACGGCCGTCGGGCGTGCACGCATCACACCAACGTTGTCGCATCGCAACCAAGACGCCATTTTGTCGCATCGTACCGGAGAAGAGTATCGCATCGAGGTGCCATCTTGTCGCCACGCACCGGAAAGCAGTAAGAAACCGACGCATCACCTCCCCACACAGTAAGGAAGCGAGCATCAACTCCCCTGCGCAGCAGTAAGGAACCGACGCATCCACTCCCCTGAGTGTAAGGAACCGACGCATCACCTTCCCTGCGACCCCTTTTGTTTTCTTTGCGTTACGCATTCAAGGTACATTGAGAGTAAAGTGTTGCATTTACAACTTGAGAGAACTGAACTATTTTATAACCTTTTAAAGCCTATTTTTGAGTACAGTATTGTGGATTTTTGCTATTGGGTCTTGTGATAAGTCTATATAAAGATTACTTATTTTTACATAAACAACCTGTGTGGTGTCCATCTGTAGTGTTTTCACTGTATTACTGTATGTGGTCACAAATGCTTTACACACTGCCTCTGAGATAAGCCTGTCTGCTCGTGCCAAGCTACCAGGGGGTGAGCAGGGGTTATTTTAGGAGTGTTTCCCCCTTATCCTGACTAGAAGCAAGGGTCCCTATTTGGACAAAGGTGCAAACCATTGCCAACTAGAGACCCCCAGTTCTAACATTCAGCATCAAGTAACTCCCATTCGAGAGCAGCTCGAATACCGGTGTAATCACGGCTGCTGTAGTCCCTTTCATGTGGCAGGACAAGTTCGCCACTGAACCATTACAAGCTCCGTGCAGGGAAATATCCTGGCATATGAGAGAACCGCTTAAAGCGTTCTTGCAGTTTGTACCGCTTAGAAACACTTCTCGATCCCCACTCCGGCATCGAAATCTGTATGGTAACTCCCAAGATTCCTTAATGTATTCCTTACCCATTTTCTCATATTTGCCTGCCTTTGCTCAAGGCAATATTGAAACTGAAAAGTAGTGACCGGTAGAGTTATGTGGCCATGGATTAGCCATTCCGTTGATGGTGATTCTGCTACCGTAAATGGTAATCTATCCAGCTTTTCAATGCGCAGCATTGTAGTTTTTGCTCCCCTTTGTGCCATTTCCATCTGTTAGATTGTATTCAGAAAACAGACGTACTGTTGATAAAACGCCAAGGCACATAGCCTGCACGCAAAGATTGCAGCGTCCAGCTTAATAACATAATAGAACGTAACTGAGATTGCCTGTGTTGTAATATGGCTAAATCCTGTTCCAGCATGTCTATCGCAGAAGATACAATGTTGCCTAACGAATATATCCTGGAGGTTAAAGTTGTTAACACATTATCCACTACTGCTAATGCCTTTTCTAAGTTAATACAGTCTATTTCCCGTATTCTCTCTGCGGCCTCTTGTTGGGATATTTTCCAGTTTTCATTGTAGGCAGCATAAATGCCAGCATATATGAAAAGTTTCTGACGGGGTTTCCTGGGACCTAATAAAAAATCCCTAAGATCCATGTCTTGTGTGAGTAAGGTCAAGTGTTTCACTTCTGTGAGTGTTGAGGTCTCTAGCCAATCAAGGCACAACTTCCCAACACTGTAGGACGTCACTACCCCTGGATGTTCTCTTTGTACATAGCGTGGGTCTGGCCTGTGGATATTGAACCCTTCGGTTATACCCCAGAATCTTTTCTGACGTGTTTCTGTCTAAGGGCCAAACCACCCATTTTTTCCAATTTGGGTCTGATCTATTGTACTGTAAAATGTCATCTACTGTTGCCCCTTCTTGTGAAGTTGAATTTTGCCACCCCTCCATCTGTGATGGTGTTGGAAACCGAGGTGTGTTCAGGTCCTTATTTTTGGCTAGTCCAAGACAGGACGTCTGTTGCACAGTGTCATTTAGAAATATCATCTGCTGTAGAATGAGGCACGCTCTAAATAGCGCCTCTGTTCCCTGGACTTGCCAGTCTCTAGAACCCCAGACTGATTTTAAGTCTATTGTGTCCTTCCATAGGTCAAAACCCTGTTCAGACAATTGGGTGATAAAGGAAGCAGAGTATATCTGTTTGGTGTTTGTCAACATAATTTTCAGTGCTGATGTCGGTGCAACCTTGTAATAATACGAGGTCGGGTCAGTGGTGTTAAACCCTGAAAAATATGAAATTTTCTGTGCAAATGTTTGCGAACTACTTTTAGGTGATGTAGGGCAATGTTCCCACTGGTGGTACTCAAACATTTCTAGGTGATATAGGTTTGTGCAAGAAATGATGACCATAATGTTGGTAACAGTAGAAAGTGTCATAGTCTGAAGTACCTTCTAACATTTCAGTGTTCGGAAATGCGTCGGTTTTCTCTAAATCAGACATGTTATTAACAGTTTCAGAGTCCCAATCATCAGAAAATGTACTGGAGGTAATGATATCACTTAAAGAAATTTTAAATACATGAGAAATTTTTAAATGTTCAGTAGGACCGAATATTTCGAAATCAACCTTGTCCCAAACTATACCATCCGGTATAGGAACTGCTGTAATGTTCACTGATAGTCTCTTTGCTCACGATGTGAGGACTGATGTGGCTTCAGAATTAAATTAACTTTTTGGGCTGCTGAGCTTTGTTGAAGGTATCGTCCATTAATAAGCATGCTAAAGGTTATAACTAAGCCTAGCCAGAAAAGAAAAAACAGTATCCCAGTAATTACCCAGAGTTCTAACCAAGGTGATACCAGGTAAGTCTTTTTTGAGAAAGTTCAGAAAGTCCGTAATCTGCTGTTTGCTTGTTTTGTTGGGCTGGCGTCGTTTCTGGTTCACTTGGATCCAAGGAAAACGTATCAAAGTTCATGAAGTAGCCAGAAGAAGTTCGATCAATTGTTGGAATTGCATTGGGATTTGTTGAAATCGTAGTTTGCTCTCGTCTAGGCATGTTGACGTAGACATCTGTTTCTGAAAGAGACACGTTAGTGACAGATTCCTTACCTTAGAATATCCCCAGGCGTCAGGCTGGATCCGGAGAGTTTTGCGTAGCAGTACCCCTGCGCGTAGGTAGGCGGCGTCGTGCAGCTCCGCGTCCGTCGTCGGCGTCGTGATCGCCGGGATGACGTCGCGGCCAGTACTTAGACGCCGCCCTTGCGCGCTGGCGTCAGTTTTCTTTTTCCGCGCCAGCAAGCGCAGATCCGGATTGAGCAGCGCCCCAGTCATTTTTTGACTGAATATTTTTGTGACTTTTTGTCCAAGTTTTTCGAGTTGTTTTGACTCCGAAGGTGTCAGTAGGGATGCCCGGCTTCAAGTCATGCGGAGTCTGTAATCGCATGATGTCTATTACGGATCCGCACCGCGAGTCTCTTCTGCCTGGGGCGCGGCCACTACCCCCAGTCGTGCCCCGAGTGTCGGTCCCTCGCCCCGAAGGCTTTGCGAGAGCGGTCTCAAAAGCTCCTCGAGGCTCGGCTCCGCGCCGCTCGAGGTACCGGTCCCGTGAGAGGTCGAGGGGCCGGTCGCGGAGCCGTCATTCGTCGGGGTCGAAGTCTTCGTCCTCAGGTAAGGCGAAGCACAAGAGGTCTAAGAAGCGTCGCTCTAAGACCTCCCCTCGCTGGTCTAGCGACCCGGCCGAGGGTCCAGACTGTGCCGCCCCCGCGGCTCCGGGGGTGCCCGCGCAGCCGACGCCGGCCTACCCACCTGTTCCGGGTCCGACGTCGACTCCGGCCGATATACAGGAGTTCCTGTCGGCCATGGCCCGCATCTTCAGGCCTAAGGGTTACCCCGGTGTGTCTTCGGGCCCCAGTGGGAGTCCTCCCTTGGCACCACCGGCAGCTCCAGCCCCGGTGTCTCCGGCGGCCCCGGCGCCGCAGGACCCCCTCGGATCCAGGCCTGAATCCCGGTTGACCTAACGACGCCTCCACCGGCGCCGACCTCACCGGTACCGTTCACGGCGCCGTCCGAGTTCCCGGATGGCGCCGTCCCCAGGTTCTCCCCGGCACCGGACACGGAGCCGGATCGACGTCGCTCGACGCCGATGGGACCCTTTTTCCCTCATGTCCCTCCTCCTTACATTTCACCTGTTTTGGAGGACGAGGAGGACTGGGAGGGGTCGGAAGACCCTCTCACAGCTCAATGTGAGCCTTATCAGGACTGGGCTGAGGAACTGGGGGATGCCAGTGGTCTGGACACCTCTCCTGACCTTGGCATGCTGTCTCCTCCTTCCGTGGCTACGGAGGAGGGAGCAAGTTATGCAACGGTGTTGCGTAGGGCGGCTGAGGCCTTGCGCCTCGAGCTCCCTACGGTGGCTGTCAGGACTAACCTCCTGACGGAAGTGCTTCAGCCGGCGGCTACCTCTTCGGAGCCACTGCTGCCGTTCAACTACGCACTTTCGGACGTTCTTTTGGGCACCTGGTCCAGGCCCACCACAGGGGCTCCTGTGGACCGGAACGTAGCCAGACGCCATCGCCCGGCCCCGGGCGACCCTCTGTTTCTCTCCCAACACCCCACCCCCGAGAGCTTGGTTGTCCAAGCCTCTGCCTCCCAGACCGCCTTCCCTACCGCTCCGCTGGATAGGGAATCCAAAAAACTGGACCAATTTGGGAAGGTTTTTTCTTCCTCCAGTGCTGGCTTGCGGTCCGTGAACACCGCTTGCCTTTTGGTCCGTTACTCCCACTCTCTGTGGGTTTCGGTGGCGCAAGTGCTGGCCAAGTGCCCTGAGGAGGTCTAGGCAATTCTATTCCGTGCTGTTGCGGAAGGGAGAGACGCAGCGAAGTTCACCATCAGATGTGGCCTAGACACCGCCGACTCGCTAGTCAGATCGCTTGCTACGACAGTGGCGCTTCGCCGTCACGCCTGGCTGAGGACCACTGGTTTCTCGGGCGATGTCCAAAACACCCTTATGGACATGCCCTTTGATGGTATCCGCCTTTTTGGCAATAAGGCAGACAGCGCGCTGGAGTGCTTTAAGGACTCGTGGGCTACGGCCAAGTCCTTGGGCCTCTCCGCCTTGCGCCCTCCGCAGCAGTCTGCTTTTCGTCCCTTTCGTGGCCACGGAAGGGGCACCCAGTCACGTCCACTGCCCAGCCACCGGCCCGCGCAGCTAACGCCTTCGCGCGGCCGAGGACGTGGCTCCCGCCGAGGCCGGTCGGGTAACCAGCGAGCGGGTCAGGCCACAACCTCTGCCCCGTCCGCGGGCTCCAAACCCTCCTAGTCTGTCCTTTCCGGTCCACAGCACGCCAGTGTGGGGCAGGGTCCGCCATCACCTTCCCCACTGGCGCACCATCACATCGGACAGGTGGGTTTTGGACATTGTCCGAAGGGTCTACTCCCGACCCTTCGAGACTACCCCTCCAGCCACGCCACCTCAGCACCACCGCATGTCGGGGGACCATTTGGCGCTTCTTCGACAGGAAGTTGCTGCCCTCTTGGCCAAGGGGGCCATCGAGCGCGTTCCGACCCCAGATGTAGGGCGATGTTGTTATTCCCACTACTTTCTGGTGCCCAAAAAGGACAAGGAGGACATGCGTCCTATCTTGGACCTCCGGAACGTCAATCGCTTCCTCCGGAAGGAGAAGTTCAAGATGCTCACCCTAGCTCAGGTCTTGACTGCCCTCGACCCTGGAGACTGGATGGTAGCGTTGGACTTGCAGGACGCATATTTTCACATCCCCGTCCTGCCGGCGTTACCTGCGGTTCACGGTAGGCCTTGAGCACTTTCAGTTCACCGTGCTTCCCTTTGGCCTTACCAGCGCCCCTCGGGTGTTCACGAAAGTGATGGCGGTGCTCGCAGCTCATCGACGACTGGTTGTTGAAGGCGGGCTCGTCCCAGGCAGTCGTCTCCCACCTCCAGACTACGGCCGGACTCCTGCACTTGCTGGGGTTCTCCCTCAATGTGCCGAAGTCGCACCTGGTTCCTTCTCCACAACTCCTTTTCATCGGAGCGGTTCTGGACACAACGCAGTTTCGGGCCTATCCTCCCGAACGGCGAGTCCGGGATATTCAGGCTATGATTCCGATCTTTCAGCCACTATCCTGGGTTTCGGTACGGATGACCCTGAGGCTGCTGGGCCTCATGGCCTCCTGCATCCTGCTGGTCGATCATGCCAGATGGCATATGCGGGCTCTGCAGTGGGACCTGAAGTTCCAGTGGGCACAGCATCAGGGGTACCTGTCCGATTACGTCCAGATCTCGGAGGGAACTGCACAACAGTTGCAGTGGTGGCTCTCGAACCGGCAATGGGTCACGGGCAGATCCCTCTCCCTTCCCCAGCCAGAGCACACAGTTGTGACAGATGCGTCCCTTCTGGGATGGGGCGGTCACATGGGAGAGGCGGAGATCAGAGGCCTCTGGTCTCCAGCGGAGTCCCGGCTCCATATCAACCTTCTGGAGCTCCGGGCGATCCGACTTGCACTGAAGGCATTCCTTCCCTCTGTCAAGGGGAAGGTAGTGCAGGTGTTCACAGACAACACCACCGCCATGTGGTACTGCAACAAACAAGGCGGGGTGGGGTCGTGGACCCTTTGTCAGGAGGCTCTGCGTCTCTGGACATGGCTGGAACATCAGGGCATATTCCTCATGGTTCAACACCTGGCAGGTTCCCTGAACGCCAGGGCGGACTAACTCAGCCGCAGGTGCATGATGGATCACGAATGGGGTCTTCACTCGGAGGTGGCGCAAGGACTCTTTCTACAGTGGGGAGAGCCTTGGTTAGATCTATTCGCCACCGAAGAGAATGCGCAATGTCAGCAATTCTGCGCGTTGGAATTTCCAAGGCGGTACTCGCTCGGCGACGCTTTTCGTCGCGAGTGGAGTTGCGGTCTGTTGTACGCCTTTCCGCCTATACCACTTCTACCCAGAGTGTTGAAGAAGATTTGGCGCGACCGGGCCCAAGTCATTCTTGTGGCTCCGGACTGGGCTCAAAGTTTGGTATCCAGAGCTACTCAGTATGAGCATCGATCCCCCGATCCGTCTGCCTCTTCGGGAGGATCTTCTGTCGCAGCAGCAGGGTACGGTCCTCCACCCGAACCTGTCCAGTCTCCACCTGCTTGCATGGAGATTGAGCGGCGGCAGTTGATTCCTTTCGACTTGCCTCCCGAAGTTTGTGATGTGATTCTGGCAGCCAGGCGTCCCTCCACTAAGGTGGTATACGCCTGCAGGTGGAACAAGTTTGTGGCATGGTGCACAGCAAAGGCTGTGAGTCCCCTTTCTGCCCCTCTCTCTGAGGTTCTACTGTTCCTTCTTTCTCTGGCCCAACAGGGTTCTGCCCTGGGTACCATCAAGGGCTACCTTTGTGCAATCTCGGCCTTCCTCAGGCTTCGGACTGGCAATGCTTTCCTACCCACTCTGGGGCAATCGGACTGTAATGCAGTCAGAGCGGCTTCTAGGCCATTAATATAGATGGTAAATAAAAAAGGGGCTAGAATGCAACCTTTGCGGACCCCCCTGGTACAGCTAAAATAATCAGTAAGGCCCCCCCCCATTGTGAATATCTAACTGCTGCCGTGATGTGGGAGTGAATGTTCATTAAGAGGGTAACTATAGCGGGCTCCACTCCCAAAGAGGTGAGTAGGTCCCACAGTTTCTCACGCTTCACCCGGTTGAAGGCGGCCCTAAGATCCAGAAAGAGTGCGCCTGGTTGAGCTACTGTGTATTTGGACACTAGTAGATAGAGGTTGAGGCATTGGTCGGTAGTTGATTTTCCCGAGCGAAAATCAAATTGCGCCTCAGAAATTATATGGTTTGTGTCGGCCCAATTGGAAAGCCTAGTCAATAAAACTGTACCCAGAACCTTAACTATGGAGTCAATGAGGGAAATGGGGCGGTACCAGTGTGAATTATCCTTCTCCCCCTTCTTGAAAACTGGAACAATGGTAGCAGTTGACCAAGAAGACGGCATCTCTTCCCTTGCTGCTGCATTTAGCACCCTGGTCAAAACCGGGGCCCACACGTCTGTTGTCTTGGAAAAGGTCAGATGGTATCCTGTCGGGTCCTGGCGACTTATTCCGGGACAATCCCTCAATGCCCAGACATACTTCCTCCAAGGAGAAAGTAACTGGGATATATCCCTGTGTGGGTTCTATCTCATTGGGGAGGATCCCTCGCTGTATCCAAAGTTATACACTTCTGTGGAGTGAGCAATTCATTCTTCCGGGGTAATATGATGGCATAGTGCAGGCCTTGATGGCTCTGAAAAGCAGGGTCTATTTATGACCTGCCAGAAAAGTGAGCTATCCCGTTGCTCACTCGCTTGGATTAGCTCATTCCATTCCTGTCTTTGTAACAAACGCCTCCATTCTCTCAATACACCCTTGTAATTACTACGACAGTTTGCCACCCATGCTCTGTCTCAAGGGGATTGTTTCAGGGCTTTCTTTAGGAGGCGAAGAGCCTGAGAACATTTATCTTCAAACCATCTAGGGTCATCAGGGGCAGGGCCAACCACGGGCACCATTAACAAACCAGCAATCAACTGGGCAATATAAATAAAGGAGTTTAGGGTCGCTTCACCAGAGGCTGAAAAGTCTAAGCAGATTAGAATCTCCTGTTGGGTTTTAAACAGAGTACAATAAAAAGCCTTGGCGTCTATCTGCGACCAGCGTAGCCGCCACCCCTAATCGGTTGAAGACAAGAGTCGGTGCCTTGAGCCCCTCACGGGTGAGTAGCGCGCTTTATAAACCACTGATTGATTGATTGATTGAATATGCCCAGCGGTGTTCGAGGGTGCTCAGGTTGGTTCCCCATCCCTTCGAGCACTAAGGCCAAGGGTTGTGATCACTGAACGGGCTGTGTAAAATGTTCAAAGAAAATGAGGGCCATCCCAGAAAGGCTGAAACAAAGATAAAATCAATAATAGTAGCACTTCCCCTTCCTTTATAGGTTGGAGTAATATAAGGCTTAAGCGGGTTTATCATCTTATCTTGTGTGAATACGAGATTATAACTACCCTCGTTAATCATACAGGTTTGGGGACTGTGCAAATAATATGGTGTTTGGGCACAAGTGAATTAAAATCCCCTACCAAGATAAGATTCTCTTGTGCGAGGCCCTCTCCCCTTAGCGAATCAATAGCGCTACTTAAGGCTGAGAGGTTGTAGGGCCCTTGCTACCCCTTTTTAGCGTTATAAAAATTGATTAATACCAAGCAGTGATCTCCCAACTACCAGTCTAAGACCCTGAAACACTTTGGAGTCCTACTTTGTTGTCTTACTGGAACCACAGTGCTCGAGGGCTACAAAAATAATTAAGCCACCACTCGCTCTACCCGCTCTAGAGCCACAGCCGGGCAGAAAAGGGGTTTATTTCCCTCTAAGAAGAAATTATTCTCAACTTCCCACGTTTCCTGAAGGCAAATAATGTTAAAAGACTTAATAAACAAAATCCACCTTTCATCCGAAAACTTTGCTGATAGGCCTACCACATTACATGAAACGAGGCTTGAGTCTTTCCGAATACCATGACTTAAAAAGGGAGTTATAGGGCCTACAGAAGCGTCTGTGGCCCAGTGGGGAGATAACCTAAGTTGATGCTCTAAATTTAGCGGAGGCGAAGCTTCGGTATTTACGGCTTCTCATGAGGGAGACCCTAGGGGAAGGTCCTGAGGTGTACTTCTGTTGTCGCTCTCTGGGAGTCAATCTGGGCCATTAAGATTTACCAGAGGAGCGTAAGGATTTAAAGAAGATGCCTGAGGCTCACCCGAGGGGCTTTCTATCCCACCACAGGCAAAAGGCTGAGTCCTGATTGGGGTACTCTAAGAGGGTCTGTAGAAGAAGCCCAGCGGTAGAGGATATATATGTACCCCACTTTAAGATTACAGCAATTTTTCTTTTGGTTACTTTTCAACTTTTAATGTCAGTTGCCTGTGTTTGCCGATTCTTGTTTAATAAATGTGGCTTTTCTGATGGAGAAGAACCTGGTAAAAGTAGATCTGCAGTCTATACAATCTCTCTTCCTGGTTGCCTACTCTGTCTACTTTGAATCCCCCTTTATGTATTCATAAGAACTGCAAAGTCTTAAAGGCATGCATTTTTCAAGGCCCTCTAGAACTGTTCTGAATCCAGTACCTTTAAGTTCTGAACCGAGACACTCATGGAACTATTTTGCATGTGTAAGCAAGACACCTTTAAATGAAGGGGCTAGAAGATGAGTCACACACTTTAGTATTAAAAGGCACGATGAAAACGGCATGTTAATGACACCAAGACTCCAAAACGTGAGACGCATCGTGTTTCTCAGGAAGAGGGAATGCATAAATGTAAGCTCTGTATAGCGAGGCACCTAGAGTTTAGACTATTACTCCAGTATTGGAACTTTCATAGATTCCCATGCTTGAATCATTCCCCGTTGTCGAGATAGGAGTCCCCGGTATATATAAAAATAGCAATACAAACCATTACAAATAGAAACTAGGCCTAGGCCCATTCTAGTTATGTAACATATCCACCTCTTTTTGTAAAAGAGACCAAACAAAATCAACAACCAATCAGATCAGCCTCACCCTCTAGAACCCTCCTGAGAGAACCTCAGACCATCAGATTTTCTACCGCACGTTGTGCTAGGGAATCTCCACTGAGCTCTGCTCAGTTTTTTCCTTGTTACCTTTACTCTTAGTTTTTTCCAACTGATTTCTTCAGCAGCTTCTTCAACAGCTTCTTCAGCTTCGTGTCAGCATGTCTGCGAAGGAGAAAAAAGGCCTTTTTGGAGCTTGTTCCACCTGCTCTAAAAAAAAGGCTTTACGTGGATGACCCTCACAAGGACTGCATCTATTGCCTCTACCCAGATCACAGGGCTAAAGATTGCAAGGTTTGCTGTACTGTTTCCTCCAAAACCTTGAGAGACCGTGAGGGACGTCTCCTGACCTGGCTCCAAAAGCTGAAGTCCAGGAAGGATCCACTATCCAGTGACGATAGTGATGAGGCCTCATCAGCTTCGTCTTCCAGGAGATCTCTGAAAAGGTCGAGATCTGACCCCTCTTCTGAAGACCGTCATGGAAAAGCCTCTAAAAAGACCTCTCATAGGTCTGATAGGCAAAGTCCAAGCAAATCTCACCGAGGTGTAAAGGAGAGGGAAGGACTTTCTACAGGAGTGTCTACAGTGAGGAAGTCAAGTTCTGTTCCTCCATCTTCTCCTCCTGACAGAAAAAAGGACTTCAAAAAGCCCTCCTTTGTACCTTCTGAGGGAAAACATGCTAAGAAAATTACACCGTCGACGACACCGTCGACGAAGAAGCTATCATCATCGTCTTCGTCGACGCGCGGCGAAAAGGTACAGTCTGTCTTCTCTTACTCCGGCGACTGGATCGTCGTCGAGAGTTTCCTTGCCTTCATCGTCCACGGTGCAGCATTCATCGTCGACCCCAATGACTACGGATGCGGGGTCAACAGTGACGGCGAAGTTGTCGTCTATTGTTTCGACGAGAATGACGACGGCCGTGGTGACGACGACTACTACTGCAACGGCGTCGACAATGATGACGGTGGTATCAGTGACGGTACCGACGATGACAACAACTACGTCGACTACCTTGTCGATGGAGAAAATTTCTTAGGTAAACATCAGGAAAGGTCGCATTACTCCTGAGCTCACTTCCCCCAGCAAAGTGACACCTCTGCTGCCTACTCACCTCCTAGAAGAGGAGGATTCGGAGGAGGAAGGTCCATATGGGTACGCCCATAGCCCTTCTGAACTGCATGTTAAGTGCCAAGAACTGGATTCGGAGGATGAATATGGGGAAGAGCAGGATTATGATCCTCCCCAGGACTATCACGGAGGTTACCAGCAGAGATGGTTGGTATGCCATCCTCCTTGATTTCAGACTTACAGCTCATGCTCTCAGACTATAGAAAGAGATTTCCAACTCCATCTCAGGAACGGATTTCAGCTCCTGCTGTTCTACCTGCAGGGCCTTCCACCCCTTGGCTGCCACCACCACCACTGCAATTGATTGTGGATCCACCACCGACGGCTCCACTTATCCAGGATGATACCTCGGATGATGACCAGGATAATGGTTCTCCCGGATCCAGACAGGGAATGGGATGATTATATTATCCCTACTCCTGCTTCACCTTCACCGGTGCCAGTGGATTCTCCACCTGGGGACATGGGTGGTTTCCATAATTTGTTGGGAAGGGCAGCTAAGAGATTCGAGCTTCCTATGCCATCGGTACAGTCTGAGTGCTTCTTATACGATTTCAAAGAGCCCTTTAAGAAGTCTGTGAGATCAATTCCTATCGTTGTTCATGTTTGGGAAGAGGGGCTCAAAGTTATGATGACCCCAGCTACAGTGGTCCCGGTGCTTCCTCGTTTAGAGAAAAAGTATAAAGCCCCGGAGGATAGCCCAGCTAGCCTAGTGAGTCAGCCGAAACCGGTTTCAGTGATATCTCATGCAGCACAGAGGAAGTCTAAGAATCCAGCGGCTCCTCTAACAACACCTCCAGATAAAGAGGGCAGACGCTTGGACAATGCTGCCAAAAGGTTTTCATCGATGTCAAGCCTGCTCGTCAAAGTGGCTAACGCTTTAGCCATCTTGGGGCGGTATGACCGCCAAATGTGGTGTGACCTCTCTCCCTACCTAGACCAGCTGCCTGATGACAGGGCAGAAGCGAAAAGGATTCTCCAGGAATGAGAAAGGGCCTCCTCCGAGGTGATTGATTGCGCAATGGACATTGCAGCAACTGCGTTCCGTTCCCTGGCTGGAGCTGCAGTCCTTCGTCGCCAGGGATGGCTTTGAGCGACCTCGTTTAGACCTGAGGTTCAAAACAAGATTTTGGACCTTCCTTTTGATGGAAAGGCGCTCTTTGGTAAGCACATAGACAATGCACTTCAGGACATTAAGAAAGATACGGACACAGCGAGATCTTTAGGGACACTCCAATACCGCAAGGTCCCTTTTCGTGGTGCAAGGGGCAGAGGTTTTCCCTCATACAGAGGTTACCAGCAATATCGGTACTCCTCGTGTACGCCTGCCTCGCAATCTTACCGCCCACAGTATAACCAACTGCAGGGTCAGTCCTCGTCATATTCAAGATCGACGAAGAGCAGGACACCAGGGGAAGATGTCCTCTAAGCGTCAATAGTGGCCTGCTGGCTCTGTCTACTGTTCCTCCCCCTCATTTAACACCTGCGGGGGGCAGGATCTCACATTACTTCCAAGAATGGCAACGGATAATATCTGATCGTTGGGTTCTCAATATCATCCAATTTGGCCACACGCTGGAGTTTGTCCATCCTCCTCCAACCAAGCCCCCTCGCGCCAACGTAACAAAACATCTTCGTTTCCTGCGTTTAGAGGTCCAACAGATGCTGCAGAAAGGGGCGATAGAACCGGTCCCTATCTCACAAAGAGGAGAGGGTTTCTACTCCCGGTTCTTTCTAGTTCGAAAGACTGTAGAAAAGTGGCGCCCTATTCTAGATCTGAGGGAGCTCAACACCTATCTCATCAAACAGTCGTTTCGAATGGTCTCCTTGCAGGACATACTTCGACTTTTAAATTCAGGAGATTTCATGGCCACTTTGGACCTAGAGGACGCATATTTTCATGTTCCCATACATCCATCCCACAGGAAGTTTCTTCGCTTCACAGTAGCCAAGAGCCACTTTCAATTCAGGGTCCTCCCCTTCGGCCTCAGATCGGCACCAAGGATCTTTACAAAGATACTGGCTCCGGTGGCGGCTTTTCTAAGGAAACAACAGCACCAGGTTTTCCCTTACCTGGACGACTGGTTGCTAAAGGCTCTTACCAAGACTGCAGCCGAAAGGTCAGTGGCAGCTTGTACAAAGCTGTTCAAAGGTCTGGGTCTTGCCCTAAACAGAGAGAAATCAAATTTGTGCCCTTCCAAGAACGCCAAATTCCTGGGAGCCATATTGGACACATCCCTGAACAAGGCTTTTCCGTCAGTGGGAAGACAAGCCAAACTGATGTCGATGGCCCATCTACTTCAAATAAGAAGGTCACTTTCAGTTCGCCTCTACAAGTCCCTTCTGGGATCCATTTCGTCCTGCATTCCTCTAACTCCTCACTGCCGGTTACGAATGCGTCCTCTTCAGGAACAACTGGACTTATAGTGGCGCCAAGTAGAAGGGTCTTTCGAGGACATGATCACGATCACTGTGCCAATGAAAGAAGCCGCTTCATGGTGGACTCGCGAGGAGAACATTTCCCAAGGTCTCTCCTTCATGGTCACCCCAGCTCCTCAGATTATTACAACAGATGCGTCTCTGAAGGGCTGGGGAGCGGTCTTACAGGACCTCCAGATAAGTGGTTGATGGCTACACCAGCATCGTCTGTTCCACATCAATCTGCTGGAACTCAGAGCGATTCGCCTAGCCCTACAGGCTTTACTCCCGAGAATAAAGGATTCGTCGGTTCTAATAAGAACAGACAATACTACAGCCATGCATTATATCAACAAGCAGGGCGGTACAAGATCTCGTCTGCTGTCGGTGGAAGCTCAAGCTATCTGGGAATGGGTGATACTGCATGGAGTCTCACTAAAAGCGGAACATCTCCCAGGGAATCTCAACGAGACCGCAGACACACTAAGCAGACTAAGGTCAGTCAGCCACGAATGGAAACTGGACCAGAGGACTCTGGAAGAGATTTTTCGACTATGGAGCAGACCGGCCATAAATCTCTTTGCCACACCGGAGAACCAGAAATGCCGGTTCTACGCAAGTTGGCATCACCATCCGGGATCCTTGGGGAATGCGTATTTCGATGGCATGGTCAGGCGCCTTTGTTTACGCTTTTCCCCCCCATTCCTCTGATCCAGAGACTGCTCAGAAAGCCAAAGACGGAACACTGCAAAATGATCCTATTAGCACCGTCCTGGCCTCGCCAGTACTGGTTCACGGAGCTTCTCCTATCCTTGGAGCATCCGGTTCCTGTGAAACCGATTCCATCACTACTGACAATGTCCCAGGGCCAAGTATTGCATCCGGATCCCCGATCCCTGCAATTATCAGCGTGGCTCCTGAGCACAGGGAGTTTCTCGACTTAAAGCTCTCTGCAGAATGTAGAGAGATCCTGTCTTAGGCCCGTGCTCAAAGTACAAACAAAACCTACCGGATGAAGTGGAAGAGGTTTTTTCACTGGTGCCGAGAATCGGGAGTTCACCCTTTCTCTTCCTCGGCGCATGAAATCCTTCCTTACATTCTTTCTTTGGCAAAGGCGGGCTTGGCTCATTCATCTATTAAAGTTCATCTCGCGGCCATCTCTCGCTTCAGAAGGACATCCTCAGGCCCTTCGCTCTGGTCAGCGAGGATAATTAAACAGTTTATGAAAGGTTTTTTAGAGCCTTCCCTCCAGTGAAGCCTTCTCCACCACTGTGGCACCTTAATCTGGTCTTGACCCAGCTCATGAAACATCCTTTCGAGCCTATACATAAAGCAAACTTGAAATTTTTCTCCTGGAAGGTGGCCCTTCTAGCCTTGACATCAGCTAGAAGGGTCAGCGAGTTGCAGGCACTCCTCATTTAAGAGCCCTTTCTTCAATTCAAGAATGAAACGGTAGTACTTCGTACCAACCCAAAGATCATCCCGAAGGTACCTTCGGACTTTCATTTAAATGAACCTGTGATACTTAAAACTTTTTTCCCTCAACCTACGACTCCGGCTGAGAGGTCACGTCACTCATTGGACATTCAGCGAGGGCTAAGGATTTCAGAAAGTCACCTCAGCTCTTTGTGGCTTACAGCGCCCCTTGTAAAGGATTTCCACTTTCCAAACAAGGGATTGCACGGTGGATTTCCAGCTCTATCCAATATTGCCATCAAGCAGCTGGTAAGCCCCTTGAAGGGAAAGTCCGGGCTCACTTAACGAGGGCGATTTCTTCTACAGCTCTCTTTGCTGGGGTACCTATCCGGGACATCTGCATAGCGGCGACCTGGAAGAGTACCCATACCTTCACAAGACATTACTGCTTGGATTCTTCATCGTGCAGTGACACTGCAGTGGGCCAAGCAGTCCTGAGGAACCTTTTTCAATAAGTGGTGAGCTTTCTCTCTCATCCCTCCTTCCTTTTCCTTTATAACTTCTTCGCACATTCTTTGATGCATTTGATTGCTTCGTTATTTCTGTATGCATATATGGGTATTTGCATTTGAATTGTGGGGATATCTTTTATTTCACTATTTAAAAAAAAAAGAATAAGGTCTAAACTGTGAAATATGCTATTTCCTTTCCTTTCTTTAATCGTATTGATGCGTTATTGATCTCTGTTGAAAGTAATACAGACAATGAAATGTGCTCATGACTGCTAGCTACTCTGATTCAAGCATTGGAATCTATGAAAGTTCCAATACTGGAGTAAGAAAACAAGTTACTTACCTGTAACTTTAGTTCTCCAGTATTGGAAACTTTCATAGATTCACATGCGACCCACACTCCTCCCCTGGGAAAGCTCGACCTTCTGCATCTTTATGGTTATCCTGTGGCACTACGGCTACGAAAATCTGATGGTATGAGGTTCTCTCAGGAGGGTTCTAGAGGGTGAGGCTGATCTGATTGGTTGTTGATTTTGTTTGGTCTCTTTTAGAAAGAGGTGGATATGTTACAAAACTAGAATGGGCCTAGGCCTAGTTTCTATTTGTAATGGTTTGTATTGCTATTTTTATATATACCGGGGACTCCCATCTCGACGACTGGGACAAGCATGTGAATCTATGAAAGTTTCCAATACTGGAGAACTAAAGTTACAGGTAAGTAACTTGTTTTCTTCTGTTGACATCATTTAAATAGTTACTCTTGTAAATTGGTTAGTATGACATTGATATTAGAGTTGCAACTCCATGGGCCTAAATTAACAAGTTAGTTTGAGTATGAAAGTTGCATAGTCTTTAGTCTTTTGAGTTATCTACGGGTATTGTTAAATTTCAAGCGGCTTTCCGTAATGAAAAGTAACAACTTTGAATTGCATTGCGACAAATGCCTTATATAAATTTGTGTAAAAATTATCACATTAATGAGATTATCTTTAACATTTGAAAGTTTATTGTATTCAGGCTAAGGATTTGGAGCCTGTTTAGAGGTCATGGCAGCCTTTGCAACTGATAGTTACTGCAGAGTACCTGCCTAAATGGTGTATTTAAATTGTTTTTGGTGGTCAGAACGTATAAATTGTTAGGGTTTAAGGTTAAAAGTTTTAACTACACTTTTTTAGTTTTAGAAGCGAGATTACATATTAGACTGAATAAGGATTGGTGCTCTTGTTCGATGTTGAGTTTCAAAGATGGTGTTTATAATAAAGTCTGGCTATGTTCCGAGATCCTTAAAGCTGATGCATATACCTTAATGGGCTTTGACATCGGGGTCACATCGAGATTCAACTTCAAAGGTTCTGATGGTGGGTGATATATTGTGGAAGCACACATTGGACACACATCTGAAGATTCAGCTCTGTAAATTTATTCCAATTAAACCTTGGATTTTCACTAAAATTGCAATAGATATATTGAAAGGTCACCCCTGTCAAAAGAAATATGTTGATGCTTGTCACATATTTTAGGGATACGCAAAAAAATTGTCAGATCAGCTGCAATGGTGTCCTTAAAAGAACAGTGATTAAGCTTCAGTTTGACTCTGTCCGTCAACAAGAGTCTTTGATGATTCTTGAGACATTGCAATCTACAGAATTCTCAATAGCTCAAGTTGCGGTGATTAAAAGTTGCACAGAACCTATACTTTTTAATGCAAAACCTCAGCAAGAAACATTAATGATTAGCTTGCTGAATGGTAAGGTCCTTGCCCAGTGCCCTATTTTTATTCACAAATCAGTTGCTAGATTCTTGGATTCTGTCCGATTGGAAATGCTGCATCATTGTCTGTGGACAAACACTCAAGTCCTAGGTTTAGTGTCCTGGTGCTAGAGTATTCTCATACCTCTCTTCCTTATGGTCCAGGCATATTCCTTCCTTTTGCAGTACATAGCGAGATTAGGCTCAGGTGCAGACTACCTCTAATACTCTTGCAGTAGTGCTCAGTGTTTGTTTTAGTTATAGTTTTTCACCTGAACAAATCGTTAAGTCCGTGCATCAGACTGTCGTCTCAGCGGCCGCACTACCCCTCTACTTTTTGGGCATGACTGTAAGCCTCCTTGGTCACAGCTGCAAGGATATGGCTGCTCCTAGTTGTCGACAGCAGCTTGAGGAAGGGCTGGTTTACGGCTGGTCCGGCAGGGCACAGTGCAGCACCGCCTGGGCAGCCACCTACATGCCAGGTTCTCACAGTAGGTAAGGCCTCAAGCAGGCATCACCAGTTGGCTGGGGCACCACTGCTCAGGTCTCACTAATGTTTCAAGTCAGGTGGTGGCTTCAATCACAGCACAACTTCACAAGTCTGGTAAAGCAGATGTGGTCACACCGCAGCTTCACTCTTTGGGCATAGCAGTTCAGGACACGCTGCAGGCTTAAGTCTTTGGCCTAGCAGCGCAGATCACGACTTAGTTCACACTTGCAGACTGGAATCTCAAGGGAGAGTCTGGGGCCCACCTTACCAGGGCACTTAGAATGCTCTGCCATCCTCTGCTTCTGCAGATCCACTGCATAGGGTCCTTTATAAATGACGCTCCTCTTGGAATGTCACTCCTCTTGCCAAGTTGGCACGCTCCTTCCCTCGCTCAGCTGGGGGTGTGGCTTCGAGGACAGGTAATCTGCTATTGCAGCATGAGGTAGATTCAGATGTCCCTACAACACTATGTAGCTGGCTGTCAGGTAGACACCAACTTTGTTTGTACAGCCGTCATCTCAGTACTCTAGTGGGAACTCCTTTCCTTGGTCATAACAGACTTAGAACTGTAACAAGTGGGTCCCACTTTTATAGAGTCTTGGGTCTGCACTGCTGTCACTGCCACCCGTATCCGATCCTCCAGCATCAAGACTGCAGAGTAGGGATGATAGCGTCCCCTCAAGTGATTTTTATACAGTGCCCTCTCAGAACCACCTTCATCACATCCCATTTAATCCCCCTTGTCCCTACCAACACCTCATTGTCCCAAGGTAGTGTAATAAGTGTGTTCGGATGGTTTTCCAAAAGGCCATGTAGAGGAGGGCTTCCAGCTGGAGCCTACATGTCTGAATCAGAAAGCGCCCCCCCCCCCTTAATGTGACGTAACCCGGAGGGGATTGTGATCAGATAAGGTCCGTCCTAGATATTGTGAGCCCACCACCATGCGCCAGAACACGACATTACCAAAATTATAGTCCCGTCTGGTGTGTATCTGATGTCTCTGAGCATAATAAGAGTACTTCGGCTCCCCCACGTGTCCTAGCTGCCACACGTCATGCAGCTGCACCTCTGCCGCCCACCACTGCTCATCGCTGCTTCTCATCACCCACCATTTACTTGGTGCCTCATCTCCACCCAGCCCTGTTGTTGGTACTGCCTCCCTCCCGCCTCCGCTCCCACCGTTCTGGCCCGGGCCGGACTGTACGGCACAGGCACAGGCCTCTTGCGGAGCGGAGCAGAGCAGAGTATCCATCGGAGAGCATCCATTTGTGAGCTTTGGAGCAACGGAGCCGCGGAAAACCCTGGGCTGAGGTTGCGGAGCGGAGAAGGTGAGAGCAGCGGGGAGGGCGTGAGCAGTGGGGGGGGGGGGTGAGACACAGAGCTAGGCGTGCTCGGCCGTTTCCGACAGCGGGGGGTCGTGGGGGGACAGTGGGGGCTTGTTGAAAATTATCAACACCAACATCTGACACCAGATCAAGGTCGAGGCTAAGGTCAAGGCATAGGTTGAGGTCAAGGTTGAGGGTTTCCCAGCCTCACCCCAGCAGTACCCCTAGGAGTCCACTAGAAAGCACATTACGAGCCTACTACGAGTCTTGATCAAGGAGGTCTAAGTTGGGTCTAGCTTTCTCCCTGCCTCATCCTTGCTGCCCACAGAAGGCTTGTTTCAAGTGTGAAATCAATCTAATCTAATTTCAACGAGACAGCACCAAGTTGCATCACAACTTAGACTGAAAGGAGACGACGGGCGGACACCAAGGCCATTGGGGATAACACCAGTAAATAACGAGGAAAAAAGGGGGGGAACATGAGGTCTGGCAGAGAAAGAAAGACCCCAACCACCTCTAAGTCAAAGCTAAAAGCTACAAAATCAATAAAAAGGAAAAAAGTGTTTGAAAATGGGAGCAAGGACGATGACCCTCCTGGCTCTGATTCAGACTCCCAAAAAGTCAAATGTGGGAAGCTTGAGGATAATAGCGACATATCGCTACCTGAAGAGATCTCCAGCCCCTCAAAAATGTCTCCAATAGACAGCTTAGTACATTACAGTTCTTATAGATCCCCCCCACAATGCCTTTTCAAACCAGACCAGGACATCACCCAAAGAAACACATAAAGACATAAAGTTAAACCTTGTGGCAAACATAAGGCCGGGCCTGGCAACAGAAAATTTAATCACAATAGAGGGCTCCTTCCAACGGAAGACTCCACACTACTTCCAGCCCAAGATTTATACCAAATTTGCGTTTCTGAAAGACCCGGGCACCGTAATATTTTCAAAAACTAGTGATATCAAAGGATTGCAAACCCCTCTGCAACCAAGCAACTTCGATTTACTCTTTCAGCCTGACACAAAATCACATTCAAAAGAAATAGTAGCACAAATCCACACAATGGAACCACAACAACTGGAATCAAATGGAACAAGTAACAGTAACTTAACCAATAACAGGCCAAATCAAGACCAAGAACCAAAAGATAAACTTGAAGGGACAAGAGGTCTAAAGACAATTGCGGAACTTGCTAGCATTAATCATAAAGCAGAATTAGGGGATCCCGCCAAAATTACTGATAATGTACAAACACAAAACCTAACACATTCACAGGCAGGTATAGGGACCATCCGGTCCCCCACAAATAAATCTGACCAATTCTTCCAACTCCCCGTGATCACTGCAAGAAGAGAATCCGAGGTAGTCATGCCGAAATTTTGCCAGCAAGAAGGGCCAGAAAATGGCACAACTATTAAACCCAAACAGCGTCTTTCACAGACAGAGGAATCTTATCCTCTGGTTATCACTAAAAATTCATCAGACCAACTAGGAACAATTACCATGTCAGACTCAAGTGTCCATCAGGCGAGTCTAAATAACACAGTACAAAGAGCAGAACAAAAATCCAAGGCACCTAGCGTGCAAGTTACCAGCGCCTCCCCTCAACATCGGCCAATGACTCAGCAGAACGAAGCAATAATCTTGACGACTGCAGGGAAATTTGAAGAAAACATCCCGCCGGGGCATAGTCAGGCGACCCCGCCCATGACAACCACCACAATTCCAACTGCGACATGTCCTTTCTAGTTTCTCAAGAGTGGGAGGAATTAGTTGCTTCATACAGCAATGATTCAAAAAAATACAATAAATAGCGCAAAGACAGAACCTAGCGACAAAAGCAAAACGACTAAAGACATATTTTGGGAAACCGTATTAAGCCCGATGCAATACTCAACTGCAGCACTACAATATCAATCCCGCAAAATGGATTTACAGCTGACAGTGCTTCAAACCTTAGCAGACTTCACTTCTGCAATTGACAGGAAGTTGGCAGACTTAAACGGATTGATAGAGAGGGCAAGAAGCGGCCTTTGACGACAAATTACTACAGCAAGAATGTACCTGTGCCCCAATTGGCAAACTAGCCATATTACCAACACTGTTGGGCGACTTACTATCCATTGCAGTAACAACTGAAACTCAGACAGCCTCAAGCCAGGACTTACCTACAAAGGGGGAAATAAAAACAGAACCCCAATACACTGAGATGCTGACTTTAAACAGGACCGACAAAACAGGAGAGAGCGGGGCCTCACAACACTCCAACACAGCCACTCCAGACAAACTAGTAGTGGAATTATCTGAATCAACTAATAAAATCATGCCAACGATTACCCGTCGCAGGAACAAAAGGAAGGGGAGGAAAAGGAAAATAACTGCTCAGGCTCAACATCTGATCAATCGGCTACCGTTGCGATCATCAGTTACGAACATTAATGCCACAAACACTCAATGTTCCCCAGTTCCATTATTGGAAGAAGGTACAAACGACGTGTTTATACAACCGCAAAAAACACTGCGAGGGGATTCGCATATCTCACCAAAAATCAAGCAAATAGAGGCAAGTGCTCAAGTAACGATAAAAAACAAACTTAGCAACCAACTAGGAATAACCCCAAAATTCAACAATATTATCCAGGAGTGTACGCACCTGATAAAAGCCCCAGGCAAGTCTCCTCAGGCCCGCAATTTACCATCGGAAGACGAGAGACTAACAAAATCGCAGACCACGAGTAGAGAGTTGCACCATTCACTAACGAAAAATCTAGAGCACAATAGTGACACGCAAGAAAAAACTTGGGATCCCCAAGGCCAATCACCAACCACTGATGACAGTATTGATAGTAAAACAAACGTCCCTAACACCTTCAGTTTACATCAGTCTACAGCCGCTACTAGAGATAGCCTTGAACCCTCGATCCAGGAGTCCACCAAAGAGGAGGAGACTGATACGATCATTTTCGCCCCCCAATACAAGTTGCGAGGTCGAGCAGACATCTTAAACAGAGGGAATATGCTACGGCTTCTGCAAGCTATCCCAAAATTAGCCAACATTTACACTTCCGACTTATTGTTTGTAGAGTTTTTACCAAACAATAACCTGCCAAACTCCGAAGCTTCCTAAACTAGATGGAAAACGCCAGAGATGGCTAGTAGAATTATCCAAGAAAGCAAAAGATTTCAAAGCTGGGGGATTACTTTAAAACCAGTGTCAAAACCACTGTACCCAGCTCCGTTTCTAATCACGGACACTAGCAGTCAATACAGATCGTCCATCTCAGTCCTAAGGGGAGCTAGGGGCTGCTCCCCAATAGAAGGCCAATCTCTTCCAACGGAATCCATGTCAACGAACGGAAGGCAGGGCCTACAACGTACAATTCTGTTAGCACACTCGAATTGACATTTGACGCCCTCTCCAGCAAACCTTCGATTGGGCCCCAACGAAGTTAAAATATGTACCTGGAATGTCAATGGCCTAAACTCCAAACTAAGTGATTATGACTTTTTAAACTACCTCAAAACGTTCGATATCATTTTACTCCAGGAGACCTGGGAAGATAAACCTTTTGACTTACAAGGTTACACCTCCAGTTTCATTCCGGCCACTAAGGGATCTGCTTTTGGACGCCGCTCGGGGGGGTCTACTTCTCCTCTCTTCTATAACAAAAATTGGAGAAACGCTCCCCATAAAAATTCACATTGCCCCTCCAAGTTGTATTCAGGCTTCAATAGTTAAGTTGACTCTCAACCAGACTGTTCAGAAAGTAATATTGATAAACATCTACCTACAACACAAACAACAAGCATCCAAGGAACTGATTAAATAAGTTACAAGAGTAATGGAAGATGAGGACACAGATAACGTTATCTTGGCTGGAGATTTTAACATGCACCTTTTAGGGAATAATCAGGACGAAGACTTCACACAAGACCTGACTGGTGCATGGGGAATTCCGACCCAAGGCCCCTCGAAGGAAACCAGACCAGTAAAGAGCTCGAATTACCTCCTCTTGGAATTAGAGCACCTGAACTTGAGGGCAGTAAACGGCCGTCTAAAGAGGGATAATCCTCCGGTACCTACATACCATTCAGCCAAAACATCTTCCTACCTAGATTTTACATTCACTACCTTATCCATGTTTAACAAGATAACCTCATTCCAAATAGGCAACAATGAACTTAGTGATCATATGCCACAAGAAATGAAACTTCGAGCGGCTTCAACTTTATCTTTGGAGGCCGATAAATCCATCATTTCGGTAGGAACAACAAACCTCAAACGTATAAGGTGCAACTCAACAAATATAGAAACAATATCCGTTACAGCTAAAGAAGTCCTCAATCAAGTACAGGATAACACAACTCAACCGTTGGAAAGTTGGGAGAAATGAGTCTGGTCCCTTGGTGATAAATTTCCTACTAAAATGGGTCCGAAACGTAAGAACGGAAAAGACCCGCCGATGACGACTACAAGGAGCCCAGTGTCTAAGAAACTGAAACAAACAATAAACCAATTATTACGGCAACTCCGGAAAACACCGGGAAATCAGAGCCTGCAGCAGTCTCTTCGTGATTCAAAGGCCCTTTTTAAGCGAAGTAGATGGACCAGGAAAATGATCATGAATAACGAATTTTGGGCTAAACTCCTTTACGATGCAAAACAAAAAAAATAGCGCCAAGTTTTGGCAATCTGTAAATAAATTTAATCGGCCAAACCATCCCGGTATCAACTCTCACATTACCGAAGAGGCCTGGGTAGACTTCCTCTTTAATCATTTCAATGAAACAGAGCAAATAGCTACCCAACCCAAACACCTGGGATCTGAGAGTTCGAGCAGGACTGCAAAGGAGTTGAAACAACAATGCCCACCTTCACCAGAGGATAGGGAAAGAACAGTGTCATCCCAGCAACAACGGGTAACAACTTCAACCTCTGCACAAAATGATACACAGAGATCAGAGGAGGGGCACAGCAGCCAAGTAGCTCAACAGATAAGAAACAAATAGCAAGGGGCAGACTGGCTGGAGCCCCTGGCCCCAATGGCATTCCGCCAATGCTGTTCAAAAATGATCCGGATTACTGGAGTAAGGTACTTGAACCTGTCTTTAAGTATGCAGTCAGAAACTTTACAATTCCTGAGTCATGGAGAGGCTCAATTATAAGCCCAATTTATAAACAAGGTGCAAGGTCTGTGCCGAAAAACTACCGCCTGATAGCCCTGATTGACATAGAGGCAAAATACTTTGCGGGGCTCATCTTAAACGACATAGCCACTTGGGCCGAAGAGAATCACATAATCCTGCCAACACAAACAGGGTTTCGGAAAGGGCAAGGTACAATAACCAATATAATGGCGCTGACCTTGCTCATGGACGCAGCTAAACAGGGAAAATACCCCCTTTTTCTTTGCTTCATAGACTTTGTAGCTGCTTTCGACCATGTTGACCGAACAAAACTTTGGCAAAAACTGGATGGCTGGGGGATACCTTCAACTCTCCTACACCTATTAAGGAACCTGCATACTAACACATGGGTCAGGATAAAGCTCGGCGAAGGTCTACATATATCAAAAAAAAATCCTACTACAAAAGGGCTAAAACAAGGGTGCGTTCTAGCCCCCTTGCTTTTTAATCTTTTCTTAGCGGACCTTCCGAGGGAGCTGAACAGTTGTGTAGCCCACGCACCAAAACTAGGGAATACGACTTTGTCAAACCTGTTATACGCGGATGACCTAGTTTTGATAAGTCGGACCCCAATTGGACTTCAGCACCTACTGAACGCAACTTATAGATTCTCTCAAGAAAACGCACTAAAAATAAACTTCAATAAAACTAAAATTATGGCAGTCAATTATCGCAAGAAGAAACATCTTAATTGGTTTCTCGACGGCCATTGTTTGGACCAAGCAGCAAGCTACAAGTACCTAGGGGTAATACTGGATCAAAACAATTCATCGAAACCGCAAATAGAATCTTTGCGGAGAAAGGGGGTAATGACCTATTTAGCCATAAAGCCCCTAAAGAAGCTTTTACCGGATCCGACGCTTGACCCTTTGCTAAAGGTTCTGCAAGCGAAACTTCAGCCAACAATAACTTACGGGAGCGAAACGATGAAGGGAAAAGACGCAACAACCCTTGATAACATAATATCCAACTCTTATCGAGCGATCCTTCAACTCCCCAGAAACGTCTCCCCAGCCCAAATACGGTTGGAATTTGAGCTTCAAAAACAGTCTTTGGAACGAAGGGGAGCATATGTGAAATGTTGGCATAAGATCAAAGGCGACGAAAAAGGAACCCTGAATGACCAACTTTGGATGGAACTCTCTCGCCCAGGAAAAGCACCAGCAAGTCTTTACCTCCAGGAATCTATTATACATTTAGGTCTAACAGACTTGTGGAACGCCTCTACGAATCATTTCACTTTAAAAAAAAAAACTGTAACAAAGGTAACTTGCTTATTATCCGCAATAGAGGATAAAAAAACATTAGCCAAAAGATCGCACGGCTGGGTGGTCCTAAACACATACAAAACGCTCAAACCCCAACTCTACTTGAAAATGGGAATAAAAATTAATATCAAGGAAAAATTCCTCAAACTCCGGCTGGGCGTTGGGCCCTTTAATCAATTCCTACCCCCTTGGGAGAGAAAGGGAGGAGACCAGTCTTGTCGTTTATGCGGCTGCGGTGCCGAGGACGTAATTCACGTTATATGCACCTGTAGCATGCTAAAAGATATAAGGATTACCCTACTAAAGCCAGTGTTTAGACAGTATGGAGTTAGATCTTGCAGACAAGCGGTAATGTGTTTCAATCCTGAGCTGGTGCAGCTAAATTGCCGGCTAACTAAATTCCTTGACATAACCGCAGAAAGATTGAAACACCGGTCCGAGTCAGCCAAGGACTACTTACTATAAGAACTGACATAATTACTACAAGAATGGACACAGTCGAAATAATACCTACAGTCCTATACGATCAACGTGCAGAATGTTTTAATAATTTGTACACCTCCTTTAATGTCCCGTAATATTTTATTTACCCTTCTACTTATTGTTGATAAAGTCAGGAATTTTTACAATGGTTTTATCAAAAAATTGTAAGATATTTTATTTTTAGTGTATGCAATGGTTTTAATTAATCGAGCATAATAAATAAACTTCAGTGCCTGAGGGTCCCTGAGCTTAGCTGGGGACATAGCGTGTAAGAACCTCCCCCCCCCCCCTGAGCGAATAAGGTGCATACAGCGACACCACCGATACAGGACGGTCATCTAGCACGCCCTCTAGCAACACATACCGACCCTCTGCATTCACCATCACTCAATTGTGCATGAAGGGCACCCCCAGGTCTGTCCACATTAGGACCCATCTTGCATATGCAGAGTACCCAGTCCCTAACACTTGTCCACTCCATCGCTTGACCACCTTCTCCAGTTCCTCCCGCGTGAGTTGCAACTCTTGTTGGCTGCCCGTGGTCCACGAAGGGGACCCTCCTAAGAGGGCGGCCGTCTTAGTGCCACATGAGGGCACACGAGTCAGTCCAGTTGTTAGGGACCCACTATGGGTCCGCGTGCCTCGTCACTTCCGGTGAGGGGTGGGCGGGGGATGCAGTATAAGTGCTTCTCCCCGCCCATCTGGCGGCCTCTTTGTGGCTGCCCGTGACGCAGTTTCCCTCCCTACCGCTTACCCGGCGTACGTGTAGGGTTTGGGGTGGGAGAAGTGTACAAACGTGTTATTTTGTGTTGCAGGCGGAGTTACAGGGCGATCCAGAGGCTGTAAGGTACAGACGGGTACCCTCTGCAGGAGCACAACAAGGGTGCAAAAGCCAAGTGTACCCAGGGATGTCCTAGCGTTGTCCCCTGGAAGAGCGACGGCGCCCCGTTAGTCCTACGGGCGGTTGTGGGCCTGAGCAACCGGGGGCTGCCTGGAACACTCCGCCCCCCCTTTGGGGGCGTGAGTAAGGGCGTGGACTGGCGGTCCACCGCTGGGAGGGTTGGCCCCTCCCAAAATTGGTAAGCACCGATTGGCGACGGCCACGGTGTAACTTGGCTCATCAGGTGGGCAGGCGGCGTAGGGGGGCTTGCCTGCCCTTGGATCGCCCGTAAGATAACCCACCATGTTGGCATATTTGTTATGCAAATAAACCTGCAGCAATTTTCTCCACAAACAATGTGTTGTGTGGTTTATTTACTGATGATATTGCTGTATGTGGTATGGGGAGTGTTGCCAATATTGGCACTATGGATACATGTGATGTGTATGTGCCTGTGTTGGAGATATGCATATACTCCATAGCGCCTCACCGGCGTCACTATGCCCCTGATACTCCAAGTCAACACATTATAGGTCGCAGCCATAACATCCCTTGGTAATCTTTGGGTAAAGCACCTGTACTCAAGCCTTTGATTCCCCCCGCCCCCACCCTCATCTCTCCACCTCTTCCCAGTGTCGCTCCACCCCATTAGAACACAAACATTAAACTTCAACAAAACAATAACTCCCATACTCCTGGCTTGAATGCAAACATGCATCGTCTCACAATCCCCTGCACAGTGAGTCAGCTAGCTACTCCGTGACCCAGTACAAACAGTGTCCTTGCGAAATTCCTTTCTAGAGCGAGACAAGAAAAACTCTTCAACAAAGTTACCACGCTGGCTTCTCCTAGCCCATGTCAGTATTATGGTCCGGTGAGTAAAGTCCCTTTCTCCCGGAATCATCCAGGGCCCACCCAACCACCCCCCAATCAGTTAAAGCAAGCCCCCCGTCTAATGACCTCCTTTTGGAATAGCCCAACAGATTGTGGTCCTGCACTCAAGATGAATCCTCCATCCCCTTGGATCTCATTCTCAACCATGTGAAGGCTTCCTGTGGCATGGGGGAAAAAATGGGTCACATCCACCGCTAGGAGCAGTGCGGGTAAAAGCAACGTGTAGCACAGACCCATGGGACGGAGCTCTGCCTTTACAGCTGCAAATGTATTGCCACGCCCACCCCCCCCCCCCCTTCTATCTTGTACATACGGCTAGGCCTGAAATATCCATATGGATCGCACAGTGGTCCTTCTCTCAGGCTTTCACACACTATGTATGTAGCGTGCAAAGTGTAAATAAACACGAGTGGGCCAGTAGTCTTCCACTCTAATAACACAGATTAAAAAGATTTAGCCACAACTACGGATTTACAATACACAGTATGCTGCCATCACCACTCCATGTGCTAAACCTAAGACGGGGATAATAGTCCACTGTGTGTACAATGAGGGCACACTTGGTGTGCCCCTCCAGGTCACAGGGCAATCCCATGACCTCATGCATGTCAAGTAACAGGCGTAGGCAAAATACTACTTGTCCAGCTCCAGCGGTGAGGGCTTAGTACCACAGCGCACTAGTTGATTGAAGAATTTAAACAAATTTAATGTTCTAAGAATGTTAGTGCTCACTCCTCGTGGCCCAACGCATAAAAACCATCATTGCAGAAAAATAAATTCTATAAAGGAGGAGCACCAATGTCAATTCGTAACACAATCAATTATTGTAATCCTTCTAATGACAAGTCCTTAGGCAGTAGATTCAATTGAAAATTCTTCTTCTTTATTGAAAATTTCACAAAAGTTCATATTAAACACGCTAGATTTTCATTTCCAATAGCTGAATTACACTCCATCATTTGGATCAGAACTTCACTTTTTAAGTCAGCCAACGCGTTTCGTCCAATGCATCACGCAGTAGCAGGTTATTATCGGTACTCAAATGACAGCGGACCATAGAGGGATAAGGCGATACTAATGAGTAGGTTAAGAATTTCAAATAGTGGTGAGTGACATTTCACTATGGATATTAGTTTATTGGTATGTAAAAGGTGGCAATAGAGAGATTGGCTGACTTAAAAAGTGAAGTTCTGATCCAAATGATGGAGTGTAATTCAGCTATTGGAAATGAAAATCTAGCGTGTTTAATATGAACTTTTGTGAAATTTTCAATAAAGAAGAATTTTCAATTGAATCTACTGCCTAAGGACTTGTCATTAGAAGGATTACAATAATTGATTGTGTTACGAATTGACATTGGTGCTCCTCCTTTATAGAATTTATTTAACAGGCGTAGGCATCTGCGTACACAGTTGATAAATATGAAGCTTAGGCCAAAATCAAAAACCAGAATGCCAGATGCACGTAGTTTGGACTCAGGGCAGGGGAACACAACTGTAGACCGTGCAGGATAAGTTCTCGTTGATGGATTTATATAGTATTCACATTTTATGGAACTAAAGTAAGTCTTCAGTATGTATAAGATTAGAGATAATACAATTCTCAAGTGGTATGTAAGCAACATATATTGTGAGTAACCGAAGCAATTTTTCACCTGGTCTCAAACTTCCCAAGTTTCCGGTAATGCAGTTACTCCCTTCATTAGTGGTAGGCCGCTTTGGCAGTAATATAGATACTGTACAGTCGGATGTCTGTAGAGTGGTCACATAATTATAATGTATTTAGTTCAAAGTTGCATGTTTTTATGCTAACGTGCAGTTGAGTTTTGCTTCTGTGAAAGACTGCTTCTCATTGGTTGACGGATATTTTTCAAACCTCCCCATCAAGTTACATCTATGATGCTTGGTGGAGGGTCACTCTAAGGCCATATCATAAATAATAGAAGAGCTCCCATAGTGGAGAAGAAAACATTACGTGCAGCAGTAGTTCTAGATTATGGTCGGAAGAGCCATGCCCATCCTTCAACTTTTTAAATTATGTAATATATATAAATGTATTCTTGCACTTTCTATCACTGTATTCTTAAAGGGATTTAACTGCTGCCCCAAAAATGAATGTTTCCAGGGGTTAGGAATGTGAGAGCGACACCCGTAGTAGAAAATAAAAATTTACGGGTCACAAACATCTGCTTCTTCAAATAAGAGTGAAACCAACCTAAAGTGAATTCAATACTGTCCAAACATGAGGCACTGGGTTTATGCTTAAAAGCAAGACCGCTTTTATCCCACCCACTTCAAGGCTCCCTACTATTAAACAGGTGGAAAGTTCAAGGGTCTTTCTTTAGCGTAAGTCAGATTACTTCTGCCTCCAACTAGGTTTCAACTTTAGCTGACTTCCCCTTATTTAATCCCACCCACCTATCTGTGATATCCAGGCAAGTTTAATTCTTAATGACCAAAAAGATGTTCTTGCACGACGGAATATGCATTTTATATTTTTTAAAGTACTAGGAAGAATAATTGTACTTTTTATTTTACAGGTGACGAGACGGAAATATTCAGACACAACAATATCTTTGATGACAGCCTAAGCATGAGTGCAGCTAGTCTTTTTCCTGAGAACAGCTCTGCAAGCCTCGCAGGCGATAGAGAAGTTACGGATAATGACAGAGAAGTATTTAAACTGGATGGATTTGGAGATGAAGGGGTAGCTGTCGACATGCTTGGTATATTTATTCATTGAAGTCTTTCAACAGTGTGAATTATATTTTAGCCTGTGAGGGCACAATATAGGTGAATTTGCATTTCTGAAGAAAAAAACCGCGATCCATTATAAATGGAGCAGATTTGTCTAGATGAATTTAAATAAACATTTTTGTACATTCACAAGTATTTACATAGTGTCCCCTACACCTATTGTTTCATTGCGAAGTTTAAACATATGTGGATTCTATTACAGATCTACAAAGAATACTATGTGACAGACCGTAATACTGAGATAAATCTCCCTGTGCTAGTGCTAGTGTTCCAGCACACATGAATAGAGGGAGGTGGTTGGCACCCAAGTACCGACAATCCCATCAACTGGCAGTTGGTTAAAAGAGCATATCATTTTAGCACCAATAATTCTCAATTTTATTCCTCCAGGTTGTTGGTGTTATAATGGAAGCAAAAGCACTGAACATTATCATATATAACCACAGCATTCCCTTGTGTCGTGTAGTTTCCACTAATCAGTAGGAACTGCATGTTTGTAGATGACCACTTTTAGGATGGTGCCAGACTGATTCCGTGTACCCCTGGAGAGTATGTGTCCCTTAGACCAGCTAGCTCACAGTGCCACCATAAGCCCCCCTAATATAGACAGGCAGCGAACAGTTCTGGCAGCCACTAAACATGACAACCCTGATCCCTAAGGAACCTTGATGGCAGACCTACAACCTTTAGCTCATATACTCATGCTCTCGTTTGCTCTGAGAACTATACAAAGAATACACAAAGGGACTTTTTCAATGTTTATTCAACCAAAGTGATTCTTGTATAGAAAATGTGCTGTAATGATCAATAGACAGAAGCAGATGAAAGTTATAATAAGTGTTGGGACAGCGAACAGAACGCAAAGTTCCACCATTGTGCTGAAACAACGTATATATGCAAGCATATGAAATAATATAACAATCTGGCGTACTCCTGCAATAAAAAACACTAACCTATGTGTTTTGGATGTATGTGTATGTTCAGCCAAGAAACTCCCCTACTGGATAATCCAACCCAAATATGTGGTGGGTAAGAATGTAGGACCCCTCTTTGGTCACACACTGGACACCCCTCCCGGAGAGGTCATTCAGCTGCTGGGCGAAAGCTTCAGCATGTAGGGACCTCTCGAAGTCAGCAGAAGTGCCTCCTCGGACAATACTGGGAAACAGATGTTTATATATAAAATAAAGGCGTCCTCGCCTTGGGCGGAGATTGTAATCAGGCTGCCATCGTTTGTATTCTACAGATAGCTGTGTCGCCATATGGACGTAAATAACAAACATTTGCAGAACTTACATGTAGGCCTTGTACGCAATGCCAAGTCAAAATGTTGGTGTTCTCTTGAAGTATAATCGTGTAAACTATGTCTGCATTCCCATCAAACTAACCAAAGTGTCACAAATGCAAATGTGTCAAAAGTCGATTTTGAAAAAGTGAAGGCAACTTTAGGAAAAATCTGTATACATGTAAAAATGGCAATTTTTCCTACTAGGCCTAACTGGTACACATGACATCCACTCCTTGTACATAAGTCAGCTAAGAAGCTATCTAAAGCAAATATCTCCTACCACTAGAAATGCAACAGCATATGGTAAAAAATGCTAAAACTTATACGTAAAAAGAATAAAACCGCTTAAAATCAGGCACCCGTGCTTTTTGGAGATCCAAAGCATAAAGAAAGCCAATGTCTTAAAAATATAAAAGCTATAAAATGTGCTGGAACGTAGACAGCCAATTGGCGTTCTGTCAAGATAGAGCCAAGATCCAAACCACCTGGCGCGGAGGCAACCCACGGAGGCTCATAGAAACTCGGCTGAAGCAATGGAATCCTCAAGGGACAACTATACCAATGGGCCTTCAGCAGGTCCACCAGTACGTTTTATGTCCGAAGATTCAGCCATTTGCGACCCGAAGCACAAGTCCAGAGCACACTCGTAAGTACACAAGAGACAGCGGAACACAGGCTGCACACAATGAATCCATACAGGCTGGAATGACCAGAACCAATGCTCACCCAGTTACGGAACCTAAGATGCGCCGAAGCAATGCACCATGCGTTCACGGCACAACAGGACGTGAGACAGAGCCAGCTCCATTTGATCTTCAATTAGGACATCCATTGTGGAGCAAAAATATCAAAAGCAATGTCCTTGAAATTAGGACCTGGGCCAGCAGAAAACCTCCAAAGATGCTTCCGAGGACGGAGTGGATAAAAGATGGAATAACACCAAACACAGTCTGGAATCTTCTGACCAACCCGGAGCCTATGTTTCTGAAAACCCCACTATTCCATTCATACTAGACATGTTAAAAATACGATGGACCAGTTCCCCAAAGTTTCGTGGGTCGGTGGTGCGTGGTAGTGCCTGTATCTCCAAAAAAGAACACGCCACCGGACGTCTCCTTGGCTGAAGTTAAGGCCACATCTTTTTTCAATAAGGCTTTCAGTTTGCTCAGGGCATCAAAAAGCACATTGGTAAGATTAATTGAAGTCAATAGCGTATCCTTCCTAACTGTACGGGCAGGTGGAAACAGGACTTGTGTACAAGTAACAATGGAAGACACGTTCACCACACAGGCAACCCCTGGTTTCATCTCACAGCAACCTGTCTGTTCAACATCAGTTAACTCCCAATCGAGAGTAATCTGAAAGTCGGACATATCATGGCTGCTGGAGACCCTTTCAAGTAGCAAGACAAGTTCGCCACAGAGGCATTACATGCTCAGTGTAAAGAAACATCTTTGCATACTAGGGACCCACTTGAAGTATTCTCGCAGTCAGAACCGCTGAGAAAAACTTCAGTGTCCTTATTGCGTCACTGGAATTTGAAGAGCAGCGCTCAATGTTTGTGTATGTACCCTTCACCCAAGGCTTCATATCTGCCCACTTGATGGTATTGTAGACAGTACTGAAAGTCGAGATTGGTAGTGCAATGTACCCATGGATTATCCAATCTGAGGATGCTACCTCAGCAACGGTGAAAGGTAATTTCTCCAGTCTTTCAATAAGCAACATAGTGCATTTTACATCCTTTTGTGCCATAGCCATCTGCTGTTCTGAAAGGTGGTATGGTGAAAACAGATTTGTGATGTTAATGTGTCGCCACGACACGTGGCCAGAACGTAGTGTTTGTAGTGTGCAGCTCAACAATAGAATTGACCTAAGTTGGGACTGTCCGTGTACTAATGCAGAAATGTCTTGCAGTATGACATCTATTGTGGATGATACAATGTTACCCAAGGAATATATTCTGGATAAGAAGGTAGTCCTACCGTTGTCCACGTTTGCAAAAGCCTGTTCTAAGTTGGCCCTATCAATCTCGCAGAGTCTATCAGCAGCCTCGTGTTGAGATATTTTCCATATCTCATTACAGACGGTATAAAGAAAGCGTTTTTGAAGTGGTTTTCGAGGCACCATTAAAAAGTCCCGTAGTTCCAGGTCATCAGATAAAAGGGACAAGTGCTGCTTTACCGGAGACAGTGCTGAGGTCTTTAGCCAATCAAGGCACAACTTTCCCACACTAACTCGTTACAACCCCTGAATGTTCATACTACATATATCGTATGTTGGGCCTATTTGCTGTAAATCCCTTGATAATACCTAGGAAACGAGCCTGACATTTGTTTGTGTCTAATGGCCAAACTAAACATCCCTTCCAGTTGAGATCTGATGAGTTATGCTTACTCTTACACAGCATACTGTCTGTAGTATCCTCATTGTATGGTGTTAACTGCTGCCAGTTCTCAAATCGTGTAAGAGTGGGATCCCTTGGTGCGTTGAAATCTTTTATCTTGGTGAGGCCAAGACACCTCTGTTGCACAGTTTTGTTCAGGAAAATCATTTGTTGTGGTATTAAACAGGCCCTAAATAAAGCCTCAGTTACATGAACCCGCCAATCTTTAGTCCCCAGATAGACTTCACATCTATTGTATCCCTCTAAAAGTCAAAACCTTGTTCAGAGAGTTGGGAAAGAAAAGAAGCAGAGTAAATCAGCTTGGTGTCAGTTAACATATTTTTCTTTGCAGGTGACTGTGCAAGCCTATAATAAAAAGAGGCCGGGTTAGATGTTTCATATCCAGAAAAATATTCAAGCTTCTGTGCGAATGCTTTTGAACTACCCCTTGGTGGTGAAGGCCAATGTTCCCATTATGTAAAGTAAAAAACTTCATGAGGAATACTAGCTTTGTGTAGAAAATGATGTCTTGTTTTCAACATTAGACATCTCCTCCGTTAGCTGTACCATCGTATAACTCAGAAGAAAACATAGTTGAATGTTTTGTATCTTCTAACATTTCATACACTGTATCAATGTCCCAATCATCAGAAACCGTACTAGGTCTGATAATGTCATTTAAGGTAATTTTAAACAAATGTGGAATATGTAAAAGTTTAATGGGACCATACACATCAAATGAAGCCTTATCCCATACAATCCCATCCAGAACTGGAACAGCAGAAATGTTCACGAGGAACGTGTCTCTGTTCATGGTGTGATGATGCGTGCGGTTTCAGAACCAAGTTTACCATCTGTACAGCAGAGTGTTCTGGGATAAAATGTCCATTCAGAAGCAAAAAGAACACCTTCACAAAACCAATCCAAAGGACCAGGAAAAATAATGCAAATGTAATCCAAAGGTGTAACCATGGAGCAACAGATTGTTCTTTTCAGCCACAGATGGAAGACACGCACCTTTAGCTCAAAAAGCAGGGCGGTGGGGGTGAAGGTGTTCCGATGTGTTGGAGAAGTCCTCCGCATCGATGAAGTATCCAGAAGCTGTCCAGTCTATCTTTTGCAGCTCAGCATGTTTGGTTGAACTTGATGAAGACCCGATCTTTGGTACATTGACGTAGACCTTATTCTTTTTAGAATCCTGAATTTTAATTTGTGTTTCTGTACTTGTAGACTGTACAGTTGTAGTTTTGGCAACAGGTAGAAGACATACTTCGTTGTGTTTCTGTCTTGTTGAAGAGAGCAGGCGTCATTTATAATTAAAGCTTCCATCTGAACCTCCTCTATGGTAGGGAGAGGAAACTGGTAGCTACCCAGGAGCCCACAAGGCTGTCTGTTGAGAATCGGCCACTTCTCTTCCAGGGGATCCTCATCAAAGTCATAAGCACATGAATATTCCCGCCCATGCGCGGGACCCCGGAAACATATAAAACATATATGTGGAAACCATATATGTAGCTCTATATATATATCCATATATATATAAAAACACAATGCAGCCTTCCAATACTAGAAAACGCTGAGCAATGTTGTAAGAATTTCCCTTGCACAGAAATACAATTCCAATAAAGCAGGGAGAAATAAAACACATTTGAAAACTGCTTTAATGCACAGCAGAAAACACAATCCTGCAAAGAGGAATGAAAGAAACATTGCCAGCACATAGGCTGCATTGTAGAAAACATCAGTGTAGAAAGCTGAAAAGCTAACCCACAGAACACACAGAATAAACTGGCACCGTGCCTTTAAGGCAGCCATGACCCCTAGCTTCCCATCATGCCTCAGGGGTGACAGTTAGGTCAGTTGTTTTTTCCGGCTCCTTCTGTCAGGACCCTGGTTACTTCAGCTCTTACTTTTTTCAGATTTCTATCAGAAAATACTTCTTTTTTTGTCAAAAGCTTTTTTACTTCGACAGTTTTTTGTTGTTGAAGTAGATCTCTGCTGTTTTTAAGAGAGTTAAGCATTATTTTCCACCAAAAAATGCCCTCTCTTTTTGACTCTTGCCCTGCCTGAGGCAAGAAGGCTAAAACAGACTCCCATTCCGTCTGTATTCTCTGCTTGCCTTCTGATCATAATGCCAAGACCTGTCAGCATTGCCAGCTGCTGGCCAATAGAACTCTTAAGGACAGGGAGAGGATTTGCCTCTATGGACTGGCTGAGAAGAAGACTCCTTCAAGAGGCAGGTCTCCGATGAAGAAGAGGAAAGAGAGAGCCACTACACCATCTAGAAGTAAGGTTCCAGTCTGCTCTCCATAGGCGTCGGGCTCGGCACCTCAAAAACCTTCATCGGCAACAAAAACGTCGACGAGAAGACCATCGTCGGCGGGCTCGCCGTCGAGAGAACACTGGTCGTCGACGAAGACAACAGGTACGTGGGATCCTCCGCTGTCGTCAACCCGGCGACGATCGGCGTCGAAGAGTCGCTCTCCGTTGGTGCGGGCTCGCACAACGTCGAGAAATAGATCTCCATCGTCGCCGTCTGCTCGGCGTTCGACGTCGAAGCAGGCGTCTCCGTTGCCGTCAACCAAGCGACGGTCAACGTCGAGACGCGCCTCGTCACCAGAGGCAGGACACTCATCGCCTCCGTCGTCGTCCAAGCGACATTCGACGTCGAAGTCTCGATCTTCGTCGACGTTGAGGAAAGATCCGTCGTTGAAACCCATGGTGAGATACACCAAGCGTCGTTCGACGTCGAGGCGGCGGTCTCCGTCGATGGCGAGAAGTGCCCCGATCTCAACTCCACTGGCTTCCAGTAGACGGTCAGCGTCGAGAGAGAGATCGAACAATCAAGAAGCGACGTCGAGAAGGATTTCTCCGTCCATCCGTTCTTCGTTGGGGTCTCCTGCACGCTCAACGTCGAAGGCTAAGTCTGTGGGCTCCAGGGGTTCGACGTCGTACCATACAACGTCGAAACACACTGAGGGGTCGACGTCGAGGAGAAAATCAGGCCCTACAGACTCAACAGTGATGGTGTCGCAGAGCAGGTCGACGTCGAGGCACTCTCCATCAACGTCGCATCGATCATCAAGACGCCGATCACGCTCCAGAAGTCGCAGAGAGTCCTCCCATTCTATTCGGAGCTCACCCCAGACAATTGCGACATCACGCAGTTCTTCTGCTCATTCGCCTGAGCTTCCAAGACGCTCTCCAAGGAGACCACGATCTCCTTCAATCCATCTTTCGCCCAGATGGCTACAACCACTCCATCATTGGCAGAAAGAGCCCTCAGGTCACACCCGGCGACCTACGGACTATTCCAGCCCACTGCACAGATTGCCGTTACAACGTCTCGTGCAGGAAGTGGACAGGTCCCCTACCACTCGGACAAGAGAACACAGATCTCCTGAGCGCAGGTCGACTCAGGGTCATCGCAAGAGATGACGAACACCATCTTCGTCCTCATCTTCGCACTCATCCAAAAGGGACTACTCTCCTACCCTTACGAATAGTCCTCCTTCTAGGGTGTCACCCATCGATGATGTGAAAACTTCTCACGATGTTCTCGCCAGAGGAGCACAAAAGCTAGGTATACCCATGTTAACTCCTCAGACCACCACGTCCATTATTTTCTAGACCCTCCATCAAAGGTCTGCGACTAGGCCATTGCTTCCTTTGGTTCCTGGGATCATAGAGCCGGTAATGGACATCTTCCTCACTCCATCCTCGGCTAAAGCAGCCCCGGCTCGGATCCTGAAAAAATATAAACCTGCTGCATCAGATCCCCTTTTTCTCAAATCGGATCCGCCACCGGACTCTGTCATTATTGCAGCAGCAAGGAAGACACACGCAGTTGCTTCTTCCTCCTCAGCCCCTCCAGACAAAGAAAGTAGAGCGCAGGACTCTTGGGGTAAGAAAGCTTGCGGCTCTGCAGCGTCTTCTCTTCAAGTGTCTAACGCTGCAGCTCTGCTGGGCCGTTGGGATAGGTCCTTATGGGATTCAATGGACCGTTTCAAAGACAAACTCCCAAAGGAGGATCAGCAGGATTTCTCTGAGATTCTCCAGGAAGGTGCGCTGGTGGCCAACCAGGTAATTAGCACTGCAGCGGATGGGGCGTCTTTGGCGGCTCACTCTTATGCACATGGCATATGTGCACGAAGATCTTCCTGGTTGCGCTTGACAGCGTTGAAACCTGAGGCGCAGCAGCGCATCTTGAATCTTCCGTTTTCTGGCAACTCTCTGTTTGGATCACACACAGATGAGGAAATCGCCAGAATGAAGGCCGAGTTGGACACGTTAAAGGCTGTGGGCCTGGAGAAGAAAAGAGTTTAAACGACGTTACAGGCCCTACAATCGTAAAAATTACCAACAGAGGGTTCAAACCCCTCAATGGTCGCAAAACAAACAGAACAAGTCCCAGTTCCAAGGCCGTCGTTCCTCGAGAGGAAGAGGACACCAACAGCAGTCCTCTTCCACAGCAAAAACTCAAGGGAAGCAATGATTTTCTGCTTCCTCTAGCACCGTTGCACACTCCAGTGGGAGGAAGTATCTCAAACTACATTCAAGAGTGGCGCAACATCACCAAAGACCAGTGGGTGCTGAATATATTAAACAATGGGTACGCACTACGTTTTTGCGCATCCCCAAGAGACATTCCTCCGGTAAAATCCCGTCATCTACACCGAGATCTCCTGCGTCAGGAAGTGTCGACCCTTCTCAGGAAACTGGCCATAGAAGAGGTCCCTCCGGCACAGAGAGGAAAGGGAGTTTACTCAAGATACTTCCTTGTTCAGAAAAAAGACCAACCGAACAAGTTCAGACCAATTCTAGATCTACGTTTTCTGAACAAGTTCATCAAAAAGAAAAGTTTCGAATGTTGGCGCTCCATCAAATATTTCCACATCTGAGAAAAGGCGATTGGATGTGTTCGGTGGATCTCCAAGATGCGTACTTTCACATTCCAATCACACCACGGCATCGCAAGTTCCTGCGGTTCATGGTGGGCGCAAAGCATTACCAGTTCAAGGTCTTACCCTTCGGCCTAAAATCTGCCCCAAGAGTATTCACGAAATGCATGGCAGTAGTAGCAGCAGCATTACATCGCCAAGGTCTGTTCGTGTATCCATACCTGGACGACTGGCTGTTGAAGGGGGTTATCTCCCAGCATAGTGCAGGAGCACCTTCACATCTGCCTGGATCTCCTTCAACGCTTAGGCCTGCATGTCAACGTGGACAAATCAGTGTTGCAACCAACTCAATCGCTCCACTATCTGGGCGCCACCCTAAACTCCGACCTCGGAAAAGTGTTTCCTTCGGAGGAGAGATTGTCATCAATGAGAGACAAAATCAACATCATCCTCCAAGCACATCAACCATCAGTAAGGCAAGTGGCTTCTCTGCTGGGGTCGATGGCTTCTTGCATTTTTCTCATACCCAACGCCAGATCGAGAATGAGACCGTTGCAGCAGGATCTGGAGGACAAATGGGACCAATCCTCGGGTCATTGGGAAGACCGAGTTCTCAGCTCTCAGACTGCGAAGAAATCCATTCTCTGGTGGACTCAGCCAAAGAATCTTCTAGTGGGAGTCCCATTCCATCAGCCTCTTCCAAAACAATCCCTGATAACAGATGCGTCTCTTCAGGGATGGGGTGCGCATCTGGGTCAACTGCAGACTCAGGGCAAATGGACCAGCAAGGAGCAGACCTATCATATCAACATGTTAGAACTGCGGGCGGTTCATTTGGCCCTCAAGGCATTCCATCCATCGATTCAGTCCGAGTCGATTCTGATACAAACGGACAATACAACCACCATGTATTACTTAAACAAACAAGGTGGAACACGCTCTCGCCCTCTGTCTCTGGAATCTCAAGCGATCTGGCACTGGCTGCTCGCCAGGAACCTCTCGATCACGGCGGTGCATCTGCCAGGAGAACAGAACGTGCGAGCAGACGCTCTCAGTAGACACTTCGAAGAACAAGAAGACTGGGTGCTCAACAACGAGGTAGTGGCGAACATTTTTCATCAATGGGGTCATCCATCGATCGACCTCTTTGCAGACGATCTAAACAGAAAATGCCACGCCTTCGCGTCCAGGTTTTACCGACCAGGAACGAGAGGGAATGCTCTTTTGATAGACTGGTCCGGGACGTTTGCATACGCTTTTCCGCCCCTTCCTCTCATCCCGAAGGTGGTGACCAAGATCATCCGATCCAGGATGAAGATGATCCTGATGGCACCGGACTGGCCTCGCCAATGGTGGTATCCAGACCTACTACAGCTCTCGATCTGTCCGCACAGGAGACTCCCGTGCTGGCCGGACCTTCTGACCAAAATGGGAGGGAAGATTCTGCACCCCAGCCTTCCATCGCTGAGCTTGGCAGCATGGCTCCTGAGGTCCTGCAGTACGGACATTTGAACCTTCCTCAGGATTGCATGGACATTTTGAGGGAGTCAAAAAGGCCATCCACAAGAACCTCTTATTCTTTTAAATGGAAAAGATTTTACTTGTGGTGTATGCGTAATGGTTGGAGTCCGACTAGCGGGCAAGAAGAGGTAATCTTGCCGTATCTGCTATACTTGGCCAAATCTGGTTTGAAATACACTTCCATAAAAGTTCATTTGGCGGCCATTACAGCCTATAGAAAATCACCCAACCAGCTTTCTTTCTTTCAACTTCAGGTGGTCAAGGACTTCCTTCAGGGGTTGAAGAAGGTGTATCCCCCTGTCCGACCTCCTTCTCCTCCTTGGGAGTTGAATTTAGTTTTGTCAAAACTCATGAGACCTCCTTTTGAACCCATTCATAAGGCCACGTTATAACACCTTACATGGAAAGTAGCGTTTCTGGTGGCTATTACATCAGCGCGCAGAGTGAGTGAAATCCAAGCACTCTGTTCTAATGAACCGTATACGGTTTTCCATTACAATAGGGTGGTTTTGAGAACTCACCCTTCTTTCCTACCCAAAGGGGTGTCTGACTTCCATGTCAACCAGACAATTTCTCTTCCCTCTTTTTTTTCCCAATCCTGCTACACCAGCAGAAAGGTCTCTTCACTCATTAGACCTCAAGAGGGTTCTCAAATTCTATTTGGAGGGAACAAAATCCATTAGAAAGGCTGATCAATTGTTTGTAAACTACGGCTCTGTTAGGACAGGTTTTCCAGCCTCCAAACGATCCATTTCGAGGTGGATAGTGTCCTGTATTAAATTGGCTTACCAATTAGCGAACAGGCCACTGTTAGCCTCCCCTAAAGCTCACTCTACTAGGGGAAAGGCTGCTACAATAGCTTTCTTACACAATGTACCGATGGCCGAGATTTGCAAGGCTGCAACTTGGAAGTCGGTCCATACGTTTACCAGGCATTACTGTCTGGATTCTGACTCCAGAGCGGATACCCAAGTTGGCCAAGCCTCCTTGAGGAATCTGTTCCAATGCTAGTTTAATTGGAGTCTTTGAAATTTTCTTTGACAATGTATGCTTTCTAGTCACTTGCCCGCAGGATGAGGGTATGGGCTTGCTATTCTATTCATGTGCTTATGACTATTGATGAGGATCCCCTGGAAGAGAAGGATAAGTTACTTACCTGTAATCCTAGTTCTCTTCCAGGGGTATCCTCATCAAAGTCATATACCCACCCGCCTCCCCGGGCAAGTGATCAAGATACATGTCATCTCTCTCTTTGCCCTGGCCTTCGGGTCTCCGCAAAAAACAACTGACCTAACTGTCACCCCTGAGGCATGATGGGAAGCTAGGGGTCATGGCTGCCTTAAAGGCACGGTGCCAGTTTATTCTGTGTGTTCTGTGGGTTAGCTTTTCAGCTTTCTACACTGATGTTTTCTACAATGCAGCCTATGTGCTGGCAATGTTTCTTTCATTCCTCTTTGCAGGATTGTGTTTTCTGCTGTGCATTAAAGCAGTTTTCAAATGTGTTTTATTTCTCCCTGCTTTATTGGAATTGTATTTCTGTGCAAGGGAAATTCTTACAACATTGCTCAGCGTTTTCTAGTATTGGAAGGCTGCATTGTGTTTTATATATATATATATATATATATATATATATATATATATATATATATATATATATATATATATATATACATATATATATATATATATATGCTACATATATGGTTTCCACATATATGTTTTATATGTTTCCGGGGTCCCGCGCATGGGCGGGAATATTCATGTGCTTATGACTTTGATGAGGATACCCCTGGAAGAGAACTAGGATTACAGGTAAGTAACTTATCCATAGTGTGGTTTGATCAGATCGATGGAGACAAACAGTTTCTCTCGACGGCCGGCAAGGGGCGGAAGAAGTGTAGTTTGCATACCTTCAACAGCCAGGATGGGCACAGGCACTCTATACAATGGCCCAAACTCCTTTGTCCACAATCATTTCCCTGACCCCAACTTTTAGGATACAGCCGGACCTTGCCTGAACTACCTTCACTTCTCCAGTTGTGGTGCATTTTACTTGGACGTTGTTTTGTTCGTCCTAGAAGTCATTCAGTTCCTGTAAAACATCCAAAAAGTTCATTGATTTCAAATGTTTCCGTAGCCACTGTGCTGGCATTGTCGAGGTCTGGGACCCACATCTTAACCCCAAACAGAATCTCATAAGGAGTCCGACCACCCAGGGACTTTCTTGGCATATTGTTTAAAGCCCTCTGGACCCCATATATGTGATGGACCCAACTGCGCCCAGAGCCTAGGACCCTCACTGTTAAAGACTGCTTTCCGTCATGTTTTTTCCTCTCCACTACCACGTTTCCCTCGGGATGGTATGGAGATGAGAAACGTAGGGTCATACCGGAACTTTAAAACACACAAGTAGGGCCTGAGGAGATTTAAAGACCAGCAGGGGACGACTCCTCTCTATCACAACTATGAATACACAAAAAGGTTCCATGGGTCTCAGTCAAGGAAAAGAGTCCTGGAGTATCCCTTTTACAGGACGGTTTCCCTCACCCACCAGAAGGTGGCATGCTTCATCATAGGGTAACCTCCTCGCACTGCGAACCTAGTCGCAGTGCGGGCTGCAACCCCCTCTCTAAGAGGGAGGAGCTCAGGGATGTTTTGTTTGTCAATAGAGGTATCCTAAAACCTTTAGATGAGCTGGGTGTGGTGGGGGGTAGAAAGAAAAAATGATGTGAGCTATAACTAACTCTCAGGTATGCGGAGTTAACTTTATTGGGGCATCCTGAGGTTAGGATTAAAAAGGAAAGCTATGGCACGGGGTTATTCAACCTGTCATAGACCGGTGAAGGTCGGCATGTTTCAGCCTAAAACCCTCCGCAGAAGTGTGGCGGCTTTCATCAGGACCAAAGTGAAAAGGTGATTTTGGGGTCAGTACCCCAAAACACAAAATGAAATGATAAGATATACAAAACCAGTGGTTGGAGTTGTAGTTACTCAAGCGTAAGAACCCTGGTCGCTGTATTGCCTGTAAAGAGATAATGTGTTAAGTTATAGCATATAGTAAAACCGCACTCTGCAATTATCAATATCACCAAAGTGTATCCTTAGAAAATGACGTTCGTGAACCCTCTAAATGCCCCTTTATCAAATGTTCAACAGTGCTTAAATAAATTGGCTGCAAAAAAAGGCTTACCAGTTTCTCTGGGTAGCTAGGCGACACCTTAACCTCGGCACGAGTACTTGAGGTGGCATCCAAGTCCTGTTTAGGAAGTACATATAGAGATTTAATCGTCAAATCATTTGGATGCTGACTTGAATGATGCACACAGTATAAGCAGTTGACTCAAAACATATTAATGAAGGTGTATCTACATGTAGATCAACAATGTAGAATTGGAAACGCAATCAGGAAAAAACTCAATCAAGAACAAACTATTCTGTAGTACTAGCTGGGCAGAATCGGGTGTCAAAATTCATGGTTCCCTTAGTGTAAGATATAAACAATCGTTCGGTACTTTTACTGAGAAAAACTAAGGTCAGTCTGTAAAATGGATGCATCCAAACATTGGTTCAATCCTTGCTGGGGAAAATAATATATACCACGTTTGTTGTTCATAAGGCATGGCGCATATATATATATATATATATATATATATATATATATATATATATATATATATATATATTCGATTACGCGTTTGCCTCTTACCAAGTTCAAGTAAAAAAGCATATTCAGCGTGTTGCTATTTAATGCGTAGATCTATGGTATTCATTTTTGGCATGTTATGGTACAGCGAAGTTTTGCAACCTCGAGTTTCACCGTAACTAATATTATAGCATGTTATACGCGCTCTCGTATGTGTCTATGTGGGACACACAGTATTTTATAGAAAAAGTGTAACTAGAAGTTAGTAAAACGGGTATTGGGGAAACCGGTATAAACATACCTGTTGTGGGTGGATGCGGTAGGCACAAAGTTTGTGCCTAGGAAGGGTGATCGCGAGTGGAAGAATACCGGCTTTTCTCTTCCTGGTCTCTGAAACCGGCTCCGCCCACCCATGACTCACGAGTTAGGTGGCAAACATGGAAGACAGACTTAGTCTCAAAGAGACCAAATGCCTGGTAGTTTTGAAAACCACGTCTAGGGAATTATGGGAATCGTGGTTTCTGCATTAGAATGGTTATGCAGGGATCATACAAAGATTTTAGACATTCAGGTGAAAATAATTTTTGGGTGACTTAATTAATAATGGGGGCCTTGGGGACAGGAAGGGCTATGGCCCACACATATATTATCCCATCAAGCATCGCATTGATTATCCGCTTAACAAAGCGAAAAGGAGGGTTCGACAAAAATGGGAAGTCTGGCAGCTGAAAACACCCCTAATGATTACACCTCGATATTGAGTTACGAGCTGCAATCATACTTGGGTGAATCTTGTTTTGTAGAGTAGATTTCTCATCTGTTCCCATTAATTTAATGTTCTTAAATGTTCATAGTATGTAATGTGCCTTGAGAGGCATAGATTTAGAAGATCTAGGAATGAAAGGCTCACTCGGCTGGACTCAAAAGAAAATTTCAGGAAAGTATTGCATTCATTAAACCATTGATGAAAAAGTGTTATTTCTTCTGTGGTGCCATGCCAAAATGCCATCAATGTAACGTTTCCAAAGGAGGATATTAGATCAAAAAGGGTTGTAGGCAGTAAGGATAATTTCGGTCTCTACCGAATGCACATACAGATTCGCCAGACTTGGGGCGAAGGTGCTGCCCATAGAAGTCCCTGAGATCTGTAAATACAGAGGGTATCCTCAAAACGAAAGAAATTTTCTTTCATCGTAATGGTGGCACATTGCATAATGAATGAGACAGGTGTTATGGTATCTAGGTCTTTTGACCTTAGTAAGGTTTCAATCGTGGTTAAGGTCTGGTCTTGAGGTATGTAGGGATTCCACATCGAAAGATACCAAGAGGTCTGTCTTTGTATTGATTTCCACCTCAGTAAGGACACCAAGATCCTGTTTGGTGTCCTGTAGATAGGTGGGCATGTCTTGGACCATGGGTATCAGAAAGAAATCTAAGAACTGAGAAAGTGGCTCAAGCAGAGATCCTATTCCTGAGATAATACGTCGACCTGGAGGGGGTCTGAGATTTTTATGTATTTTTAGAAGCATGTAAAAGTAGGGAGTGACAGGCTCCATGTTGATTAAAAAATCAGCTTCCTTGGGGGTGATCCAGCCCTGATCCTTGGCATCGCCAACTAGTGTTGTAATGATTCTTAGGAGTCTCTTCGTGAGGTCTATTTTTAAGGGGGCGATAAGCATTCCTTACTGAGAGTGGTCTCAGACATTGATCTCTGTAAGATGTGGTATCCATGATAACGATTGCTCCACCTTTGTCAGCTGGCTTAATAGTTATGGATCCTTCTGTAATCAGACTCTGAAGTGCCTTTTGTTCATCCCTTGAGAGATTCTGAAACAATGATTGTCTCATTGTCAGACTTAAGTTGACATCTTTCATAACGGCCTTCTCAAAAGTGGCCACCTCTGGAGGTATTGAATGTGGAGGAGGCATAAACATGGATCTCCTTCATAAGTTGGTGTTGGTCGTTGTTTCTTTTTCAGAAAAGAAAAATCTGAGACGGATTTTCCTAAAACAATTGTGCAAGCTCCTGGTTTATCTGGAACAAGTCTCCTTGGTAGGTGGGTACAAACCCTAATCCCTTGTTCAGCAGTTTTGATTCACTGGTGGTGAGGATTCGTTGACTCAAGTTCACAATCAAGTTGTTTCCCCACTTGTCCCCGGTTGGGGAGTGGTTTTGCTCTTGCTCCGTGTGTTGTGCGGAGAGAGGGGAGGGCTCCAGTGGACCTGGTATTGTTGTCTTCTGCCTCTGGATTGTCCTCGACCTTGCTCTAAAAAAGAGGAATTGTACAAATGTGGTGGGGGTGGTTGGTATTGTGCCATCTGTTGGTGGTGTGGGGGCATAGGGTAATTCCATGGTCTCGGGGGCCACCATTTTCTAATGATTTGACCTTTGGCGGTTTCACTGCATGATTGAACCAATGAACTGCCCCCTTTCTTTGTTTCTTTAAAATGTTCAATGAACTAGAGCCACACTGACATTGGAAAAGGTGATCGTGCCGAAACAAGTCTGTCCAGTATTTCTAGCGTGTTGGCAATAAAAATATAAAATTCAAGCTCCAGGTGTGCACTGCAATATTTCGTGGTCATGATGGGACCACGGACATGGAATTAATATTAATATATATATATATATATATATATATATATATATATATACACGTTTTTTCTGAATGTGTTTGATATATATTCTTCACATATTGACATGCAGACTCTATTTTCTATAATAAGGGTTGATAAAATTTCAGCCTTAGGAATGAAAGTGTCCATGCCTTCAAACGCTTTCCTGTAGGGTTCTGTACTGCTTACTATTCTGATTCAAGCATGTGAATCTATGAAAGATTCAATACTGGTGCATCACCGAGTGGCTAATCTAAAGGTGGCGAATGTGTTCTGATCCAGGCAGCCTGAAATCGCTTTGTACAGTGTCAAAGTGGAGGATTGCCTCTACAGCAAACAAGTTGCCCACTCGTTTTGCACCCTATTACTTGCCACTGCTGGAATCATTCAGCCTGTATGCCGGGAGTGAAGTTGGGATTGGCAAAGATAGGGGCCATATTCGATGGGAAAGATGTTAGCCCCTTCCTCTCCGCCACCCTATGTCAGACCTCCAGTGTATCTCTCGTTATCTGGGAGGAGTATACACCCCATGGCTTGTGTTTTCTTGGTGGTAATTGATCTCCGCTGTGGGAATGACCTGGACCCCCAGATAGGGGATAGATGTCTCTGGCTATGTCACTTGCATTGAGCCCTGAGTTGTCCTTGGTGGGCTCTAGGGACCGCTAAGTTAAGCATCTGCAACTTCTGAATATTGACTTTAAACCCAGAGACATCCCTGAAAAACTGCAGTTTGAACAATAGGGCAGGTAGTGAGGTGAGTTGCTCTGTCAGTCTGTGAATAAACTAATAGTGTGAGTGTTGCCCCGAACCATACCCTTATGATATTAGTTAGCCTGGATTTGTTGAGCTAAGGGTTCCATATATATAGTAAACATGAGCCTGAGGGCTCCCCATTCACTCATACTGAGGCTCTGGGCGAGCTATTGCCACACCAGATTCAGCGGCAAAACCAACTCCCGAACCCAAAGTGTTAGTGTGAGGAGTGTGAGACAAATATGACCAATGTGCCCTATGAAACCTCTTTTCAGCATCAATAGCAAATAGGAGTGCCTCTCTCTGGGACCTCGCAAATCTTTCAACAATGTGAAGTATGTGTTTGGTGTTATCTCTGCAGTTTCTGTTAGGGATAACTCCCCCCCCCCCCGATCCATCAGTCAGGATAGGTAAAGTGTGGCTGCTTCACCCATGAGGGTCTAGAGGCGCTGTGGAATCATGCTGCGGGATCGCGCTGCCTGTTACTATTAGTTGAACAACCAGGTATTGAGGTTCTTCCTGAACTGTTGGAGAGAAGAGGCTCAGAGGTTCAGGGAGAGGGTGTTCCAGGTCTTAGTGGCCAGGTGGTAGAAGGAGCGGCATCCGCTCTTTGCCCGGCAGATGCGTTGGGTAGCTGCTAGAGAGCAGGATCTAGAACAGAGTTCTCTTGCGGTTTGGTGGAAAATCCAGGACTATCAACTGGGGCATATAAGGGTTCAGTCTAGCAGCTACAATGCCAGTAAAGAACTTGGCATCACACCGAACTCCACCATCGAGCGGCTACCGCAGAAGCGTGCACCACGAGCGCCCTGCCTTTCCAATCGAATGCCTGCACGAGTGACCAGAATCTGCCACTCCTCGTGGATCCCTGCATATTGATGCGGATCTCCCCTTACTTCTGGTCTACGAGAATATCTACACATCCGTTTTCATCGCACTGCAGACCATCCCTATCTTGCAGTGGGCAATCACTCATGCATGTAACTTAATGTCCTGATGATGATCCTCCATTCTATGTATGGATCGAAACGTCGTCGACTCTTTGGCACCCTAACACAAAGATACATATTTCCCAATGTGTAATGGTGTTGTCCTTCATTTGTGCTTCTTGAATTGTTGAAATTATTACAAGCACCTAGCTTGCCTGAGCCTTTTCTGTTTTGTTCGTCTCACTCGACGCAATACTGTGTTCCCACTTCATTGTTTGTCCTAAAAAGATTCTTTGTTACATTAAAGGATTCCTGTCCGGCTGGACAGCACAATATAGATCTAAGTGTATTTCTATATTCAGAACTTCTTTCTCATTGTCCTTGTGAGGGACCGCTGTGTTCATAACAAAGTAAAGAACTTGGCGTCCACATTTATCAACAAGATAGGTTAATGAGCTGCACAGTTGTTTATTGTTCCCTGGTTTGGGGAGGACTGAGATGAAGGCTTTGAGCATAGAGTTGGAAAGAGGCCCTGTATCTGTGAATGAATTGAAGAGTTTTGTGAGAAAGTGAGTGTGTCTGGCAGAAATATTTTGTAGGAAAGTAGCGTGAAACCGTCCGATCCTGGGGATTTTAGGGGCTTCAGTCTGGTCGTGGCGGAGATCACCTCTTCCACCTTGATGCGTTTCCCAAGGTTTTCGGCTTGGAGCTTAGTCACCTCTGCGCCATCCAGGTAAGATGTCTTGGCATTGTCCTTTATGTCCTGGGACATGTAAAGGGTGCAATAGAAATTCCCAAATGCGGATGCGAGCTGTGTCGCCCTTTATCTCCTTGCCCTGCTCGTTCAGGAATGGGTGGTACCCTGTCAGCATTCATTTCAGAGCGCAGTCTAATCACCAGTAGCTTACCACGTTTATTGATCCCTGCGTAGTATTTATCTTTGAGCTGGGGTAGGGTTTATTCTACCCTATATAGATCGTCTTTTAAGTTGGGCTCAGGAGTTGAGTTTGTGCCATGCCCTTGGTGCTCCAGTGTGCCTGTGAATGGTCTCCAATTCCCTCACTTCCTCTACCAATTTTTTTATTTTTCTCCCTTCTGATTCTTTTATCCTTATCTGACAGGGCTATAAACTCCCCCCTGATCACCACCTTCAATGCCTCCCAGAATGTGCCCCCTGGTTTTCCTGTATTGTTGACCTGAAGGTAGTTATCGCGAGCTGGGGAAATCGCTTTAATGACCTCACCACAGTTGTATGATTCTGTCCTAGAGACTCCAATTCCCAGGCACTCTCCTGTCCACTGGCACTCTAAGCCCCGCAGAGATCGGGCATGATTGGACAGGGACATTCGAGCTATATCTATGATCTGTAAGAATGTCTATCAATGGAGTGCCTAGTAAGTGGTTGATTCATGCATAGGTTTTGTAGGAAGCGGAGAAAAAGGTGTAATGCCTGTTTTGTGTGTGTTGAAGGCACCAGAGTTTCTCAAGGCCAAACTACCACGCCAAGCAAGTCCATTTGAGGAGATGCAACCTGTTTGACAATGATTTTGACAGGTCAGGTCATCGATTTAGCCAATCACCAGATTCAGATCACCACTCACCAGGACTGCTGGGTCCTGTGTCTGGAGGACCTCGACCTCATGCGGACTTCTTCAGGGCTTGCTGTAGTCAAGAATTTCTTGTCAAGAATTTCTTGAGATGAAGTGTTTATAAATGTAATCCGGAATCAAGAAACCTCGACCTTTCTTTCTGAACCAGACGACCTCACAGGAGCACGAGAGATACATTTCCCACATTACTGCTGTCAAAGAATTACACATGCTATTCGGGTCTCCTCCGATTTCGGGGTATGATCCTGACGCACGTAATTGTGAAAATTATTTCATATTGACTTGTTCTGCAATTTGACCTGATTACATTTATGAACACTTCATGTCAAGAAATTCTTGACTACAGCAAGCCCTGAAGAAGTCCGCATGAGGACGAAACGCGTCGGCGATCTTGAATTTTAAGAATTTGTTTATGTATAAAGAATAAAAGAACCTTTTGTACCTACAATCAAAATCTACCAGTGCCTTTCTTTGATTGGGAAGATCTTGACGGACTGCTTTCTTGCATTGCGATTATGGTTAAATAGTAACCTCTACTCATAATTTACTTATTTGAGTGCAGGGCCATCCATTGTTCCACCCGTTGTACTCTGTCCAACTGACTACTCAGCGGTTCCTCCCAGGCCAAAATATGATGAAATAAGCAGACACGTATCCTGCTATGTCGGACCTCTCAGTGCCCATTGGGATTCCTTTAATTCTGATCTATCTGCATGAGTGGTTCTCCTGGTGTGCGCTTGTAAGTCTTATTTATCGCTCCTACAGGCAGAGAATCTCTTGTTGGAGGAATTAAAGTTCCTTGCCTCACGCCGTTTCGTTTTCTTCCAGGGTGGAAAAACGGTCTCCTAGAGCACCCAGATCTTGTTATACCACTTCCAGTTTATAAGTGAGGCCCCTATTCACCGCTTGTAGATCTGCACGTAGGGAATTGAAAAGCGACTCCATGAATGCTCTAGTGAGTGATGCTGCTACTTTTGATGAGTGCTTGGCTGTTTGGGGCCTTAATTGGGGTGCTGAGCCCTCTTTGGTAGTAGGGGCAGAGGACCGAGTAAGCATGTCTGACTTTGTGCTCTTTCTTGCTTTTGATCAAGCCTTGATAAGTCATGTGCGCCCCAGGTCTGTCACCGAGGAGGTATCAGGGTCCTCTTTCTGTTAGCAGCTGCTCCCTGGTCTTGATTTAGCTTATCTTATGCTGGTCTGGTGCATTCTTAATGTTGGGGGGGGGGGGTCTGCCCCTTCCAAGCCGCTTGGGGGCCCTTGCGGTCTAAGTATGGCCGTCACAGTGCTTCTGCAGTGCCATGGGGCCCAGTCTGTGTTCATGCTTGGCCCTAAAGAGGGTGTTGGTTGTCCCCTAGGTTCGGGGTGATTTGGCAGATGGGCACGGTTTTGGGCTCTTCACTTAATATGTGCAGTGGGGAGCTAAATGCTGGAGATAATGTTCTTGGGAGAACTGCCCTACTAGATACCATGTCATGCTAGGGCTGCCGGGAGTAGATCTCTGAGGACTCAAGATGTTTGCAGGTAGTATGTGTGGTAGTAGCCGGGTGGTGGGGATGGAGCTTTTTATGGGCAGTGGAGCCCGCGAAGATCTGGCTTTGTAGGTGTAGCTGAGCGCTGGTGCATCGGGCAATCTCCTGCTGTAGAGGTGAGGTTTTATTGCGCCAGGACCTGCGGGGGACGATGGTGGGTGGAGGGGGTTTCAGACAGCCAAAGATTCTGAGCACTCCTGTCCTCAGGGGATGGGTCCGAGACATCTCCCATAAGTCTATGGAGGAAATAAAGCAGCAAAAAGAAACACAGAGACTCCTCTGGTTTTAACAACAAAATAGCGCTTACAGACTTAGCCTTTGGTGAACCACATAAAAGCCATAAAAAGATGCTGAAAAAGGTTGATAGACCAACTTCACTTGAGCACTCGCACAAAAAAGAACTCTCCTACATGCATAGTTCCACTTACCTCTTGTCGACCGAAAAAGGTAGTCTGTCATACCGTTGACTATGCTGCATATGACTTCTGTCATCGACTCTTCGTTGATGCCCCAAGCCAAAGGGTAGAAGCAACCACTGGTATCGAGCCCCACAACAGGAGACCACTCTGATGAACCTTTCACGGTGTAGTAGACAGGCTTATCAGTCAACGAACCCATCAAACAATAAAATGGTAACCACAAATTCATCGAGAACCAGCCAGTCGACGACATTCTCCCATATTGGATCTTTCATAGATTCACATGCTTGAATCATTCCCCCTCGTCAAAGTGGGAGTCCCACGGTACTAAATCAAAGAAATAAGATTAGTAAGCATAGGCTATAATGGCACTAGGCCATGAATTTAATAGCCTATCTGTCCTTCTCTTAAAAAAGGACCAAACTTGGTCTATATCCACCCAGTTTCTGAGGTAGTGATGATTCTTTGAGATAAGGCCAATCTCAAAAAAGGGATAGCTCCTCTGAGAAGGAGTTTTCTGAACACCCCAAGAAGGCCAGTAAGAAATCCCATCATGTGACACCTGGTCATTCAAAAAAGTCTCAGGAGAAATTGCATCATAGACCGTCCCTTCAGAGCCTACTACTCCATCTGAAAAACGGATGTCTGTCAAAAGGTCTTCTAAATCCCTTCCGTTGACGGGAGCTCCTCCTTCGGAAAAAATGTGTTTCTCCATCTTTCATACTGTCGACGGTTTCGTCAACCTAGACGTCTACCTTCTCTTCAGCTGCATCGCCCTTGATAATGTCAGCGTCTCAGACAGCGGCGACGACTATAGTAACATGTAGATTGTTGTCTGACGACATCGAAGCCGATTCCACTGTCTCCACCGTCAACTAAGCATTCATCTAAGCGCTCGCCTACGTTGACGGCGAAGGAGCCTATTTCGTCGACTAAGACAACGGACCCTTTAAAGAAAACAGTCGATGGAATTCTCATCGACCGCTCCGTCGTCAATGGTTCAATTAGAAAAGCCTGTTCTACCTGTAAAACACAAAAATCCTCACCGACGATTGACTTATCGTCGACTGAGGTTCAGAACTTGACAACCTCAGCACCATTTAACACCTTTGGTGCCAATATCCCGTCTTTCATATTCTGACAAACCTAGTGCTGATGTGATTCTTCCAATTCACACATCTCCAAGCAAAGTCTTATATTTTCTGCCGAATCTTTTACTAGATGAAGAATCTGAAGATGACAGTTCTTTTAGAGTGGCTTGTAGCCCTTCAGAGTTACAGGTGAAATGTCAGGAATATGATGATCAATACTATGAAGATTATCAACAGTATCCTGCATATATGCCTCGATCAGCAGGATCTTTCTATCCAAATGCCTCTGGACTTAGTAACCAAACTCCAAGGCATGTTGCAAGATTATTTTAAATGATTCCTAGAACCTGTTTCTTCTACGCCTACCCCTCGGCTTCAACCACCTATGCAGTCTTTACAACAAATGCCACCTCCTCTGCCGCGCACATTGCAAATTGCGGGTACTCCTTTGTCATCATAACCGCTGGCGGATCCGCCTGATCTTGACCCTGACACTTCAGAATGTGATCAAGAAGAAGAGGGAGAGATCAGAGATTATGCATCCACTATCAATGAGTGGGATGACTATCTGATTACTACACCATCTCCTCCGGTTGCACCCCTGGTGGATTCACCGCCGGACAATATAGGTGGTTTCCATAACGTCATGGAAAGAGCGGTGGCGAAACGTTTCCAGTTACCTTTCACTGCCAAACAGGCAGACTGTTTTCTTTACGATCTTAAAGAGCTAACTAAAAAGTAAATATAATCGATTCCCATCATAGATTTTATATGACCAGAGGGAATACGTATCATGAAGATCCCAGTCACGGTGACTGCAATTATGCCCAGATTGGATAAAAGATATAAAACGCCGGATGGTGCTCCAGCATGCCTTATCGGACATCCAAGACCAGACTTCGTCATCAGTCAAGTATCCCAGAGACGCTCCCGGACTCCGTCCACCCCTATCACACCATCACCGGACAGGAAAGGGCGTCGCCTTGACACGATTGGTAAATGCTTTTCCAGCATGGCGGCAATACGGTTAGAGCAGCGAATTCTCTAGCAATTCTAGCTAGATTTGACAGACAAATGTGGTCAGATATGGCACAATATATTGATCTACTGCCAGAGGATGTTAAACTCGAAGCCAAGAAGATTCTCCTAGAAGGCGAACAAGCTTCTTCAGAGATAATTGACTGTGCCGTTGATATATCTTCAACCGGTTTCTGGCAACTTGATGGGACAGCAGTTCTTCGTAGACAGGGCTGGCTAAAAGTGACAACTTTCAGACCAGAAGTCCAGACGAAGATTTTGGATGTGCCCTATGATGGAGAAGCATTGTTCAGAATACATATTGACGAGGCTCTGCAAACTATTAAGGCAGATACTGATACTGCCAAGTCCCTGGGATCATTACAATTTCGCAAACAATCTTTTCGAGGGACGACAGGAAAAAGTTCCTACTCTTACAGAGGAGGATTCCAAAATTAGAAGCAATATCCGTCTTACAAAGGACAATACTAGCCACAATCTGCGCAGCAGTACAGACAACCTCCTGCAGCCGCTTACCAACAACCAGCAAGAGGTAAACAGCCTACCAGGGGACGAGATGTCAATTGAAAGCTATGATATTTCTTTTCTGCCGGCTACCCATCCCAATTCCAAAGACCAACTAGGGGGATGTCTTTCTTGTTATATCCATCAATGGTCCATGATAACATCGGACAAGCAGGTACTGGACATCATAGCTCGAGGGCATGCCTTTGAATTTATCAACAAACCACCAAATGTACCTCCAAAAAGGACGTTTTCTCCCCCATCTGAAACGACTGCTGCAGGATGTAGCTATTGTGTTGCAAAAAGGTGCGATAGAGAAGGTCTCGAACTCCCAACGGGGCATCGGTTTTGACTCCCGTTTCTTCCTTATCAGGAAAGTCAGGAGACTGGCGCCCCATCTTGGATCTTCTACAGCTGAACAAATGTCTGAAAAAAGTCATTTCGGATGGTCACCTTAGAAGACATTTTACACCTTCTCAACCATGGGGAGCACATGACGGCTCTAGACCTTCAGGACGCATACTTTCATGTCCCAATCCATCGCAAACATCAGAGATACCCAAGTTTCCAGGTAGCCGGCAAACACCATCAGTTCAAAGTGCTCCCCTTTGGACTACAATCAGCTCCACGAATTTTCACCAAGTGCATGACTAAACGGAATTAAAGTCTTCCCGTATTTAGACTATTTGCTAATAAAAGTTCCAACGTACCATCAAGCCACAGTGGACACTGCACTATGCCTTTCATTATCCCAAAAATTGGCTCTCACACCAAATCTACAAAAATCAACTCTCAACCCCAGAACGTTAATTTTTCTAGGAGCAGTCTTAGATACCCAGTCAGATAAAGCTTTTGGCTCTCCAGAACAACAGAACAAGATCCAGCTCTTGGCCCAAACTGCTTTGCAAAAGAAAGTCCGTTTCTGTTCGACTGTACAAGTCGTTTCTGGGAATGTGTTCCTCCTGCATTTCCCTGATACCAAACTTTAGACTTCATATGCGTCCTCTACAAGAACAACTCGACGAGGAGTGGCTACAAATTCAGGCGGAATTTGACGATGTAACCCTCATAACTCCTGCAACAAAGGCTATGCAATGGTGGACAGTGGCACACAATGTATCACAAGGAATGACCTTTCTCTCTCAAACCGATTTCATCATCACCACAGATGCATCCCTGGAGGGATGGGGCACACATCTTCAGGATCTCTGTCAGTGGCAAATGGACCACATCCAAAAAAAGGATGCATATAAATCTACTAGAGCTGAAGGTCATAGCCTTGGCTCTGTTCTCATTCCTCCCCAGAATTGCAGGCTCGTCAGTACTTATCTGTACGGACAATACCAGCATGCACTGCCTGAACAAACAGGGAGGGACAAAGTCAGTTGCTCTATCACAACAGGCGCAAACCATTTGGAATTGGGCCTTGCAGCACAATGCAATGCTAAGAGCAGAACACGTCCCAGGAGTATCCAATGTGCTGGCAGACACTTTGAGCAGACCGACAACTAGTTGTCACGAGTGGGAACTCGATACCCTGGTTCTACAGAACATTTTCCTTTGATGGGGCACACCGCAACTCGATCTATTTGCAACTAAGACAAACTAGAAATGGCAATACTGCGCAAGCTGGCATCCTCAGAAAAAAATGTGGGGAAATGCCTTTTTGATCGAATAGTTGAAAATATTTGCTTACGCTTTCCCCCAATTTCTTTAATACAAAGAGGGCTCAGGAAAATGAAGAGAGAACCATGCAGGCTAATCCTCATTGCTCCAAAATGACCTGATAATTCTGGTGCACAGAACTACTTCTCTCGGAACAACTTCACATTCCTCTGACTTCTACTCCAACATTACTCTCCATGAACAGAGACCAAGTACTTCATCCCAACCCGACTTCTCTTCATTTGTCAGCTTGGATCCTGACTACCATGAGCTTGAAGCATTAGATATCTGCAGGGACTGCAGAGAAATCCTCTCTAAAGCTTGAGCAGATTCCAGTAACAAATCATATAATCTAAAGTGGAAACGTTTCTGTGTATGGTGCCAAGAAAGAGTTCCATACGTTCCTTTCTACACCAATGCAGATCTTACCATATCTTCTTCAGCTAGCCAAGTCTGGCCTTGCACATTCATCAATAAAAGTACACTTAGCAGCGATTTCTTGCTTTAGCCTCTTCCATGCGTCGGACGGCCCCCGGCCGTCCGACGTCACGGTGGGCGTGTGCGTCGGACGGCCAGGAGCCGTCCGATCTGCGCACGCCTGGAATTCGCCTGCACAGCCGGGGGAATGTGCGCCGCGTCGAAGCGGCTAGGAGATCAGAGAACTCATCCTCTCTCTGGTCCGCAAGAAAAAACAATTTCTCAAGGGACTTTTATCGTTTTTCCACCTGTCAAGAAATCTCCTCCTTCTTGGCATCTCAATGTGGTATTAAGTCAATTAATGAAAGCCCCGTTTGAGCCAGATTTGAAATCTTTCTTGGAAAACAGCTTTACTATTGGCAGTAACTTCAGCCAGAAGAGTTGGTGAAATGCAAGCATTCACTATAAAACAACCATTCATGCAATTAAAAAAGACAAGGTAATTTTAAGGACTAACCCTGAATTAATTCCAAAAGTGCCTTTGGATTTCCATCTAAAGACATTTTTTCCAACCCACAAACTGTTGCTGAAAGATCTCAGCACACCTCAGATGTTAAAAGGTTTATGAAGTTTTATTTACACAGAACAACACAGTTCCACAAATCTGTTCAGTTATTTATCGCCTATGGCAACTTGAGTAAAGGACTTCCAGTCTAAATCTTCCATTGCAAGATGGATTGCAACAGTCATTCATTTCTGCCATAATGCAGCAGGACGACCCTTATCTTCTCGACTCACAGCTCATTCAACAAGAGCTGTTTCTACATCCACGGCTCTATTTGCTGGTGTACCAATTCAGCAAATCTGCAGATCGGCCACATGGTCCTCTAGACATACCTTGCCCAGCATTATTGCCTGGATGCTGCAGACAAAGCTGATGCGGCAGTGGGACAGGCTGTTTTGCGCCATCTATTTCCGTAAGGTGAACCTCCTTTTCTTTTATAAGTATCTTTTTCCCACCATCTGCTACTTTTATGTTTATTGTATGCCAATATCTACTTGTGTTTACTGTTAACTATTCTGATTCAGGCATGTGAATCTATGAAAGATCCAATACTGGAGAAGAAAATAAGTTACTTACCTATAACTGTAGTTCTCCAGTATTGATATCTTTCTTAGATTCACATGCGACCCACCCTCTTCCCCTAGAGGCTCCCCTTTACGCTTTGGGAATATATTTTATTCCCACTTGTGCTTGAAAAATCTGAGGGATCTAGCCTCTGTGGGGAGTGTTCTAGAGGGTGATGTCACCTGATTGGTTATAGACCAAGTTTGGTCCTTTTTTTAAAAAGGACTTAGGCTATTACATTTATGGCCTAGTGCCATTATATCCTATGCTTACTAATCTTGTTGCTTTTATATAGTACCGGGGGACTCCCACTTCTACAGGGAATGATTCAAGCATGTGACTCTATGAAAGATACCAATACTGGAGAACTACAGTTACAGGAAAGTAACTTATTTTCTTACCATCCATTACAGCACTTTTGACAGCACTGTCTACTATTAAAAGCCCATCTCTAAACTTCCAGAATATAGGGTCAGGAGACTTGTACATGGAGCACACCACCGAGCAAAATCACGCTACTGCCACTAACCAAGTTGCTGGATACCGAAGCGCAGGATGATCCCAATGCCCCATGTCTGGACATGTTACCAGAAGGAAATAAGCAGAAAGTAAGTTATTAAAGGAGGTGAATGGGTTTCTGCAGTGGTCGTTGTATCAACTATGAGTGTGGTAAATATTGGATTTTGACAAATAGCAGGAGCAGCGGTTCTCAGAATACAGATGGATAAAAGCCATTTTGTTTATGTCTAAAATAAAATCAGACATGCTGTTTGATGGAAAATTTCAATTTTTCAGTGATGCACTCCAAAATATCCAAGCTGATACTGAAATGGTTAGGTCATTAGGGAAATTGCATCCACGACGGCCACAAGCCTTTCATGGCAGAGGAAGACCGCAGTCATAACATGGGTCACATCAGCAATACCAATACCCATCAAGCCATCTTCAACAGTATCAGCATTACTGTGTCCCACAACAGCAACAACTCGCATATAGATAGTCGCACACTCTACCTTTGATCTTTTTCCAAGCTTAGCTCGATCAACAGTAGAGTCAGGACACTAGATGTCATTGACTGTTACCAGGCACTGGCTACAAACGTTTGGCCCTGCTAGATTTTGAGCCCTGTAGCGGGCAGAAACTTTGTTTTCTAACAAGTGGGCAGAAATCACCACAGACAAGAGGGTGTAGCATGTCCTCCACTATGGCCATATGCTAGAATTTACTAAGTGTCCCCCAGCAACATCACCTCCAAGAGGCGAACACAAGCGCTTAAGTTTCTTAAAAGCAGCCATAGACAGTTCTGAAACAACATAAACAATTTCAGTTTCTGGTCCAGGTACATTCTTATAATAAAGAGGACTTCAAAAGAGTGGAGACCTATTCTAGATCCAAGACAACTCAACCTAAGGAAGAATCATCCGAAATGGTAATGTTTCAAGAGGTTGTACAGTTGCTCATGAAGAACTAATACATGGCATTGCTAGATCTCAAAGATTCATGTTCCACATACCATTCACAGTAAGCATCACAAATTCCTAAGATTAGAGGTAGCCAGTTGCCACTAGCCGTTTTAAATACTACTGTTTGGCCTTCAGTCTGCTTCCAGAATATTTACCAAATGCATGGCCCCAGTGCCAGCTTATCACTGACGTTTAGGATGCCAGGTCTATCCATACCTAGATGACTGCATGATAAAATTCGGGACTAATTAGACAGCCAGTGGGCGCAGGTGTCTGACTCTTTTGTAGACTATATAATCGTAACAAAGGCAAACAATCCATTGGTTGAAATCACCAAGGAATATAGGACCAGTGCTCACATTTCTTCACCTCAATCTGACTTCATTACAACAGATTAATCAATAGTTGGATGGGGTGCCCACCTTCAAAAATGGTCAGCCAAGGGCATGAGGTCCTTGCAGGAAAGAAAATTGCACTTAAGTCTTCAAATTATGTGCTGTAACAAGATCCCTACAATTTTTTCTCCTAAGCGTACAACATTCCATGCTGTTTGGGACAGACCACACCACTGCAATGTTTTATATCCACCAACCGGGAGAAACACTTTCTAAATATGGTTGTTGAAGGCGTAGAGACTTTGGCACTGAGCACTTCACCACCATATTGCATTAGAGCAGATCATCTCCAGGGATACCAAATGACGAAGCTGGCTCCCTCAACAGAGCCCTGCGAAATTGTCAGGAAATGAAGCTGAAAGACAAAATCCTGCACCTAGTATTTGGTGCGTGTGGAAAACCGAAAATAGATCTGTTTACCAGACACTGCTGCAATAAATGCCACTGAAGAGGGAACCCTGCAAGCTCATTCTCAAAGCGCCCACCTAGCCAAAACAGTACTGATTAACCAACCTTCTAATTCTTATGGGAGCACCATCAATTCTGCTAGACAAGAGCTCAGACCTAATATCGAGATGCCAGGGTGAAATACTTCATCACAACCTAAGGTCTCTAAGGTTGACGGCTTGGCTGCTGAATTAAATACATTTCTGCACATAACATTCAGGAAGATTGTAGAAATATCTTAGTGCAGTCAAGAGCTTTGTCCACAAATTAAACATATAGTGCTGAATGAAAGCTTCAATCTGGAAGTCTTCTAAAGGATTACACCACTCTCTGGCCTAAGATTCCACATCTTACCCTACTTATTGGAGCAAGGCTACTGGCTAATTCAGTGCCAAAACATTCTTCCGTAAAAGCTCGTTCAATGGCAATCTCGCGTCCTACAGGTTCCCAGAATTCCTTAAAAGTTTATTTAGAGTGTATCTGCTGCCAAGGACCCAGCAGGTAACATGGGAACTATATTGCTTTTCCCAGTTGCTCAGATCCTTTTGATCCGACCTAAGATCACACAAAAAAAATGTCACCTGGAAGACAGAAACCCTACTGGCCATCATATAGAAGAAAAGAGTAAGCTAAATTGAAGTTAGAGCGTTACTTGCAATTCTACAAAGACTGAATCACTCTCAGAACTTAGGACCAGATGTACAAAATTCAGTTTTGAATTTCCTAAATAGCGAATCCTAAGAAATCGCTATTTAGGAAATACAAAATGGAATGTGCAAAATGGAGATTTCCTAATAGCGATTCCTACAGAGTAGGACTCCCTATTAGGAAATCGCTCTTCAGGAAATGCAAAACCATTCGTTCCTGTGGGCCTAAAGGCCCATAGATACAAATGGTTTTGCATTTCCAAATTTGAGATTTCCTAATAGGAAATCGCAAATTCGGAAATGCAAAACCAAGGGTGCCTAAGGACCTAAGGTCCCCCTTGATGCACTCCTAAAAAAAAGTGGTGCTCATGTAAAGCACTCGCATGCCGTAGGGGCATGTCTGTGCTTTGACACTTAAAAAATCATTTGTGTGCTGTTTTAAAATTGCACATGTTTACCATCGACTTAAAGTAGATGGTAATAGCATTGCTCAGAAAATACCCATTTATGAAATGCCTTGTTCATGTGCTTAGGAAATCACAAGTAGGACATCCCTATTTGCGGTTTCCGATCTGCCTTTATACATACGGAAAAGCAATTTAGCATTTCTTAACGGACCGAAATTGCGATTTGGTCTGTTAAGAAATGCTAAATCTTTTCGTACATCTGGCTCAAAGTTTCTACCTAAAGTCTCAACAGATTTTGCTGTGAATGGACCTATTGTCCTGAAAGATTTATTTCAAAGCTCTTTAACTCTCCAAAGAGTGTTATATTTTCTTGAAGTCAGAAAATGCAGCAATAAGGAGAAAAAAGCACATCTTCACAAAGTACTACTGATTGGATGAGTTAGTAGACAAGGACTTGGGGGTTGGACAAGTGCTTCTTTCTATGACTTCTTTTCAAACCAGGTGTATTTTATCCCACTCATTTCTTGGTTTTATATTTAAATTGGTAATAGTGCTTGCTATTCTGATTCAAGCTTGTGAATCTGTGAATGATCCAATGCTGGAGACTAAAAGTTACTTTCCGGTAACTGTTCTCCAGTGTTATCTTTCATAGATTCACGTGTGTCCCTCCCTCTTTCCCAAATAGAGGCGGACCTCAAGCATTTCATTTGTTTTTATACTGCACTCCTGAGCTAAGAAACTTGAGGGGCGATGACCTCTGGAAGGAGTGAGGCAAGGAGTACTCTTGCCTCTTTGGCTGTAGTTTTGGCCTTTTGCAGTGAGTTGAATGTGTTCATAAAGAAGCACTAATTGGGCCTTGCCAGGCAGGCAGTGCCATTTACTTCTATTTTACAGTTACAGAGGGACTTCCACTTTGGTGGGGAATGATTCAAGCATGTGAAGCTATGAAAGATACCAACGCTGGAGAATTATTCTTAAAAGAGAGAGTATTTCTTTTTCACCCAACAATCGTTAAAGATATCAAGGCCTTTTCTTTTGGACTGGCTAATCTTGGAGATTCCAGTCTTAGTTAAGAGATGGAGGTCAAGAGTGTCCCAAAATCCCAGTAGAACAAAGGCATCTGCTTATTAGATAAGAAGAAAGAGGTAAAATAAGAATTCAAACCTATGCTGCATCTACAATTACGAACAGATGTATGAAAAGAGGAATTGAAGATGTTAGTGCTACATCAAATCTGCCCAAGGGGAATGAATGTGCTATAGATTCACAGAACACTTGTATAAGAAATACATGGGTTTTCTGTAATTCTAGATCAGCAAGGAACACAGGCCTGCTAATAGGGTTGAAGTAGCTTTGCATGTGTACTATATTGCTCACAGCATTCCTCAGAAGCTGAGGCATTTCTGTCCTTTGATGCTTTTTTTATTGACTGATCAAGTCACCATGCAGCAGAAGGTGACACAACCTGAAAACAATAAAAAAGATTCCTGATCTAGTTGTACAGGTCATCTCAGACAGGTCAGCATACTTCTCTGTACTAACAATTATATTTTGGCTATAAGGATTGCAAAATTATTTCCTTCTTTGAACAGACTGTCTTCTATAAAGCACATATGTCTTCAGTTCCAGTCAACCTCTCTTCCAACAAGGTATCACGTTTTCTTGGATCCTTAGTTGTACACATTTTCCTAGCAAGACCTCACTTGATGCCTCTCGAAGACTGAGAGGAGGATCACTGGTGCCAGACAACAGTAAACTGGGAAAACAGAATAGCAATTGTCTTTGCTCTGATGATGCCTGAAGAGGAACATCCAGAAGTCACTTCTTGCCCAATCAGTAGTAATGGATTCCTTACTGGAAGATTGTTAGCCTAAATGAATGAGTTGAATTTTCTGGGGAAGTGGTTCATGAAGGATCAGGCATGTCACATTAATATGCTATATCTCATGGTGTTTCATCTAGCTTTCAGACCCTCCTGCAAGTGATTTCCTCTTCATTCTAAAGCAGGCAGACCTTACCACTTTAATGTGTTAACAATGAGACCAGGTTCAGGTTTATTCTAAGGGAAATGAAGTCAGTTTAGCACGGACTTCTGTTTCTGAGAGTTCACATCACAGTTTCAGACCTACTTTTCCGTGAGCTTTTCAAGCCAGCAAAGTGGCGTTCAAGGTCAAGGTTTGTCTGATGGATAAAATCTTGCATCACCCATAGCTATGCTCTGCAAAGGGCCCATCTACCATCCGATGTCAGGGTACACTCCAGCAGACCTAAGTGTTATCTCAAAAGCATTCTGCTGTCACTTTTCATCATTGTGTGAGCAGGAATGTGGAATTCCTATAGCCCAAAGCCCACGACAGTGTTTGGGGTCAAGGGCAACAAGTTTTCATGTGTATTTTGTCCTTGAGGCAAGTAGGCCCTACCCCCTCCAGCACAAACCCTTTGACTGCCAGTTTGCAGTACCACATTATGGATCAGGGAAGGGCACTGTCTGCAGTTAAGGTAATATTTTTGTCCATATGTTAATGCTGTTCAAACTTGTATTTATGGTTCATTAATTGAAAGCCTTTATCTGAGAGAGACACGTTAGTGACAGATTCCTTACCTTAGAATATCCCCAGGCGTCAGGCTGGATCCGGAAAGTTTTACGTAGCAGTACCCCTGCGCGTCGGTAGGCGGCGTCGTGCGGCTCTGCGTCCGTCGTCGGCGTCGTGATCGCCGGGATGACGTCGCGGCCAGTACTTAGACGCTGCCCATGCGCGCTGGCGTCAGTTCTTTCTTTTTCCGCGCCAGTAAGCGCAGATCCGGATTGAGCAGTGCCCCAGTCATTTTTTGACTGAGTATTTTTGAGACTTTTTGTCCAAGTTATTCGAGTCGTTTCGACTCCAAGGTGTCAGTAGGGATGCCCGGCTTCAAGCCATGCGAGGTCTGTAATCGCATGAAGTCGATTACGGATCCGCACCGAGTGTGTCTTCTGCCTGGGGCGCGGCCACGACCCCAAGTCGTGCCCAGAGTGTCGGTCCCTCGCCCCGAAGGCTTTGCGAGAGCGGTCTCGAAAGCTACTCGAGGCCCGGCACTCGGCTCAGCGCCGATCGAGGTCCCGGGAGAGGTCGAGGGGCCGGTCGCGGAGCCGTCGTCCTTCGTCGGGGTCGAAGTCTTCGTCTTCAGGTAAGGCGAAGCACAAGAGGTCTATGAAGCGTCGCTCTAAGACCTCCCCTCGCCGGTCTCACGACTCGGCTGAGGGTCCAGTTGGTACCGCCCCCGCGGCTCCGGGGTCCCCAAACAGCCGACGCTGGCCTACCCGCCTGTTCCGGGTCCGACGTCGACTCGGGCCGACATCCAAGACTTCTTGTCGGCCATGGCTCGCATCTTCGGGCCTAAGGGTTACCCCGGTGTGCCTTCGGGCCCCAGTGGGAGTCCTCCTTCGGCACCACCGGCGGCTCCGGCCCCGGTGTCTCCGGCGCCGCAGGACCCCCACGGATCCAGGCCTGGATCCCGATCGACGCCGGTTGACCTAATAACACCTCCACCGGCACCGACCTCCCCGGTACCATTCACGGCGCCGTCCGAGGCCCCGGGCGGCGCCGTCCCCAGGTTCTCCCCGGAACTGGACACGGATCGACGTCGCCCTTTGCAGATTCCGACGCCGATGGGACTTTTCTTCCCTCATGTCCGTCCTCCATACTTTTCACCTGTTTTGGAGAACGAGGAGGACTGGGAGGGGTCGGAAGACCCTCTCACAGATCAATGTGAGCCTTATCAGGACTGGGCTGAGGAACTGGGTGATGCCAGTGGCCTGGACACCTCTCCAGACCTTGGCATGCTGTCTCCTCCTTCCGTGGCTACGGAGGAGGGAGCAAGTTATGCAACGGTGTTGCGTAGGGCGGCCGCGGCCTTGCGCCTCGAGCTCCCTACAGTGGCTGTCAGGACTAACCTCCTGACGGAAGTGCTTCAGCCGGCGGCTACCTCTTCGGAGCCACTGCTGCCGTTCAACGACGCACTTTGACGTTCTTTTGGGCACCTGGTCCAGGCCCACCACAGGGGCTCCTGTGGACAGGAACGTAGCCAGACGCCATCGCCCGGCCCCGGGCGACCCCTTGTTCCTCTCCCAACACCCCACCCCCGAGAGCTTGGTTGTCCAAGCCTCTACCTCTCAGAGCGCCTTCCCTATGGCTCCGCCGGACAGGGAATCCAAAAAACTGGAACAATTTGGGAAGAAGATTTTCTCTTCCTCCAGTGCTGGCTTGCGGTCCGTGAACACCGCTTGCCTTTTGGGCAGTTATTCCCACTCTCTGTGGGATTCGGTGGCGCAGGTGCTGCCTAAGTGTCCTGAGGAGGTCCAGACACTGCTCTCCCGTGTTATTGCAGACGAGAGGGACGCGGCGAAGTTCACAATCCGATGTGGCCTTGACACCGCTGACTCGCTGGGCAGATCGCTTGCTACGACAGTGGCGCTGCGCCGTCACGCCTGGCTGAGGACCACTGGTTTCTCGGGTGATGTCCAAAACACCCTTATGGACATGCCCTTCGATGGTATCCGCCTTTTTGGCAATAAGGTAGACCGCGCGCTGGAGCGCTTTAAGGACTCGCGGGCTACGGCCAAGTCCTTGGGCCTCTCCGCCTCGCGCCCTCCGCAGCAGTCTGCTTTTCGCCCCTTTCGTGGCCACGGAAGGGGCACCCAGTCACGTCCATTGCCCAGCCACCGGCCCGCGCAGCAAGCGCCTTCGCGTGGCCGAGGACGTGGCTCCTGCCGAGTCGGGTAACCAGCGTGCGGGTCAGGCCACCACCTCCGCCCCGTCCGCGGCCTCCAAACCCTCCTAGTCCATCCTTTCAGGTCCACAGCACGCCAGTGGGGGGCAGGGTCCGCCATCGCCTTCCCCACTGGCGCACCATGACATCGGACCGGTGGGTTTTGGACATTGTCCGAAGGGGCTACTCCCTCCCCTTCGAGACTACCCACCCCCCCCCCCCCCAGCCATGCCACCTCAGCACCACCGCATGTCGGGGGACCATTTGGTACTTCTTCGAAAGGAAGTTCCGGCCCTCTTGGCCAAGGGGGCCATCGAGCGCGTTCCGACCCCAGAAGTAGGGCGTGGTTGTTATTCCCACTACTTTCTGGTGCCCAAAAAGGACAAGGAGGACATGCGTCCTATCTTGGACCTCCGGAACGTCAATCGCTTCCTCCGGAAGGAGAAGTTGAAGATGCTCACCCTAGCTCAGGTCTTGACTGCCCTCGACCCTGGAGACTGGATGGTAGTGTTGGATTTGCAGGACGCATATTTTCACATCCCCGTCCTGCCGGCCCACCGACGTTACCTGCGGTTCACGGTAGGCCTCGAGCACTTTCAGTTCACCGTGCTTCCCTTTGGCCTTACCAGCGCCCCTCGGGTGTTCACGAAAGTGATGGCGGTGGTCGCAGCTCATCTGCGCCGGGCAGGGGTTCCAGTCTTCCCCTACCTCGACGACGGGTTGCTGAAGGCGGGCTCGTCCCAGGCAGTCGTCTCCCACCTCCAGACTGCGGCAGGACTCCTGCACTCGCTGGGGTTCTCCATCAACGTGCCGAAGTCGCACCCGATTCCTTCTCCACAGCTCCTTTTCATCAGAGCAGTTCTGGACACAATGCAGTTTCGGGCCTATCCTCCCGAACGGTGAGTCCTGGATATTCAGGCTAGGATTCCGATCTTTCAGCCTCTATCCTGGGTTTCGGTATGGATGACCCTGAGGCTGCTGGGCCTCATGGCCTCCTGCATCCTGCTGGTCGATCATGCCAGATGGCATATGTGGGCTCTGCAGTGGGACCTGAAGTTCCAGTGGGCGCAGCATCAGGGGAACCTGTCCGATTACGTCCAGATCTCGGAGGGGACTGCATGACAGTTGCAGTGGTGGCTTTCGAACCGGCAATGGATCACGGGCAGATCCCTCTCCCTTCCCCAGCCAGAGCACACAGTTGTGACGGATGCGTCCCTTCTGGGATGGGGCGGTCACATGGGAGAGGCGGAGATCAGGGGCCTCTGGTCTCCGGCGGAGTCCCGGCTCCATATCAACCTTCTGGAGCTCCGGGCGATCCGACTTGCACTAAAGGCATTCCTTCCCTCTGTCAAGGGGAAGGTAGTGCAGGTGTTCACAGACAACACCACCGCCATGTGGTACTGCAACAAACAAGGCGGGGTGGGGTCGTGGACCCTTTGTCAGGAGGCTCTGCGTCTCTGGACATGGCTGGAACATCAGGGCATTTTCCTGATGGTTCAATACCTGGCAGGTTCCCTGAACGCCAGGGCGGACTAACTCAGCCGCAGGTGCATTATGGATCACGAATGGCGTCTTCACTCGGAGGTGGCGCAAGGACTCTTTCTACAGTGGGGAGAGCCTTGGTTAGATCTATTCACCACCGAAGAGAACGCGCAATGTCATCAGTTCTGCGCGTTGGAATTTCCAAGGCGGCACTCGCTCGGCGACGCTTTTCGTCGCGAGTGGAGTTGCGGTCTGTTGTACGCCTTTCCGCCTATACCACTTCTACCCAGAGTGTTGAAGAAGATTCGGCGCGACCAGGCCCAAGTCATTCTTGTGGCTCCGGACTGGGCTCGAAGAGTTTGGTATCCCGAGCTACTCGGTATGAGCATCGATCCCCCGATCCGTCTGCCTCTTCGGGAGGATCTTCTGTCGCAGCAGCAGGGGACGGTCCTCCACCCGAACCTGTCCAGTTTCCACCTCCTTGCATGGAGATTGAGCGGCGGCAGTTGATTCCTTTCGACTTGCCTCCCGAAGTTTGTGATGTGATTCTGGCAGCCAGGCGTCCCTCCACTAAGGTGGTATAAGCCTGCAGGTGGAACAAGTTTGTGGCATGGTGCACAGCAAAGGCTGTGAATCCCCTTTCTGCCCCTCTTTCTGAGGTTCTACTGTTCCTTCTCTCTTTCTGGCCCAACAGGGTTCTGCCCTGGGTACCATCAAGGGCTACCTTTATGCTATCTCGGCCTTTCTCAGGCTTCCTGATCAGCCCTCCCTTTTCAAGTCCCCTGTTAACAGGTTTCTTAAAGGCAATACACACCTTTTCCCTCCTGTTCCAATTTGTAATGCCCCAGTGGGGACTTGAACTTGGTTCTCACCTTTTTAATGTGCGCTACCTTCGAGCCTCACCATAACTGTCCTCTTCGTCTTCTCACTCTGAAGACCGCCTTTCTGGTGGCTATCACCTCCGCTCGGCGGGTGAGTGAGCTCCAGGCTCTTTCTTGCAAACCCCCCTGTCTGTCTGTCCATCCAGACAAGGTTGTTCTTAGGACGCGTCCGTCCTTCTTGCCAAAGGTGGTTACTGCCTTCCACATTGGGCAGACCATCACTTTGGGGGCGCCAAAAAAGGTAGGGCGGTACACAAGCGGACCATCTCCCGCTGGGTTGTCTTGTGTATCAAAGCCTGCTATTCTTTGGCTAAGAAGGAGCCCCCTGTTGGGCTACGTGCCCATTCCACCAGGGCGACAGTCGCCACCACGGCTTTGGGACGTGGTGTCCCATTGCAGGACATTTCTCAGGCAGCTACGTGGGCCTCGCTGCTCACGTTTACCAAGCATTACTGCCTTGACAGCCAAGTCCGGAGAGACTGCATCTTTGGCCGTTCTGTTCTCCGAGACTTCCTCGTCTGATCTTTGTTCGCAGACCCACCACCGGGGTTGGTATTGCTGAGGTATCTATTCTAAGGTAAGGAATCTGTCACTAACGTGTCTCTTTCAGATGCACAAGTTACTAACTTGTGTAACGATATATCTGTAAGAGACAGTAGTTGGTGACAGATTCCTTACCACCCCACCCATCCTCCCCGTTCTGCGAACTGATTTCTAGGGTTAAGGTCATCCCTTTCAGGGCCCTAGTTTTCAGACACCAGTGTCAGTTTCTTGCATGGCTCTGCGTTTCTGGCGCGGAAAGTCGTGTACAGAACTGACGCCAGCGCGCATGGGCGGTGTGAGAAGTTGGCCTGGCATATGCTGTTCACTAATTAAAGTGGACACCTTGCACCAGGGCAAATCGACTCTTATGGTAGATAGGTTTAAGACAACCTTTTAAAGAAAGCTATCCTAGTGGTAGCTGTGGAGAGCAGCCTTCAGGCTAAGTCTCGGAGGAATGTAAAGCAGCTTGTTTTACCATATAATCTCTTGAATCACCAAATGAAAAGACACCACACAGGTATATATATCAAATATATATGTATTTATTTCTAAATAACTCTCTACTAATCTCTTTATGAGATTAGAAGACAAACATATGCACAAATCAACGTTTCTCAATAAGTTAAGCACAAAAGATGGCTGGGGCCCTAGGGGCGTACCAGACCATATACTAAGTAAGAGACTTAGAAACAACGACTTGCAAAGAGACAAGGCCTAGGGCCTTCAGAAGTGCTGGGGCCTCACGAAACCACCCAAGGCAGGTAAGTAAAGGACCCACGGGGGACGCGTGCAGTGTGGATACACAGGCGCGAATCGCCGTTAACTTCAATGGGGCAAGTCGCGGTTGGAAATAAAGAGTTTTAGGATACTTCGGGAGAACCTACAAGCAAGTCACTTACAGGGTAAGTAGTTCTAGGGCCCACACCCCCAGGAGCACCGTAGTGCTGGAGTTACCTCACCCAGGGAAGCCGGGTGCACAGGTGTCCTTTGGTGTCGGGTCGCGGCGTCGTTTTCAATGGCGAACAAAGAAGACTTGCTGCTTGCGGGAGCTGAAGAAGTGTCCGGTGGAATCCAAGCCTGGATTCTGAAGAAGGATGACCTGAAAGCAGAGGGGACAGTGTTCAAAGTCACTTGGCAGTGACCCGGGGCAAGGAAGATGGATGCCCACCGTCGTCGGTCGCTTCAGGTCGGTTGCGGGTGCCTTGACTCTTCAGCCACGTGGTCCAGGAGGCGTCGGACGACGACCAGGAGCTGGATTCGGTGTGTCCCTCGACGTCTGCAGCTGACTGCGGTGTCGGCAACTCGATAGGAGCCAACAAGCCTTGGCAGCCGCAAGTCTCGGGGAGATGAAGAAAAGTCGATGGCACAGACCAGCAAGGTCTGAGGGACTCACCCAGCGAGGGTAAGTCAGGGCAGGCCTGGAGCAACCAGGGGAGCCCTTTGGTTTGGTTAAGAAGTCTTCTGGGGACCCACAAGCCAGCGGGCAAGGGTTCGCGAAGACGCCTCGGAGCGGAATCACTCAACAGGGGCCCACGGTCACTCGGGACGGTGTAGGCCTCTGATCTTCGGAGGATTCCTGCTGGAGGTCGGGACCACACGTGGTCCAAAGCACAAGTTCGTAGAACGTTGTGAAGGGGTTGCACTCGACAATGAGTGCACGGTACCCAGGGGTCGCGGTTCCTCGTTACTCGTGGGGTCCACTTGCCTCAGCTTCGCTGGGGACTCACGATGGCCTGGGAGAGGTCAGGAAATCCACTTCTTGGGCTGCAGGGACTTCGGACTCCGGCGGGAGCGGCGTAGTTTGCGACCGTCGTTGTCGTTTTGGTGCCTGCCAAGCAGGGAGTCACTCCTTGACTCCAAGGGAGATTCTTCTGTCTTCCAAAGGTAGTGGAACGTCGAAGGGCCAGGATTCTTCTGTAGAGCGTTGTCCAGGGGTTATCTGCTTTGCAATGGCAAGGTTCCCCCTCTTATACTAAAAGAGGGGATGGACTAGCTCTATGACCCCACCTATGGGAGGGTCAAGGGAGGGGTGGCTACACCCACTTCCCTTTGTCCAGTTTCGCGCCAGAGCAGGGGCAGGTAGCCCCTGAGCTGGTTTGAACTGGCATATGCACAGAGGAGCCTTCTGCTCCCCCAGTGCAGGACTTCAAAGCACTCTAAGAGTGCACCCACCCAGCCCCAATACACTAAACCCTGTCTGGAAGGTGGTTACACCTCCCTGTGACAGGATGCCTATTGTTGGGCTTCCTCCACTGTGAGTTTCGGTCATCAGCAGGAGGGCAGCCCAGTGTCTGTGACTGGTGGCATCCATTTTGTGATGCCAGGGCTCTTTAGGATTCTACCGCGTTTCCACAGCAGGTACATGTCTTATCCCTCTAGAAGGGTGGAATGCTACCCCCGCCGCCAAGATTGGCGGGGGGTAGTATTCCAAGATGTTTGACACCAAACACGACATGTTTTGATGCAGCCATTCCAAAGTTAGCATTTACCGCGAGGATATAATGCACTTAAATAGTATATGGTTTAACCGCATCCACAAACAGCACCAGAGAATAGACTCTGAGAGCTGCAGAGGGGCCCTGCTCAGGCAGAGGCACCCCTCACATAGAAGCCAAGCACCCTGCCCTCAGGATTGATAGGGCCTGCCTTAGGGGTGACTGATAGGTTTATATGTGTGTGCAGGAGAGATATAGGAAACCTATATCTCAGTGAGAGTGCTAGCACCACCTCACCCAGGCTGCAGTAGCAGGCCTGTGGTGTCAGATTTAGACTGCTTCCCAGGGTGGCATAACACATGCTGCAGCCCCTGGGAGGCCTGTGAAGTACCTATGCCCTTGGCACCTAAGGTACCATATACTAGGGACTCATAAGGCACCACAGTATCCAATCACTAGTGCACCTAGAGTGCACTCCATGTCGTTTAGAGAGAGCAGATAGACTGGGGCCCTGAATAGCAGGGTCCCAGTCCAACTAAGTCATAAACCAGCAAAACACCATAAAAAAAGTGGGGGCAACCATATAGTCAGATTCCACCTTCCTACAGGCGGCGTCTAAGTACTGGCCGCGACGTCATCCCGGCGATCACGACGTCGACGACGGACGCGGAGCCGCACGACGCTGCCTACCGACGCGCAGGGGTACTGCTACGCAAAACTTTCCGGATCCAGCCTGACGCCTGGGGATATTCTAAGGTAAGGAATCTGTCACTAACTACTGTCTCTTACAGATGTATCGTTACACAAGTTAGTGACTTGTGCATTAGGGTGAGCGCTCTAAGTAAATGTTGTAAGCTCGGACTGCACTACTGACAGTGGTTCCAGTATAAAAATGTGTACACATGTTTTCAAAGTTTAGCAATATGAGGCTATGTATAATGCTCCCAGAATTCTTTGATTTGATGCAAATATTTGCAGAAGCTTGAAAGCAAGATTGATGAGTCTTTGCTTTCAAAATGTTTATAAAAAAATGAAAGCAGGAAAAAAAAACATTTAGCTAAACTAATGTAAAATTTCAGGTACCATTTCTTTGCAGGATCATTTAGTAACATGTGTTGATGCATGCTAGTATTTCCCAAAAATATTCATAATGGAAAATCAGTGTTACCAGTTTCAATAGGATTATGGGAAACAAAAATAAACAAGCATTGGCAAAGCCAGTGGGTCTGAAATTGGTTGTCCGCATTTTAGTTTTCAGTGTGACTTATTTTGGCATGGTTTTTGTAAAACCTTATTGGTGTGGAAGCTGCCGGACCCTCACCATTATAACAAACATTGGCAAAAGCAAAAATTGTTTTTGGTCTCAAAAAGCACACACTGCCACAGTAGTTACTGGCACTGAACAAAACTACTTTGAGTGCCGATATGCTCCTTGTGAAAGGGCAGAATGCTGTCACTCAGTGAAGCCAAACAATACAGTGAGAGAGCGAGACAGAATTTTAATAAACGCAAAAGGTCATGGTCAACGCCAGACCAAATTAGGGGCCAAATTATTACAGAAAGTCTCAAAAGTGCATCAATGGCAAATGTCCTTGCATTAAGTGCAGCTATACGGCTTTCGTGAATTCCCTCAATTTACAGAAGTAGGACAAGAAATAGTACTCCTAGAAAATGTGTGAACTGCATTTTAGCATGAGCAAATCTGCATGTGTAGATTTGCTAATGTGAAAATCTGAGTGCTTGCAAGTTCACTTTCCCTCCAACCACTTTTTTCCCCAACTATGGTAGAAGGTTTACATCTGCCATTGTCAGGAGTAAATTTCCAACATTTCTCAGTATGGGAAAATGTTAGAGGAGTTGTTGAAAACCCTTAAAACATGCAAGTTAGTAGGTTTGCACAGACTCAAAAGGGCATTCTAACCCTGGAACTATTGCTTACCACTACCTTCAGACCCAGTATTTAGATCTGCAGAAACGTGGCAACATAAGGGGGTTGCAAGTTTTCAAACACTACTATGGTATGAGCCCTGGGATAATCGGAAAGGCTATATCAGAGCTCTTATGTAATGAGATTGCTGCCATAATTTGTTGCCACAATACATGGCACCAAAGGGACAAGTAGATTTTGTTACAGGACAAGTAGATTTATGAAGCAACCTGCCCCATGGACAAGTAGATATTTGATTAAATTCCACACCCCTGTGTGAGGAAGACTCGAGCAAAGCTTGCCATTTTTGCAACTTCTTAGCCTAGTCTTTGCTGCCTTATAATGGTGCCTTATTTCTCCACCTCCCTTATTATTTCAATATTGCTGTGAAATCTACTGAAGAAGTTGATAATCACAAAGAGCCAGGGCGTAAGAGTAAGGTAAAGTTGCCATTGTAAAACTCTTTTATCTCGGTATGAAAACTCTTTCCCATGATTAGGCTTTCCTGTTTTCAGTTTCTATTTTTGGTAAATTCTGGTGGTTTTTTTTCAGTGCTTTCAAGTGATTTCAATACCTTAAAAAAACAGTGGTTATCAGTGGTTGCACATTTTCACGCCATTAAAAACAACAGACAGTGTTTTTCCGGTGTTTATGGAAGTGTTTGCTTGTCTTATTGCTTGCTTTCTCCACTGATAGTGCATGGTATATAGACAGTGTATGTACAGTGTATATGAGGTCCAAATACATTTTTACAAATCAAACTTATCGTAGTACAGCATACTCTGGCCACTGACCTAGCTTTCCATGCCAATACTGGTGCACCTGAAGATTGAGATTCCCTGCAACAGGTTCTGCAACATATGCGTTGTACTGGGCGCATATGCCCTCAGTTATTGAAGCAGTCGAAAATGAAGCAGCACTTTTGAAACTTAGGAGAAAATTTCCCTTTATGGAAGGGATCTATAAATTGTGCAGAGTACCACAGTGAGGCTTCATTGACTTCAAATGCTATGGTTGGTGAAGGGCTATTTCTCATTCATTGTAAAATAAAAGTTCCTGAATTGCTCCTCAACATTTCTTTGCTTACCAAGTGGCAAGCACTCTAACATGGAACATGTTGCAGTGCCAAAGTCACTAAAAGTGTCACCCAGCCTACTCTCAAGGAGATGTTTCACATCTACACCAATTATGCTGAACACTTGGTAGACAAAGGTGTTTTCAGACTCTAGTTTTAATATGTCCACTACAGCAGTCATGCCTTCCAGTAAATATCTAAGAATGCAGTAGAGTGTACTTCTTTTCAAATCACTATCAATATGTGGCCAAAGATCCTCACGTTTCTTGCCTTTGGCATCATCACTCAGCAAAAGTTCTGTAAATAGTCGCTGCGTGGATAATATAGCATTCATGACCTCTAGGACTGAGAACCACCAGCTAAGTGACGCAGTTGGCATGACTTTCTTTGATGCCACACAAAGCAGAAAATGAGAAATATTTGCGTTTTAGTTTCCGCGCATAAAAAAACAGTGCACCAGAATGGACTAAAAAGTCAATAGCATTCTTCATTAACTCTGAAGATTGTAAAGATGCTTTCAGCATACCATCTAACAAGTGGAAAGGATCTCTTACAGGGAAGCACTTCAGGTCAGGTATCAATTTTGACAGGTCATCACACCTTTTCATATACGTAGCTGAATCACTGCACATACAAACAATATTACTCCAGTCTTTGTTGAACTTGGTAAGAAATGTTTGTAGCAGCATTCCAAGTGACACTGCGTTCCATGTTTTCCAAAAGTCTGGTGTCATGTTTTCACCAGTGTCCCAGATGCTTGGTGACTGCACTCTTTTCACATATACCTGTCACTATACCTTGCACTGAATGTTTAAAGCCTGGGGTGTTTGGCAATTCACCTACTATCAATACTGACTCACTAGAAAAGGGGGCTGATGTATCAAGGGCTTTTACCCATTCTCTGTGGGTAAATATGATGGTACATACTGGGAAAGATTCTTATGAAACCTACATTTTTCCTATCAGTGAAAGACTCAAACGAAGCCAAAAAATCAAATATGATTTTGATATTTCCTGATTCACTATAGTTTATAAAATAATTAAACCACACCTAAAATATTCTTCTAACCCCTGTATCTTTAGACCAAAAACCACAAAACAGAAAAAAAGCAAAAGGAAGAAGAAACAATATTTTACTGACATCCCTAAACAACAAAACTCAAGCAGAATAATGTTAGCCCAGTCTTTCTTACTGCTACCTTATATAACAAAGTTACATTGTATTGGCCCCTTCAGGAAGAAATAAAAATGACTCTTTCACTCTCCTTTTCCTTTCTTTGAACGGCATTTAGTTTGTGGTTGTGCAGGTTTTTTTTCAGTGTTTATATGTTTACACTGGTGAGGGCTATTTCCCATCTGGTGGGGTTTTATCAGTTATTATAGGTTTAAACCTAAAACTGGACAGCCTACCCATGATCATGGTCTACTGGTAACTCTGACATTGGTCAGAACACACACATGATTGTCATGTGGTGTGAAAGTGATGAAGATGCATATATGTTGAGATGAGGATGTGTCCTGTATGTGTATGTATCTAGTGCTCCCTTATGAAAGCTCTGTATTAAACAGCTATGCCTACCAAAGTTGGCAGAGTCACCACTTCGAGTAGATATTGTGGAAAAAGCCTTTGGACTAAGATTCTTATTCTGAACTGAGAGGTATTCCTCAATAGGCCAGAAACGTGAGTAACTAGCCTAATTATGATTACTTATTTTGCGGAAATACTGCAATCCTGTTTTTTCCCCTATGGACAATTCACCATGGTGAATCTTAATGAAAGGTGGAGGCGGCAATCTGGTAAACGTGGGAAAAGCTGCAGGATTGGTGTGGAATCGCCAATTCCAAAGGTAATTTCCAGTTTTCCCAAACAGACGTTTAAAACCACGTTATTCCTGCACTTTGACATTCTAGATCCATGCAGTTTTGGTAATTATTGATGCCTGAATACTGCATTTGTTTTTCTGAGTTACTCCAAATGAGGAACCGAGGTTTAGAGAGTCACCAGACAGATAACTTTACACTAAAAGGGTTAAACGAGTTTGTAAATGTAAATAATTTTGACACCTTTATATTTATTTATTTTGTCATAACGTTTTTTTCTGTTTAAGATAATTTGCTGAATGCTGAACAAGATACACTGATGGAAGGCGTTATGGATATGAGCAAAGAGATTCCTTTACCACCTGTACCTATTGAGGATGACAACAATGCCATGGGTAATGAGGAATTATTTTGATGTTCCCTACTTTTGTTGTAGTGTGCTTCTTGAAAAAAATTAAAATAATGCCTGCACTACCTACCGGTAATCTCCATTAGCTTGCACTCTTGCTTCTTTATCCCATTTTGTAGTTTTTGACTACATTACTGTTCAACAGGCCTGACATTGCCCTAAGTAAGTTCGCTCTTGCAAGGTTTTTTTTTCTTTGTTCTGGCTTCATCAATGGCCATTGCCATAAGCGAAAAGTCATAGTCTAGGCTGCTCCTTTTGTGTAGAAGCCAATGTATTGTCATTTCACACGGTCTATCAGGCAGGGTTGTTACGAAAATTAATGAAAAGAGAAACTTGAGTGTAAAGGGGTGCAAAGCATTGTCCCATTCTTTACATTTTCAGTGCATACCACAGCTGTCCACGGCCAAATTATTACATCACAAAGAGAAATACCAGTGATTGAAGCATGATGCGTCTACAACACCTACTTCCAAAGAATGCATCTCTGATCTGCCTGCTTCAGCTACTAGTGGATCTCCAACTGCAGCCTATTGTGTAGCAAATGCACACTGGGGCACCTAGATTGCTGCTGTACAACTGTCCTATAATGATATGCCTTGTGCCACCACTCAAGTTCAGCCGTTCTTAGAGTTTAACAACCATACATGAGCTGATGCATCTGAGCCCCCACTGGTGACTACAGCATGGTAATTGAAACCTTCCTCTATCTACTTGGGATCAAATCCGATTTATGGCCTTTTCAGGCTAGTCTACAAAAGACTTAAGTGAACATTGTTCTGCTGTCCAGACAGTGTACACACAGACAACTCTGTATTTAAGCCCCATAACTGCAGAGAACATCAGTACAGCATCTAGTGTACACCTTAAAACCAAGGTTAAAGGCTGAAAAAAGTTTTGTTTATATTTTTAAAAAAGCCAGCCTTCAAAAACATTACATCAAGCAATGCACAGTGATGAGAATCTGAATATTCCAGAGAAAAGACTCACTAGACCCCAAATTGAAATCTCACCATCAAGAGTAGCCTTATCTATGAGGAAACCCACCATAATCAATGATGTGCTTTTAGGAAGAGAGTCTTACAAAATTGTCAATACTAACTGAACATCCCACAGAGGAAACATTTGTTTTGGAGGATTAAGTAACACGATTCTCAGTGTATTAATATTAACATCTGAAGCCAACTCCAAGGTTAGTCCGCATCCAGCTGTGGCTCACTGTTTTATCACACACAAAAACAACTGGAATCTTCAAACGAATCAGGGGGAGAAGGGAATTGGACCCTGTTCTAAGGAAGGGGGTCCCTTCGCAAACCTCTTGCATATCCAAAGATAGTGGAATAGACGCCTCACTCACTTATTGTGACATGCTTCATCTTCGGTGCCTATCCACACCCAGGTAGGATGATACCACCAGGGCGGACTCAACCAAAGATCGAATGGGAGTTCTTAAATTAAATCAAGCTGGATAAGCAGGGATCCAGATGAAAGATATACAGTTAAAAATACATACAGGTTTACTCAAAGGTTTCCACGGTACGAAAAAATAAGAAGTCCAATCTTCAAGTGTTGTACACGTTCTCCAATGGTTGCGAGTTGCTTTATTCAGGGATCTGTCAATCCAACTTTAGCTAACACGTGTTTCGTCGCATTCAAGACTTCATCAGGGCTACAAGCACCAATATAATACATTTACTTTTCCGATTCGCATAGGCATATGCAGTACATGTTATCACCCAGTGACTTCCAACGTGACATCCTAGCTATGCCTGTATGCAGTGAGCAATGTGAATGAGTTATTATTCCCAGACTAAACCTTCAGACAGTTTAACATTCAAATGTCAATACTTTTCAAGGAAAACTGTTGATTAAGTTAGCATTGTTAAAAATGGAGTCCAGAATGACTGTAAATAGCTCAGAATACTGGCTCAGTAGCCCACAAATGTTGCTATGATGGAAACAATTGAAGTCAATCTGCCCCTTTGTTCTAGATCTCTTGTTGTGTCTACCATGAAAGAATCCACTTTAACCTTGTGCCAAAATTACATTTTTCTGCCATGCTAGTTAGAGCTTGTGCCCCTTTCAACATAAGTACACCTTTTTTATAGTTTACCATCGGCTCACCAAAAATGTACCCTGCAAAAGCCAGCAGACCCTACCAAACTGATGTTCGCTTTCTCCGGTTTGATCATTGAATTAGAACCCTTGCGCGTTGGATGCCATGGCATTGTCTGAAGTTCACCCTTCTTCAAATTGTGGTAATAACGATAATGGTTGAAGGTATCATTAAATGGAGAGTTTTGGTTCAAATATCTAGATTCTGGATCACATAAAGGAAGTGAATGTTGCATTAGTGGCTCAAGTACACCGTGTGTCAATAGTCCCGTTATATATTACAAACTCAGTCACAAGCAAAATTGCTCTTCTTACCTTTGAACAGCATAGAAATTAGATCCCTTAATGACTGTATCCAGGCTTCCAAGATGAAGACCACAGCTGCATTGGTTCAGAATGTTGCTCTGATGTTTTAGCACTTAGAGTGAACTTGTCATAAAAGATTCTTTATTAATGTCAGTCCGTGGGTTTGAGCATGTGCAGATTGTCACTTTGCTCAATCTTCATGTTGGAGCATAAATCTTTTACAGTGGTCCAATAAAGTCTAAATGAAACTCATGGAGTTGCCTTGAGTCCAAAGTTGAGAACAAAAACCTAGGAATAAAGGGTGCCCACGGCGAAACGGTGATTCTTCTGATGTATGTAGATGTTATAAACTGGACAGACAACACGAGCGAAGACAGGTGTCTAGTTTTGCATTTTGAAATGGATCACTGGAATCTGTCTGTTAGTCTCTTGATGTGTAAGGTGAGGTGAAACCCGCCTTTCTGATAGATGCTTCTAACTGCAGATTCCTCACCTTATGACAATCCCCAGATGCCAGACTGGATCAGGAAACTCAAGAGCATTGCTCCAATGTCCCAGTAGGAGGTGCCATGTGACTGCGTTGACTCAGTTCTATTCTGGAAGTGACGATCAGAGCCGCATATAAGCACCACCTATGCGCTCTGGCATCTGTCCCTTTCTTTCTGCGTCTTCACAAGTGGATCCAAAGCTCTACTCCTTCTTTCGTCACTCTGAAAAGATTTTCTTTCAGATTTTCCAGTGTGCAGGAAACCTGTCACCCCATTAAAATGACAAGGTTTACACTTTGTAAGGAATGTTGCAAACACATGTTTGTGACAGCCCTACCTGATGTGCCTCTTGTGGCTGGGCACAGATGAATCTGAAAGCCATCCAAGATTGAGAAATACTGGAAAGCTACATGTTGGTCATTCTCCAAGTCAAAGTCGAGAGTGCTGACTTGCTCCCATTCCCCAAGTTGTTCCAGTGGCAGACCAACATTGAATTCAAAGTCTTTGGATAAGTCAAAGAAGAAACCTAAGCAGTAAGTGGGACTCAGCCCCTCCCTGCCTCTCTCGCTCTCCATAGAAGTTGTAAGGGCATGACAGGCTCTAGGTCTCACTCCCTTTATACCGAGGAGCTTATTCAATCCTTAGTTGTGAGGCACTCTGAGTTCCCCGGTCCTTCAGCGTTCTCGCAGCAAGTAGAAGCCTTTCGAGCGGCCATGCTGCACATCTTTGGCATGCTTCCAGTTCCCTCGGGCGCGCCTTCCGGGCCCAAGGATCAACATGGCTCTCCAGTCTGGTTACTCCTGGCGAGTTTCCCCTCTGTACAGTTTGTGCTTTTTGAACCCGCTTGGAGTTCTGTACTGGCCTCTGCACCAGCAATACTGGTGCCGGATGAGAAGACACAACTAGTCATATCTGACTCTGTGTCAGCTTAGTCTTGACCTCATCCAGATCTCTCCCGTGCATTTGTGCACAGACACCAATCAGAGCCAGCCATATGGAAACAGTGGTGGGGATCGGAAATTGTTTGCTTCACCTTACTGATGCTAGTACATGAATTTATAGGATGCCAGTGGTTTGACACCTCGACTGATACTGTGTTGGTTTCTCCACCTCTGGTGCAGCAACGGAAGAAATACATCTTTTGCCACTTTGTTTAGAGAGGGCTGTCGAGATCCTTGTCCTTCACCTCCACACTATAGAAGTAAAAAGGAATGTGCTGACAGGGGTCCTGCTGCCTGGCCACTCTGACCCAACTTGTCTTGCCCTATTTTGAGTCCCTCACTGACACACTGTTGGACACTTGGGCAAAACCAAGCTATGGACCCCACCCAACCAATATGTTGCCCAACACCTTCCTGACCACTCCAACTGGCTGGGAGTTAAACGTTTGGCTACCTTAGGTAAACTAACGTTCTCCTCGGCCAACATTACTTTGAGGCTGGTTAATGCAAGCTGGCTACTCTGTTGCTACACCCACACACTGAGACCTGGTTGGTAATAGGTTACTGGCGGTCCCAGGCAACTTACTTGGCCTCCTTAGCTCAAACCATTCAGGATAGTTTGGATGCGGGCAAATTTGTCATCTGTTTGGGGCTAGACACCCTGGTTTGTCTTGGAAGGGCGTGGAACAAGCGTGGTGCTCCGCCCCCATGCATACTTGCTGCCATGCATAGATGTAAGCCACTGGCTACTACATGGTGTCCATAAGGGACATTCCTATTGACAGCTCCTGACTGTATGATAAGGCGGGCTCAGCCCTAGAAGGTTGTCTTGTGGTTTGTGGCCTCCTGGTCTGCCTTGCTATGTTGGCTTAGGCCTGGCTGCCATGATGCCTTTTTGCGCACGTTACTTTGTGCCATTGTTTTTTCAGCTTCTGCCCGGCTATTTTAGAACTGTCTGCATTTCTGTCTTTCACCTTTTCTCCGGTTCCCTTTGGGCTACGTCTGCACAACATGTACAAGGTCCAAAAACAACGTCCCTTGTTCCTGCTGATGTGGCCAGTCCCTCGCACTTAGACACAACACTATGTACAGCTGCCATGGAGAAATTCGGGTGCTTTTAATATTGTGATTTTCACGTTTAGAGACACTTGGAGAAAAACCTTTCCAGAAAGAAGAGCTGTTTGTGTCTGATGATGTAAACTTTGCATCTAGATATTGAGGTATGGGGGTTCGCTAGTCAAAGTCCAGAGGTCTTCTATTTTTATAATAAACTAGCTACTAGCACGGGGAGGGTGGTAAGGTCATTTAGCCCTATATCCACTGCTTTATGAAATGCTTTCCCCGTTTGTATTCTATGGAGTTGTAACTATGCTGATCAGATTATCCGTATGCATTATGCTGATAGTACTGGCACGTGTACTGTATCTTAGAGCACGTTAGTCGAAATAAACATTTTAAACTATACAGTGTCTCTTCTTACGCGCGTTGTGGACAGGTATGAGTGAGTTATGAAAGGGTGTTCTTGCTCCTGCGAGTCCTGGAGAGAGAGATACCGTGTTCTGGGTTGTCTAATCATTGGTAGCATTGTTGCTAATGAGACGCTACAGCTAATCGGGTTGGGGTTTTAGGTGCTAAGGTTTATGGTTGGCTCACCACCATATTCCGAGGTCCTAATATCCTGTGCATAGCTCTGTGTATGTGCAGAATCCCTACAACAAGGTTTTAAGGAAAACTAAGCCATAGCATGCGCTTTTGGCTTTTCAGCTCCAGTTCGGTAATTCCTCCAACAATTTTGCCCTTTTTGAGGATATGCCATGGACTTGGCTGTCAACAGCCTCGGGCTCCATTGGTCGCTCGGCATTCCTCCCATAACATTCGAGGCTGCGGCAATGGCCCCAACAGAAAACGACCTGGCCATCCAGGGCAATGCACATGCCAGTCCTCTGCCCTTCCAGCAAATACCTCAAACACCCTTTAGTTTGCCCTCAGCAGCACTCAGCCATCTGTATGGAGGCAAGAACAGCCACTTTCTACAACATTAGCAACATATTATATCTGACAAATGAGTACTGCACATTGTCCAACAGGTGTAGCCCGTTCCTATTCCTTTTCATCCCAATGCACCTGCCACCTCCATCGATTCACTTCTCAGAAGACTAAATATCCATTTTATGCCATGAAGTGCAGGCTCTTTTGGCCGAAGGAGCCATTGAGCGGGTACCAGCCTCAGAAGTGGCAGCTTCCTGCTACCCTTGTGCCAAAGCCTTGTGTAGATCTTTTTCCTCTTAACACCTTCCTGTGCAAGGACAAATTTGGAATGCTCACTGGGTCTCCGGTTCCATCTGTCCTGGAGACTGGGTGGTGACGCGGGACCTGCAGAGCACTTATTTTCACATCCCTGGATTGATCTCATTGCTACCACTGAGATTGCGAAATGTCGGTTCTTTTGCTGGAGTTTCTAAAAAGACTCTTAGAAGCGTTTTGCCTGGAGTGGCGCATGGGACTCGTTTATGCCTTCTCGCCCCTAACTCTCCAGCCCAGTGTGCTAATGATCAGGAACTACTAGGTCCAAGTCAACCTAGTGGCTCTGGGATTGGGCCAGGAGAGTGTGGTACCTGGACCTTCTGGGCTTGAGCATCTGTTCTCAAATTAGGCTGTCACTTCGGAAGGACCTTCTGTTGCAGCAGCAGGACCGGGTCTTGCACGAGAGTCTGCACACCCTGCATGTATGGAAATTGATCTACTACACTTGATCCCCTTTGATATTCGTCCCGTGGTTAATGTCATCCTCGTAGTCGTGTAACCTTCCACAAAATCTGTGTATGCAGAGCGCACAAGTGTGTGGCTTGATGTGGAATATGTCAGTTGGGACTATAGCAAGCAAAAGTGTTGGATGTGGTGGTGTTAGCTTTGTTTTTGACCCAGCAACGGTTGGCTCTGGGCACAGTTAAAGGTAATCTGTGTGCCCACTCAGCCTTTTTCTGTTTACTGGATCAACTATCCTTGTTTCTTGAAAGGTTTTCATCATATGTTTCCGCCGAAACCCTTTGTGATGCTACAGTAGGACTTAAATCTAGTTCTCGCTTTTCTAAGGTATACCCCTTTTGAACTAATGAGCTGATGTCCATTGCGTCTTCTCACCTTAAAAATGGTCTTACTGGTTGCGATAAAATCTGCACACCGTATGAGTGAACTTCAGGCCCTTTACTTCCAGCCTCTTTATTCCACCTTTTTTGTGGACAAATTGGTGTTAGTCTTGAGCTGCGTTCCTGCCGAAGGTGGCGACATCTTTTTATGTGGGACAAGCTTTCACACTCCTGGTAAAGAGTCAGAATATCGAGTAGGAAATGTCGACTTGCACTAATATCGAGTGCAAAATATCGAGATGCATAAATATCGACTGCAAGAATATCGTGGTCAAGAATATCGAATTTCAGGTAAGAAATATAGTTTTCTAAAATATTAAAGTAATTAATATCATTTGCAAAAGTATAGTTGTAAAAAATATAGTTTTTTTTAGTTAGTCTTATGGATTTTAAATGTATGTGCTCTATTTTTTTGTCTAAGTATTACATTTGTTTTTTAATGTGTTAAATTTTTAGAAGTTATTAATTTTATTTTTATTAAATTTTGCATTTTAGTTCCGTAGCGGGTTGTGGGTTTATAGGGGAATAGGGTGGGAAGTAATTTAATTATAATAAATTGAATATTTTTTATTTATTAGTATTTATTTATTTTTGATTTTATAGTGTTAATTGTGGGAATTAATTTATAATTAATTAATACTTGGCTGTTAATTTTTATTAATTGGTAAATGTTAATTGTCATTTTTTTAGGAGCGGGTTGTGGGTTTATAGGGGAATATGGTGGGAAGTAATTTAATTATAACTAATTTATTAATATTTTTTATTAATTAATTAACCAATTATGTTAATTGTGGTGTTTTTTTTATAAGCGTGTTGTGGGTTGATAGCGGAGTAGGGTGGGAAGTAATTTAATTTTAATACATTTATTAATATTTTTAATTTTATTTTATAGTGTGTGAATTAATTTGTTAATAATTATTTATATTTTGCTTGTTAATTGTCAATTGTCGTGTTACGAAATTGGTGGTGGCATTTATAGGGGAATATGGTGGGAGGTTATTTATAATTAATTATTTGTTAATGCGAATTAATTATAATTTCAATATGCCAATTGTGTAATAAGTTTGATGTGAGTTGTGGGGTTTATAGTGGTAAATGGTGGGAACTAATCTTTTTTTTAATTAATGATTTGTTGTTAATTGATATTAATTTATTAATGTAAAATTAGTTATGGAAATTGTGTAAATAATTTTAGGTGTGTTTTGGTGTTTATTGTGGTAGAGGGTGGAAAGTAATTTAGTTTAAATTAATCATTACTTGATGATTAATATTCATTTATTAATTTAGTTTTTTTTGTTTGGGGATTTAGGTTCAATAGCTGTAACGTTTGGTTTGTACATTAATTACATTTTTAAATGTTTTATAATTTGTTAAATTGATAATTGTATTAATTATAGAGGTACACTTTTTTGTTTAATTTAGATGTGTTGTAAATTGTGGGGTGTTATAGGGTAGGAAAATAAATATTACATTTATGTAATTTTAAATTTTTTGATTAAGATAAATTTCTATTACAAAATATGTATTTGTTTGTAAAATTAAAAAATATATATTTTTGTCAATTTTAGATTTTGATGCATTAAAATATTTTTGTTAATTTTTATATAGGTTTTGTTTTTGGGTTTTTTATTATATTTTGTATTGTAGTTGATATTTTTTTTGTTTAAATTTAAATTTTGTTCTGTGTGAATAGTAATTTTTACCCCTCCGCTATCCAACATTTTCTCTACTGTTGCATTTGCAGGTGTGGGAATAGTAATTTATACCCCTACGCTATCCAACACTTTCCCTACTGTTGCACTTGCTGGAGTGGGAATAGTAATTTTTATCACTCCGCTATCCTACACTTTCCCTACTGTTGCACTCGCTGGAGTGGGAATAGTAATTTTTATCACTCCGCTATCCAACACTTTCCCTACTGTTGCACTCGCTGGAGTGGGAATAGTAAATGATTCCCCTCCGCTATCCAACACTTTCCCTACTGTTGCACTCGCTGGAGTGGGAATAGTAAATTATTCCCCTCCGCTATCAAACACTTTCCTTACTGTTGCACTCGCTGGAGTGGGAATAGTAATTTTTTACCCTCCGCTATCCAACACTTTCCTTGCTGTTGCACTCGCTGGAGTGGGAATAGTAAATTATTCCCCTCCGCTATCCAACACTTTCTCTACTGTTGCACTCGCTGGAGTGGGAATAGTAAATTATTCCCCTCCGCTATCCAACACTTTCCCTACTGTTGCACTCGCTGGAGTGGGAATAGTAAATTATTCCCCTCCGCTATCCAACACTTTCCCTACTGTTGCACTCGCTGGAGTGGGAATAGTAATTTTTTACCCTCCGCCATCCAACACTTTCCCTACTGTTGCACTAAATGTAGTTTAAAATGGAGGTTTAAAAAATATTACATATTTTTATATTTTAATTTATATTATAATTAAGCACCCAATTGGGATAGCCTCTCTCTTCGAAACGCTCTACAATGATAGCACTTTCCGTCAGGTATCCTTCTTCTGTGTTGCAGTTCCTTTTTGCCCTCAGCAGTTCCCCATATGGAATACTCCATTTCAAGGTGTCGGGGTGACTGCTGAGGGCATGTAGGACACTGTTGCCTGCAGTCATTTTTCTATGCAGAGTGGTATGTACCTTGTTATGTTTGACCGTAAGTTTGACATCCAGGTATTCTGCTTCAGTCCTACTCATGTTGCCACTCAATATAATGTTGCGATCATTGTCATTCAATTTCTTGATAAAATCTGTTGCCCCGTCTTCTGATCCTTTCCATACAATAAACAAATCATCGATGTAGCGGAGCCACATCGACACATGCCTGAAATCTTGTTGGAAAACCGGATTGGACCAGATGCTCTCCTCCCAGTTTCCCAAAAACAAGTTGGCGAAACTGGGAGCAAAACTATGAGCCCATGGCTGTACCAGTCACCTGTCTGAACAGAGTGCCATTGAACAGAAAAATATTGTTAGTCAGACAATACTCTATCATGTCCAACAACATTTGAGTGTGTTCACGCAACCTCAACGGTCTAGTTTCTAGATAGTATTTGCATGCCTCCAAACCCTGTTGGTGATTAATGATAGTATAGAGGCTATGTACATCCAAAGTAATAAAAAGGCAATCTGCCTCCCATTCAAGGTCCTCTATCCTCATGAGAAAGTCCTTGGTGTCTCTAATGTAACTAACGAGATTGGTCACATACTCCCTCAGAAAATGATCTATATACTTGGAGATATGCTCTGCCACACTCCCTCTGGATGAGGTCCGTTTACTACTCCCAAGATGTCTGCCATTATTTTGTGTAAGTCCCCTTTATTGTGTTTACCATCCCTCTTACTTAATCTGCCGACATTGGTTGCACTTTTCACGTGATCAAGCCTTTCGGTAGGCGAAACGCGTTGTGAATAAACAGCGGTGATTTTGATTTGCACAGCGTCTTCTTGACTGAGAGCGCGCTACGAGTGATTTTTCCCGAAGGATTCTGTATGCCGGTGTGCTCCGCCGGTGTCCGCGCCACTCTTCGTGGGTCCACTGTGGTTCAGAAGGAGCGAGCAAGTTTGGAGATATATATATATATATATATATATATATATATATATATATATATATCTTTATTTTTTAATATATTTCTAACATTTTATAATTAATTAAAATTATTTATTAATTTTAAGTAAATATATATATATATTACATTTTATATATGTATGTCTAAATTATTTTTAAATGATATTTATTACTTATAATTGTTAAAATTTACAAATGAATCGAAATATTTTTTTTAAGTAAAATGTATTTAATTTATTTTACATTATTTATAATACATATAAAAAAAACGATATTTTGTACTTCAATATTTTTAACGATATTTTTTTCCGATATTTTTGTACTTACCATTATGAAGATAGGAGGTCGATATTTTTGACGATATTTATGTCACAATATTTCTGTAGGTCGATATTAGTGTCGATATTTTGTCAGTGATCCCACACTCCTGACCTATTTTTGCTCTGCTCATCCCTTAAAAAAGGAAGAGCGGAAGACCTAAAGCGGGCACTCTGCTTTACATTGATTGCCCAACGGGCGGATGATCATCTCTTTGTGGGGTTGTCGGGGTGACAAGAGTAGGAGTGTGGGGAAACAGATCATCTTTTGATTGCTAGTCCTCTGCATTGAAATCTATGCATTGGATAAGAAGCAGCCTCCAGAAAGTCTTGGGACTCACTCCACCAGAGTAAAGACTGCTACCATTGCGGTGGCACATGCATTGCCTGTCCTGGATATCTGTCAATCACCTACATGAGCATGAGTACACATGTTCACAAAGCACTAGTGCCCTGAAAGCCAGGGCCTTCGACCTGACTCTTTTGCCTGCTCGGACTTGCATACATTTTTAGCCTCAGCCATTTCACAGACCCACCACCTTGGGAGGTACTGCTTTAGTATCTGTTCACAAAGTGAGGAATCTGCGTTTAGAAATATCCATCAGAAGATCAAGTTCCTTACCTTCGATAATTGTCTTTTTGGTGGAAACTACCTAACTGCAGATTCCTCACAGCCTGCTCGGCGATATTGTCTCTTCTATCTAAAAAGATCCCAATTTAGGAATCTGCACCCTTGCTTTTTTGATTCGCCAATGGGCTCCATGTCTGAGGGTATGGCCAGCTCAGGTTGTCACTTCCAGAGCGGATTGGCATAGACGCTATCTCTCGTGGCACCACCTATCTGCGCAGGAGCACTACTTTTGAGTTTCTGGTTCCAATCTGGCGCTTGGGGATACTCTCAATTTGAGGAATCTGCTGTTGGATAAAGTATCCACCAGAAAGAGTGTTACCTTAGGTAAATAACTTTTCTGACAGACGTATAACCGTAGATTCTTCGCCTTAGAATATTCCCTAGGTGTCAGACTGGATCCAGTAAAAGTTGAGCAGTACCTCTGCATGTCATTAGGTAGTGTCAGCTGCTCACTGACATTTTCTTCGAATGTGATGTGTGTAGTCTCTATATAGGTGTCACACTGGCATGCTGACAGCAGATCCTTTCTTTCCGTGCCAATAACCTGGATCCAGAGAACTACCGGGGTCATTTTTTTACCAACTTTTTTGACACTTGTCCGCCTTTTCGGAACTATTGCTCCCCGAGTGCTAAGGACATGTCCACTAACAAACATACGTTTTTTAAACCTTGTGGGGAATGTCACAGGTAGATGTCAGTGTCTGGTCCCTACTTAGTCTGTCTTTGGTGCGTGGGCTCGGATCACGCACCTAGTGCCTATGCTGACTTTTTGTTGATGCACCCAAAGGTGACCCGGAGTGAGTGATGAAGCTCCTCGTGGCACGACATAAGAAGGCTCTGCATTGTTCCCATCCCCGGATGAGATCGCAAGCTTGGTCGCGGAGCTGGTTATGCGGACTGTAGTATTTTAAGTCCAAGCTGTCAGTCGGGTAAACCGAAGAAGCATGAGAAGACGTTGAAGTGTTCTTCTGCGTACCCGGTGCTTCTAGGCCCTGCTCCTGCACCTCACCTTTGGAGCAGACGGTCTAATCTGCTCTGCGCTTTCCCGGATTCCCCGAAGCCAGAGCCACCCCTGCCCAACTTAGGGACGATTACGCAGTTATGGACTCAATTTTTGTGCCGTGGACTCCCTCTGGCATGCCTTTGGAACCCATAGTGCCAAGAGGAGGCCTGGCTGGGTTACCGTTGGTGGGTCTGCTCCTGACACCAGCTGGGCCCTCTGGATCTATTCCTGGATCTGGACACACTCAGCCAGAGGCAGTTCCCCCGACGCTACTCCTGACATCACCAACAACAGAACCCCTCACCATGTCTGACTTTAACTTTGCGCTGCCACAGCGTATTTCATCATTGTCACCGGCACTGAACGGGCCATGCTAACCATCTAGTTTGGACATGCAGCCTCTGTCCTTTGACAGACCCAGCTTTGGAGGGGGTGATGACGGTGACTATGGGTATTTGGACACAGCTGATGAACTGGCCCACTCCTACCATGAGGACAACTGGCAAGAGGAGCTGGGAGAAGTGAGTGGACTGGACATTTCTCCAAACTCTGGCTTAGTCTCTCACCCTGGCCTTGCAACGGAGGAAGGTGCATCCATCACCATGGTGGTAAGGAGGGTCGGTCCTCTGTCTGCAGCTTCCTCCATCGAGGTCAAGATGAACATTCTAACCTAGGTGCTTCAACTCAGACTAAGCTCTGTGGAGCCTCTGCTTCCTTTTAATGAAGACCTCACAGACATTCTCCTTGGGGCCAGGACCAAACCCTGCTCATGGATGCCGGTGCACACAATGATTGCCCACTACGGCCGCCCCACACCTGGGGACTTAGCCCTTCTCACCCAGCACCTTACCCCCAAGAGCCAGCTGGTGCAGGCTTCAGCTGCCAAAGTCAACCTGCGCATTTTCCCTACCACTCCACCAGACAGGGAATCCAAGACCCTGGACCATTATGGGATGAGGATTTTTTCTTCCTCCAGTCTCGCATTGCAGTCAGTGAACACCACATGCCTCCTGGCCTGGTACAACCACACGTTTTGGGACTTTGACGCACAAGTGCTTCGCATGGTCCTGAAAAAGACCCGGGCCATACCGAACCAGGTGATGCTGGATGACCAGTACGCTGTTAAGTTCACCATTCGGTGTGGACTGGACACGACTGACTAGCTTGGCAAGGCTATTGCCTCCACGGTGGCACTCCGCTGCCATGTCTGGCTATGATCAACTGGATTCTCATGGAATGTCCAGTCTGCTCTAATTGGACATGCCATTGATGGCTCCTTCCTGTTTGGCACCAAGGCCAGTGCAGCACCTGAGCGATTGAAAGAGTCTGGCCACCACCAGGTTGTTGGGCTTTTCCTTGGCTCCACACCAACCATATTTCTCCTTTCATCCCTTCTGCAGCTATGGTAGGGGTTTCCAGTTAGTCGCAATACCAACCATACCCCCAAGGCCACCAAGCTCCCCAGCCTTTTCGTGGCCATGAGTGTGGCTCCTACAAAGGCCGTGGGGCCTAAAGCCAGCAAACCGACCAGTCCTCCACGCCACCGGCTGCCGCAGTCTTAAAACCCCTTTAGTGTGCCCTGAACGCAGCATAATTATCCTGTTGGTGGCAGGATCAGGCACCACCTGCCCTAATGGCAAGCTATAACCTCCGACAAGTGGGTGATCCAAATTTTCCAACAGTGTTATGCCCTCCCATTCCTGGGAACCCCGCCACCTTTGCCACTTCGTCAGATCAGTTGACGCGTGCCCACTCTACCCTTGTGCCGCACTTGACTCCTTCTCAGATGCGCCCCTTCATTGGAGCCATTCTGGACACTGTGCTGTTCCATGCTTACCCTCTGGAGCTGCGAATCCAGGACATTCGGGCTATGATCCCGATGTTTGTTTGAGCCTCAGACCTGGATCCCAGTGAGACGGATTTGGAGGCTGCTGGGTCTGATGGACTCCTGCATACTACTGGTATAGCATGCCAGTTGGCACATGTGGGTTCTGCAATAGGATCTGAAATCTCCAATCTGGTTGAGACTGGGAAAGATCTGCATTGGTAGTTGCTGAACTGCGATTGTCAGTGGTTGATCCCTCTCGGTTTCCCACTCAAAGCTGACAATGGTGACTGATGCATCACTTCTGGTATGGGATAACCACCTGGGAGAGGTGGAGATCTGAGGGCTCTGGTCTCCTGTGGAGTCCTGGTTCCACATCACCCTTCTTTGCATGTGGCCCTTAAGCTACATTTACTGCAAAAATGTATCTCTTGCTTATTTTTTTCCGCTTCAAACTGCTTTATTTCTTGATCTTCATAATAAATCTGTTTTCTGACTTCAGGTTCTACTTCTCCATTTTTCCCCTGAACTCCTTCAAAGAGCCACAAGAGATGTTTGTCAAGATTTTGACAATGTAACAATGTTTGTAGAGGGTATATTTTTTTACAGTAATGTCACCCAGTGAATATCTTGCTTGCTTTATAAAATACCTTTCTTATGATCAGGTCCCTGCAAAAGTTGTGTTCATGGACTCAAGCTGATACAGCAAATGTTCCATTGAGAGACCAGCCCTGACCTATGAAACTGCTACACCCCCTCTAAATCTTTCAAATGGTACTGCAGAGATTTTTGACTTGCTCTACTTTGAGAGATCCTCAGTGTCCCAAGGTCATTACATCACGACCACCACATGGGCCGGAGGCTCCAACGGCAGTTGAGCATCGACCTCCTACGAAGGACACTGCATCAGACACTAGTAACAAGTCCAGTTGGACTTAAAGGAGAGAGACCTATTTGGGCAACTCACATGGCAGGAAAGCTTCAATCTCATCGTAAGCCAGAGATGCGGATTCTGGAAATTAACTCCAGAACTGCAGGGGTGGGTTTTCAATTCAGTGAAGAGTTAGAGAGGCCCAGTGGACTGCATACCTAACTCCAACCCACCAAGTTGTCCTCTGATTAGGTAGTGCTTTCAGGTTACTTATCAGCAGTCTCCTTAAATAAGTTCAGGGGCAGAGAGGTAATCAAAACAATTTGGTCGTTTTGCAGACAACACACTCAAACTTTGCACCAAGAAATAGGGACTTGCTTTAAAAGTTTTTTTTAAAAGCCTTCATCTTCCGCAGATAAAATGAATGGAAAAAAACAGAATGTGAATTAAATTGTGGTTAAAATTATTACTTCGAACAATAAAAACATTTAAAACATTTTTCCATTCTAATTGGAATCTTAGACCCTAATGCTGTTTTTAAACCCTGCACTAATTTAGTAGGCTAAAACATTGCATATTATTCTTGCCTGTCGAGTATTTGAAATGGATCGCACAGCATATCTTTTGAAACAGCAAGTCTGACTGATTGTTATCAGAATTCTGCCACAGAAGAAAAGACTTGTGCTTCAGCCAAGGACGGAAGTCCCAGTACAGTTGCTTCTCCCTTCCGCAGCTAGCTCTTCTGATCTATCTCCCTGACAGCAAAGTCTGGATTGGGAATCGGCATGGCCTCTGGCAATAATCTTTCGGACAAAGGCATCTCTTAATCACACGCCAAAAACTCTGGCTTTTATAGGAATTTGGCCATTAATGTTTCAAAATTAAATCCGGGTTTGAGACTTTAGCTCCTTAGTCTTAACTATTATGTACACTTAACTCCACATATTTACATTAAAGGACATTGCCAGTTTTGCCTTGAACATTCATAAGGGGCTGCCATGATGGCAGGTGCGTAATTATGTGCGTAAGCAAGTACACTCAGACTACAATGGGGACCTCCATTGTGAAAATAAGAACTAGAACACGGGGGAGTAAGCAAAATGGGGACTGGGACGGACGTGCTGTGAAGAGCTCTAGGCTGAATGCCTGACACCATCCTGCCGAACAGCTACCCCTTTCCAGAAGGAACGCAGGCCCTCCAGATAGCACTCTAAGGTGGCCGGATGCAGCTCGAAGTAGCTGTGGGGCCTCGATGGCAGGCCAAGGTGCACGATTGAGGCGGGCTGCGGCTTCGTGTAATTCCTCATCCCGACTGGGCGGCGGCCTACATGGCTGCTTGGTACGGCAGATGCTGGCCCATTTCATATCTACCCGCGGACGCCTCACTTATATGACCTTGGTGGGGGCTACTTAACTCCACTGGAGAGCTGCAAAGCAACACTATGGCCTGGAGCATGCCACTGACAAAGGCTTCTGTGAGTTCTCTCTCCCGACACCTTAATCGAGCGGGCCCTGTGGTGCCACGGCTGAGACAGCCTTAGGCCCTTCCTGTACCTTCTCACCTCCCTCACCTCATCACGAACAGTTACAGGGGTGGGGGAGAATCAACAACTCCAACAGGGAGGGGTGTGGCTATCGCTGGGGGGCTGGATTACCCCCTCCACGTTTTTTTTTCTTTCTTCAAATTGCTGTGGGAAGTGAAGGGCTTCCCGTGGGGTTGAAGCCTGCTTTGCCTTCGCATTTCATTACAACTGCAGGAAGAATCCTACTCCCAGGGAAAAAGCATAGAGTAGGTGGAACATTGTCTGGCCCGTCACCCACTGAGCAGGGAGACACGACTTTCCTGGTAATTCCAATGTAATCCCACAGTTTAAGCAAGGCCTTGCGAATCTCAACTGGCTATGGGGCTCTTGTGCCAGAACTGTGTTGGGTACACACAGAGAGCACTAGACCCCCTTCATCATTGGTGACTCCGCAGCCATGATTAAGCAGTGTAACCATTTGTTCAGACTGTGTGGTTGGGGCACTCCGCCTCACTGCTGCCTCAGCCTCTGCAGGGCAAATGGATGGCGCTGCTGCCTGCTCTATGCCCAAACAGGAAGAAAGATTTGATGAACTCCTACAGCCTATCAAAGATGTCAAGTGATTCCCCCACTGTCCCTATGGACTTACAGACATTTTAAAGTGGGCAACAGCTAAGACCACTACCTGGCGGTCACTTGCGCTACAGCGAGGAATGGCGACACAGTGGGACACATCTAGACAAGTTGTCAGCAGAGGCAGAGAGGCAACCATCTTGTGACCCAGTGCATGCAGACTGCCATGCGCTTGTGTAGTTATTGGTGGTCGATTTATATATACCTTCAAGGGCTGGTGACACAACGGAGGTGACTCCGGGCCAGGCATTGGAGTCCTACCCCCAGCCCCCCCTCAACACTGTGATTATAGTTATACTCTCTCCTAAACACCCCCTTGGTTGCATCAGGAACCCCCCCCCCCCCGATCCTTTCGACACTGGAACATATAAAGAGAAGGAATTGCTGCTATTGGTTATGCCCCGTTCAGGCGCTGGCAAATTGTTTTTGGTTATTAGGAAAATCTGCTGTAGATCTTCTGACCCAAACCCAATAGCCTAGCGAATATGTAGGCCTTGTGCCCCGGGAAAGACTGAACATATCTGGGAACTGGAGATGTGAGGGAACTCAGAGGACTTTGGGTGCTAAACATATACTGTATAACTTTTATTGCTGCACTGTGAACCCAAACTACTCACCTGAATGTGTATGTATATACTTTAAAAACTCAATAAAGAACTACTATGGAAAAGAAAGACTAATAACACAAAATGTCCAAAATGTTTAACTGCTGATAAAACATGGAGGTGTCCATGTTTTATCAGCAGTTTACATGGAGGAGCAATCTCACACTTTTTAAGACCGATTTTACTTGAATAAAAACAGTATTTGTGAATGTATACAATTTATAAAATAAAAAAAATAAACTTTTGAAAATAAATGAGCAGATGAGAACTATCGTAGTGCAATACCAGTGCTAACAGGCCCACTGCAGAAGAGGAAACCAACTTAAGGATGAGTTCAAATACAAACTCACATCAAGTTAGCTTCAAAGTGAAATGAGTCTTGCATTTTAAAAAACAATTGGAGAGAAATTTTGCATCCTGTAAAGTTTGAACATAGAACATTTCAGACACCAGAGGTTTGGAACGAGTTGCCCGACAAACATCTTCCTTCCTTCCTCTTTTTCAGAGTTGTGAGCCTTGATGAAGAATATCATTACAACATGGGAGCTGTCCTCTCCCCTCCAAACGTGCCCCACATCCTGCCACTCACCCCTGTGTGGGCCAGAAGGGAGTGCATTTTCAGTCTGTTGAAATCTACAGACTCTAGTTCACCTTACCTAGCTGCTAAATGTGATTCATTTGAGTTCACCTCTTGAGGTGATGTGAGGAGTTTCATGAGGTGTCAGCAGAGCTAATTAGAAATTGAATGTCTATTAGATGTTCATTCTGATGGATAAATCAAACACTAAGATCTTCATCATATGGATATCTCCAGGCTCCAGACTGGATCTGGTAACTCTTGCAGTAGCTCATGGACATGTGCCACCATTGCAACTCGATCTCTCCTCTGGACACGATGACGTGGAGCCACATAAAGGAGCCCATGCGTGCTGATGCTAGCGGCAGTGTGCAGGGATGTCGCTCCTATAGATGACCGGTTTCGATCCTTGCTGTGAAGGTAGAAAGCAGACTTTGGTGACGGAACCTCACAATGTCTGCTTATGGTGCCTCAGGAGCAAGAATACCTCCAGGTCTCACAACAAGTATTCCTTGATGAGCCCAAAGGCCATCCAGACCGAGTGACGCCAAGCTCTGTCTTGGAACACAAGAAGTAAGATCAGTCGCCTTTAAAATCACCGGTGTCCTGTAGCTCCAACATGCAATTAAAAGACAAGTGTAAGGACAACTATTGAAAGAAACAAGAGACATGACTGATCTTCCTTGATATCCAGCTGCTCCTGGTCCAGTGGGAGGTTGCACAGTTTGTGGTTGTGACATCGACCTGGCCCTCAATGGCTAATACCAAACCAATACCAATATTGGAGCTTATGTGCCTGAGTTCCCTGGGCCTTTTATGAATCTACAGCAGGTTGTAGCTTTCAAGGAGGCCTTTCTACACCTATTTAAGTTTATTCCGGTTCCCTGTGGTGTATCTACCAGCCCCATGGACTCCTATGTGCCTCTAGTTGGACTTCTGCCCTTGCCAGAATGTGCTAACCATCCGCTCTGGATGCAAATGGAGAGAGGCAATCTTCCATTTCTTACCACCTCTACCAGTGACCACATATACAAGAATGAGGGACTGTGCTAGAAAGGGAAATTGTATAATATAAAAAACAGATACAGGACACTGCTGCTCTAAATAGTTATGTCTGCAGGACATAATGGATATCTAAAGGCAGAATATCTTTACTAACTTGCCATGGAGGTTCTGCACTTAACTGTAAAAGTGAGTTTATCTGCCTTAGCAAGCTCTCTTTAATCAACTCTCTGTAATTTGTTGTGGAACTGGCATGTTTAGTTTCTGGAATAACAAGAGATGAATATCTTAAATATGTATTCACTCAACGGTCACTGTGAGTATAAGAACTATCTCCGCTTTGTCATTATGTATTCTTTTGTAGAATATGAGTTATTGTTCTTATTTAAGTCTTGGGTCACAGCATAGAAATACTTTGCAATTCTTATCTTACCAACTCAAATACATTATGATTTTTACATATGTGCGTAGCATGAGCAAATAGATTCTTACTTAACAATCCTTCTTGGTCCTTCACAGGAAAAGTTTCAATAGTAATACAATAACCATAGTCATTAAGTGACCCCCAATAAATATTCAGATAGTTTAAAATTCCTTTCCAACCCCGAGCTCGACTTTCAGAAAAAAATGTTTGTATTCTCAGTGTTGTTCAACAAGTCCAATGAAGAAACTAAGCTGATGGATTTTTCTAAACTTAGATTCCTCATCTTCTGAATTTCCCCCAGCGCCTGACTGGATCTGTAACTCTTCACAGAAAATGCTCTTGCGTGCCCATAGGTGGTGCCATCGGTCTCCTCCAAGAATGTGACCATTTCCCTCACGAGATCTGTGTTGTGCTTACAAGGCTTTTGGAGCCTAGCCTGCTTTTGAGTTGATTCATTCTTGCTCTACAGTATTCATGGAAAGTAAATTTTCATGTGGAAATCACTTAGTTAAAAAGTGTCAGTGAGTTGCAAGTGCCAACAGTAGATGAACCTTTCTTTCAGGTACACAGGATAGAGCGGTCTTGAGAATAAATCCTCATTTTCTTCCTAACATGAATTCCCCACTAAATGTTTTTATTTTTTATTTATAAAGCGCACTATGCCTTGAGGCGTCAAGGTGCTACCAACAGAAAGGAGCTATCCACAGAAGTAACACTTATGGAAGAGAATATAACCAAGTCTTCAAATTCTTACAGAAGACCACGTGAGGGGTTAGACTGGCAATGTGGATTGGCAGTATATTTCACAATTTGGCAGCCGCCACCAAGAAGGTGCGGCCAACCCATCTCACTTTTCAAAACCTCGGAACAATTACCGAAGATGTTAGCTGCCTTTTAGGCACATACCATTGGAATGCTAACCTGATGGGAAGCGGTCCGTGATGGTGCAGTGCCCAATGGACCATGCACAATGCTTTGAAAATCACCCGCTTCCTCACAGGTAGCCAGTGTAGAAAACGCAAGCCCTCCCTCACTGACTGGCATTTGGGAATATTCAATATCAAATGGGCAACCGCGTATAGAACAACCTGGAGTTTGAATGAGGATTTATTGATATTCAAGTAGAGCATTGCAATAGTCAAGATGAGAGGTGATAATGCAGTGACCACTGCAGTTCTATGCTCCACACGGATAAAAGGAAGAATAGTTTTCAAAATTGTATAATCATAAAAATTTAATAATGAAAAAACAAGAACTTGTGGTCCTATTGTCCGAAGTATCAAAAGTGAGTTATCAAATTACTCCTAGTTTTTTTTTTTTTTTACAGAGGCAACAGGAGCAGTTAGGGGGCCTCAATTATCTGGCCTCCACAGCTCAGACCACAATCAATGCTGAGCCCCAAAAGACCAGGATCTGTCTTCTCCATATTCCGTTTCAGCCAGTTCTCCTTCATCCAAATCCCAATGTTCACCATGCAAAATTTGAATTACTTGGCCAAAGATATCATATCATCATACACTGAGACAATAATCTGGGAGTCATCCGTGTAAGACGAGACCTGGAACTCAAATGGCCACACCAGGGTTGCCAGAGGAGCTACATACAGATTAAACAAAGTGGAGCTGAGCAAAGGCCCCTGCGGCACCCCACAAGGGAGACAAAAGGGTTCCGCCATGAAGTCACTACAGCTGACAGTCTGAGCTCCGTTAGTAAGAAAGGACCCTCACTAAAGCCAGCGAGGTGCCCCTCACCCTCGCCCGGCGCAATCATTGCACCAAGCGGGAGGGGCAAACTGTTTCAAATGCTGCAGACAGACCCAGCATGACCAGGATAGCTGTCTCATCCTGGTCCAACTGACAACTAATGTTATCTGCTGCAGCTACTAAAGCCAATTCAGTGATGTGAACTCTATGGAAATCATTATGTGAGGGGTCCAGCAGGTTCTGTGTGAACATGAACTCGGCCAAAGTCCCATTGATATTTTTTTTTTAAAACATTGCCGGTGCAGGCTGAAGCGAAATCGGACGCATATTTCTTTTAATCTGGCTCCCCATTCTGCTTCTTTTTAATGGGAATGACAATAGCATCTTTCCAAATTTGAGGATAAACTCCTGAGCCAATTATCTGGTTATAGACTTTTCCCTTAAAAAGTAGTAATCAAGTCTGGGATCAGTTGAAGTACTCTAGGCGAGCAAGGATCCTCTGGGGAATCTGATTTCAAATGCATAAGTAGGGCTTCAGTTTGCATGCAGGATATGGGAGGAACAGTAGACAGAGGAGCCATGGGTTCCTTGGCTATGGGAACCTCCGAGTCCTCTCCAAAGGAAAAAAAATCCTCATCTTTCTGAAAATCAGAGAATATTTTAAAAAAAATTTATTTAAAATAATCTGTAACCTTGTTGCAAAAGCTTTGCAAATTCTCAGAGTTGTGGGGGGGGGAGGGGTTAGGAGCTCCTTCGCAAACTTAAAGTTAATTGGGGGTGTTGCTAGCAGCATTTAATTTCCTAGTTAAATAATATTTAGCATCAAAGATGACGCGTTTCTATATCGCCATTAACTTTGTGCTTAATTTTCTCTTTTGCACTGGGAGCAAGCCTCCACCTGTGTTCTTGCCTACGGCATTGTCTAAGCTCCTTTAAATCATCCGAGAACCATGGCGCAGATTCCTTAGCTCTCGTGGCCACCTTGGATTGCCACATTTTCAATAGCCGCAGATACCCAAGCATTGAAAGCCTCTGGCAAGGTAGCATGAGCAGTGTTCTTTGCCATCATATTTCCAATTAAGGTCCCCTCCAAATCTATTTAGGAGATTTTACTCCAACTTCTAAAGGATAGATGCTTGCCCTATATCCTCGCTTCTTCCATCTGCAATTTAAGGGTAAAAGTAATAGCGAAGTGTTCCGACCAACTAAGTGGAAGGGCCTTTCCAGTCTTCAAGATTGAGTGATTCACAAAAATTCCATCGATAGTATGGCCAGCCTCGTGAGTGGGAAGACTGACCAGTTGCGAGAACCCAGTTATTCATCAGTTCTAAAAATGTACTGACATCTTTACTTTTCTGATCTTCCGAATAAAGATTAAAATCGCCTAAAATGGTAAAAGTAGGGCTGGCAAAGAAGGGTTCAAGAGTTTGATCTCCGGAATCAATATACTGCGTACTAGCGCCAGGAGGACGATACACCAAAAGTCCAGAAAGGAAAAGCTTATTAGCTTTAAATCTAAACTGCACTATCTCGCAAATATCTTGTGTGTCAGCTCTAATACATTACAAGGTGTACTTCAGTCAATTTCTAGAGTGAGTTGCTACTCCCCCCCCTTTCGCAGGAGGCACGATCTAGTCTGACAATAGAATATCCCTGCCGAGTAGCTTCTACTAATTCTGGTCCCAACTCGTCCTTAGCCCAAGATTCAATCACGAATAAGCAGTTTAGTTCAAAGTTAACAATCAATTCATGTATTTCAGTGCTGTGTTTAACGATTGATCGTGCATTCAGCAGGGTGCAAAGAAGCTTATCCCGAGTTAGGCCTCCTTTTTCCTTATGTCTTCTCTTGTAATAGTGCGGGCGTTTCTGAGTCCAAAGCTAGCTTTGGGTGTCATTTGCAATGCAAACGTTTATGTGCCAGGGTGTTAGTAGGGTTAGAGATATCGCAAACCCCTTAACCCCATTTGGGAAACCGGCTTAAGTCCTCCCGGGAATAGTGCAGTCGCAGACCCCCAGGTGTCACACAGGCAGCATCCCTAGCACTGTCCAGGCGCGGACTGATGCAGACTGGCTTGCCTTGGATGCGTCTTTGGCGTGCCAGTGGTGTGTCCGCTCTTCAGCCTGCTTTTTATGTGCAATCGGACACATGAAATCAGCGCTACACCGCTGACCTCTTCTCAACTACTCAGTCTTGACTGCTTGGTCTAAGCCATATCGGCCACAGCCAAGCTGTTGCAAGGTGTTACAAGTCAGAGTGATTTAAAAATGTTTATGCAGCATCCATCCCCATTGAGCAGGCCTTCTCAAGTAAAGTAAACCTTTCATGCACTTCTCTGCCAAACCCAGAATCAAAAATAATTGACTCTATGGACATATGTTTTCTTCTTCCGGTTTGGCATTATGCTCCCCGAATGCAGGTTCTCATCCAGGGGATACTCATCAATAGTCATAATCTATGAATAATCCCCGCCCACGTGCGGGATCCCGGAGTATATAGAAATATATATATAAATATATATATACACATATGTGAAACATATACATGCAGCCTAAAAACAATTTCCAACATGGCAGAACTGCCGAAATTACATAGGTTTGCATTGTAAAACAAATACTCTCCTAACCCATAAGGAAAGGAGTACATTCACAGCATAATTGTGATATACCAATGCTTTATTGCCACAAGGAAAAACTTGTAATTGCAGGCATTCGCCTGTAGGCTGCATTGCAGAGTAATAATGAAAACAAGACAAAAAGAAAACTGGCACCTTGCCTTTAAGGCTTCCAAGGGTTAGGGTACCGTGCCTTTAAGGCCTGCCAGAGACCCTCTGCTCCCATCATGCACCACAGGTGACAGTTAGGTCAGTTCTTTTTTCCGGCTCCTTCTGTGAGGATCCTGGAGTTTTAGCTCTTCAGTTTTTGACTGAAAGATAATTTTTTGATATTTCCTTGGAAATTTTGACAGTTTCTGATACCTAGAGGTATATTCGGCTGGTTTTTGGCATTTTTTGTTCCAAAAATCTTTCCAGTCAGAATGCCTGCTTTATTTCGGAAATGTCCTTCCTGTGGCAAGAAGATGGCACTGTCAGATCCACACTCGGTGTGTATTGTGTGCCTTCCATCTTCACACAATCCTGACCAGTGTTATCATTGCCAGAAGTTTTCGAAGAGGACTCAGCGCGACAGAGAACGCATCAAGCTTCATGCCCTACTGGAGAGGGATAGAGATAGAGCTCCCTCTTCAAGTAAACACCGAGCACGGCATCGCTCCACCTCTCCTGAGTCCAGGAAGAAGCAGGTGCCTGAATGTTCGCCGTCGACGTCGAGATCGCCGTCGAAGAGGCCGAGACATTCTTCAACGTCAAGGGACAAGCCAAGTAAGTCGGCGCTCAGCACTTCAGGCTCGAAGGCTGTGGGTACTGAGAGACTGTCCAAAACTCCGTCGACGTCGAGGCTTCCGTCGACGTCGAGGCACACTCCGCCAACCTCGAGGGGATCGGCGTTGAGAGACTCGCCGGCGAAGACCATGCCGCGAGGAGACATACTGACGTCGAGGCATTCTCCGCCACCCTCAAGGGGGTCGACGTTGAGAGAGTCACCGTCGAAGGCCATGACGCGAGGGGACGTACCGACGTCGAGAGCATCGTCGAGGTCCCATCATTCGACGTCGAGGAGGTCGACGTCATCGAGGAGGTGGAGGTCGACGTCGAGATCCCCCCATCGGCGCCGTCAGGCTACATCTGGGCCCCCCCATCGACGTGGGCGGTCGACGTCGAGACCTGTTACTGATCATTCGCCGTCGAGGAGATCGGCGGCAGCGTCAAGGGCGACGTCGAGTCTCCCGTCGACGCCGACAGTCGGCGTCAAAATCCCCCCATCGACGTGGGCGGTCGACGTCGAGATCAAGATCACGCAGATCGACGACGAGGGTGACGCAGAACCTTGTCGACATCCCGTTCGACGTCAAGGCAGTCATCTCCAGGGCTGAATATTGTACAGATTTCACCAGAGAAATCTCCTACAGTTGCTGAAAAGAATCTTTGCAGCCTGTCCCCTCGCTGGCTGCAGGGGGTCGGAACAGGTGCCCGCAGAGGTCCGGGCTCGGACGACTACGCAACGAGACTTTCTAAGTCGCCTTCCAGAAGACCAAGGTCGCCTTCTACACGCCGATCTCGGTCAGGAGGTCGTCACAGCTCGCACGATCATCCACATAAGAGGAGGCGCAGAGCATCTTCTACCTGTTCTTCGTCTTCCATTCGGCACTACTCGCCAACTTTCTCATCTACACCACCTTCAAGGGTGTCTCCTATTGATGACATTGGGACTTTCTCTGACGTACTGGGCAGAGGAGCTAATAAACTAAACATCAGTTTATGTACTCCTGTGATCCCTACATCGATCATTTTCTAGACATTGCACCATCGTACAGCTCCCAGACCGCTGCTACCTCTGGTGCCAGGTTTTTAGAACCAGCCATGACCACGTTCCTTACTCCAGCCACAGTGGGATCAGTTCCGTCGAGGATTGCAAAGAAATACAAAGCTCCAGACCAGGATCCCTTGTTCCTTAGGTCTGATCCTCCGGCGGATTCAATCATTGTGGCAGCCGCCAGGAAAGCGCACTCCGCAGCCTCATCCGCTTCTGTTCCTCCAGAAAAGGACAGTAAACAAATGGACTCTTATGGCAGGAAGATGTGCAATACTTCGGCATCATCGATGAAGATTGCAAGTGCTTCAGCCCTTCTTGGGCGCTATGATAGGTCTCTTTGGGACTCCCTGTCTAGGTTTACCGACAAGCTTCCCAAAGAAGATAGACAAGACTTTCATGAAATCTTGCAAGAGGGCGGCTTAGTAGCCAATCAAGTCATCAGCGCGGCGGCTGACGCCTCAGATCTCGCCGCACACGGCTACTCACAGGGCATCTGTTCACGGCGCTCAGCGTGGTTGCGCCTCACAGGTCTAAAACCGGACGCCCAGAAGAAGATCCTAAACGTTCCTTTCAACGGCTCCTCCTTATTCGGTTCTCATGCTGATGAGGAGATGACAAAGATGAAGGCCGAGCTAGACAGTCAAAGCAGTTGGACTGGAGAAGCGGAAGGAGTTTCGAAAACGCTTCCGTCAGAACGACAAGCGGCCCTTCCAACAGAGGGTTCAAACCCCTCAATGGTCCTCCCAAAGCCAACAAAAGTTCCAATACCAGAACAAGCGTCCTGGCAGGGGCAGAGGGAACAATAAGCAACAGCAGTCCTCCTCCAAGCAGCCTCCTAAACAGTGAGACATTGCTTCCTCCGCACCCGTTTGCCACTCCGGTAGGAGAGGAGTATCGTCTTTCACCTGGAAGAGTGGGAAACAATAACAAAAGACAGATGGGTGCTGAATATTGTACAGCATGGTTACTTGCTGAGGTTCAAGACCCCTCCTCCGCAAGTTGCCCCTCACTTGACGTGCCTTCCTCAACACAATGTATTGTTACAGGGCGAAGTGTGTACCCTCCTCTCCAAAAGGCTATAGAAGAGGTCCCACCTCACCAGCGAAATCAAGGGGTATACTCACGGTACTTTCTGGTCCAAAAGCGAGGAGTAGCCAAAGAGTATAGGCCCATCCTCGACCTGCGCCTGCTGAACAGGTTTATAAGAAAAGAAAGATTTCGGATGCTAGCCCTGCACCAGATTTTCCCACATCTTCATCTGGGAGACTGGATGTGTGCCATCGACCTGCAGGACGCCTACTTTCACATTCCTGTTTCAGTGAAACATCGCAAGTTCCTCAGGTTCCAGGTGTCTCGTCAGCACGATCAGTACCGAGTACTTCCATTCGGACTCAAATCCGCTCCCCGGACGTTCTCCAAGTGCATGGCGGTGGTAGCCGCTTTCCTCCGCAAGAGGAAAATCTTCGTCTACCCCTACCTAGACGACTGGCTCCTGAAGAGTTCAACACCTTCTCTACTCCAGAGCCATCTCACTTACTGTCTCAACCTGCTTCACTCACTGGGGTTGCAAGTCAACTACAAGAAGTCAGTTCTCAACCCCACGCAGAAAATACATTATCTGGGCGCATCCCTAGACACCGCAACGGCAAGCGTGTGTCCTTCGGAGGAGAGGTTGTCCTCAATGTTGATCAAGTGCCGTGCACTTCTCAGCACTATACATCCCACAGCAAGGCAGGTGTCATCACTGCTGGGATCGATGGCCTCATGCATCTTCATTGTGCCAAATGCCAGGCTTTACATGCGGCCTCTACAGCAGTCCCTCGAAGATCAATGGACTCAGCACTCAGGCCGTTGGGAAGATCGTGTCTCTCTTCCTCAGGCGGCCAGGGACTCCATCAAATGGTGGATGAAACGTTCTCACCTTCTGCAAGGGGTCCCCTTCCACCAAGTACCCCCGACACAGACTGTAGTTACAGATGCCTCACTGCAGGGTTGGGGAGCGCACATGGGCCAGCTTCAGGTACAAGGTCTCTGGTCCGAGACAGAGAAAAGTTATCACATCAACTTTTTGGAGCTAAGGGCAGTCCATCTGGCTCTCAAGTCGCTGTACCCGTCCCTACAGTCCAGCTCCATTCAGATTCAGACAGACAATACAACAACAATGTACTATCTGAACAAGCAGGGAGGCACCAGGTCACGGGTCCTGTCTCTGGAGTCACAGACCATATGGAAGTGGCTTCTGGCGAGGAGTCTCACGATCGTAGCTGTTCACCTTCCAGGAACCTTGAACGTGCAGGCAGATGTTCTCAGCAGAGACTTCGTAGAAGCACACGACTGGGTGTTAAACGAAGAAGTCGCTCAGGACATTTTTCGGCAATGGGGAGTGCCAGACATCGACCTGTTCGCAGATGCGGCAAATACAAAATGCCCCGTCTTCGCGTCCAGATTCCCACAACAAGGATCACGGGGAATGCACTTTTGATAGGATGGTCGCAGACATTGCTGTACGCTTTTCCACCTCTCCCTCTGATCCCTGCGGTCATACAGAAGTTTTACAGGACCAATGCCAGAATGATCCTGATAGCACCAGAGTGTCCGCGCCAGTGGTGGTATCCGGATCTCCTGCAGCTGTCCGAAGTCCCACACCGGAGGCTTCCCTGTCAACCGGACCTGTTGACCAAGAACGAGGGAGAGTATTTTATCCCAACCTCTCGTCCCTGCGTTTGACTGCATGGCTCCTGAAGTCATCCAGTATGGACACTTAGACCTTCCTGCTGATTGTATGTCTATTCTCAAGGAAGCAAAGAGACCCTCCACTAGGAAATCTTATGCTTTCAAGTGGAAGAGATTCTACCTGTGGTGCAAGGACAACCAGTTTGATCCGACTAAAGGTCAGGAGCAAGTGATTCTTCCCTACTTGTTATACTTGGCAAAGTCAGGCCTGCAATATCCCTCCATCAGGGTTCACCTAGCTGCTATAACAGCTTACAGGAAGTCCCCGACCCAGGGTTCATTCTTTCAGATGCCAGTGGTAAAGGATTTTCTAGAGGTCTCAGGAAGGTTTACCCCCAGTGAGATCTCCCTCTCCTCCCTGGGAACTTAACATTGTGCTTACTGAAACTTATGGGTGCTCCTTTCGAGCCTATTCATAAGGCATCGTTGCAGCATTTGACCTGGAAGGCTGCTTTTTTGGTAGCCATCACTTCTGCACGCAGGGTGAGTGAGATTCAGGCCCTGTGCTGTGAGGCACCTTATACTGTTTTTCATGCCAATAGGGTGGTGCTACGTACACATCCGAGCTTCCTCCCGAAGGTGGTCTCGGATTTTCACATCAATCAGGTTATTACGCTGCCCACCTTCTTTCCTAAACCTTCAACTCCCCCCGAGAGATCATTACACTCTTTAGATCTCCGGAGAGTGCTGAAGTTTTACCTTGATAAAACTCACACACTTAGGAAGTCTGACCGGCTTTTTATTAACTACGGTTCTACTAACACCGGTCTAGCTGCATCTAAAAGATCCATCTCTCGATGGATTGTCTCTTGTATAGCTTTATCCTACCAGTTAGCTAACAAGACCTTACCAGGCAGACCTAAGCGCACTCTACCAGAGGGAAAGCCTCTACCACAGCTCTCCTTCGCAATGTGCCAATGTCTGAAATCTGTAAGGCAGCCACATGGCGGTCGGTTCATACCTTCACACGTCATTACTGTCTAGATTCTGATGCACAGGCCGATGCCCAGGTGGGGCAGGCCTCTTTGAGGAATTTGTTTGCATGATTGCAATTTGAATGTAATGTTCTGTATACTCCGTTGCTCGTCCGCAAGGTACTGGGTATGGGCTTGCTACTCTATTCATAGATTATGACTATTGATGAGTATCCCCTGGATGAGAAGGATTAGTTACTTACCTGTAATCCTAGTTCTCATCCAGGGGTATACTCATCATAGTCATAAGCGACCCTCCCTCCTCCCCGGACGAGCATCACTGGAGTTCTTCTATGTTATTGCATCCTCTACTCAGGTGTCTCTACATTATACACCGTCAAAAGAACTGACCTAACTGTCACCTGTGGTGCATGATGGGAGCAGAGGGTCTCTGGCAGGCCTTAAAGGCACGGTACCCTAACCCTTGGAAGCCTTAAAGGCAAGGTGCCAGTTTTCTTTTTGTCTTGTTTTCATTATTACTCTGCAATGCAGCCTACAGGCGAATGCCTGCAATTACAAGTTTTTCCTTGTGGCAATAAAGCATTGGTATATCACAATTATGCTGTGAATGTACTCCTTTCCTTATGGGTTAGGAGAGTATTTGTTTTACAATGCAAACCTATGTAATTTCGGCAGTTCTGCCATGTTGGAAATTGTTTTTAGGCTGCATGTATATGTTTCACATATGTGTATATATATTTATATATATATTTCTATATACTCCGGGATCCCGCACGTGGGCGGGGATTATTCATAGATTATGACTATGATGAGTATACCCCTGGATGAGAACTAGGATTACAGGTAAGTAACTAATCCTTATTTCCTGTGTCATAAGACTCGTGCTCTTTGGGACATAGTGCTTTGGGCATTGCCGGCCTTGCCGTAGAACATGCTCTGTACCTTTTCTTAGACATTAAATGATAGTATGCTGCAAAGTGTTTTTCACATTTTGGACTGTACACTGTGGATTCTGTTGCCTGTGCTTTGTTCATCTGTGTCCTCCTTAAGTGCCTGGATGCGTTACACTGGATTCTCAGGGTGATATCCAGGCTTTCCTAATGGACATGTCTTTTTTGTATCTCTAGGCTCCTTGGCGAGAAAGCTAATATAGCCTTGGAAAAATGTAAAGACAGCAGAGCTACGGCTGCTCTGAAAGATTGTTTCCCTACTTGCCTGTTCAGTCAACAATACAAGTTCAGACGATACTTGAAGGGTCTTTCTTACCGCATTTAACAGCTCTCCGACTACAGCAGCCCACACAGACTTTCGATTGTGGCAGAAGTAGGGGAGATTCTAAAGGGACGATGCTAGCAGCAGCTCTTCTCGTCCCATTCTTTTGCCTGGCACCATTGTCAAACATGTTTAATTTGCCTTCCACTCCGATGTTGAGACTGCTGGGTGGCAGAATCCACGTTTACTTGACCTTCTGGCTCTCCATCTCATATGACAAGTGGGTCCTTCTAATTATCTGTTTGTTATGCCCTAATATTTCTGGATGCACCTTCCCGTATTACCTCAGTTACACTGACGTCTGTTGATCATGCACTGATTCTGTCAGAAGTGATACCATTTCTTCAATCAAACTGTTACCAGAGACTGAATGAACTGTAGTGTTATTTTCTGTTATCCAGTATTGGGGTATCTTTCATAGATTCACATGCTTGAATCATTCCCCGTCGTCGAAGTGGGAGTCCCACGGAACATTGAATAAAGCAGTAATTAATAACTTCCATAGGCTATCATGGAGGCAACCATGTATTTAATAGCCCATCAACCTCCTTTTCTAAAAAAGGACCAAACTTAAACACAACCAATCAGCACCTAGCACCCTCTAGAAACTTCCCAAGAGAGGCTGAATCCCTCAGATTTTCACCGCACGTAGTGTGTGAAGGGAGTCTCCCTGAGCTCTGCTCAGTTCTTCAGATTTTCCAGATCAGTCTTGTTTCAAAAAGCACCTCGAGAGGGAATGTGCGAAGGAATTGGAAGAAGTGAAAAGTGGCATTCTGAATTCTGTCTTTAATTTAACTGACATTATTTTATCCAAGGCGGAAATGCAACTTTTATCTCTTGGTCTTTCCTTTTGTCCTGAACACCGCTTTTCATATAACGAGGCTAGGATCGATGTATTTAAGTTTATTAGGAAAATAAAGTTAATCAAATATTTTCAATTAAATACATTCACTAGCAAACCATCAGCTATTTTTCCTAGTTCAATCAACACCGATGTTACACTGCAAGTTAAAGATATACCCAACTTGCAGGTACTCCATGAACTAGCGCAGGAATCCAGTGGTGATGTTTCATCCCCTACCAGCCAAGACATTTGCCTTAAAAAGACAGCTCCAAGTCCTTTCTGTCCTAAGTCCACGTTTCTTCCATTGATGCCGAAAGATGCGGTGGATGTATTTAGTGACAGTCATTACTGAGTTGAAGTCTCTAAATAGAACGGTAACTCAAACTCAACGTCATAGGGACTATAGAAATACTCAGTACCATACCCTGATCGCCAAGCTTCAAAAGAATCAAGACCTTATTGTTAATAAATCTGATAAGGGCGGTAATACAGTTTTGTGGTCCCGTAAAGACTATTTGGCAGAAGCTGAACGTCATCTCTCAGACACTTTATGTTATAAAAATCGACTAAATTTGAGATGAGAGCAGCAGAAGACACAACACGTAAGAAAATTCATCAATGGAGGAGAAACGGTTTGTTAACCAAAGAAGAAATGAACTTTTTAAATATTGAACATCCTGTCACTCCTATGCTTTATTTCCTGCCTAAAGTACACAAAAGATCACTCCAGTACCAGGTCGTCCAATCATTTCGGCTCAGGGCAGTATGAATGAAAATCTCTCTAAATATGTAGATTTCTTTTTGCAACCGCATGTGACCTCATTACCATCATATATAAGAGATACTACTGATTTTTTCAATCAGATTAAGAATGTAATTTGGTGTCCTAATTATCTATTAGTGGTCATGGACATTGAATCGCTTTATACAAGCATTAATCACTCGAATGGCTTGAATGCAACCCGACACTTCTTGGAGAACAGGGATATTAATATGAAGGAACATAATGATATGCTGTTGGAAATAATTGAACTATGTTTAATGACTAACTATTTTTTATTTCAGAATGAAATACACCATCAAGTGCGTGGTGTGGCGATGGGGGCATGTTTCTCCCCCAGTTATTCATGTTTGCATGTAGGCTGGTGGGAGAAGCATGTCCTCAGAGCCGAACACCAGCACTGGTGTAGTCACATAGTTCATTATTGGCGCTACATCGATGACATATGTTTGGTCTGGAATGGCACAAAGGAGGAGGCTGTGAAGTTTGTGAGTGATATTAACTTAAATGATTTGAATTTGAGGTTCACTGCCTCCATAGATAGCTCCAGTGTTGAATTTCTTGATGTTCTGCTGTATATACAGGAAGGTATGTTACATACGAAGTTACACAGAAAAACCACCGCTGGTAACTCGATTTTACATGCAGAAAGCGCACATCCTCGCCATTTAATTAACAGCATACCATATGGTGAATTCATTCGGATTCGGAGAATCTGTAGTTCTGAAGCTGTCTCTATTGAATGTCAGAGGGAATCATTCTGTAGATTTCTTGATAGGGGCTATAAGAAACATGTTTTAACTTTAGCATTGAATAAAGCCAATAGCTTGCAAAGAGATGTGTTGCTTCAGCCTAAATGCAATAATACTGCTAACAAAAATCCATTGAATGAAGGGGTACATTCTATTCGTTTAATAACTACATTCAGTGCACAAGAGGATACCATACGTAAGATTATTTATTCAGAATGGCCTATTGTATTGACCGATAACATTCTTGGTCCTATTCTTCCTAGTCTGCCTGCTATCACTTTTAGAAGGGCTCCCTCTATGAGGGATGCACTTGTGAAACCAATGTTAGAGGTTAGGCCCAAAGGTACCTGACTGTCTAAAAAGGTTTTTTTAAATGTAATTCCTGCCGTGCTTGCACGTTTGCTAAGAACGGTACCCATTATAATACAGCATTTAGTGAGAGGGAGATAGCCATTCAAGAATATCTTACTTGCCGCACTGAATATGCCATTTATAAATTGAAATGCACCTGTAACCTAGAATATGTTGGCAGCACCAAACTCCCAGTACATAAACGCATCCTACAACACATAAGGGCAATTGTGAATTCTGACCATAACTATCCGGTCGCCAGACATTTGAAATCAGTTCACGACAACAAACTGAAGGATCTGGAATACACAGTTTTAGGGTCAGTTCCAAACCCCGGACGGGGAGGAAATTGAGATAAGCTATTAAGGCAACGTGAATCACATTTCATTTTAGCTCTCGACACGAGTCCCTAATGGTTTGAATATGAGTGAGGATTTGCATAATTTTTTATAACTTTTTATGATGCTAATTTAAGTTTCTTCACTCATTTTTAGGATGCGTATTCTGTTTGTGTAGCGATTTCATCATGTGTCTGGATTTATTTATTCAATTTTATGCTTACTGACATTGTGTTTTTATCTGTGAACTTGATACTATGTGTTGCACTTGCACTTTATGATCATTTAGGCTTAAATGATTTAGGGTTTTTCCCCAAGCTGCTAGTGAACCAGTATTTTGCACAGCGCAATTTTGCACTTTTATCACTTTGCACTTATTTTTAATACAGACTTTTTAACTTTTTTGGCATTAAGTTGAGTTATTTGTTGACCTGGCATTTGGTACAACTTAATTTTATCCAGTTTGATTTTTTTAGTAGCCGGTCATTAGAAATTTGACCGTTTGAGATATTTGTTTGCATTAGCACTTTAATATGTAATAACTAATATATGCTGCTATATCAACTGGTGTACCATTTGTATTCAAATGCTTTAAATTGATTTTCTAGGTTTCTTTACATGCCTGTAATGTTTAGAGATGATTTCATTGATTTCTAGTCACATCATGTTTCCACGATATTATTTGTAGAGAGGTGTAATTTCTTTTGTCATTTTTATTGGGCACTTGCCCATGATTTGATGAAAATGATTTTAAACTTTATTCTGGTTGATATCACGAGTGGTTTTACTAAATTGATTACATTGCTAAAAACTGTATTTTGGATGTATTTTTACCACCCTTATGAAGAGTTTTTTTCATCATACTCTTTCTTAGTGTATTGACATGATTATGTATTTTAACAGTGGATTTTTGATTGACACAATGCTATAGTCTGTTTTTTACACAACTGAGCCAGGCGAGTTTGTGTTTATAGGTGGTTGTGCACATTTTCACGTTTTTAAATAAAATCGTCACTAAGAGGAGACGCATCATGTGATCAAGCTCCCAGTGAGGAGCGAAACGCGTCATGGCAGGCACTGTTCCTGTGGTGATTTTTGGTTTTAATCTCCAATAAATTTGACACTGCTTCACCCACCTATGTTGTGTGGGAGTCCGTGATTTCCTGAACTGTATCGAGGTCCGTGCCTGGTGTTCCGCAGGATTGTGGACAGGACTTTCGTGTATATATATATATATATATATCTGATAAGAAGGGACTATTTAGTCCTTGTAAATCCTGTGGGAAGAAGAGAGTGCACATTGATGATGCCCACAAAGATTGCATCTATTGCCTCTATCCAAATCATGAGGCAAAACAATGTAAAATATGCCGCACTTTCTCAACTAAGACCCTTAGAGACAGAGAGGGCAGACTTTTATTGTGGCTGAAGAAGCAAGGGATTTCATCAGATGAGAGCGACACGTCCTCAAACTCATATGAGGCCTAGGTCGCCAGAGGGTCAGCCTGAAGAGAGCAGGAAACATTCTAAAGTCTCATCTGACCAGAGAATCTCAAAAAAAGGAGAAACAGCCTAAGGTCTCCTCAGAGATAACTTCCCCTCATTCTTCTGGGACATCTAAGGAAAAGCCGGAATCTTCAGGTCATTCCGGGCACAAATTCAGTCTCAAGTCCTCATCGGGGTCAAGCTCACCGTCGATGCCTGTCACTTTAGCAACACCGACGACGACAACTCTATCGTCGTCGAGACCGTCGACGGCACTGACTACCTCGACGGCGAGTATAAAAGGTTCTATACCGTCAGCATCACTGTTATCATCGACAAAGACACCACTGTCGACTAAAGTTTCATCATCGACGAGACCGTAGACGAAGACTTCATCGTCGACAAAGATCCTACGACACTTTCATCATCCATGAAGGCTACATCGTCGACGACAACTCCACCGTTGACGGCATCTCTGCCGTCGACGACGACTCCGTCGCTGATAATTCCACCGTTGACGGCAATTTCGCAGATGGAGATAATTCCACCATCGATGGCCTCGACGACGGCATCGTCGACTATCATTCCAATATCGTCTACGGACCCGTTAACTCCGTTCCTGCAATCTCCACCATCTAGATTGCCTAACTTGAATTCCAGACAAAGGTTTCTCCACTGCCTCCAAGTCTTCTGGTAGATGTAGAGGAAACTGATGGTCCATTTGGGACTGCGCATAGCCCTTCCTAACAATGTAAAGTGTCAGGATGAGGACTATTACGATGAAGAGCAGTACTATCAACAATATCCTGTCCCTCATGCACAGTTTCATCAGTTCAGATATTATGAACAGCCGAGGCAAGAACCTGCTCAGCTGCCTTCGTCCCTAATATTGGACTTACAAAACATGCTGGCGGATTACAAAAGGATATTTCCTCCTCAAGAGGACCACGTCACAGTGCCCCCTCCTCCACCGGTGGCTCCTCTGACACCACCACCACCACCTCCTCCTGCCACGCCTAGACGGACGCCACGTTCTATAATTCCTCTACCTCCTAGAGAGGATCCTACCACTTCGGAAGAAGAGCCGGAGGAGGGAGAAAATCATGATCCTCCTCCGCCTTCGGATGAATAGGATGACTATATAGTACCAACACCATCCCCACCTCCTCCTCGTCGTCCTTCAGACTCCCCTCCGGAGGATATTGGAGGTTTTCATAACCTAATGGATAGAGCTACGACCAGATTCCACCTGCCCACAATTGTAAAACACTCATATTGCTTTCTTTATGATTTTAAAGAGCAATCAAGGAAGTCAATCAGGTCAATACCTATCCTAGACTATATCTGGCAAGAGGGTATTAAAGTAATGAAGGCGCCATCTTCTGTGGTTCCGGTGCTACCAAGACTGGACAAGAAATACAGGGCACCGGAGGATTCCCCTGCATGTCTCTCAGGTCACCCCAAACCGGACTCTGTGATTTCCCAGACAGCCCAAAGGAGATCGAAAAACCCATCTTTTCCCATCACATCTCCACCTGATAAAGCGGGTCGCCATTTAGACTCCATTGGAAAAAGATTTCCTCAATGGCGGCAATCTCTGTTAGAGCTTCAAATGCATTGGCCATCCTAGGCCGCTACGATCCGCAAATGTGGTCCGATATAGGAACAATGAGAGATCTTATTCCAGAGGAAAGTAAGGAGTTTAATAAAATCCTTGCAGAGGGAGAACGTACAGCGACCGAAATCATAGATTGCACTATGAATATAGCCACTACAAGCTTTCGCCAACCATCTGGTGCGGCCATTTTAAGACGTCAGGGGTGGCTAAGGGCAACATCTTTTCGCCTAGAAGTACAGTCAAAAATTCTCGACATGGCTTACAACGGAGATAGCCTATTCGGCAATCACATAGATAAAGCTCTCACAACAATAAAGAAAGATACGGATACTGCCAAAGCGCTAGGTACCCTTCAGTACCGTAAAGTGCCCTTTGGGGGGGCTCAAGGTCGTGGCTTTTCTGGATACAGAGGAAACTAAAAACGTACCCAGACTTACCAATCATACCAAGCACAATATTGCCAAGGATACCAACAACAATCCTTCCGACAAGCAACAACAGCTGGTTTCTCCAGACAGGGCTCCCGACGAAAGCCAACGTCCCAAACCCGTGACTCAGGTCACAAACAGTGATCACAACAGGGTACCATTTACTTTTTCCTCCTTCCCAACCGGTGCAAAGATTTCCAGACATATCCATCAGTGGCGCAATATCACATCAGACAAGTGGGTACTGGACCTCATCTCTTATGGCCAAACTCTGGAATTTACCCAAATCCCTCCTATCTCTCCACCCAGGGGATCGCACCCCCCTCGTCTTCTTACTCAAAAAGAAAGCAAAGATTATGCTCCAGAAAGGGGCAATAGAAAGAGTCCCATTTCCTCAGAGAAGGAAAGGTTTTTACTCCCGCTTCCTTATTCGCAAAAAATCGAAAGAGTGGAGACCTATCTTGGACCTCAGGAAATTAAACAAATTCCTCAAAAGTCAAGCATTCAGGCTGGTCACACTCTCCAACATCCTGCGACGCCTCAACAGCGGAGATTTCATGACTTCATTGGATCTAGAGGACGCGTATTTTCACGTTCCTATACATCCCAAACACAGAAAATTCCTCTGATTCACAGTGGCTGGTACCCACTATCAGTTTCGAGTCCTTCCCTTTGGCCTCAAATCGGCTCCACAAATTTTTACGAAGTTCCTGGCTCCAGTGGCAGCTGCCTTGCGGAACCAGGGTCATCAAGTATTCCCATACTTAGACGATTGGCAGCTGAAAGCCCCATCAGCTCGTCTAGCAAAGGCTGCCACAGACTATTGTTTACTTCTGTTCCACAAATTAGGACTCTCGATAAAACAACAGAAATTATCAATCTCTCCAAGTCAGACAATGACATTTTTAGGAGCCAACTTGAACACCATTCAAAACAAAGCTTTCCTCTCCCAGGAAAGACATGAGCGGTTACAAGCGTTGGCACTCAAACTTTCCAGAAAAGAGTATGCTTCTGTGAGAATATTCAAGTCTCTACTGGGAATGCTCTCCTCTGCAATTGACCTGGTGCCACTAGCGCGCCTACATATGAGACTTCTCCAAGAAGAACTTCAATGCCAACGGGTTCAAACCACGGGATCTTTCGACGACGTGATAACTATCACCCCAAGCATGAAGGAGGCATTCGAATGGTGGACACTGGAATCACATCTGTCCCAGGGCCTTTCCTTTCTGCCAGTTATCCCAAAATTCATAGTGACAACCGATGCTTCTATGGAAGGTTGGGGAGGGCATCTGCAGGATCTGCAGATTCAAGGAAAGTGGTCCTCGATTCAACGTCAAATGCATATAAACAGGCTGGAGTTGAAAGCCATTTTTCTATCCCTTCAGGCTGTCCTTCCTCGAATAAAAGACTCATCGGTTTTGATCCGTACGGACAACACCACAAGCATGTTTTATATCAACAAACCAGGAGGAACCAAATCCCTCTCTCTCACAGGGCGCCCAGCAACTATGGAGCTGGTTGACACTTCACGGAATATCCCTAACAGCGGAGCATGTTCCAGGACTTCGGAATACCTTGGCAGATGCTTTGAGCAGAACCAAAGACAGTTGCCACGAATGGGAACTAGAGCAAAACCAACTAGACCGGATCTTTGCAGTCTGGGGAAAGCCATCATTGGATCTGTTTGTGACTCCAATCAACTCCAAATGCCGCTTCTTTGCAAGCAGATTCCCTCTCCCAAACTCTTGAGGGAATGCCCTTTTAATGCGCTGGTCAGGAATATATGCATATGCTTTTCACCCCATTCCACTGATACCCAGAGTCCTCACGAAAATTAAATGGGAACACTGTCGCCTTCTTCTAATAGCCCCCAGGTGGCCCAGACAGCATTGGTACACAGAACTTCTCCTTCTCTCGGAAGCTCAACCCATCCGCCTGTTACCAACACCAACTCTATTGACCAGGAACCAGGATCAGATATGTCATCCGGAGCCAGCGACTCTTCAGTTACATGCGTGGCTCCTGAATTCTTCGAATTTAAGGATCTGACCATTACGCAAGAATGCAAAGACAGTATCGCTAGGTCGCGTGCTGACCGCACCAATAAGTCGTACAGACTGAAATGGAAGCGATTTTGTCTATGGTGCAAGCGTAGTAAAGTGCATCCATATCGCTCTGCTCCAGAAAAAGTACTACCATATTTGCTATCCTTAGCAAACTCTGGATTGGCATACTCTTCAGTAAAAGTTCACCTCGCGGCTATATCTAGATATAGACGCTCATCGAAATACCCATCCTTATGCTCTTCAAGAATCGTACAGCAATTCATGAAAGGACCGTTTCGAACTTTCCCAACTATCCGAGCTCCGCCCCCGAAGTGGCACTTAAACGTAGTCCTATCGCAATTACTGAAACAACCCTTTGAGCCCATCCATAAGGCAGATATAAAATATTTAACATGGAAAGTGGCTCTTCTATTAGCCCTCACATCCTCGAGAAGGGTTAGTGAAATACAAGCTTTTACCAAGTGCATCCATTCCTGCGCTTTACGGACGAAATGGTCATTCTCAGGACAAACCGTAAATTCATCCCTAAGGTTCCCTCTCCATTTCATTTGAACGAACCAGTCATTTTAAGAACTTTCTTCCTGAATCCGTCTACTCATGCAGAAAGAATGCTACACACTGTAGACGTCAAAAGAGGTCTTAAATTTTACTTACAAAGGACTAAATCTATACGCAAAACAGATCAGCTATTCGTAGCCTATGGGCAAGGCTGCCAGGGCATTGCAGTTTCTAAAACTACTATCGCCAGATGGATAGCAAGCACAATCCATTTTTGTCACGATAAAGTTGGCAAACCATTGTCAAGGACAGTGAAAGCGCACTCCACCCGGGCAGTCTCCACATCGGCTGCTATGTTTGCTGGAGTACCGCTAGAAAAGATCTGTAGAGCTGCAACGTGGAAGTCAACACATACGTTTACGCAGCATTACTGCCTGAAATCAACGCAGCGGGCTGACGCAGCCGTAGGATAGGCAGTGCTATGAAATTTATTTCAATAAATAAGGTAAGCCTCTAAGTTGAGGATTTATATCCCTTAAAAAAAAAAAAAAGAGGAATGTATGTGTTTTTTATGGTTTTAAGTCGTATAGTTTAATGACAATATAAATATTTGATACAGACCATTGCCTTTATTTGCATTCTCAGCACCAGCACTTTTGCAAAAACCGTTTTGTGTATACATTGGAAGATACTAGCACTACCCACCGTCCACTATAAGTGCTTACTAGATAGATATAACTGCTTACTATTCTGATTCAAGCATGTGAATCTATGAAAGATACCCCAATACTGGATAAGAAATAAGTTACTTACCTGTAACTGCAGTTATCCAGTATTGGTATCCTTCATAGATTCACATGCAACCCACCCTCCTCCCCGGAGAGGCTCCTCTGGCATTACAGTACTACTAGCCACACTTGTGCTGGAAAATCTGAGGGAAGGTTCTAGAGGGTGCTAGGTGCTGATTGGTTGTGTTTAAGTTTGGTCGTTTTTTAGAAAAGGAGGTTGATAGGCTATTAAATACATGGTTGCCTCCATGATAGCCTATGGAAGTTATTTATTACTGCTTTATTTAATGTACCGTGGGACTCCCACTTCGACGGGGAATGATTCAAGCATGTGAATCTATGAAAGATACCAATACTGGATAACTGCAGTTACAGGTAAGTAACTTACTTCTTCCCCAAGAAGAGCAAGGGACCAAGTCTGATTCTAGACATCAGACTCTTGAGCTCCTTCATCAAGAGGAAGACGTTCAAGAAGACATTTGCTCAGGTTCTCTAGGCCTTGGATACCATGGTCTGAATTGTGTATTCTTGGACCTACAGGAGGCATACGTCCATGTACCAGAACTTCAGCCCCACAGAAAGTACCTCTGCTTTGGTGTGGGATCAGACCTCTTTTACCTTACTGTACTATCCTTTGGTCTTACATTGGCTTATTGAGTCTTTACTAACTTCATGTCAGTGGTTGTGGCACATATTTGCAGGTTGATATGCATGTATTCCTTTAACTTGATGACTGTCTTCAGAAGGGGGCTCTCCACAATATCAGACCACGTACAGACAATGGTGTCATTGCTGCCCACCCTGCGGTTCTCCATCAATGGGCACAAATCTCATCTTCAGACAGTGCAGATATTTGGGGCCATTCTGCACACTGTTGCCCTGAACCTTCCCTCAAATCAAGCCCATGATGTTCAACCTATGATCCCAATGATTTGGTCAAGAGCTTCTGTTCTGGCCTTGATTGTTCTGAACTGCTTAGTCTCTTCGAATCCTGCTGATGCCTCATGCCTATTGTGTTGTCATATGCAGGCTCTTCAATTGAGTCTGCGGCTGCAATGGGCCCAGTACTGGTGGCACCTTTTGGCCTGAATGTGCAATTCTGTTGAGGTGGTTCAAGAACTGCAGTGGTAGATGAGCGCTGCCAATCTGATGTGCAGCATGTTGTTTTCCTTGCCCCCTACATCTCACATTAGTAATAGAAGCATCATCTCTGGGCTGGTAAGGCCCCCTCCGTGAGGTGAAGATCAGAGTTCTCTGGTCATAAACGGAGCAGCATCACCACACAAATGTTCTGGAGCTACAAGCCATCTGGCTGCTCCTATAAGGCTTTCAGCCTTTCATCAGGGGCAGGTCAATCCAGTTACTGACTGACAACATGATTATCAAGTGGTACTGCAACAAGTAGGTCGAGGTGAGAGTTTGTGCACTTGAGCTCAGAAAGTTAACTTCTCGATAATGAGTAATGGCTGCATCCGCAGGTTACATGCAGTATTTTCACCCAGTGTAGCCATCATTGTTCAAATCACACATGTTTTTTGAAAGGGCTTTCACTTTTGTTAACCTCCATTATGCCTTAATGAGACTTCAGTTTGGTTCGAAAGTGTTTGACGTGTACTCTTTTGAGCATCGTTCTATTTGCTCTTTGAAACTCTTAACTCTGAAGACTGATTCTCATTCCCATCACTTTTGTGCTTTGTCAGTGAGCTGCAGACCTCAGTTCAGCATTCATAGAGTACCATTGTTGATAAACTGATACTTAACAAGCATCGGATATTTTATATATTGACATGCTTAAATGAATTTTCTTCATTAGGGGGGGGGGTCGGTCTCTGGTAATTTTAAATAGCCTCAAACAGTGTTAAAATGTCCTTTGCACTAAACAAACATTTGTTTAATCTACCTCGTTTGGAAAAACCCAAACTTTTAAGCCACTGAGGTGGAAGCGCAGGGCTTTTCTAACCCAGAGGCCACCGTTGTCCGATATCTTAAGCAAGTCGTGTACATGGAGTCCAAGAGAAGAACTCTTCTCTAACCTCTGTGTGACCTTATCTGGCTACAGCCTGTTTTTTGTCTGGTCATCCGGTCCCAGGATGCTTGTTTCCGGTCCAGGGAAGACATGGTTTGGCAGTTCGGGCTGGACTGTTCCCATGAGGCACAGGGTCAGACTGATTTGCATATGGCCATGTCTGAACTGGGGTGGTGGAGTGAGCTAAAGAATGATGATGGATTAAACCCAGATCAGTTGACTGGGGGTGAGTGTTTGATTTGCTCTAACGCTCCGACCATCATCCCCTTTGGTATCGCTTTGTTCGCCCTAAGTTGGCAGGGTATGCCCAGACGTGGGTCCCTTGCTCACTTTGCCACTGGATTCAAGATAGCCTGGCTGATGAGGGTTTTGAACCCGAAACCGGTCCCAGGATGCTTGTTTCCGGTCCAGGGAAGACATGGCTTGGCAGTTCGGGTTGGACTGTTCCCATGAGGCACAGGGTCAGACTGATTTGCATATGGCCATGTCTGAACTGGGGTGGTGGAGTGAGCTAAAGAATGATGATGGATTAAACTCAGATCAGTTGACTGGGGGTGAGTGTTTGATTTGCTCTAACGCTCCGTCCATCATCCCCTTTGGTATCGCTTCTGTGGACTTCAACCAGTCTTTACTTCAGCTTTCAGTGTACTGTGGGTTGTTTTTCTGTGGAGAATCCATCTTCTGGGCCTGGGGACCCTTTCTCTTTCACCAACTACCACAATGACTGAGAAGGCAAAGAATCTCTTTTCAAATCCTGTTCTGACTGTGGGTGGAATAATACCTACACTGCCCACCCTCCAATCAATACATTTACTGTCTTCATCCAACGCACAAAGCACTTTGCCATGATATTTGTAAAACCAACCCATCCAAACATTTAAATGATAACGAAAAGAGACTGACACTATATTTACTAGAAAGAAGGAAAATTCTCCCTACCAGAGTGGATGCCCTCACCTCTGGGTATGATTCAGTGAAAGTGCTCCACAAAGTACTTCTACAAAGGCGGAGCAAAACAAAGGAAACCTGGATTGTCCAGAGCACTTGAATCCACCTGCAGGAAAACCTTCCAAGAAGGGCAAAGATTATTCAATGCAAAAACATATTTGAAAATTCAGCTCCTATGAAGTGCTATCACAACTGCCATTCTCACCATCCACAACAAAGCCTTTTTCGATGAAGGCCTCCTTGTTCTGGACCACACCTCTGACAGCAACTCCATTATAGCCTTTAGTATGAAGCCTCTTCTATGTCGATCAAAAGTATTGTCGACGATGGCACCAAGAATGACTGTAATCCCACTGTTGATGACCCCATCGACAATGAGCCAGATAGTGATCTTATTGATGGCAATACAGGCGTCACTGTAAACTATAGACCAAGCGACAGCATCTCGTCATCTACCCTCTCCATTTGATGAAGAGGTCTACAAGAGGAGGAGGAAGGTCAAAGAAGAGAAATTGCCAGTCTCAGAATTTTTTGTTGAAAAATAATCTCATCGTATGGTTCACAATTCTGCTACAGTGATGCAAATACTTGAGGCATTTATGGCGACAATACAGCAGACGAGAGACAATTTCTTAGACTAATACCTACAGCGTGCCGACCGTCGTCCTTGGTTAACCATGCCACCACCTCCTCCATGTCTGCCTTCACTTCCTCCACCTCATCTGCAACCTCTGGGGATGGAGGCATCAGCAGAGTCTCCTCCAGTGCCTGCATCTCTGATCCCACCAGCTCCTAGGGATATGGGAGAACAGGACACGCCTAACTCTGAACAGTTGCTGGAGATGGAGAAAAAACAGGAGGACTACAAACTCGAATGGGAATACTGCTTATTACTAAAGCAAAGATCCAGCTCTCCTATTCGACGTTCTTCCCCTTCAGAAGACCTAGCTCGTTTTCATGCGTTGCTAGAATGAGCTGCTAAGGTGCAGGTACAGTCTTGTAAGGCAGCAACATTTTTTTATATTCTAAACTACTTATCGTCAGAAGGCCATAAGTTAATGAAGATAACAGTTACTGTACTAGTGGTTGTGCCCCACTTGGGGAAAAAGTAGAGGGCTCCAGAATCTACCCCAGCCTATTTAATGGGCCACCCAAAGCAGGACTCCATCATAGTAGCAGGAGCACAAAAGGCACTCAAGAAATCTGGTCTCACCGGCTTCTGTACCACCGGGCAGAGATGTCTGACAGATGGACAGCATGAGCTTCGGGTCCAATCAGTGAATGCTTCTTCTTTAAACACAATAAGACACAATAATTCAAATTGGGAAAACAATTGTGTGACAGCAATGCAAATGAATGTATTCTATCATGAATACAATCCCAGTTGAACTATAACATTAGCCATGAATGTTTTTCCTATGTATTCATATCTATACATACATTCATGGTGTATAAACATATAACCTGTGCTTAGTGCTCGTGGTCACACAGTAAAGAGCATATAGGAAAACATAAAGGTGTGTATAAAACAAGAAGTTGTCAGTAAAACAGTAGTGATACTGGATTGCTGAGTATTCATTGAAAGCCATCTGTATAAATCCAGTATATTTTTATATATTTCTAAATACCTTGGTACTCCAAGATCTTCATATCTTACAAACGGAGACCACCAAGCATTCAACACAAGTAAGCTTATTTTATTTATGGTGACCGTTCATACAAGGATCATCAATAGAGTACATACCCAATTAAACATTCTTTCTCATCCAGATTCTAGCCCTTAAATAGGAGTATATAATGCCCCTCCATATGAGTTAGCAACACCTTACTTGTACATATACCATCATCGGACCCATTTATACTTTCGGTTTCAGAAGGCTGTACTCTTGAATCTTTCTGTTCTGATGATGACCCTCTGTTTGTGGGTCCTATTTTTACAACTTATTTCTTTTGCTGGATTTATACAAAGGACTTTCAATGAACACTCCGCAACACAGTGTTTTCTACTGTTCCATTGCTGCCTTCTTGTATTATACATACCTTTGTATCCCTACAGGTTCTTCACTGTGTGGTCACTTGAGCACTGGTTGTATGTATACACTAATGTATTTGAATATCATGGATATGTATACATATGAGAATAACCATTGATGGCTGATGTCATTGTTTAACTGTGATTGTTCAATGTCAACATAAATTATTTTGCATTATTGTCACACAATCATTTTTTCCCACTGAGAGCCATTGTGCCTTATGTTTATTGGCCATGCTTCTAGGGGCCCCCCCGTTTCATATTTCCCCATATTCTTTAAAAGCGGCAAAGGACTTGGCAATCCCTGGTCGTTACAATTGTCTGTTGTGACATATCAACTTGCATCTAATTGGATTCCAGAAGGCAGGAGGGAAGAAGCCAAGGCTATAACCTCTGTAGGAGAAAAGGCACTGCCAGCCATCATAGATGCATCCATGGATGCATCCAATGCAGGTTTCTCCGAGCTTGCATGAGCAGGAGTCTTAAAGACAGGGATGGTAATGCTGCACAGCCTTTCAACTGGAGGTCCAATCCAAAACTTTGGATAGGCCTCTTCGACAGACCAACATTATTCATAAAATGAGTGGATGACGCCTTATAAAATATAGAAGCGGACGCTGACACCATCCGATCCCTGCAAGATTTGCAGTGGGAATACAACTAGGGCTAAACAGCTGGCATCAATTGTTTCTTTTGCAAAGCTATGGCAGGAACTCTGGTAAGAGGAGTGTATCCCAGCCATGCACCCAAGACAACCACATGAGAGCTTGACTTTCCCGAGCCACCTCCCCCACTTTGGTATCCATAACATTGGACTACTGGATACTGCAGATTGTACATTTGGAACACACCATAGTTTGTACAAAAAAACACAATCGTCCACCCAGAAAGGAGTATAATTTACGGTTGTGGAAGCAGGACCCTGGGTTCCATTTTGGGAAGCTCAGGCCTTCCTGGTGAAGACCTGGAGTAGAGGAATACAGATGTGTATTCCTGCACTCCAGTGAGCTGGGTGGGACCTACTCGAAGGTAGAGAGCTACTCCCCTTGTTCTCCAGTATTGGATCTTTCATAGATTCACATGCTTGAATCATTCCCCATCGTCGAAGTGAGAGTCCCACGGTATCATAGTATAACAGTATGTAATGGTATCATAGGCTATAATGGCAATGCAAAGCCCATCTATTTCCAAACTTGAACTATAACCAATCAGATGATGGCACTCTCCAGAACACTCCAAACATAGGCCTAGCCCCTCAGATTTTCTACCGCAAGTCATGTGAAGGGAGTCTGCCTGAGCTCTGATCAGTTTTTCCTGTATATCCCAACTTTTCTGCATCTACAATGTCTAACTCTTCTAAGAAAGGCCTCTGCAAATCCTGTGGAAAGAAAAGGCTGCATGTGGATGATCCCCTACAAAGACTGTCTCTTGCCTCTACCCTCAACATCAAGTAAAGGAGTGCAAGATTTGTCACACTTTTTCTTCTAAAACATTGAGACAGAGGGGGAAGGCTACTTCTGTGACTAAATCCCCCAAAATCCAGCTCTTCTGAGGACAGCAATTCATCTGACAGACCCCACAAGGTCAATATCCTCTGACCATGGTGCTTTTGAGGGGAGTAGAAAGGCCTTGAAGATACACCATAAAGACCCCCTGAGAAAAGAGACATTTTTGCTCATCTCCACAGGAATAGCCTCCTCCCAACCTTCTACTCCATCTGCGAAAAAGAGAAGGGAAAACGTTCTCCCTCGGAGCCATCGAGGACAAAAATGCTCTCAGAACGCCATCGACGACAACACCGTCGACGCTGGTATCAACGACCGTCACCACAGTCTTGTTGGCAAAGCAATCATAGTCAAACTTCAATTACGGCAGCTATTAATGCTCCCATCTTGTCGACCAAGGTGATCTCCTCCTCTGAGTCAACGTCAGTTGACTTCGACTGGTCCAACGTCGAAGAAGTCGCCGTAGACGGGAACGCAGTCGACAGCAAAGCAGTCTACCATAACACAGACGGCAGCGCCACCTTCAGCACCGTTGACGACAACACCGTTGACAGTAGCGTCTTCGACTATGGTATAGTCGACGAAGGAATTCTTACCATGGACGCACCCGTTTACTTTCTCATCGTCGACGGAAGATCAAAACTACCAAGATAACCAAGACTGCCGTAAGACCTGAAGTGACCTCTCCAAGCAAGGTCTCAACTTTCCTTCCTAGCCATTTACTAGATGTTTAAGTTGAATGATGACGGGCCTTTTGGGAATGAACACCGTCCTTCAGAGGTCCAGCTAAATTACCAGGAGGAAGATTCAGATGAGGATGAAGAACAAGATTACCAGTCAAATGATGGCCCTCCTAATAAGCATTATGAACTTTACGAAAATCACCCACATCCCCAGCCTAGACCTGGTGAAATGCGCATGTCCGTTTCTCTAGTGCAAGATCTACAAGCCATGCTGCAGCATTACAAGAGTACATTTCTGGATCCTTCATAGGAGCAGCAACCAGTGCCACCCCAGCCTGCTTCTCCAACCACACCAAGAAATATCCCTCCACCAGTAACGCCCAGGATAACACCTGTTTCCAATACTACACCACCTCCAGACGAGGACCACTCGTCCTCAGTCGAGGAGAGCGAAGGAGAGATCCCTGATCCTCAATAACCATGAGAAGAATGGGTTGATTACCTAGTCCCTACTCTATCGTCTCTGCCACCTTGTTTTGCAGATTCACCTTCAGAGGACATCGGAGGTTTTCATAAGCTGATGGACCAAGCTGCAGCACGATTCCATCTACCAACTTCTGTCAAGCAGTTGGATTGCTTTCTTCATGATTTTAAAGATCAAGCCAGAAAGTCTGTAGGAGCCATCCCCATAACAGATTATATCTGGGATGAGGGGATTAATATCATGAAAAATCTTGCTACGGTAGCACCAGTATCACCTCGCCTCAACAAGAAATACAAGGCCACTGATGATTCCCCTGCTTTCCTTGTCAGTCACCCAAGCCTGACTGTCACCTCTGAAGCAACTCAAAGATGCTCCAAAAATCCTTCTGCACCCATCTCTGCGCCACCAAACAAGGAGGGCAGATGCTTGGAGAATATAGGGAAGAGATTCTCCCTCATGTCTGCCATCCCCATTTGAGCAGCAGACTCACTAGCGAACCTGGGGTTCTGTGACTGCCAGATTTGGTCAGATGTCAGCGGTCTGCTTGATTTGATCCCTGTAGACGGGAAGGTGGAGGCAAAGAAAATAATACAGGATGGGGGACCCACTTCCTCGAAAATTATAGACTGTGCTCTCGACATCACCTTCACAGGCTTTCGTCAATTGGCTGGAGCAGCGGTCTTAAGGTGCCAAGGATGATTCCAGTCTGCCTCTTTTAGAATGGAGATCCAATCAAAAATACTGGAATGGCCTATGACAGTCTTTGGTTGGGGAAACATGTCAATGGCGCCTTATTAGCCATCAAGACACAGACGGACACCGCCAGATCTCTTGGCACTCTCCAGTTCAAGAAGCTGCCTTTTGAGGAGTATAGGGAGAGGTTTCTCAACCTTCAGAGGGGGCCATCAGCGACCTCAACATTACCAGCCTCGATCCCAATATAGGCCTACCTACCATCAGGTGTACCACCAACCACCCTCAGCGGCCTACAACAAGCAAGGCGCATGCTGAAAGCAGCCCCCCAAGGCTTGCGATACTGGCCGCAAACAGTGACCTGGACCAGGTACCGGCTGGACCCGCTCTTTCCACCCATGTGGGCGGGAATATCTCCAACTGCCTTTCCTAATGGAAGGAGATAACATCAGATAAATGATTGTTGGGCCTAGGTGCACAGACCACCAAACAGTCCTCCAAAAGGAGCGCACCCGCCTCATCGTCACATACGGAGGAAGAAGCTCTAATAATGCTGGGCAAGGGAGCCATAGAAAGGGTTCCTTGTGCTTAGGAGGGCTTGGGATGCTACTCTTTTTTTGTTTCCCTTATCCTAAAGAGATCAGGAGAGTGGAGACCCATCCTGGACCTCTGGAAACTGAACAAATTTCTGCGCAAACAATCTTTCCATATGATTTCCCTTTCCGACATTCTCCACCTATTAAACACGGAGGTTACATGACCAACTTGGATTTGCAAGATGCTTCCACATTCCCATACAGCCGAAGCATCTCAAGTATCTCCGTTTTACCGTACCCTGGTAGCCATTACAAGTTCAGGGTCCTTCCTTATGGACTCAAGTCTGCTCCTTGGATTGTCACAAAATGTCTCGCCCCGGTAGCAGCCACACTTCGCAAGCAAGTTAATCCGGTATTCCCTTACTTAGACGACTGCCTGCTAAAAACCTCAACGCCACAAGCCCCCAGAGCCACCTTGGCCTGCCTCACTATTTCACAGGCTAGGCCGCGCTGTAAATTGCCCAAAATACTCGACCATCCCAAGTCAAACAAGGATATTTGTTGGGTGCCAACTTTGATACCATCAGAAACCAGGCTTATCTGTCACAACACAGACAACAGACCTATCGAGACTCACCCTAAAGATCTCCAAAAGAAGGTCTGCTACAGGGCAGATGATCAAGTTGCTCCTCGGCATGATCTCCTCCGCATTAAACCTAAACCTGGTCCCGCTAGCACGGCTGAAAATGAGACCATTGCAGGCAGAGCTCCAGTTGCAATGGGTCCAATCCACAGGCTACTTCGAAGATTTGATCAACATTACCTCAAAGATGCAGGAGACGCTAGCGTGGTGGTCTCAAGAATCTCATCTCTCGCAAGGCCTCACATTCCTGACTTCCATTCCAGATTACGTCATCACCTCCATGGAAGGCTGGGACGGCCATTTGCAGGCTCTGCAAATCCAAGGAACATGGTCAGCACTCCAGAAATTGATGCACATCGATCCTCTAGAGCTCAAGGCTATTTTTCTCACTCTTCAAGCCTTTCTTCCGCATATGGCAGGAGCCTCCGTGCTGGTCCATACAGGCAATTTGACCAAACATGTAGTACATCAACTAGCAAGGAGGGGGCAAGGTCCCTATCTCTCTCTCTCTCTCAAGAGGCTCAAGACCTTTGTAATTGGCTGGCAGCCCACAACATAACTTTAAAAGCCGAGCACATGTCGGGAGTAAACAACACATTAGCAGACACTCTGAGCAGAACCACAGCCAGTTGTCACGAGTGGGAACTGGATCAGCTGGTGTTGGACAGGGTCTTCTCACTCTGGGGCAAACCAGCATTGGCTCTTTTTGCGACGAGCAGGATTGCCAAATGCCAGTTTCATCTCCAGTCGGTACCCACTCCCAGGGTCGTGGGGGAATGCCCTTTCAATGAGATGGTCCGGGATTCATGCATACGATTTTCCCCAATTCCCTCTCATACCAAGGATCCTCACCAAGATGAAGATGGAGATCTGTTGCCTCATTCTAAGAGCTCCCAAATGGCCCAGACAGCGTTGGTTTACAGAGCCCCTGCTGCTCTTGGAGACCAATCCCATCTGCCTACCCAGGATCCAGACCCTCCTGACGAGGAACAATGGCCACATCCTACACCCAAAACCAGCCTCTCTCCAATTACATGCATGGCTCCTGAATTCTATGATTTCCGGGATGTGGATCCCTCCCAAAACTGTAGACATTCTGGCCAAAGCAAGGGCTGAATCAACAAACAAGACATACAGATTGAAATGGAAAAGATTTTGCTTATGGTGTCGGCAATCCAATCTCCATCCTTTTGAAGTATCACCTGAACAAATTCTGCCATACCAACTCGCTAACTAGATCAGGAATGGTGCATGTATCTGTAAAATGGAGAATTACCCTGAACACTTTACGAAGTGTTGGTGGGAAGGGACATGTCAGAGAACCATTAGAGCTCCAACCACAAGGGGATTGTGTTATTGCCTTTGAATGTCGTATTACTACATTGAATGTGTAGAGTTTGAAATAAAATACGTTTTAATATAAAAATAAGTATTTGACTAGCCATTGATTTATTGTCATTACTGTGTGCTTTTTGAGGTGAAAATTGTCTCGAATTCAGATACCTGTCTTGTAGGGATGCCACAACCTCCACAGTGCTTTCCAATTTTCCCTCCCCGAATTCACCGCCCAAAAGGATTCGCTGTTGGCATGGTGGAGTCCCTTTGGGGGGTGGGGATTTGGGAAGAGAAAAAATGCAGCTGGTTCAGATGTATGTCTCATTGGAGTGCTGATTTTTGTAGTCCCTCTTCAGTGGTGATGTAAAATAAAAGAATAATTTTCTACGCATATGAATTAAAATTTCAAAATTCTCTTACTTGGAAAATTGCTATACCTGCTGATTTGCATCTGTTTTCTCAGCCATCTCCTTTCGATTGTATTCATCAAATATGGCAATCTTCAAAATAAACTTACCCTTGTAATGTGTGGACAGCAACACTCGTGCTGTCAATAAGTGTATTTACACCCACCTCTATGCCAACTATACTTGAGAAAAAAGAAAGGTTCATAACAAAACTGTTAAATAATTATCTCCTCACACTGAAACTGCTAAGAGTCAACACAGAACATTTCTAAATAAACCTTCAAAGACTAAGTTCATTCAGTGTCCTTCTAAATGTAATGGTTTATAGCTTGCAATCCTTTCACAAAAACTTATCACAAATTAAACAAAGTCTGTATGCAAGTTCATGCAGTCTTCTCTGGATGTGAAGATTTGTAGCCTTTGGTACCTTGTAAAACTTAACTTCAAACAAAATAATGTTCACAAAATAAATATGCACTTTGCAGTCCCTTATCAAACTTAATAATACTGAAAAGTAAGTTTTAGGTGCATCAGGAATGTTTTGTCCAGCTTCTTTCACTTTGGGACAGTATAGTTCAAACTATTTGTATTTTTAACAAAGGCTTCACGAAATCGGAAATCTTTGGTTTAAATGTCTTGATACAATTGCTCAAGGTTCACACATTTAACTCCTTGCCAAAAAGAATTCAAAACAATTCTCCAATGCATCTCGGGGTCAAGGTTACAAACCAAAATAACACTAAATTATAACTTCTACATGAAAGATCTTTTGAAGCACATACAGTCACCAGTCTGAGGAAATAGATTAACTGGTTTGGAAAGCGAGCAGCTGCTGAATTCTTAATATAACTTCCAACAGACTACTCCCTCCAGCATCTCTTGAGACAAATCTGACTTGCTGAAAAACTTGTCTGTGGCTTGTCTCACCACTTCGTCAGCTTTTGGGCGCCATGTTGGAAGTATTCTCCCGTCATATGTTAAGAAAATCATCTTTCATTTTTTCAAATGTCATAACATAGGTTATTTTTACATATCAAGCATTTAGTGCGATTATTTCCTGTGACACAATATGCAAATTTGCATCTTTATTAACAATACTGACGTCAATAACCTGTATCCACACTGACCCAAGAGAGCCTTGGACTGCTCTACCACAGCTACCACAGAGTCAAGTGTAGGAGGAGTACTTCACCCAGTTGCTCTGGATCCTTAGTAGGTCCGGTCCCTCGGCATCGGGAGTAAAAGGCCTCAACCACCACGGTTTGGCCCAGTAACTTCTTCACGTCCATAGTGGCCCTCTGAAAGGTGTTCTGACAGTGTGTGTCCCAAAATCCCAAATAAATCTTGGATTCTACTCCACGCTCTTATTAATAAAAAGACTGGACAATGGAGGCCTTTTCCGGACCTCAGAAAATTAAACTCTCATTGCTCAGGAAACAGTCCTTTTGGTTGCTAATCCTACAGGTTCTTCTAATGCTTCAGGAAGGGATATAATTTAACTCCCTGGATCTTCAGGATGTATATTTTCACGTCCCTATTCATCAAATCCATAGCAAATGAATCCGCTTTTCTTTGGTGGAGCATCACTTACAATTCAAAGCTCTCACTTCTAGACTCAAGTCACACCAAATTTTCACAAAGTGCTCATTGCTGCCTTCTTGCTGCAACAAGAATACCAGGTATACCCGGACTTGGATGACTGGATCATCTAAGCTTAATCAAAGGAAGAGGCAAACCTTTGTATGACCACTTGCATCAACTTTTTCTGGAAATTGTCTTTGACTCCTTCGTCAACCCAGTCAACAGTCTCCAGGTCTTGAGAGGCATCCTGGATACGCATATGGGGAAAGACTTTCCTTCGGCAGAGAAGATGGTAAAATGTGCAGCAATGGCAAAAGTATTCTGCTCCTAACAAACCATTTCTGTCAGAATGTTCAAGTCCTTTCTACCCTCATGTCCTCCTTCTTGGGACTGAACTTTTGTAAACTCAGGATGAGGTCTATACAGCAGGAACTGGACCATCAAAGGAATCGGAGTGGGCTTGTACAGTCCAGGTGACAAGATGATTCAAAAAGCTAGTGCTGTGGTGAAGGTTCTTATCAAACATTGACGTGGGCCTTCCATTCCAACCACTGATTCATTGTTGGAGGGCTGCAGGGCTGACATGCAAGAAATGACAACCAGAGGCCCCTGGTCCGATATGGAGAAGCTCTATATCGGAACCCTAGACCTTTTGACATTAAGACCAGGCCTACTATCATTTCTCCGGAAACTAGCTGGACAGGCCACACTTTACAGAAAGGACAATACAACCATAATTTACTACATTGCCGAGCAAGAAGGAACAAGGTTCTGTTCACTGGCAGAAGAGGCACAGATGCTTTGGAACTGGGTCTTTTTTAGAATGGGGATATTGCAGTAGAACATCTCCGGGAATGCCAAAACAAACCGATCCGCTCAGCCCAACTCTCTAGGATTGCCACAAATGAGAGCCACACCAAGGTCAACTGAATTATATCTTGCATGTGTAGGTCCGTCCTGCACTAGGTCTATTTGCCACTCATCAGAACCAGAGTCAGTACTATGCCAGCTGGTTCTGGTAATTGGGAGTCCAGTGGCAATGACTTTTGGATTACATGATTAAATGCCTTGGTGCATGCCTTTCCTTTTTTCCCTTGATCTCCAGAGTGCCCAGAAGGGTGAAGGAGCATCACTGTTCCCCTATACTCATGGACCCAGCATTGCCCCCACTCAAAATGGTTCAGCAACCACTTGAAGATGTTTGTGCATCTAGCAGTACTGCTAAAGACTCATCCAAGGGTCCACTCCAGGGACAACAGATCTTTCATCACAATCTTAAGTCACTGAGCCTGGCAGTCTGCTACCTAACCACCTAGAGTTTTGCCATTTAGACATTCCAGCACACTACAGAAACATTTTGGTACAAGAATGTGCACTAACCACTACAAAGGCTGGAAGCGCCAAATTGAAGCATTTCTGCACATGTTCCACTCACAGGGCTTTATCTAGAAAGTGGTCTGAAATACTCTTCAGTGAGAGTTCATCTCCCAGCAGTTTCAAGGTTTAGGAGCACAGAAGACACAAACTCATCTGTTTTCTCAAATGATCATAGACGTTCATGAAAGGGCTTTTTAAGGCACTCTCCAGTTCCATGGGAGCTGAACACATTACTAAGTGAAGACTCTTTGATTCGCTTTGAACCCGTGCACCTGAAATTTATTTCATGGAAAACAGTACTGTTGCTTGCCCCCCACAGCAGCAAGAAGAGTAGAGGAGTTGCAGACATTGACTATACAAGCCCTTCCTACGACTTACCAAAGACAGTCTCTTACGGATGAACCTGTAGTTCATGCCTAAGGTTCCTTCAAAGTTTCATTTGAATGAGCCTGTAAGACTTCGCCCATTTTTCTTTCACTCATTTTTTCCTAATCCAACATCAGCACAGAAACATTTGCATTCTTTGAATGTTCACAGGTGCATCAGATTCTGCATGGCCAAGACACAATACAAATGAAGTTCAAACCAGCTATTTGTATCCTTTGGCCATCCAGGAATGAGCCAACCGTATCCAAACAGGGCATTGCACGTTGGCTGACAGGCTGCATTTCCTTCTGCCAGAACAAAGAAGTGTCCACTCATAGACCAAGTGAGGGTGCATTCCACCAGAAGCATGGCTACAACTGGTGCCCTCTATGCCAGAATACCTTCGTAAGATAACTGCCAAGTGACCACGTCGAGGAGCAGGATTACTTTCACCAAGCACTACTCTGGATGTGAATAGATCAGCTGACTCGGTAATGGGGCAGACAGTTCTTTGTAACCTGAATCTGAAAGAAACACATAGTGATAGATTCCTTACCTTAGAATATCCCCAGGCGTCAGACTGGATCCGGAAAGTTTTCGTCAGCAGTACCCCTGCGCGTCGGTAGGGGCGTCGTGCGGCTCCGCGTCCGTCGTTGGCGTCGTGGTCGCCGAGATGACGTCGCGGGCGCTACTTGGACGCCGCCCACGCGCGCTGACGTCAGTTTTTCTTTTTCCGCGCCAGCAAGCGCAGATCCGGAGAGAGCGGTACCCCTAGTCTCTTTTTGACTACGTTTTTGAGATCTTTTTCTCACCTTTTTTCGAGTCGATATCGACTCCTGGTGCAGTTAGGGATGCCCGGTTTTAAATCCTGCGAGGACTGTCATCGGATGATGTCGGTGACGGACCCGCACCGCGTGTGTCTCTTCTGCCTGGGGCGCGACCACGACCCCAAGTCGTGCCCCGACTGCCGGTCCATGGCTCCGAAGTCTTTGCGGGAGCGGTCCCGAAAGCTGCTTGAAGCCCGGCAGTCGGCTCGGCGCCGTGACAGGTCCCGGTCTAGAGAGAGGTCGAGGGACCGTGCGCGGAGTCACCATCGACTATCGTCTGGATCGAAGTCTTCGCACTCTGGGTCAGGTAAGACGAAGCACAAGAAGTCGAAGAAACGTCATCGTTCTTCGACTTCCCCTCGCCGGTCGCGCGACGCGGCTGAGGGTACGGGTGGTGCCACCCCCGCGGCTCCGGCGCAGTCCATGGAGTCGCCGCCCAACTACCCCCCCCTTCCCGGGGTCGGCGGCGACTCCGGCCCGGGCCGGCGGCGACTCCGGCCCAGATACAGGACTTCCTGTCGGCCATGGCTCGCCTCTTTGGGCCATCAGGTCCCGCCGGTGCGCCTTCGGGCCCCGTGGTCCCGCCTGGGTGTCCTCGCGTTTCATCGCCGGCGTCGCTGTTGGCTCCGGCGCCGCAGGACACCCTTGGATCCAGGCCTGGATCCCGGTCGACGCCGGTTGACCTCGTTACACCTCCACCGACCCCACCGGCACCGATTCTGACGCCACCCGCTTCTCGGGACGACGTCGACCTCCGGTTCAGCCCCGAAGTGGACGCGGCGTCGGTCCGGCGTCGATCGATGCCGTTCTCGACGCCGTTTGGGGATTTCTATCCCCATGTCCCTGCTCCTTATTTTCGGCCTGTTGAACAGCCTGAGGAGCAAGGGGAGGACTGGGAGGGGTCGGACGACCCTCTCGAAGCAGCCTGCGAGTCTGAACAGGACTGGGCTGAGGACCTGGGGGAAGCCAGTGGTCTGGATACCTCACCAGACCTTGGCATGCTGTCTCCTCCTACCGTGGCTACGGAGGAGGGAGCCAGTTATGCAGTGGTGTTGCGTAGGGCGGCGGAGGCCCTACACCTCAAGCTCCCTACTGTGGCCGTCAGGACTAACCTCCTGACAGAGGTGCTTCAGCCAGCAGCTACTTCTGCGGAGCCGCTGCTGCCCTTTAATGAAGCCCTTTCGGACGTTCTTTTGGGCACTTGGTCCAGGCCCACCACAGGGGCTCCTGTGGATAGGAACGTGGCCCGACGCCATCGCCCGGCTCCGGGTGACCCTCTTTTCCTCTCCCAACATCCCACCCCCGAGAGCTTGGTTGTCCAAGCCTCTGCTTCCCCAACCGCCTTCCCTTCCGCACCACCGGATAGGAAATCCAAGAAGCTGGATCAGTTTGGGAAGAAGATTTTCTCTTCCACCAGCTCTGCACTGCGGTCCGTGAACACCGCATGCCTCTTGGGCCGTTATTCCCACTGTCTGTGGGATACGGTGACGAACGTGCTGTCTGTGTCCGGAGGAGGCCCGGCCTGCTCTCGCCCAGGCTGTTGCAGAGGGGAGAGACTCAGCCAAGTTCATGATCCATTGTGGTCTAGACACCGCCGACTCACTGGTCAGATCCATGGCAACGACGGTGGCGGTTCGTCGCCACGCCTGGTTGAGAACAACTGGATTTTCCGGGGATGTCCAAAGCACCCTTATGGACATGCCCTTTGATGGCCGTCGCCTCTTCGGCGACAAAGCGGACAGCACGTTGGAGCGGTTTAAGGACTCATGGGCTACGGCCAAGTCCTTGGGACTCTCCGCAGTCCGCCCTCCTACGCCTTCCGCTTTTCGCTCCTTTCGTGGCACAGGAAGGGGCGCCCTGCAGCGTTCGCAACAGAGCCACGGGCCGGCGCAACAGTCAACCCAGCGAGGCCGCGGATGCGGTTTCCGCCGTGGCGGACACAGGGGCCAGCGGGCGGGTCAGACCACTACCACCACCACCACCACCCCCGCCACCTCTGCCTCCAAACCTTCCTAGTCCAAACGTTCAGGTCCATCACATGCCAGTGGGCGGCAGGCTCCGCCATCACCTCCCTCACTGGCGCTCCATCACTTCGGACAGGTGGGTTTTAGAGATAGTCCGAAAGGGCTACTCCCCCCCCCCCCCCATGCCACCTCAATACCACCGTATGTCATGGGATCACTTGGTGCTTCTTCAGCAGGAAGTTGCGGCCCTCTTGGCCAAGGGGGCCATCGAGCGCGTTCCGACGCCCGAAGTAGGTCGTGGTTGTTATTCCCACTACTTTGTGGTGCCCAAGAAGGACAAAGGCCTGCGTCCTATCTTGGACCTCCGGAACGTCAATCGCTTCCTCCGGAAGGAGAAGTTCAAGATGCTCACTCTAGCTCAGGTCTTGTCTGCTCTCGACCCACAAGACTGGCTGGTGGCGTTGGACTTGCAGGACGCCTATTTCCACATCCCCGTCCTGCCAGCCCACAGGCGTTCCCTACGGTTCATGGTAGGCCACGAGCACTTTCAGTTTACTGTGCTCCCCTTTGGCCTTACCAGCGCCCCTCGGGTGTTCACCAAGGTGATGGCGGTGGTCGCAGCTCATCTGCGCAGATCAGGGGTGTCAGACTTCCCCTATCTCGATGACTGGTTGTTGAAGGCGGGCTCGCCCCAGACAGTCGTCTCCCATCTCCAGACTACGGCCGACCTCCTGCACTTGCTGGGGTTCTCCATCAACGTGCCAAAGTCGCACCTGATTCCCTCCCAGAAGCTCCTCTTTATCGGAGCGGTTCTGGACACGGCGCAGTTTCGGGTCTATCCTCCCGAACAGCGAGTCCGGGACATTCGGGCTCTGATTCCCATCTTTCAGCCCTTGTCCTGGGCTTCGGTCAGAGTGACTGAGGCTGCTGGGCCTCATGGCCTCCTGCATCCTGCTGGTCAATCATGCCAGGTGGCATATTCGGGCTCTGCAGTGGGACCTGAAGTTCCAGTGGGCGCAGCATCAGGGAAACCTGTCCGATCACGTCCAGATCTCGGAGGGCACTGCACACCAATTGCAGTGGTGGCTCACGAACCGGCATTGGGTCGACGGCAGATCCCTCTCCCTTCCCCAACCGGAGTTCACAGTGGTGACGGATGCGTCCCTCCTGGGATGGGGAGGCCACATGGGAGAGGCGGAGATCAGAGGCCTCTGGTCTCCGGCGGAGTCCCGGCTTCATATCAACCTTTTGGAGCTGCGGGCGATCAGGCTTGCACTGAAAGCATTCCTTCCCTCTGTCAAGGGGAGAGTAGTGCAGGTGTTCAGAGAACACCACCGCCATGTTGTACTGCAACAAACAAGGCGGGGTGGGGTCATGGACCCTCTGTCAAGGGGCTCTGCGTCTCTGGACATGGCTGGTACATCAGGGCATGTCTCTGGTGGTTCAACACCTGGCAGGTTCTCTGAACGCCAGGGTGGACGAACTCAGCCGCAGGTGCATGCTCGATCACGAATGGCGTCTGCACTCGGAGGTGGCGCAAGGTCTCTTTCAGCAGTGGGGAGAGCCTTGGTTAGATCAATTCGCCACCGAAGAGAACGCGCAATGTCATCACTTCTGCGCGTTGGAATTTCCAAGGCAACACTCGCTCGGTGACGCTTTTCGTCGCGAGTGGAGTTGCGGTCTGTTGTACGCCTTTCCGCCTATACCACTTCTGCCCAGAGTGCTGAAGATCAGGCGCGACTGGGCCCAAGTCATTCTTGTGGCTCCGGACTGGGCTCGAAGAGTATGGTATCCCGAGCTACTCAGTATGAGCATCGATCCCCCGATCCGACTGCCTCTTCGGGAGGATCTTCTGTCGCAGCAGCAGGGGCGGTCCTCCACCCGAACCTGTCCATCCTTCACCTCTTTGTGTGGAGATTGAGCAGCGGCATTTGTTTCCCTTCGACTTGCCTCCTGAAGTTTGTGACGTTATTCTGTCCCTCTACTAAAGTGGTATACGCCTGCAGGTGGAACAAATTTGTGGCATGGTGCACAGCAAAGGATGTGGATCCCCTTTCTGCCCCTCTTTCTGAGGTTCTACTGTTCCTTCTTTCTTTGGCCCGGCAGGGCTCTGCTCTGGGCACTATCAAGGGCTACCTTTCTGCTATTTCAGCCTTTCTCGGGCTCCCTGATCAGCCCTCTCTTTTCAAGTCCCCTGTTGTAAATAGGTTTCTTAAAGGCATTACTCACCTTTTTCCTCCTATTCCTTTCGTGATGCCTCAGTGGGACTTAAATCTGGTTCTGACGTACTAGATGTGCGCTCCCTTTGAGCCACTTCACAACTGTCCTCTTCGTCTTCTGACGTTAAAGGCTTTCCTGGTGGCCATCACTTCCGCCAGGCGGGTGAGTGAGCTCCAGGCTCTTTCCTGTAAGGTTGTGCTCAGGCCCCGTCCTTCCTTTCTGCCAAAAGTGGTTACGGCCTTTCACATTGGGCAGACTATTACATTGCCCACCTTTTTTCCGCATCCTTCCAGAGAGGAAGAGCGGCTCCACCGTCTGGACCCAAAACGTGCGCTTTCTTATCTTAACCGCACACAGCAGTTCTGGGTGAATGACCAGATTTTTGTTGGCTACGTTGGCACCAAGAAAGGTCGGGCGGTCCATAAGAGAACCATCTCCCGCTGGGTTGTCTTGTGTATCAAAGCCTGTTACTCTTTGGCTAAAAAGGAACCTCCGGTGGGGCTGCGTGCTCATTCCACCCGAGCTACTGCAGCCACTACTGCATTGGGACGTGGTGTCCGCCTGCAAGACATATGTCGGGCAGCTACGTGGGCCTCGCTGCACACGTTTACCAAACATTACTGCCTGGACAGCCAAGTCCGGAGAGACGGCTTCTTTGGCCGTTCTGTTCTCCGTGACTTTCTGGTGTGATCTTTGTTCGCAGACCCACCACCGGGGATGGTATTGCTGGGGTATCTATTCTAAGGTAAGGAATCTATCACTATGTGTTTCTTTCAGATGCACAAGTTACTTACCTTCGGTAACGATATATCTGTAAGAAACATTAGTAGTGATAGATTCCTTACTGCCCCACCCATCCTCCCCGTTCTGCGAACTGATTTCTAGGGTTAAGGTCATCCCTTTCAGGGCCCTAGTTTCAATGCACCAGTGGTCAGTATCTTGCATGGCTCTGCGTTCCTGGCGCGAAAAGTCGTGTACAGAACTGAGGTCCGCGCGCGTGGGCAGCGTCCAAGTAGCGCCCGCGACGTCATCTCGGCGACCACAACGCCAACGACGGTCGCGGAGCCGCACGACGCCCCTACCGACGCGCAGGGGTACTGTTGACACAAACTTTCCGGATCCAGTCTGACGCCTGGGGATATTCTAAGGTAAGGAATCTATCACTACTAATGTTTCTTACAGATATATCGTTACCGAAGGTAAGTAACTTGTGCTTCAATAACAGTGAGCCTGCTTCCTGCTTGTTTCTAATGTTATGTAATACTTTTCTGATTCAAGCATGATTATATGAAAGATGCAGTGTTGGAGAAAACAATTAGTTGCCTGCAACTCAAGTTCTCAGTGTTGGTATCTTTTATATATTAACCTAAATCCTTCCTCCTCCCTAATCAAAGGTGCACCTCTGTAATATGTAGTCCTCACACTTGTGCTGTGAAATCTGAGTTGTGATAGTTTTTAGGGGGAGTTAAGCTCAGTACTTCACACCTCATTGGCTGTAGTTTGGGTTGTTTCAAATGATGTGGATATGCTACTAAACAAACTCTGAGGCCTATGCCCATTTTTACATGGTTTACTGCTCTTTAACCTCTTGGGTGCCAAGGATGTGTTAGAGGTGTCCTCTGCACCTGTGCTAAGGTGCTGAGGACGGCTCCTGCACGTCCTGGCACCAGAGGCAGGAAATCCCACTGTTATGAGCACCAGTGAAATTTCCTTTTATTGAATTCCGACTCAGTTGCTGTTTTTTTTTCTTTCTCTGAAATAACGATCAGTGCGCATGGCAAGTTGACGTCATTTCAGAGAAAGTGAAATGAGCCGATCGGCTCATTTCACTCTCACTGCGTTGTTACTCGGAGGGCATATCTCAGCCCCGAGCACCAATGCAGACGGGAGAGGTATTGTTGCAAAGGGGAGATATCTCACCATTCCAATGGTATCTTTCCCTAGTGGATCACCAGATACCAGGAACTACTTTTCTGAAGTGGGGAGCGGCCCCCTCGCAGTGGGCTAGTGCCCGCACAGGCCCTAAAGTCTTTATGCCCCCCGGGGACAAACAGTCCACTGGACACCAGGGATTGTTTTTTATGTGCAAAATGGGTGGAGGCCCCCTTCTCAGGGATCAGGCCTAGCTTCTCCCCAAATAACCCCCCAGCAGTCTTTCTGCCCCCTGGCGGGAGCAGATGTTTTCCTCCAATTTGCCCCCGGAGGGGAGGCAAAGAGCTCACTAGACCACCAAGAAATGTACTGGGGGGGGGTCCAGATTGTATGTTGGGCAGAAAACCCACTAGACACCAGGGATTGTTTTTTGTGCAAAATTGGTGGGGTGGCTCTACCAGCATCGGGCCTAGCCCCCACCAACTCACTTAACCTACAGCAGTCTTTCTGCCTCCGGCGCGGGAAGGTAGGAGGGGTCTTCCTCCAATCTGCAAGACCACTAGGCAATGTAGGGAGGTGGGAGCTGCCCCCTGGTAATGGGCTAATGCTTCCACCTTACCCCAGGTCCAAAAGCCCACCAGACACCAGTGGAGACATGGGTGGGGTTGGCCCATTCAGGCATTGTGCCTAGCCCCACCCCTCAAATGATCAGCAGCAGATCATTTTTATGAAAAGAAATGTTGAGGTCTCCCCATTGTATTTTTGGGGGCTTTCCTGTTGCAGGCTCTAAGCCTACCCACACAAGAGAGGTACCTTTTTTATCAGGAGAATTGGGGGAATGATGTGGTAGGAAATGTCTGGCTCCCTGCAGAATCCAGAACTTTCCCTCACAGAAATGGTATGAAAAGGTGTTTTTTTAGTCAAACTTTGAGGTGTGCATGGGTTTCTGGGTAGGAAGACCTCATGGGGAGCCACACAAGTCTCCCCACCCTGTATTTCCCTAGGTGTCTGTTTCAGAAATGTACAGGTTTGCTAAGTTCCTCTAGGTGCCGACTGAGCGAGGGCCCAGAATCCACTGCTAGCCATATTGCAAAAAAGGTCAGTTTTCAGTGGAAAAATGTGATGTGTTCATGTTGCGTTTTGGGGCCTTTCCAGTCGTGGGCACGAGCCCTACCCACACAAGTCTGGTACAATTTTTATTGGGGGACTTGGGAGAATGCAGGGTGGTAGGAATTGTGTGGCTCCCCACAGATTACAGAAGTTTTCTCTCACAAATGTGAGGACAATGTGTGATTTTAGTCAAATTTGATATTTGCATGGGCTTCTGAGTAGGAAAACCTGGTGGGAGCCACACAAGTCACTCCATTTTTTTTGTGTTTTTTTTTTTTGTTTATTGGTTTTATTCCGTTAAATTGCATAGTGACTACAGCAGCAAGCATCCCACTTGCAATAGTCGGTGGCACAGTATACACATAACTACAGTAATTATCATTCTTTTTCCAGCAAATATATTCCGAACCCACCCACACCCATGTCCCACAAACTAATAAAGAAAAAACAAAACCATACAACCCAACTTAGGCAGGCATGTAAGTATTGCATTACATTTGAGGTGTAATTCAAAGGTAGCGCAGCATTTGATTCGTATTTGTCTCTGATAGTGCACTCGTCGGAGTATTTTTAGTTGGTTTATATCAAGTCCGGGTTTTCCAGGAGGTATGCAGTTAAAGGGGCCCAGAAATCTTTAGGTCTAGACGCTTCTGGAAGCTCTTCAGCATATACCTCAAGTCGCTCTTTGCAATATACAAGGTCCCAAAGCCATTTCCACAGCGAAGGTACGGTTTTTGCAGACCAGTGCATTGCAACTGCCCGTTTAGCAAATAGTGTTGACACAGCAACAATTTGTCTCTTACATGGTTTGATTGACTTCAGTAGTCCTAACAGATCTGGTTTGCATGCAATCCTATCTTGTACAATATCCATAAGTGTTTTTACCACCTTCTGCCAAAATGTAAATACATCATCACATCCCCATGCCAGGTGAATAAAATCCGCATTGTCCTGCCCACATCTAGGACACATCGCATCCCCCCTCAATCCAAACTTGAACAGTTGGGCTGGCGTATAGTACACTTGATGCAGATATTTAAATGTATAATGCAGAGGTTACTGTTGGCTGTCAGCCGCCCAGTCAATGAACAGCAGGACTCCCAGTTTTCGCGTGTCATAGGTGCCTCTAGCACATTGTTCCATTTGTCAAATGAAGGGGAATTCAGCCATTCATTCTCCTGTTGGGAGGCCCTGTACAACCTAGTGATCAACCCCCTGCTTTCCTTCCCAGTTAGAATCACCTGTAGCGCCCACAATGCACGCTGCTCCTGTTGGAAATCAGAGCTCAAGGAGCGCACTGCAAGACGAAGTCTAGTGTAAGTGAAACCATGCATTGCCTTATGTTTGTCCCACCTGGAAATCCAGCAGAGAGACGAACGCCCCATTCTCGTACATGTCTCCCAGAGTGGTAATGCCCGCCTCTTGCAAAATACCCAATGCCCCGCTCTCCCACGCTGCAGAGATGTCAGGGTGCGCAGCAATTGGCATACCTGGTGCATGGTAAATAGCCCTCACAACGAAGCTGTCACCCCGCATGCAATTACAACGCGGTCGTTACAATGACCGCGTTGTAACAACGCATACCATTACCCCGCAAGTCGAAACAACGACTTGCGGAGGGGGGAGAAGGTGTTGGATTTAAAATCCAACACCATCCCTACTGTCCGCAGAGACTGGAGTTGGAATAGTAAATTATACTATTCCAACATCCAGCGCCCCCCTTCGCAAGTCGTTGTTCCGACTTACGGGGTAATGGTATGCGTTGTTACATTGTAATTGCATGCGGGGTGACGGCATGCGTGAAAAGGAGGCATATTCCTGGTGCATACATACATTCCCGTCCCGCACGAGCGGCGAGCGTGCCCCACGCCCAGGCGGTACAGTTAACTGGGTTAATTTCCTTCCTGGAGCAACCTTCACCTTTATAGAGTATCCTAGCTGTCAGCGGTACAGGGTGCGCAGTGTCTGCCTCTACCGCTAGGTGTGGCAAGAATTTCTGAGGAAAATACCAATGATACGCAAATTGTGCCTGTGCACAGAGGTAATATAACCATATATCAGGTGCCTCAAAACCACCCCGCTCAAACGGCAGTGTTAGTGTGCCCCCTACATCTAGGCTGTTTGCCAGCCCACACCAATGACAACAAACAAGACTGCAGCGTCTTGAATAAAGTGGCATTCAATTGTATTGGGATATTCACGAATAAATATAGCAGCTTAGGTAAAATACTCATTTTGACCACCGCTACTCTGTCTGCCAAAGATAGCGGTAACCGGGTCAAGCATGCTATTTGATCCGTGATATTAGTGATAGCACGGCCTTAGTTCATGCTCACAGCAGTCTCCACGTCCCTATGGATCCATATCCCAAGATATTTCACAGGGTCAGCTGACCAGGAAAGTGGATATCCAAGATCCATCTCCTGTGTGCAGTCCGTCAAAGGGAACACCGTGGATTTTTCCCAGTTTATCCCTAGCCCCGAATACCTTTCGAACTGCACATATTCCCACAGTATGGGCTCCAGTTATCTGTCCGGTTCACGCACGTACAACATCATGTCGTCTGCGTAAAGCGAGACCACCAGCGGCCTTTGTTGGAACCTCAAGGCCGCCCGCATGTTTTTGTCGCAGCTTACAGGCCAGCAGCTCTAGTGCCTGAGAAAATAACATATGAGAAAGCGGGCAGCCCTGTCGGGTTCCCCTGCCTATCGGAAAAGCATCCGAGACCCATCCATTTTCCCGCAGCATAGCGACCGGGTTTTTATACAGCAGACGCACCCATTTCAGGAAAAATGGTGGCATTCCCAACCTTTGCAGAACAACAAACATATACCCCCAGTGTAGAGAATCAAAGGCTTTCGCCGCGTCTAACAGCACAGCTACCGCTGGCAGCGTGGGCTCCAACTAATGTAACACAGCGAAAATAGTGCCCAGATGTGTGGTTGATCTGTTGGGGACAAATCATGACTGGTCAGGTAAAATCAGATTTGGAATCGGAGGCTAAAGTCGGGTGGCAATAACTTTCGCTAAGATTTTTGTGTCGATATTTATAAGGGAAAGTGGTCTATAAGATTCACACTTATTTGCTGCTTTGACAGGCTTTAAAAGGCGTGAAAATCATGACTTCCCTGAGAGTGGGGGGCAAAACGCCAGTTTCATAGGCTTCGGCAAATACCTTAAGTAGTTGCGGGGCTAAAGCGTCACAATATGCCTTATAGAATACGCTAGGCAGGCCGTCGAGCCCAGCCGCCTTGCACGTCGGAGCGCCATGATGGCTTCCTTGACATCCTCCACATCGAAGGGCTGAGTCAAGTATTCGCGCTGACCTTCCGAAAGCCAGCCCAGAGCGACATCCTCCAAATACCCATTGATTTCTTCGTCACTTGCCCCTTGCTTGGCTCCATAAAGTTTGGTATAGAAGTCCTCAAACACCCCACTTATATCTGCAATGGAGTGACATGCATTGCACTCCTCATCCAGCAGCTCACCTATATACTCCTGCCCTTTAGGCAATGACAACTTGCCGGCAAGTCACTCCATTCTTGATTCCCCGGGAGTCTAGTTTACAAAAATATGCAGGTTTGCTAGGTTTCCTTAGCTGTCAGTTGTCAATGTAAAAAAATGTGAAGTGCCCATGTTGTGTTTAGGGCCCTTTCCTGTCGCAGGCACTAAGCCTACCCACACAAGTGAGGTACCGTTTTTATTGAGAGACGTGGGATTGCAGAATACTAGAACATTTGTTATTACCAATTGTATTTCTCTGCATTTGAGCCTTCCAAATGTAAGGCAGTTTATAAGAAAGAAGACATTTCTATAAATGCGGTCTGAATCACATAGTATATATAGGTACTCAGAAATTCAGAGATCTATAAATAACCACTGCTCATAAACTCTGTAGCTGGTGTCTATTTCAGAAATACATAGGTTTCTTTGATACCCATTTTTCACTCTATATATTTTACCATATGAATTGCTCTATATCTGGTACACAATTAAAAAAACCATTGTAAGGTGCAGTTCAGTTGTTGGCTCTCGGTACCACTGGTTCTTGGAGAACCTACAAACCCTATATATGCCTGCATCCACAAGGGTCTAGCGGATGTAATGGTATATTGCTTTTGTAAACCTGCCATCGTGACAAGAAGTTACAAATGAAAACGTCACAAGTGGTAATTTTCCCTACTCCTTTTCAGTATTTTGTTATTTCAATAGTTAGTTTATTTGGGAAAACCTTGAGAAACCTACCGTTCTGCTCCTGGATCGCCACCATGGTTTTCAAGCATTATGTACAGATTGGCTGAGTTGCCTACATCTCCTTCGACCTACATGCAATGACGCTGGTTGCAATTGTTGACATAATTGTTCAAAACAGGGCACTGGTGGATGGCCCTTGCAGTGGCGTCAAAAGGTAAGCTATGCCCTACAAGTGCATTCAGCTTACTGACTTTGTGCTCCAGTTCCCCCACAGCACTCGTCAGAAGTGTGTAAGATTTGCCAGGGAGTAAGAAAATGTAAATGAAAAATGGGCTCAAACAAAATGGGCAAAGAAAATCGATGCCAGGGAGAAGAAAGCCAAGATTACAGATTTTGGCCGTTTTCGTGTCATGAAGCCAAAGAGGATAAGGAACAAAATCATCAAGGTTGAACTAAACCTCCAAAAGGATGCTTCCAAAAAGTAAAGGGATTTCACTTTTATTAACAGTTTGATTTCATGTCAATAAGGCAATACAAACATTTTATTTAAACAAATACCCTTAAAATGCAACATACTTCTTAAAATCTGCATTCATCTTCTATACGTATTTTGCACCAAAATACAGTTACACCCAAAACCACCCACAGATTTGCATGCAGTGTAACCGATTTCCTTCTATTTTTTACGCGAAAATATATTTCATCATATGCAAATATGCTACTCGCCCTCCCCTTAGTTACTTCTGCAAAGTATTGTTATTAGTATATACATTCATTTATGGCAGAGCAAAAGGCGGATCTCGATCTTTTTAAAGGGTATAGGGTAGATATGATTGTATAGGAAGACGATGCCTGGATCATTAGGGCAAATTATTCCAAGAAGCCACACATGCAAATTACCTATGTAGAGTAATTTGCAAAATACTGTTCGTTTTGTGCAGAAAGAGCTACAACAGTAATATTTATGAAAAATACAATTATCTTTGCACAAAATACAATTCATTTTGTGCAAAATGAAACAACAACAGTAATAAATGTGCAAAGTACAATTATATATTAGTGCAGAATCCAATTACAGCAGAAGAGAAAGCAAAAGTAATTTCTTATTTTCAAAAGGCATAAACCAAATATTATGATTGAGGGTGAATACAGTGAGGGACCATCTTGTTCCTGATTCAAGCTAGGACACTAGTCGTTAAAGCCAGTTTCACAGGAACCATGGAACATACATTGGTGGTCAGACCTCCGTGTTCCATTACTGTACATCTAGTACAATGGACTACTCAGCTCAGCTAACTGTTCATCTACAGACCAAAATTTCCCTACAGCATAGCACGGTGTTCTCCAGTATTGGATCTTTCATAGATTCACATGCTTGAATCATCCCCGTCGTCGTAGTGCGAGTCCCACGGTATACATATAAAAGCAGTAGATAAAATTACCATAGGCTACCATGCAATGAAAAGTCAGTGTAATAGCCTATCTACCTTCTTTCGTAAAAAAAGAACCAAATCCAACCAATAGCCAATCAGGCGACGGCACCCTCTAGAACAATCCCAAGAGAGGCTAGGTTCCTCAGATTTTCTACCGCACGTCGTGTGAAAGGGAGTCTCCCTGAGCTCTGCTCAGTTTTTCTCTGGGTTTCCAGTTTTCTCGACTACAACTTTTTCGTCTGCATCCTTGTCGACGACTTCGTCTACGACCGCGTCGACGATACCGACGACGGCTTTATCTTATTCTGTCATGTCCTCGTCGACGATGCAAACGCCGTTACTGTCGACGAAGCTGACGGCGATGTATCCCACGCCTGGTCGTAAGCGTCCATCTTCCTTGCAGCTTACACCAATGTAATGTCGTCGACGAGGCAATTTTTACAAAATCCTGCGATAGTTTCTCCTTTACCTCCTTCAACATTCTTGGAGGAATCTGATGATGATGGGATGTTTGGACCTGCTGATAGTCCTTCCCAATTACATGTTAAATATCAGGAAGATGATGACTAGGATTATGGTGAATATTATCAACATGAATACCACCCTCATGCTAAAATGAGATATATGGAGCCAGTTTCTGAACCCATGGTCCACCTTCCGGTCGCAATGGTTCAAAATCTTCAGGATTTATTACGAGACTATCATTCACTTTTTCCTACAGCACCTGTTCCTCCACTTCCACAGCCACCACTGCCTGTTTCACCACCATGTACTACGGTACCTGTGTCTGCATCTTCTCCGGTGGGAGATACTAGTGGGCCTCAACAACAACATCCAGATACCTCTGATGAGGGAGAAATTGAAGATGCTCAGCCTCAGAAAGAAGGTCAAACAGGAGATGAACGGGATGACTGTCATATCAACTCCAGCGTCTCCCTCTCCTCAGATGATAGAATCTCCGCCAGAAGACATAGGCGGCTTTCATGCTTTAATTGAGATAGCAGCATCACGTTTTCAATTATCCCGGACAGTAAAGCAATCAGACTGCTTTCTTTATGATTTTAAAGACCTATCTAGGAAATCGGTTAGGTCTATTCCTATTGTTGACCACATATGGGAAGAGGGATTAAAGGTAATGAGGACACCAGCCACAGTTATCCCGGTCTTGCCCAGAATTGACAAGAAAACAAGAAGGCTCCAGACGATGCTCCAGCGTGTCTAATAGGTCATCCTAAGCCTGATTCCGTCATCTCACAGGCCGCACAATGGAGATCGAGGAACCCTCTAGCGCCCATCACTGCACCACCTGATAGGGAAGGGAGGCGCTTGGATAATATTGAGAAAAGGTTCACAACAATATCAGGAGCAACTGTTCAAGCTGCCAACGCTCTTGCGATCTTAGCCAGGTATGATCGTCAAATGTGGTCGGACATTGCCCAATTTTTGGAACTCCTTCCAGATGACAAGAAGATGGAAGCTAGAAAGATCCTGTTAGGAGAAAGGTCAGCAGCCGAAATTATTGATGCTTCCATGGATATTGCTTCTTTAGCTTTCCGTCAGCTTGCTGGAGCCGCTGTCCTTAGACGCCAGGGTTGGCTGAAGGCAACGATGTTCCGTCCTGAAGTACAAAGCAAGATATTGGATATGCCGTTTGATGGTGAAACACTTTGGCAAGCATATCGATGACGCCTTGCAAACCATCAAAACAGATACGGACACGGCTAAAGCTCTAGGAACGCTCCAATTTAGAAAGACCTCCTTTCGTGGAGCACGAGGCAGGGGAAATTATTCATTTCGAGGAGTTTATCAAAGATATCCGCCTCAAACCTACACCTCTTACCGGCCTTCATACCAGCAGCAACAGCAGTATCGTGCACCACCACAAGCTGCCTACTCCAGACAACCTAGACGAAAACAGCAGGCGCAGCCCAGAGATTTGGGTCATAAACAGTGATGACACTTCGCCGCCTGCCGCTCCTCTGTCTTCCCTGAAGAAAGCCGCTCTCTCACTTTTTCTGCATCAATGGAAACAAATAACATCAGACAAATGGGTCCTAGATATAATAAGGTGTGGCCATACCTTAGAGTTCACCTCAACGCCACCATCACCCGCCTCAAAGATCAACACCACCCCATCTTCAGTTATTAAAGGAAGCTTTGATAATGCTTCGAAAAGGAGCAAGAGAACGTGTTCCAAGCTTTCAGAAAGGAAAAGGTTTATACTCTCGCTTTTTCCTGATAAAAAAAGAAGTTGGGAGAATGGCGTCCCATTTTAGACCTCAGAAAACTCAACAAATGCCTGCTGCAGAAATCCTTTCGCATGGTCACTAGTCAGGAGATTTTACAACTTCTGAACCATTCGGATTTTTTAGTAAGCCTGGATTTGGGAGATGCATACTTCCATATCCACCCCAAACATCGAAAATTTCTACGTTTCTCTGCGGCAGGCGTGCATTATCAGTTCAAGGTCCTTCCCTTCGGCCTTCGCTCAGCTCCACAGGTTTTCACCAAGTGCCTTGCTCCCGTGGCAGCGTTCCTATGGCTGAAAGGCCTACAGATCTTCCCATACCTGGACGATTGGCTGGTAAAAGCCCCTTCTCTTCGTCAGGCTTCAGAAGACATCTCTTTCTGCCTGCAGCTATTCCGCTCTCTGGAACTGGCAGTCAATCTTTGAAAATCCATTCTAGCCCCTTCTCATCGGCTAACGTTTCTGGGTGCACTATTAGACACTCTACAAGACAAGGTATACTTGTCAACAGAAAGGCTGAACACCATCTTATCTCTGGCTCACGACCTTTACGGAAGAAAGTGCGTTTCTGTACATCTCCTCAAATCCTTTCTCAGGATGATGTCTTCCGCCATTCTCATGGTACCTCATGCTCGACTAAGAATGAGACCAATTCAAGAGCAGTTAGACGCCCAATGGCTTCAAATATCAGGATCATTCGACGACATAGTTCGAATAACTCCGGTCATGAAGGATGCACTCCTTTGGTGGCAATCTCCTCACAATCTCTCTCTGGGAATGTCATTCCATTCTCCTCTTCCAGAATTTGTTCTGACAACAGATGCATCTTTGGAAGGTTGGGGAGCACATCTACAAGACCTCCAAATAAGTGGCAAATGGAGTCTCTCTCTCCAAAATGCATATCAATTTACTGGAACTTCGAGCAATTTCTCTAGCCCTCCAGTCATTCCTCCCAAGGATAAGAGCGTCCTCATACGCACAGACAACACCACCTGCATGCATTATCTGAACAAGCAGGGGGGAACGAGATCTCTGATCCTATCTTGGGAAGCCCAAAATATATGGGAATGGACTTTACAGCATCATATAACCATCAAGGCGGAGCATCTCCCAGGTATAAAAAACAACCTGGCAGACACTTTGAGCAGGTTGAGTCAAACGAATCACGAGTGGGAACTCAATCAATCGGTCCTCAAACACATCTTTCAGAAATGGGGAACACCCAACTTGGATCTGTTTGCATCTCAAGGGAACCAGAAATGCCGGTTCTTTGCCAGCAGGGAACCTCAGACAGGGACATGGGGGAATGCGTTTTCGATAAGCTGGTCAGGAACCTTTGCGTACGCTTTTCCCCCATATCCCCTGATCTCCAGAGTGTTGATGAAAATGAAACGGGAACCGTGCCAACTTATTCTCATTGCTCCACGTTGGCCTCGTCAGCACTGGTTCCCAGAGCTGCTCCTACTGTCACAATCCAAGCCTTATCGCCTTCCTCTGTCAGCCAACCTACTGACAATGAACAAAGAGCAGATCCTGCATCTGCACCCAGCTTCTCTTCAATTGCATGCCTGGAACCGGAGTACAATGAATACAAGGACTTAATAATCCCTCAGGATTGTAAGGATATTTTGTCCAGGGCAAGAGCGGAGTCTACTACGAAAACATATAGACTGAAATGGAAGCGTTTTTGCTCTTGGTGCCATAGCAATGATACTCTCCCTCTTCGTTCTTCCCCAGAGAAAATCCTACCTTATCTCTTATTTCTGGCAAGATCAGGTTTGGCTTATGCTTCCATAAGGGTACACCTCGCAGCTATCTCTCGATATAGACGGACGTCTGACGCCTCTTCTCTCTGTTCTGCCCGCATCATCAAACAGTTCATGAAGGGCCTTTTCAGAACTTTTCCTCCTATTAGGCCTCCTCCACCTGAATGGCGTCTTAATGTGGTCCTTTCGCAATTAATGAAACCACCTTTTGAGCCGATCCACAAAATAGAGCTCAAATTTCTCTCATGGAAGGTGGCTTTGCTTCTCGCTCTTCGGCCAGACGAGTAAGTGAAATTCAGGCTTTCACCATTAAAGAACCTTACTTGCGTTTCACAGAGGATTACGTAATGTTACGGACAAATCCTAGATTTATTCCAAAGGTTCCATCCCAGTTTCACCTTCATGAACCTATAATTCTGCGCACCTTTTTTCCACATCCTTCATCTCCAGCGGAGAAATCTCTTCACTCTAGATGTAAAAAGGTGCCTTAAGTTTTATTTGCAAAGGACAAAGCATCTGCGCAAAACGGATCAACTCCTAGTATCATATGGACCTGTTAAACTAGGATCTGCTGTTACAAAAAGGACTGTTGCACGGTGGATCGCTGCCACTATCCAATTGTGCCACTCAAAGGCGGGTAAACCGCTTACAACCAAGACTAAGGCGCATTCCACAAGAGCAGTGTCTTCTTCGGCTGCTCTTTTTGCTGGTGTCCCACTGGACAAGATTTGCTGTGCTGCTACCTGGAAGAATGCTCATACCTTCATGCGGCACTATTGCCTGGACATGGCAACTTATTGTGAGGCAGCAGTGGGACAGGCAGCCCTGCGTCCTCTATTTCAATAAGGTAGGCCTCTATTTTAGAGGTATTATTTCTTATCTGATATATATATATACATCTGTATTTCTATATGCTTTTATGTTTATATAATTGATATGTTGTTAAGTACTATCTCATTAAGGTTTATATTAGCATGTATGTCATAACCCACCATCCTCTAAGGTACAAAAGTTTATATTACAGTACTATAAAACATATATGTTTACAAAACTGCTAGCTACTCTGATTCAAGCATGTGAATCTATGAAAGATCCAATACTGGAGAAGAAAAAGTTACTTACCTGTAACTACGGCTCTCCAGTATTGGTATCTTTCATAGATTCACATGCGACTCACCCTCCTCCCCGGAGAGGCTTCCTTTATTCTCTAAGGTTTATAATTGCACACTTGTGCTGGAAAATCTGAGGAACCTAGCCTCTCTTGGGATTGTTTTAGAGGGTGCCGTCGCCTGATTGGCTATTGGTTGGATTTGGTTCTTTTTTACGAAAGAAGGTAGATAGGCTATTACACTGACTTTTCATTGCATGGTAGCCTATGGTAATTTGATCTACTGCTTTTATATGTATACCGTGGGACTCCCACTACGACGACAGGGATGATTCAAGCATGTGAATCTATGAAAGATACCAATACTGGAGAACCGTAGTTACAGGCATGTAACTCATTTTCTTATAGTATTACAATTTAAAATTACTGTCATTAGACCACAAAAATTACAGACCTGTACCATTCTAAAAACGGGTAGCAGCAAACTTCTTCTACTTTTACCAAAGCATGTGCAAGATGCAATTATGTGCAGAAAGTACAGTGGAGGGTTTTAGTATAAGGGACACATACAACTTACCGCCCCAACCTGTATAACCAATTTCCACTTTATAAAGGCTGGGACCTGCCCCAGCCTCGCCATCAGGGCCCACTTCCTAATATTACCACTTTTTTATGTCCTTCAGGTAAGGCTGGGTATGCCCACCATAGTATGACTCCATTAAATGATGCAGATTCTCTATTGCACACGTCCTCTGTCAGCCTTCCTAAAGGACTCATTTACCAAGTGTTTTATCTGTTTCTGCTGGACTACAGGCATATTTTGCAATTCATACCCTGCTCGAATATCCAGAGAGGCCATGATATCAAGTAGATTAACAGCCCATTGGCCATCGTACTTCTCCTGCAGGTAGGATTGTTATTTGCCTTAAGGAGCCCTCCTCAGACTTAAGAAGACAAGACCAATAGTTAAGGATCCACGGTTTATAGTTAAATGGTGTTAGTGAGGCCAATTTCTAATCTCAGGGTACTATTTACAGATCCTGTGGGCAAGCTGAGCTATTTTTTCCAGGTGTTCATTTCAATAGTCTGCAACCCCTTAAGAATTTTGCTGGCATGGCCTCACAGCCGTACAATAATGTATTGACACTTTTAGCATTATAGGTCTCTTAAAACTTCATACTTGTGGCCCAGAGCAGGGTCCAACCTATGTAAAGCACCTGCAGTAGCCTTGGAAAGAGCTTCCTGGAGATGTATATGGGGCCTAAAATTTAAGTTACATCTAAAAAGAATGCCTAAATATCTGTAGTCATTGGCCACCTCCACTGGAACATCACTTAGCCACAACTTAAACCTAATGGACTACACCCTTCCTTTGGACTTACAGTATTTAGCGAAGACATCCATTTGCCTCTGAAGGCCGACGGGCGCAAGGTCCAACAACACAGTATCTAAGGTGTGAAACATTACTGAAATAGCCTTGGGTCCTAATTTTGGTGGACAAGACGAAACCTGGTTTAATCCTACCATGGTAACATATATATATATATATATATATATATATATTGTTGGACTTGGCCCTGCTTGCAGGGTCATCCAGAACTTTTTCGCCTTTTCCTCCTAGCCTTTTTGCTGTATGTGTGTGATGGAATGCTGCACAATGATGTGCAGAGGTTTATTTACGCTGTTTAAAAATGTCACTTTTAAAATGTCACCCTGTTTGGTGTACTTTGTGCCTGCCTGTCTGAGGTGGGTTGGCGGTCTAGTTGTCTGTCTCCCAGCACCCCCAGCTTTTGGAGGGAAGCCTGGCAGGCAGGGTGCTCTACACCTCCCCCAAAACCATTTGGGACCGGATTACCAGAGAGCCTTCTAGAAGCTTCTGGCCCTTTCTGGTAGGTGGGGTGAGGGGTGTATATATAGGGGGGCTGTGCCTCCATGAGGCAGACTGAACGTGGACTGGTTTGAGAGGGGACACTCTACCAGGAGGTACCGCCGCAAGGGCCTTCGTGCTGGCCCCTGTGCCCATCTGTACCCCTCTACTGTCCACAGGGCTAGTGAGAGACTCTGCTGGAGTGGAGACTGCTGCGCTAGCAGGATGGCCATCGTAATGGAGGATGACTGTTCCTAGGAACTGCTGCTTCAGGTCTGGTGAGCTGCCCTACTGCCTGCTGATCTCTCCCTGCATTAACTGTCTCCTGGCCCCTAGCGCCCCGTGAGCGCTACACTTTGAATACCTGTATTCCAAGGAGGTGAGGAGTGTGGGCACTACTTCCTGGTGTGGGACTCTGGATCCTCGCCAGCTCCCTAGCGCCTGGGAGGCACTATTTTCCTGATTGCCAGAGGAGGAGCTGACGCCTGCAGCGCGGTGCTGTCAAAGCGCTATATCTCCATCCCCAAAGAGAGGAGGAGCGTGGATCCTGCAGCTGACGTCTGGTGAGGGAATCCCCCTGCATGTCCCCCTAGCGCCTCGTGAGCGCTACGTTCAATGTGCCTGCAGAAGAGCGGGTGCCCACCCCGCGCGTGTGTCGCCTATGAACGTTTTAAGAACCAGCGGGAGCCCACTCCGCATGTAGACACCTTCTAATCTAAGGCGGGAGCCTACCCCGCTGTGGTGCCGCATTTGTGCAGTTACGCGGGTGCCTACCCGCGCTTTATGCTTATTTGTACCAGCGGGTGCCCACCCCGCTGTCTTTATGCCCATTTAGCGGGTGCCCACCCCGCGTCTGTGGTCGCACTTCAAATTGAAGGTGGGAGCGCACGTCGCACTTCAAAACTGCCCAGAATCACAGCTGTGGGCCGCGGAGAAACCGTGCCGGCCGACCAGGAAGACAGGCACCCGCGTCTGACTCTGGGCGGGGCCTGCCGGCAGGAAGGACGACACCGGAAGCCTGCCCGGGCGTGCGGAGAGGAAGGCGGGGCCCCCGTATGCCGGTGGGAGCCCCGCGTGTAGCAGAAGCCAGGCGGGAGCCTACCCCGCACTGGCGGCCAGCCCCGGAGAGTCCCGAGAGGAAGCAGGAAGAGTCCGGAGCCTCGCGAGCCCTCCACCGAAGTCCCGGGTCCCAGGAGGGGGGCCCGGGTGAAGACGGAAGAATCCCGGTTAGTGAGGGCTCTGGGGAAGTATCGCGGGTGCCGGAGGCGGCACCAGAAGTGCACGTACTCTTTTGGGCCCCACAGCATCCCAGCCGAAGCGGGCCGCTGCACCGGCTTTGAATATTTGGGCCTTTTGTCTTCAAGCCCCAGTGGGGGCTCACCAGGGTACAGCAGTGCCAGAGCATGTCTACCCAGCTGCACCGCCAGTTAGCGGGCAGCTGCAACTTTGGGCATACTTGAAGTGAGTCCCGGAGTGGGGCTCAGTCATCCCGTGGTTGGGGGGTGTGTCGGGGCACATTGCCGGTGCCCGCCCCCGGTGCCAGTATTCTGTTGGGGGCTCATTTGGACGCATTGCTGGGACCCGTGCTGACTGGATCTTTCACCGCTGCCCCACCGGATAGGGCAGTCGCAACATTTGGGCAACTCTGTACTGTAGGGTCCCAGAGTGGGGCTCTACTAAGCACGGTAGTGCCAGAGCTGGCTTTCTTTTTCCTTACAGCTGCACCACGAGAGCGTGGGCAACTGCCACGAGGGGCATATGGTTTGGGACGCATGGGGGGGTTATACACCCTGGTGGTATTCCTATGATGCACTACTGATGTTTGGCATAATGTGTTTTCTGCACCATGTTGGCCTGCCTCATGTTTTGATGCCCAATGTGACGTATGCTGATAAAATGCATAATGTGCCTTTACGCCCAAGGAGATGCCCCATGCACCTGTTTAGGCCTGCTCTGATTTATGCTAATGAGGTTAATGCCTATTGTTGGGCATAATGTGTTTTTATGCCTATTGAGATGCCTCGTGCAAGTATGCCTAATGTCATGTGAGTATGCCCAATGCTAATGTGCCTGCCAATATCAGGCTATGGTGATCTAGGCCTATGTCTGACCCATTATGATTTATGCCTAATGACATTGCAGTTATGCCGCAGGTTTAGGCCTAACGCTTTTACGCCTAATGAGAGGCCTCAGGCAAATGTAATTCATGCCTAATACTATTGTGATGATGCTTTATCCTTATGCCTAATACATTTATGCTAATGCAGAGGTTTATGCCTATTGTGTAACACTGCTAATATGAGGATGCTAAGTCCCTGATCTGTCCAGAAGTCACTGGCTGTTACCCATTTATTACTACTGGACTTTCATTTATCCTAATTGTGCTTGTGATGGTTCTGGCAGCGGCCCGATTGGCCCTGCCCTGTAAATAGTCCCCCTGGTTATGGCTACCGGGTGCCAGTTGGCACGGTGTTCACAACTGTGATGGTATTCTAATGTGTTTTGCATAATACATATGCTGTTTTCACATAACCTGGTGTGGAGTCTCTTTTTGTAGTGTGCCTGGTGTGTCGCTTGTGAGTGTGCTGCGCAGATGCTTTACACAATGCCTCCGAGTTTGGCCTACCCGCTCCGCACCACGCTACCCCGTTTCTAACATTGGTGTTCAGCGGTGGGATAGGACTTGTTTGCGCAGTACCACAGCGACAACTGGTTGCACTACAAATGGTGCATTTAGAATAATCACAGATTGGGGGATTGTTTGTCTGATTATCGTTCGCCCTGAAAGTGTCATTTTGAATTGCGCACTCCTGTGGCAGCTCCACCAAGGTCCCTTGTCTTGCACTGCGTCTTGGTGTCTTGCCAAAATGGAATCTGCCTTTGATTTTGACCATCTGTTCAAGTACAGTGTGTTGGAGTTAAGGGGGTTCTGTGAGGAGAGAGATATAATAGTAAGTGGGTCAGACACCAAGCCAGGCCTTCAGAGATTCCTGATTAAATGGCAAGAGGATGAGTGGGACCGCGAGCACTATGAGCAAGAGAGGGCCCTGGACGTATGCCAGGAGGGTGGCCCTAAGGATCCTGAACAGGAGGTACAAAATGACAGGGCGGGGACACCAGTAAGTAGGAAGTCCCGTGCTGGGTCCAGTGGCAAGGGTAATGCCCCATCCCTTTCCCTGTCCCCAGAAGAGTGGGTAGATAGGAGGGAAGAAAGGGAGCATCAGCAGGCTTTGGAGAAGCTCCGGTTAGAGCACGCCAAGGAGATAGCGCAGCTGAGGGTTGAAGAAAAAAGGTTAGAGACCGAAAAGGTCCTTGCACAGGAAAGGATGGCTGAGGCTGAAAGGGCCTTCGCCAGGGAGAGACTAGCTCAGGAGGGTAGGTTGTCCCCTGAGAGTGGTTTCTGTGGTCCCCTGAGAGTGGTTTCTGTGGTCTGGATTCACCAGTGAGGGTGGGATCCAGTGGTGGCAGCGAGAGTGAATCCAGTGTAGGGAGTCCCACTCCCAGAGCCCGGAAGATGGTGCCTGATTCCCAGGAAGAGGGGGACAGGTTGGAGTTCAAGGGCAGTGGAAAACTGTCTACCAGTCCTGGGAGGAGTTTGTGGAGGTGTGTTGGACTGCACTGGAGGATTGGATGGTGGGTAGCGCGGTGAATGATTGGGAAGGGCTGTTCCATGTAATTATCAGGGAGCACATGCTCAAATTGTTTCCCAAGGTTGCGCCACCACCTGTTTGACCGTGGGCTCTCCGATCCCAGGGAGCTTGCACGGGAGGTAGACCTTTGGGTGAGGGCCGGAGAGTCTGAGGAAGCATTGGGGAGTGATCCTGAAGGGAGTGGCTCAGGGATCTTCCAACCCAGCGAGGTGGGAGAGGTGCAGAATAGCCCAGCTAGGTCCCAGGGTAGTGAGAGGGTTGTAGGGCCTCACGTCCTATCTACCAGAAGGAGTGAGACGGGGAGGTGACACGTGGTGCCCCAACTGCAGTCTCAGGGCCTGGAGAGATCCACCAAGGAGCCCCAGGTAGGGAGCCTAGGCTGTCCGGATAGGCCGTCCATTGAAGGGGAGCCCCTAGTGTCAGGAGAACCAGGGGCGTCTGTAATCAGAGCTCCAGGGGTTCTGGGGTCTGCTCAGTCACAGGGTTTAGATCCTGGGCTGGGATGCCAGGTTCAGGGACTGCCTGACCTGGAGTGTGGGACACCTGTAGTCGGTGTCCCTACCAGTTTGACTTCCAGGGGTACTTCTCCAGGTGGGAGGGTGCAGAACTCTGGGAGGGGGTGCAGAGGGAGGAAGGACTCTCCTCTGGCACCGGCTCAACCACAGGGCTTCGATCCTGGGTTGGGAGGCCCGGTTCAGGTATTGCCTGACCTGGCGGGAGGGACGTCTGTAAGCAGTGTTCCCCCGGAGTTGTCTTCCAGGGGTACTACTCCAGTTGGGAGGGTGCGGAACTCTGGGAGGGGGTGCAGAGGGAGGGAGGACTCGCCTCTAGCACCGGTGCAACCTCAGGGTTTAGACCCTGGGTTGGTGGATCAGATGCAGGGTCACGGCCCTGGACGAGTGAGAGAGTGGTGTTCTGAGGGTGCCCCGCATGGGAGGAGAGGGCGGAACCCCAGAAGGAGAGGTAGGGGGAGGAGAGCCTCGCCCCGGACTGCTGGTCAGCCTGAGGGTGCGGACCCTAGGTGGGAGGACCAGTGGCAGTTTGGCACTGCACGGAGGAGAAGTAGTGGCCAACGGGTACGATGGGCCTGGGGCTACTGCCCCCCACACTGAGACAACAAGGGCCAGAGACATCTGGATGGCCTAGGGGCCGGTCCTGGTCGCAACCAACTAGAGAGTACCAGTAGGGTGGCTTAGTTGGTCCAGGGAGTGTTGACAGAGGGAACCACCTGGGTCCTGAGTGGCGGAGAACCTACGGGTGCCCCTGCAGTTGCTGGCCCGCATCCATGTTTTCTCGCCCCAAGCAGGGAAGCCCATCAAGGCATTGATTGGTCTACCCTGGCTTTTGGCTGGGAGGGGTCGTGTTGGACTTGGCCCTGCTTGCAGGGTCATCCCGAACTTCTTCGCCTTTTCCTCCTAGCCTTTTTGCTGTATGTGTGTGATGGAATGCTGCGCAATGATGTGCAGAGGTTTATTTACGCTGTTTAAAAATGTCACTTTTAAAATGTCACCCTGTTTGGTGTACTTTGTGCCTGCCTGTCTGAGGTGGGTTGGCGGTCTAGTTGTCTGTCTCCCAGCACCCCTAGCTTTTGGAGGGAAGCCTGGCAGGCAGGGTGCTCTACACCTCCCCCAAAACCAGTTGGGACCGGATTACCAGAGAGCCTTCTAGAAGCTTCTGGCCCTTTCTGGTAGGTGAGGTGAGGGGTGTATATATATATAGGGGGCCTTGCCTCCATGAGACAGACTGAACGTGGACTGGATTGAGAGGGGACACTCTGCCAGGAGGTACCACCGCAAGGGCCTGCGTGCTGGCCCCTGTGCCCATCTGTACCCCTCTACTGTCCACAGGGCTAGTGAGAGACTCTGCTGGAGTGGAGACTGCTGCGCTAGCAGGATGGCCATCGTAATGGAGGATGACTGTTCCTAGGAACTGCTGCTTCAGGTCTGGTGAGCTGCCCTACTGCCTGCTGATCTCGCCCTGCATTAACTGTCTCCTGGCCCCTAGCGCCCCGTGAGCGCTACACTTTGAATGCCTGTATTCCAAGGAGGTGAGGAGTGTGGGCACTACTTCCTGGTGTGGGACTCTGGATCCTCGCCAGCTCCCTAGCGCCTGGGAGGCACTATTTTCCTGATTGCCAGAGGAGGAGCTTTCGCCTGCAGCGCGGTGCTGTCAAAGCGCTATATCTCCATCCCCAAAGAGAGGAGGAGCGTGGATCCTGCAGCTGACGCCTGGTGAGGGATTCCCCCTGCATGTCCCCCTAGCGCCTCGTGAGCGCTACATTCAATGTGCCTGCAGAAGAGCGGGTGCCCAACCCGCGTGTGTGCCGCCTATGAACGTTTTAAGAACCAGCGGGAGCCCACTCCGCATGTAGACACCTTCTAATCTAAGGCGGGCGCCTACCCCGCTGTGGTGCCGCATTTGTGCAGTTACGCGGGTGCCTACCCGCGCTTTATGCTTATTTGTACCAGCGGGTGCCCACCCCGCTGTCTTTATGCCCATTTTGCGGGTGCCCACCCCGCGTCTGTGGTCGCACTTCAAATTGAAGGTGGGAGCCCCCCCGCACTTCAAAACTGCCCAGAATCACCGCCGCGGGCCGCGGAGAAACCGTGCCGGCCGACCAGGAAGACAGGCACCCGCGCCTGACTGTGGGCGGGGCCTGCCGGCAGGAAGAAGGACACCGGAAGCCTGCCCGGGCATGCGGAGAGGAAGGCGGGGCGCCCGTGTGCCGGTGGGAGCCCCGCGTGTATCAGAAGTCAGGCGGGAGCCTACCCCGCACTGGCGGCCAGCCCCGGAGAGTCCCGAGAGGAAGCGGGAAGAGTCCGGAGCCTCGCGAGCCCTCCACCGAAGTCCCGGGTCCCAGGAGGGGGGCCCGGGTGAAGACGGAAGAATCCCGGTTAGTGAGGGCTCTGGGGTAGTATCGCGGGTGCCGGAGGCGGCACCAGAAGTGCACGTACTCTTTTGGGACCCACAGCGGCCCCGCCGTAGCGGGCCGCTGCAACGGCTTTGAACATTTGGGCCTTTTGTCTTCAAGCCCCAGTGGGGGCTCACCAGGGCACAGCAGTGCCAGAGCATGTCTACCCAGCTGCACCGCCAGTTAGCGGGCAGCTGCAACTCTGGGCATACTTGAAGTGAGTCCCGGAGTGGGGCTCAGTCATCCCGTGGTTGGGGGTGTGTCGGGGCACATTGCCGGTGCCTGCCCCCGGTGCCAGTATTCTGTTGGGGGCTCATTTGGACGCATTGCTGGGACCCGTGCTGACTGGATCTTTCACCGCTGCCCCACCGGATAGGGCAGTCGCAACATTTGGGCAACTCTGTACTGTAGGGTCCCAGAGTGGGGCTCTACTAAGCACGGTAGTGCCAGAGCTGGCTTTCTTTTTCCTTACAGCTGCACCACGAGAGCGTGGGCAACTGCCACGAGGGGCATATGGTTTGGGACGCATGGGGGGTTATACACCCTGGTGGTATTCCCATGACACACTACTGATGTTTGGCATAATGTGTTTTCTGCACCATGTTGGCCTGCCTCATGTTTTGATGCCCAATGTGACGTATGCTGATAAAATGCATAATGTGCTTTCACGCCGAAGGAGATGCCCCTTGCACCTGTTTAGGCCTGCTCTGATTTATGCTAATGAGGTTAATGCCTATTGTTGGGCATAATGTGTTTTTATGCCTATTGAGATGCCTCATGCAATTATGCCTAATGTCATGTGAGTATGCCCAATGCTAATGTGCCTGCCAATATCAGGCTATGGTGATCTAGGCCTATGTCTGACCCATTATGATTTATGCCTAATGACATTGCAGTTATGCCGCAGGTTTAGGCCTAACGCTTTTACGCCTGAGAGGCCTCAGGCAAATGTAATTCATGCCTAATACTATTGTGATGATGCTTTATCCTTATGCCTAATACATTTATGCTAATGCCGAGGTTTATGCCTATTGTGTAACACTGCTAATATGAGGATGCTAAGTCCCTGATCTGGCTAGAAGTCACTGGCTGTTACCCATTTATCACTACTGGACTTTCATTTATCCTAATTGTGCTTGTGATGGTTCTGGCAGCGGCCCGATTGGCCCTGCCCTGTAAATAGTCCCCCTGTATATGGCTACCGGGTGCCAGTTGGCACGGTGTTCACAACTGTGATGGTATTCTAATGTGTTTTGCATAATACATATGCTGTTTTCACATAACCTGGTGTGGAGTCTCTTTTTGTAGTGTGCCTGGTGTCGCTTGTGAGTGTGCTGCGCAGATGCTTTACACAATGCCTCAGAGTTTGGCCTACCCGCTCCGCACCACGCTACCCCGTTTCTAACATATATATATATATATCAGGAGCGGAGCCAAAATATACCCCTGTCTAACTTGGGAGTGGCGATTTTTCTGGACAGCGCATTTACCCCCTAGTTCAACCCTTGTCCATGAGCCTTCATGAAGTTGGATTGTCAGCTTTATTAGACCCAGAGGGCACTTCATTTACACATCTTCTCCCAGAGTAGTGCCCTATTAATAGCGTCGAACGCTGTTGACAAATCGATATATGGCATATAAAGGGGCGGTTTCTTTTTAAGGGCATATTTTTCGGCCAAGAGATTTAGCATAAACAGCCATCCTTTGTTGAATAGCCTTTACGAAAAGCAATCAAGCCCTTCGGTAAAACATTTGCACCGCTTACCCAGTCTTCAATAACCCCAGCAGATGTTTCTCACAGATCTTACGATGTGCAGCAGGATAATCATACGGTTGCTCAATGGTAAGTCCTGTTGTACTTTTTTATACAGCGGAACCCTGATACTACCTTTCCAGGTTTTTGGTATGTCAAGTCCACTGATTTTTCCAAACACTGCACCCAGGACTTGAGCCCCCAAACTAGGGTTGAGTTTGATTAGGTCAGAAGAAAGACCATGAGGGCCTTGGGCCCTATAGCTTTTTCAGCCTTTTATTATAGATTCAATACAACTTACTGAAGGAGCCAAATGGCTTTCCCCAAACCCCTTTTCTGGGACCCCAGCATATATGGTCCCCGATTCTCCCATGTTTGCTTCTTTCAATTTGTACAGCTCAGATATGTATCTCACCCATGTTTCTTCGGGAACCGGCACTTCTACAGTTTTTTTAGACAACCCCAACACACTATTAACTATGTTCCAGAAGCCTTAGATGCTTCTCGTTGGCAGGGAGACAATTGCCTTCGTCCACACATTTTCTTTTTCTTCCCAAACTATTAGTCTTATCTCTTTCCTATAGTTTTTACTGTGTAGTTTAATGTGGCACTCCCTATTAGCCCCACCTGTTTTATCGGCCTCCCTTATCTTCTTGTTTAATGTAGCTCTCACCCACGCCTTAACAGAGTCTGATGTCTCCTTCCTACCCCGACCACTATTTGAGCCTATAATCGCCACGTCACTTATGGAGGCAATTAAGTTCCTGTAAGCACCTGCACTGTCTTGAGGTGATAAAGTAATCCAATCTTTCAACAGCTCCATCATTCCATTTATAGTTTAAAGTTTGTTTTCATGTCCATACAAATCTATGCTCGTTCAAGCAGTAGATTGGCTGACTATTCTGCCTATGGTCTCTTAAATGGGCAGCACTATACAGCGAAAGCATTAGTGACTTATGGTCGCTGCCTACTAAATCACCTACTAGGTCCATTACTATGCCAAAATGTTTTGGAAGAGATCATTACATAATCTAGCAGTGTGGACACCCTCCCACTATCGAAAGTGAGCTGGGCCAGCTGATTCCCCTACACATCTGCCATTAATAATAGTCATGTTCAGGCTATCTAACAGTGTAACTAATTGTCTACCTATCACATGCCTCCTGGTGTGGCAAAACCTGGCATGGAATCCCCAAAGCATTTTCTTTCTCCAGTTGGAACTCCTCCTTTGATGAGCCAGGGGGAATCTTAGCATTAAAATCGCCCATCAACAAAATTGGCACATTGGGGGAAGGACAAATTAACCTTATGCATCAAAACTTCCAGCTTCTTTAGCTGTTTGTCTTGTCTTTTGTTCGGTGGGAGGTTTGCATTGATTAGTATTAGATCTGGACAGCCATTTAGCCCCCTTTCATCCTGCTTTTCCATGACAGACCGAAGATTGACGTTGTAAAACAATGTCAATTCCTGGTCTCTAGTAGAGCAATAATCGTAACTTTTTTCTCCTCAGTAACACATAGAAGAGATTTAAAGTTCCTTTTCAGACCAGCAATATATTCCATCACAACAAAGTAACCCCAACATCATCAGACTCTATAGAATAAGGGTTTTCAAATCACCTTTTTATCATTAATTGCTCCTGCAATCCAGTTCCATTTATCGTGCTGTTTTTCACGATTAGTAAAGATCTGCCTCTCCTCTTCAGATTTAACAATAAAAATCTTATCAGATTCAGCAACATCATGGCCCCCCAAACCCACTAACTGGGGATCATGGTTGAACTGATTGACTGGAACCCCAATACTCTTTTCCTGTACTTTCTCATGGGTTGACAGCTCCCTGGAGACGTCAGGCCTTTGAATTAATGATTCATAAATATCAAAGTCTGAACACTGAAGCTCATCCAGTGAATTCATAGCTTCATCTGCCACTATCCTGGAATAAAAGTGAACCAAATGAATGGCCATGAAGTGACAATAGCTGGCATTTGGATGAACAACCAATGAAATATCTTTAGAGGATATTTTGGCCAACTGAAGAATTGATTTAAAAAGAGATAAAATGCATGATCTGTTTAGAACACATTTTGTGTCAGGGTCAGCAACAATATCCACCAATTGAAGAGCCTACTCAACTTCCTCATAGGGGCTGACTGCAAATCCCTTGCCCCACCTTTGATCAGCCTCTGGCCTAAAGGATGCAGCTCCGACTTTCATGGGAAATGCAGCCTTACCATTCATGGGCACTGATCTATCTTGGCCCATCTGCTCAGACTTCTGCCCGGGCTATTGTTCTCCCTTACTACTTCATAAGGAATAAGAGTCGATGATAGAGGGACGGGCCCTTCAAGGACCTCAACAGTACCTTTGTCTGCTTAAGATTGTGCAGCAGGGACCTCTGATTGCAGATCCATCACAGGGAATTCGGCCCTTCTTATACTGCTCTTTTTCAACCATCGTATTTTCCTTTTTCTCTTTCTTTTGTCAGGCTTAGTGGCAGATTCCTATGTATTAGTGACCTGTTTTACCCCCTTTTTTTAAATTGGGAAGACTTCACTATTCCCTGGATCGGGGACGGGACCAGCGAATACCACCCCTTTCTTAGGAGCATCTGCATCACAAGGATGTTCTTAAAAAAGGAATTCCAAATCAGATAAGTCAACTGATACATCACAATTATTGGCCTTCATTTGGGGTTAAGCCCAGGACACCCCTACCTCCCTACAATACCTACCTCCCTACAACTTGGTGCAGGACTTTTTGCACTACTGACTACTATCGCTTGCTGGTTTTAAAGGTTATTATTTAAGTATAACTGATAACATATCTAAGATATGGTCTGAGCGGTCAGTGGACTTCTCCAAAAAGGACAAAATGGATGACAAGATACGCTCAAGGCTTTGCAATAACTTGGAAAAACACATGTTGTCTGATGAAATTTTGGTGGGTTGATTCAGTGACATATCAGGAAACACATAAGTATTTGATAATACAGAAGCTGTGAGTCTAGGAGTACTAGAAAACATTTCCAAATACTTTTTTCTGCCACTTAGGTGTTTCAGGCAGTAATTGGAAACCCCTTTCTACTGCTGCCACATCTGGTTTAAAGGGATGAATGTCCGGCAGGTTGTAATCCAGTACAATCGAAGACTTTGAAGCCTGTAAGGCCTTTAAGGCTACTTTAGCATTACACACTGAACAATCCCTCAAAGGAATATTTTCTCCCCTACAATGGGGCACTTGATCTAGTTGAGTACCTTAGTCAGACCACTTCCTTTTACCTTTTGCTTGGAAGTTTGACGGTGTAAAAGAGCCCCGTCCTGCACGGCTGCATCATTAAAATAGATGCTGGAGCAGGGTATCCTTGGACAAAGTTAAGGAGCACTCTTTTGGACCCTAAACTGGAGATCCCATATCCCATTAGAGAGGGAGACAGGGCAATCAGCTCATGGCTCAGGCGGGTGGCTGATCTGGTAGTCCCCGCTTCGGACTCTAGAAAGGACACAAAGACGCTTTCAGCTCGCTGGTTCACAAAGGAACTAGCTCTGGAAAAAGCAGCTTGTAAGAAACTAGAAAGAGTGGCGGCGCTCGTATCTGGACTATGATAGTCCTTTATAAATTGTCCCTGAAATCCTATCATAAAAATCTCTAGAGGGCTCGTAGCACTTGAAGGTGGCGATTTTTCTAGACCGCACAGTTACCCTCTAAATCAACCTTGTCCATGAGCCTTCATGAAGTTGGATTGTCAGCTTTATTAGACCCAGAGGACACTTCATTTACACATCTTCTCCCAGAGTAATGCCCTATTAATATTGTCAAACGCTGTTGATGAATCGATATATGGCACATAAAGGGGCTGTTTCCTTTTAAGGGCATATTTTTCGGCCAAGAGATTTGGCATAAACAGTCATCCTTTGTTGAATAGCCATTATGAAAATTAATTTAGACCTTAGGTAAAATCTTTGCACTGCTTAACCTGTCTTCAAAAATCCCAGAAAATGTTTCACATTAATCTTACGATGTCCAACAGGATAATCATAGGTTGCTCAATGGTAGGTCCCTTTGTCCTTTTTTATACAGCGGAACCCTGATACTACCTTTCCAGGTTTTTGGTATGTCAAGTCCACTGATTGTTCCAAACACTGCACCCAGGACTTGAGCCCACAAACTAGGGTTGAGTTTGATTAGGTCAGAAGAAAGACCATGAGGTCCTTGGGCCGTAGAGCTTTTCCAGCCTTTTATTATTGATTCAATACTACCTACTGAAGGAGCCAAATGGCTTTCCCCCAACCCCTTTTCTGGGACCCCAGCATATATGCTCTCAGATACTCCCATGTTTGCTTTCTACGCCCACTTTATTAAGGAGGCTGATAATGATGGGAGGGAGATTTTTAAAATTGTAATAATTTTACTGATTCTAAAGCTACATCCCCCCTGTTGGAACCCAGCCAGTCCCTATGCTCCCGACTGCGTGACTTTTTTGAGGAAAAAAATCCTCAGAATCCAGGCTAATTTGTCAGGGGAGAACAACACTCTGGTAGGACCAGAGCCAGAAGAACCAGTGGAGCAGTTACAGCATTCCTCACTGGTTACTTGTTTGGTGCCATCAGTAGAGGATGTAACAGCCGCTTTCTTGAACTGCAGGTCAGGGACCCCAATGGATCCGATACCCCCCCCCCACATATTAAAGTCAATCTCGGACATTATTGCTCCGGTGTATCAGAAGTTATTTGCTAGTTCCCTTGACACAGGCGTAATACCCGACAACTGGAACAAAGCCAGGGTGATTCCGCTATTAAAAAGGCCAATGCTGATCCTGAATGCTTAGCAAATTTCAGGGCCGTCTCACTGCTGCCAGTAGCATCACAGATGTTAGAGAAATCTGTAAACCGGCAACTCGCCACTTTTCTGACAGAAAATAATTTGCTCCACACCTCACAATCAGGGTTCAGAGCCGGCCACAGCACCGAGACCACTCTGTTGGAGGTCTCAGAATCCAAGTTCAATCTGGGCTTGGGCCGCAATGTGGCTCTGGTGCTGTTGGACCGGTCAGCAGCTTTTGATACGGTAGATCATAACATCCTGCTGTACAGGTTAAAACATCTGGGAGTAGCGGGCTCTTTGCTGAGCTGGTTGGTCTCTTTCCCTGAAGGCCGCAAGCAGGTGGTTTGGATGAAACCATACACCTCGGTAGGTAAAGAGTTGAAATGGGGGGTGCCGCAAGACTCCTCTCTTAGTCTCACACTCTTTAACATTTACATGTCTCCCTTGGCTCGTTTGGTGGAATCCTATAATATCAAGATCATCTCTTATGCGGATGATACACAACTCCTGCTCGCGTATGATGGGATCCTGAGAGGGCAAAGTTAGCCTTTGCCAACTGTCTGGTGGCACTGTTAGACTGGCTGAGGGCCAATAGATTGCAGTGCAACCCTGATAAGACATAAGTCTTATTATTTGGAAGGGACCCCTTTCCCTGTTGGGTTGGGGCCTGGCCTGAAAGTGTTCCCCCTCCGCCCCCTCCAACTGCGGTGGCAAGAAGTCTGGGTGTGCTATTTGATACCCAGCTTTCATTTGGAGCACAGGTGTCGGCAGTGGTGAAATACTGTTTTTCGATTTTCCGCATGTTGAGGAAGTTTCTATATTTACTTGCTCATGAGGCCCGAATCACAGTGGTTAGATCACTGATTCTATCCAGGTTGGACTATGCTAATGTCCTGTATCTTGGTCTCCCGGAATATCTGATCCAGCGCTTACAGGTCAGGCAGAACATGGCAGTCCGTTTATTATATAAAATTCTGAAATTCACTTCGGTCTCATTGTTTTGAGGCAAACTTCACTGGCTGCCAGTTAGTCAGCGAATTGGGTATAAAGCTTTCACCCCAAAGTATCAAGCCTTCCACAATAAGGGACCTAGGTACCTAAATGATCGTATCAAGGCTTACTGGCCGGGGACACTGCTGCGTTTGAGCTCAGCTGGTCTTATTGTGTCCCTGCGCTTTCTGAAACATTGGAGGGGAGGTGCTTCCTTTACGGTCATAGCAGCAAATCTGTGGAATAAACTCCCGGATTACCTTAGGCGGATACCCGAAGAAGCAACATTTAAAAAGGAGCTGAAGACATTTCTATTCAGATGCTAGCAAAGAGGAAAGGCATCCATCTCCTGTTTACTTACCTGTGGCATACTGAACCGCGCCGGGACACTCTTTTTGAGTAGCCGTGCACTATTGAAATGCTGAATGAATTCATTCATTCATTCACTTGACCTTGTGATTGGTTAGAAATATGAGGCTCACACAAGACCTCTATGGATGCAGTCCACTGGCTCTCATCAACTTTCGCTTTACATTCATCGTTATCGGTGCTGCCGCTGAACTGGAGATGGAAATTTCTTCAAATAGTTTTTGAAAATACATCCGTGTTAATCCACTCTCTTTTAAAACGCCCAAATGTGGCGCTTTATTTCTTAGTGGGTGAGATTTAGTTTCTTGGTACAATGTGGAGAAAAGAACTCTACTAGATCTGAGTTTTCTTGCCATCATAATTCTAACCAAGGCATTAAGAGCGAAGAAGCAATAAGATGGAAAAGGCAAAAGAGGTGGTACCTAGGAAAGGTCGTAATGTTGAGGAGGCCCAAAACCTGCAAGGTGCACCCAATCCTAGATGGGCTGCTACTGCAGAGATAAGCTCTAGATTTCAGCTGGAACCACTAGTGCCCCTAGTGCTACAGCACCTCAAGCACTCCCAGGACTCTATGGTCAGCTTAACACCGGATTAAACACGCTCCTCCGTCACCTTCCAGCCTGGAGGGTCTGCGCAGCCACACCTTCCCTAGTAGATGACCCAGACAGTGACACTACAGGGAATGGGCACAAGCACGCTTGGAGACACACTCCGAGATTTGCAAACAGATTGCAGGCTGTTGCAGCACTTAGTTTGCGCGGATTCGTCAGTACCAGGAGTAGACCAAAAACTTTGGGGAGGACCTGCTCCTGTTGCACCTCGCCTTCTGCCCCTTTCGCTCCTTGGCCTTAAACCAGCCTTAACCACAAAGACCGCAAACAGGACCACCAATTCCATGGGGCCCAGAAGTAAACATGTAGAATGAAGTCCGTGGAGAGATGTGGTGGGCAAGGTCGACGTCCAGGTAGGGCCCTCACCACTACCCTCCAGCTTTCAACTTTAGGAATAGCGGTGTGGTGGGGTAGCAGATTAATAGCTGAATAGCAAGATTGCAGAAAACAGGAAGGATGGCGACTAGCCCGGCCCACAAGCCGCACCCAAACCTAGCTGGGCTGCTTCCCCGATCCCGGAACTCTGCCAACTGCACCCCCCACAGTACTACTCTTCCGTTAAGAGCCCCTTCCTTGGGACTTACCACAGCCCAGATGACCAATGCCCAGATGTGCAATGTTCAGACCTTGGATACTGCTATGTGCTCTTGTACTCTTGAACGTTGCCACGTTCTCTCGTCCTGTCCTGCCCATAGGATTATAAGGCAGCCATTTATTTGAAAAGTTTTATAAAGCGTAAACAAGACCCAGACGGGTATCAGAGCGCTGTACAAAGAGGAAGACTAACGTTGACGTGAAGAAACAGTATAAGTACAATACAATAAGGCAACATAAGAGGAACCTGAAAAATAAAAGTAAATGTGGGTGCTAGGGGAAGACGAGGTAGCAAGTGAACATGCTCAGTATTGCTGCAATCAGTGGCACCAAAAGATTAAACTGGCCCACGCTGCCTGTATAATAACTGCTAAAGACTGACGATGGGTGGCCACGCCATTGGAATGTACGAAAAGGGTAACTGGACAGCTTACAGCAAGAGGCAGGAGGGATGCAGTGTCTGCTCACAGCTCTCACTCTCACAGCCTCCGTCTCATGCAACCACTTGCCTCATGGCCTCTAGCCACATCAGTTGCTTGCCCCTGCTGCCTCCGTACCTCTGCCACAGTTTTGCCCCCTGTTGCGGCATTGCAGTGTTACGATCCTTCGCCAGCTTGTGGACTTTCTTAAGCCAGGGGCTCAGCAGGATAGGACCGTGGCAGCTTGCAGCGCGTGTCTCGAGCCACGCCCTACCCGTGCATCTCTGCAATCGATTCTCCGTTCTGCACTCAGAGAGACCTTCTTGGCAACCAGATCACATGAGCGCCAGTAAATGAATTGGTTCATTAACGAGTTCTTTGAGGGATCTACACAGATTACCCCTTGCTGAATTTAAAAATATTGTCTACTTTTTTTGTAATTGATAGCTTTCCTGGATCACTCATGGGTTTCACCATGGTTTCTATCACAAACTGACAGTAGGTTGAAAGCACAAAGAGTAGGAAAAATGGACGACCAAATGGAAAAATAAAAATCTGGTCAATAAATAGGTTTTTTGATTCAGCTCCGCGTGTTCCTGAAAGCTGGGAAAATGGTGACTTTAGCACAGCAAACCTTTCATTGATGCCATTCTTGTGGGGGAAAAAACAAGTTTTTTTTGTGGAGCATTTTTTTCCTATTTCTTTAAAAAAAAAAAAAAGTTTGCTTTTTTGCAGTTCCCTCCTGAGAAATCTACAAACTCTGGGTACCAGTGAAATCCCCAGGATGTTAGAAAAAAGGACACAAATTTGGCGTGGATGGTTGTGGAAAAAAGTTATGGAGACCTAAGCGCAAACTACCCCAAATAGCCTGAAAAGGGTTTATCATTCTAGAGGAAAAAGGTCTAGCCGCAAAAGAAAATGTACGAACCCCACCAACTCTCCTGTCATGAACCCTTACAAGGTGTCGCAAGTGTTCAGTTTTTAGGCACGACTCAGTTGTGCTGTGAGTATACCCTCACACACAGGCATGCAATCTGCGACCAAAACACAAAGCTGTAATTGGCAAGCTTACGTTTTTTGGAGCCTTGTGTAAGTCCCGCACTCACTCCAGATCATGGGCGCAGACTTGTTCTCCTCCCGGGGACGTTCTGCCAGAAGTCAACCTGGTGGTTTAAGTCCTTCAGTAAGTATAAATCTCAGTTCAAGTGAAAACAAAGTGAAGCAGAACTGGGCCCATTCTGCCACTCCATTTCTGAAGGAGACGATGCGAAGGCATCAGGAGGTCAGTCTGTCTCCCTTTAAGTCTCGGTTTGTGCAGCCAATTTCCCAACTGATTCTTATGCACCTATAATTTCCCAGACAAACTGATGCCAAAGCCGATCAAGACCTTCAAGGAGGCCCTGCTGCAGATTTTTGTTGCGCTTCCGGCCTACTCCTGGCATGCGCATTTGGGCCCCGAGAAACCACAGTGGCCTCCAGTCAGGCTCCTGCTGGCATGTTCCTCCCCTGTGCAGTCTGACCTCTTAGGACCCATTCCTGGTCCTGTACTGACTCCAGTACATATGCATCTACTGTGGCTTCAGGACTCAGGCTTGGTCATTCCTCGTTGATGCTCGTACTGACTCCACTGGTGCCTGAGTAGGATCTGTTGCTGATTTCAATGTCTGACCACAAAGACGTCAGCTTGATATTGGCTGACATCATGCTGCAAAATTAAGTGCAACTAGTAGTCATACAGTCTAACTTTGTACCAATGCCTCCACCAGGACAGAGGCACCAGCTGAGGTTCCATTATCTTTTTTGGCTGTGGCTCTGAACAAGGTACCAGGTAACCGAGGGAGATGATGATGGTGGTGGGGAGGTGTATGGTGCTCTCCACCCTCATAAGAATGATACATTTGTATATGGATTTGCAAGTGGCTTGATACCTCCCTGATGCAGGGTTGCACTCACCACTTGGACAACCAATGGAAGAGTGCATCATTAGCAGTAGTGGTTCAACGGGCAGCAGAGGTCCTGGAATTTCAGCGGCCTTGATTCGAGATCAAGACTAACCTCCTTAAAGAAAGTTTTGTACCTTGGGCCTGCCATGTCAGGGCTGTTGCTTCCTTTTAACAAGGCCCTCAACACTCTGATGAGCACTTGTTAAAAGCCTTGTTCTTGCCCACCGCTGAATAGGCAGGTGTCCAGGCGTCTCAGACTGTTGTCTGGCCATCCTGATTTTCTCACTGAACATCCTGTCCCAGAGAGCCTGGTGGTTCAGGCTTTAACCAGCTAGGTGAACCCCAGGTCATTCCCCAGATCTTCTCTGGATAGGGAGTCCAAGATGATTCAGTCATTTAGAAAACTGTTTTCCTCTGCTAACCTGGCATTGAGATAGGTCAGTGAGTCTGTTTGTTGGGTCACTGCACGTATGCCTTCTGGAACATGACGAACAAAATCTTGCCAGCGGTCTCGGAGGGCCATAGAGTCTCTCTGGCTCAAACCGTTCATGCTCTCCTAGATACTACTGATTGCATCAGAAGTGTAGTTAGCACCAGTGTTGTGCTTCACTCCAACTCCTGATTGCTTTCTACAGGATTTTCTGAAGACTAATAAGCCTCTCTCATAGATGTGCCCTTTGACAGCTCACTTAATTTTGGTCAAAAATATATATGCTCCTGTATCCTGCCAAGCTGAAGGTGATCTTGGGGGGTAAGGTGCAATTCTTTGACTCCCCGGAAGATGTTTGGCAGTGGCTGGAGATCCGTGGCGATGGGCTGTCGCCTGGAGAAGCCAGGGGCCAGAAGCGAAGATGGGGGACGCGGCCGGAAGGGGGCAGTCGGCGGCAGCAGAATCGAATGGAATCACAAAATGCTCCGGAGGTGTCGCAGAGAAGGATAACGGTGGGTGATGACGGAACGCTGCAGTCTAACCCCCTGATGGAGAGTGCCACGGATGTCGACTTACTGGAAGCTGCGTCTGCTGAACCAGATGCACAGGATCAGACTCTGCCACTAACCGTGGATGTTGTACCCGAGACCTTGTTGGAGGATATTCCTGAAGGTGGCAGCGAAAGTGATTAAACATGGACTGCTGGTCTACAGCGCTGCTCGCCGTCTCAGGACTACTACACAGGAGGGCGGTAATGCTGTATGGTGATGCTTGTTGCTGTGGGGGCTGGGCGTGAGGCTGAGGAGAATTGAGCTACTAGTGGGCTTGATGGGACTCTGGGGGGGGGCGCGCGCGTATTTCAGAATGGCAGCGGGACTTTTGATTTGTGTTGGGTGGGCTGGCTGGGGCTGTGATGTCTTTTCTTTGTTGCCCCTGTTGGGCTTAGTGGGGTGCTGTGCACGTCCTGGCATGAGCGGTGGTTGGGCAAAATCGTCTGTGATGGTAGTCGAGCATTGTCCGTGGTGGGGGGGGGGGGGGGAGTTTTGTTGGTTCAGTTCTGGTTGTGTGAATCTACGTTGTGTTGTGCAAAAGAGCGTGTCGTTGCAGAAGAGTGCAACAGAAGAGTCTTGGCGCGCTGCCAGACAGGAAGTGTGGATGTATGGCTATGGCAGAGAAGGTAAAGTTTCTTAGCTGGAACGTCAGGGGGTTAGGCACCTGCACCAAACGGCATAGGGTCCTTTCATTCCTTAAGTGGCATAACCTAATGGTTGCATGCTTGCAAGAGACGCACTTGGATGATGCAGGGGCGGGCTGCCTGGCTAAAAAATGGAGGACAGGTATTCCACTCGTATTCTACCTATGCTAGGTGTGCGTTGATTTGGGTGGCACCCGGGGCTCCGTTTACATTACAGTACGCCGAAGCGGACGTGGAAGGTCGCTATGTGTTACTGTGGGGCAAACTAGATGGCAAGGATATCAGTATACTAAATACCTATGCCCCCAATGTCGATGACCTGAATTTCTTTGCTGCCTTGCAGGTCCTTATTGCAGTAGACTTAGATACCCCCCTGCTATGGCTGGGAGATTTTAATTGTGTGATGGATCCGGAGCTGGATAGATGCCCCCCCCGAAGGGGCACCAAGCCGCGTATGACTAAGCAGTTGCAGAAACTGAGTGACCTAGGTGTCAGGGATGTATGGAGGGAGCACCACCCGACTCAGAAAATATTCACTTGTTTTACGCCCACTCATATGCGTAGTCGCCTAGATAGGGTACTAGTGACAGAACACCCAGCGTTTATGGTGGCAGAGATCACACACCTGGCGTGTTTTTTGTCCGACCATGTGCCTGTGTGCTGCACGGTGCGTTGGGGAATGGGGGGCAGGGCCCTCGCAGATGGCTGCTCCCTGCTGACATTTTGGAGGACCTTTGGTAAAGAGGCAATTTCGAATGCATTGACAGAGTATTTGTCCCTTAATTGGGGATCTGCAAGCAACAGAGCTCATGAGTGGGATGCAATGAAGGCGGTGGTCAGGGAGGCGGCAATGGGGCTGACGTATGGCGTCCGAAGGCAACTGCAGTCTGGGCTACAGGATAGGGAGAAAATGCTGGCTGAGCTCCAATCAGGGCCGCAGGGTCAAGATGATGCTCAGGAACGAGAGCATGTAATACGGGAGCAGGTTGCAGACACCTGGGATAGGATGGATAAGTATACTCTTACGAAATATCGCCAGCGGTTGCATGCAGAGGGAGATAAATCTGGTCGGTTATTAGCCTGGATATTGCGTAGGGAACAGGCCCCCCTTCTGGTTACTAGTCTTCGGTCCCAGTCTGGCGAATTGGTCTATGCTCGGGCAGCAATGCTGGAGGTGTTCCGGCAACACCTGCAGACATTGTATAGTGCAGATCCCCTGGAAAGTGCTGACCTCTATATCCCCTTTTTGGAGGGCTTAGAATTGACGCAGGTGTCGAAAGAATTTAGGCCGGTTCTGGACGGTCAGATTACCGAGGAGGAACTGATGGAGGCGATAGCGGACATACCCAGGGCCAAAGCGCCGGGAGGTGATGGATTGCCCATTGAGTATTACCAAGCACATTCATCGGTTTTGGTCCGACCTCTCTTGCAAACTTTTAATGAGTCATTTGATAGTGGAATACTGCCACCTACGATGCGAGAGGGCGAAATTTGTCTGATCCCAAAGCCGGGTGGCGATGTACAGAACCCGGCAGCATACCGGCCCCTGACGATGATTAATTCAGATATAATATATTCTATGTAAAGTGCTGACCTAAAGGTTGGGTCCACACATGGCCCACTTAGTCCATGAGGACCAGTGCGGCTTTATTCCGGGCCGCAGTACGTCAATGAATGTGCGCCGATTGGCGCATGTACTGCATGAGACGCAGGGGGCCCCCGAGGAGATGGCGTTGGTGTCTTATCGACCTTGAAAAGGCGTTTGACACAGTGGATTGGGGGTACTTGCTGGAAATACTTGGAAAGTTGGGGATTGGGCCGCGTTTTTGTAAATGGGTCAAAATACTATATACAAATCCCGCGGTGTGTGCGCGAACGGGCCAAACTAGGTCGGTGCAATGGTTGCTGGGGCGGGGCACGCGTCCGGGATGCCCGCTGTCACCGCTGCTGTTTGCTCTGGCCATTGAGCCCATGGCAATATGGGCAAGGCAGGATCTGGGCAGTTGGGGCATACAAACTGGGCACAGCAAGCACCTTGTCTCGCTCTATGCTGACGATGTGCTGTTCTATCTTACGTCGCCGCGTGAGGCCCTGCCGGCATTGCTGAGGTTGATGGACCGGTTTGCAACTTATTCAGGACTGCGTTTAAATAGGCGTAAATTCCTGGCGTTCACCCTAGCAGGACTGAGAGCGCGGCTGGTGAGCTGCCTAGCCTGGGGCTGAGATGGGAGACGGAACATTTTAGATACCTAGGGGTTCAGGTGGCGCATGGGAACGCTAAGCTGCTCCAATTAAATATAACTGGGGTGGTTGAGTCACTGAAGCGCTCCGTGGAATTCTGGAATAGGTTGCCACTGTCCCTAATGGGTAGAATAGCAGTGGCGAAGATGGTGATGTTGCCGAGATGTCTATATGCCTTGCAGAATGCGCTGTACCAGATTCCTGCGAAAGTGTTTCGGCAATTGAACTCTCTCCTGGTGACTTTGCTGTGGGCAGGAAAGCATTGTAGGGTTGCGCTGCGAGTGCTCCAGAAGCGGTATGAGGAAGGCGGACTGAGGGTACCCAGATTTGATCTTTATTGCTATGCGGCGCACCTCCAGCACCCTGTGCAGTGGTTGGTTGGGGATGATCATTGGGGAAAAGCGATTGTTGGCTGGGCGAGTGCAGTCAGAGGATCTCCCTATGATTTTGATGGAGGGTGCTGGGGCAAGTGCGGAGCTGCCGTATGTGGTCAGGCAAACGGCCAGCTTGTGGCAGAAAGTTGTAGAGCGAGTCCTGGGGTGGGCTCCCATCCGGAATTGTCTATTTGGCAGTTAGTCCCTGTGCGCAGGATGGTGGAAAACATGTCCTTCCAGGCATGGAGAGGGTGGCTGCATGGTGTTGGCAGATTTATATATTAACGACACCTACCTTGCGTTTGAGCAGGCGTGAGAGGGTTTTGGCCTGGGACAGGGGCAGTATCTTCAATATGCTGGCCTGATGGAAGTGTCTAAGATGACATGGCCCATGTATCCAGCTATGCCCCAGACCACGGAGACCTTGGACATATTGCTAACATGTTAAGGTGGGTGCAGGTTGGTGTCTCTGTTGTACAAGGCCATGAGGGCAGACTCGGGATCTTTGGCTCTTAGGGCGTGGGATGCATGGAACGTGGATTTGCAGACGCCGTTGCTGGTGAAGAATTGGGTGAGAGTATGTATGCTTACGCGTAAGGTGTCTTGCAATGCCAGGTTGAAGTTGCTGCACTATAATTTCTTGCAACGGGTGTATATGACCTGGCGAGGCTTCATCGTATTGATCCCTCCCGTTCGCATGGCTGTCCTAGATGTCATGGAGCTCCTGCGGGGTTCATGCATCTGGCGTGGGAATTCCCAGAAGTTCATCAGTATTGGCTTGAAGTAGTAGCGCGCCTCCGTGAGAGGGTGGGAACCGTGCTCGAAGCTACGCCCGCGCAGTGCATTCTAGGTTTGGTACCGCAACGCAAGAAGAGGAAAATGGCCAACAAGTTATTGCAGCTAGCTCAGGTGCTGGCTAAACGGAGGGTTGCCATTTGCTGGATGGGTGAACGGGCCCCCTCTTTTGTGAATTGGATGAAGATGTGGGAGAGTGGTCATTGGCCGAGGACTTGCATATGAAGGCCTGCTGTAAGAATGGGAAGTTGGAGAGAGGCATGCAGAGAATTGTTGAGTCCAGTGGGGTTGGGCAGTGAACAGACTAGTGAGTCCGATGAAGACAATAGTATGTAACTGTTGGTGCCTGTGTCAACCCTATTTTTTTATATGATGTTGAAGCCTCTGCTAAGTCACAAAGTGTAAAATGTATCTAACTGTACTAAGGGCCTGGGACTCTAATGCCTGTAATGAGAATAAGCTGATGTATGTTGTCTCGAAGGATTCTGTATATGACCGCTCAGGTTGCTGTGAAAAATTTATAAATAAAGTTTTAAAAGAAATAATAATCATTTTGGTCAAATATTGGATTCTGCCCTGGAGCGCTCCAATGATGGTAAAGTCACATTGAGCTCCCTGGGTCTTGACACCTGCCAAGCAGTTCCCACATCAGTTCAGAAATTTCAGAGGTTACTCCAGGGGGCTGGTATACAGACTGCGACAGTCGCTGCAACAGTCACCCTAGTCCTTTCAGGGACGTGAGTCTAGCAGGCAGTACGCTTGTCAGCTGGGGTGATATATCACGTCCGACGAATGGGTCATACAAATCGTTCAGCATGGCTATGACCTACCCTTTCTTTTTGCCCCTGCAAATTTTCAGCCCACACCTGACCAACCTTCAGAGGAGCACTTCTCCATTCTGTTACAGTAGGTGTGAGTGATACTGTTCAAAGGTAGAATCAAAATGGTTCCGGACTCAGAAAGATGAGGATTGTTACTCTCACTATTTCCTTGTGCTGTAAAAAGTTCGGAGGCCTTTGGCTTATATTGGACCTTTGACCTATATTGGACCTTTGACCTCTAAATGCCTTCCTGTAGAAGGATCAATTCAAAATGCTCGCTTTAGTCTAGGCCTGACTGTTCTGGACTTTAGGGACTAGATGCTGTGCTAGGATCTGCAGAACGCTTATTTTCATATACCCGACATGCAGTTCCACAGATGAAACTTGCGGTTAAAGGTCGACCCTTGAGACTTTCAGTTTGCATTGCTCGCCTTTGGCCTCACCAGCTCCTCTTGGGCGTTAACAAAAGTAATGGCGATGGTGGACGACAGTGAACTGTTGCTATTGTTTTGTTGGTTTTTTTTTTCAATTTTATTTTCAAACACCTTTATTGAGGATTGCACACAGCAAAATTACACCATGACAAGATAATTTGCACAGCTATACGACAAAGAAGAGTGAAGGTTACCACATACCTGCACCACTGAAAAACAATGTAAATGAAATAAGTCGTGGATATACCAAAACCATACGGGGGAACCACCGTGAAAGGCACCATGTGAGAAAAGGGGAGACATTGAGAGACATGGGGGATGGGGGAGCAGTAAGGAGAAGACTCATTGACCTTCACCGGTGGGCGGAGCACCGGCGGGCAGCGCGAGAGAGGTCGCCGGGTGCTGGAAATTGTGACTCAAAAGGTAGGATACAAGCGGTCCCCAAATATCAAGTGGGCGGGATCTGGCAGGCATTAGGTTCCAGAATTCGGACAGAAGAGTCTGGCAACGGGAAGCATCCTCCAGCCAAAGGGCCACCTTCGGTACAGTCCTGCGACCCCCACACATGGAGATCCTGCGCCGCGCGAGGACGAGCAGCATGGCAATCAGTCTACGGGAGGCATCTGGACAGAATTTGACAAAGCCTAAAAGGCAAAGCAGAGGGTCGGGTTGGACCAAAGACGAGGTGATCTCAGAAATTGCAACGCAGACCTCACACCAGTAAGCGGAGACCTGAGGGCACAACCAGGTGAGGTGGGAGAAGTCGGCCGCAGGCGCAGAGCAGGCATCGATCATTGGCAATGAGTCCCATCCTGTGCAATTGCGCAGGGGTCCGATAGAGCCTGTGTAGATACTTAAAGTGGATAAGGCGCAGACGATAGTTAGGGGAGAGACGTTTAGTCTGAGTGCAGCAATACAGCCAATCGGCTTGGGAGATTCCTACACCTAGGTCCTCCTCCCACGCCACGCGCGCCCTATCAGTGGAGATGGAAGATGCCGCCAGCGTGAGCGTAGATTTTAGTTACTAATTTCTTTGGGGAGGGGGATGTGTAAAGGAGATTGAGAGTGGCCATCGAGGAAGGAGGTTGGGGAACGAGGAGTGGAGCTTCTTGCAGACAGCCCTGAGCTGATAGTAAAGCAAAGTGTCCATAGGACCAGAGTCGACAGCAGGTGTAAAGAATGTGTTCCCAGGGTAGAGATCGGACACAGTAGAAAGCCCAAGACGAGTGGTGTGCTTCACCATCCCTGAAGACTGAAGAGGGGGGAAAGCCGGGTGATGGGCGATGGGCATCGCATCCGCAGAAAGCATGTCCGAACCTGAAATTTTCCGGAGCCCCTCCCATGCCCAGCGCAGGGTCTCCACCATATCGATCTCGGCACGTGGAGGCCTCGCCGGGACAAATAAAGCGGTAGTGAGTGGCCACGGGACGGCTAGGTCAGCCTCCACCGCGACGTGGGGCTGAAACTGAGTGGGATGAAGCCAGAAGTGAAGGAAGCTGGCCTGGGCACTGAGGGCATAGAGTTTGAAGTCGGGGGCACCTAGTCCTCCGCGCGACACGGGGAGAGTTAGAATATTGTATGCGATCCTGGGTTGTCGGCCGGCCCAGATCGGAGTGATCACCAAAGAACGGATTTTACGAAAAAAGTGAGCGGTGAGAGGAATGGGGATATTGACGAATAAATATAAAAACTTCGGAAGCACTACCATCTTGGCAATGGCTATGCGACCGGCTAAGGAGAATGGCAACCGGCTCCAGAGGGGGATCTTGGACTCCAACCAGTCCACCGCGCGACCAAAGTTGGCCCTCCGAAGTTCGACATCTCTACTGAGCCAGATCCCAAGATACCTAGTAGGCTCAGATGCCCACACAAAGGGATAGTCCGGATCAAAGGGCATCGTGGCGTCGGTGAGAGGAAATAGCACAGACTTGTTCCAGTTCACCTGGATGCCGGAGTAGCCGCCAAAGCGTATCACCTCACGGACCAGAGGGCTGAGGTTCTCTTGAGGGTTGCGGTTCTCTTGAGGGTTGCGGACGTAGAGGGTAACATCGTCCGCGTACATAGAAACAAGTAGAGCACAAGCCGCGAAGCCGATGCCCTTCTGGGTGTGATGTTGGCGCAGTCGAGCCGGGAGAGGCTCCATTGCGATGGCGAAAAGCATTGGTGACAGTGGACACCCTTGCCGAGTGCCACGCTCGATGGAAATGGGGTCAGAAATTTGACCGTTGAGACGGGCGGTGGGAAGGGTATAGAGGAGCAGCACTTTACGTATAAAGACCGGACTGAAGCCCAAGCGGGGGAGGAGATAAAACAGGAAGGGCCACTCTAAGGTGTCGCAGACTTTAGTGGCGTCAAGCAAGGCCGCCACTGCCGGAAGCGCTGGGTTTATTTGATGGAGAACAGAAAAAATGGTCCGAAGATTGTGGGAGGTTGCACGGCCAGGGATAAAACCGGCCTGATCCGGGCGGGCAATGAGCGGCATGAGGGGCAGAAGGCGCGATGCGAGCAGTTTAGCAAAGATTTTATTGTCCGTATTTATGAGTGACGGGGCGGTAAGAGTCTCGCAACTCAGGTGATTTGTCCGGCTTTAAGAGCAAAGTGAGTAGGGCCTCGCGAAGCAATGGGGGGGGGGGGAGGGGTGGAAGCTGTCCTGTCTCAACGGACTCATTATACATGGCGGCTAAATGAGGAACCAAAATAGGGGTGAAGGCCTTGTAGAAGGAGGCCAGCAGGCCGTCCAAGCCAGGGGCCTTGTCACCGGGCATGCCATTAATCGCAGCTAGTATCTCTTCTTTGGAGAAAGGCTCGTCAAGAAACTCCCGGTGGGGATTACCTAGCCATAACAGCTGTAAAAGTATTGGTCAAGGACCTCCTGCGAAGGCACTGAGCCGGCCGTGTACAGTTGTGTATAAAATGAAATAAAGCACGCTTTGATGTCTTCGGGTGAAGTTGTCCGATCGGGACCGCCATCCCGGAGGGCGTTAATATAGGATGCGGCCCAAGGCGGGCGAAGGTTAGCCAGGGTTTTCCCGAGGCGATCGCCCTCGCCGAAACGGCGCGCCCGAGCCTCTCCACCCAGAAATGCAAGTTCTCTGTTGGCCTCATCAGCGAAATCGGTGAGTTTTCCCCGGATCTGAGCAAGCGTATCGGGGTTGGGGTCCCGAGCATGAGAAGAGTCGAGATCCATGATCTCCTTTTCCAATTTGTCAAGAGTGCCGCGGATGGAGCGAAGGACACCTGACTGTTTAGAGATACATTCACCACGAATACCAACTTTGAAACCCTCCCAGAGCATGGACGGGGAATCTATAAACCCTCATTAAGCTCGAAGTAGTTTGTGATTGCAGTCTGCATTTCATCGCAAAATACTGAGTCACGAAGAGCATTAGGGGGAAGCCGCCAGGAGAAAGTGCGGCAGGGGGAGTGTGGAAGGCGCAGGCATAGACTAACAGGAGCATGGTCGGAGAGGGTACGTGCCATGTGGTCGACGGAGGTGAGCCAAGCTAGGGCGTCCGGGGTAGTGATCCAGAGGTCCAAGCGGGACCAGCAGCCGCGGGAGCCAGAGACACAAGTGCCCTCGCGCGTGTCGGGGCGAGAGTGACGTCGAACAAAGAGTTATCAGTAAGAATGGAGCTGAGGAGGGCAGTGGCGCGCAGGTGGGAGATACGGGGACCTGACCGATCAAGGGTAGAAGACAGTGTTATATTAAAATCCCCCCCCAGAGAAGCGCAGCAGGGCCGAGGGCTGAGATGTGGTGCCAGACTTGTGCAAAGAAGTCAGGGTCATTGCAGTTGGGCCCGTACAGAGCAGCAAGTATCAGGGGCTGGGCGTGAAGAGTGCCATGAAGGAGCACGAAGCGTCCCCCAGGGTCGACAATCACCTGGGAAGTCTGCCAAGGAAGCCCCTTGCGTAACAGGATGGACACCCCCGAGAGTAGTTAGAGTAGTAAGAGGAGTGAATTTCGCCCCAGTGCCGAGAGAGAAGCCTAGAGGACGTGGCGGGCATGAGATGGGTCTCCTGCAGAAAACAGACGTCCACCCTATGCCGAATGAGGTGGGCGTGGACCAGTCGCGCCTTTCGGTGGTCGTTGAGCCCCCGGACGTTCCAGGTCCATAGGACAGTGTTCGTCATAATGCCATGTCAGGTAGGGCAGTGGTACACAAGGCGAGAGGGGAGAAAACAGGTTTGTGCAGATGCGTGTGGTGCTGCCACGAATGGTGCGAGAATAAGGTCAGTGCAGTAAGCGGGAGGGCGCAAAGTGGTAACATGAGCCAAAATTCAAACCGAGCCTCGCATGGGGGCGCCAGTACAATCACCGTAGTGCCCTCGGAAGAGAGTCGAACAGCGAAGGTGCATTGAGAGAGCATGAGAACGAGCCCATAGGGTGCATAAGGCAGATGTACAAAATAGAAATGGCGTGTCCTGAAGGAGCCAAAGTCATGGAGCAGTGCAAGAATGAACAACAAAGCCCCAATAAGCTGCAACAGTCCCCAACTACCCCCAACCCAACCACCCACCCCTCCCCCCTCATGAAACAACCCCAGAAGATCCACCACACCCACACCAACCCCCCAAACAGGCTGAGATACCACCCACACCAGGAACCCACAACTGGGAAAGGGAGAGTCAATGTCAAGCAAGGGAATTATCCCGTGGAGGCATGGCGTCGCTCAGCATACACCCCTGCCGAGAAGGCAGGGTGGCCAAGCCCTAAAGCTTAGCAGACAACCCAGAGGATATCAAATGCCAAATAAACACAAGCCCCAATGTATGGACCAGGAACAGCATGCCCTGGGGGGCTGCAGCTACAAAGAGAGCCAACATGAAGTCAGCGTTGAAACCACATGGAACGCAATCAGCAATCAAACATGAGTACACAGCAAGTCCATCATTGTCACTTAGGTGGTCGGCCGCGGTGGCTTGAGAGTCAGTAGGTGAAGAGCGATGTGACCTGTCCAGTTTCTTTGCAAAGGCCAGAGCTTCTTTAGGATCCGGGAAGATGAGCGTTTTTGCACCCTGCCGGGCGCGCAGTTTCGCAGGATATGCCAATGAATAGGAAACCTCATGCTTTTGGAGGATCCGCTTCGCCGGGAGGAATTTGCGGCGAGCCGCCTGGACCGCGATGGTGTAGTCAGAATAAAACGAAAGGGAGTTGCCCTGGTGGCGAATTTCGCCCTTCTCTGGCTGCCCGGAGAATGGCATCACGGTCTCTAAAGTTCAGGATTTTGGCGATGATGGGGCGTGCTGGCAAACCAGGGCCAGGAAGAGGGCCGAGGGAGCGGTGAGCCCGCTCGGCAATGAAGACAGAGGAGAGGATGTCGCCGAAGATTTCTCTAATGAGCTGTTCTACAAAGTCCTCCATTCGGGAGATATTGGTGGATTCGGGCACTCCAGTGATGTGGAGGTTGCTCCTGCGGGTGCGCGCCTCCAAGTCTTCATTTTTATTCCGAATGAGGTCAAGTACTTATCCATCTGCAACCATTTTTGGCGATCCTGAGTGATGGCATCCTCGGCATCAGAGACCCTGGTTTCGACATGCAGAAGACGGGCGTCAGAGTCAACTCGGGCCTTGACCGAGTCCAGATGGGCGGACAACTGATCGAGTTGGGCCGCAATTCCTGTGACCGTGGATTTAACGTCTAGCATAATTGCCTTTTGATCATCTTCACGTGCAGGGGCTGCCTCCGTGATGGCAGCGGGGTTGCCCCCATCAGAGCTTGCGCCATCCTGTTGCGTCGGGCGGCGCTGGTCGAAGGCGATCTTGGGCTGCTTAGGATCAGTTCTCCCCATGGCCGGCAGGAGCAGGTGGGAGGCAACAGCAAAGGAAGAAGGTGACGGGCAGTGTTCCAGGTGGGTCGCAGGCAGACAATGCAGGCGGACAGGGGTATTTAATCACTGTGTCCGCGGGTACAGCGGGGAGCTAGCAGGGCCTTGCGCAGGGTGCGCTCTCTTAGGCTAGCAAAATGGCGGAGTAACATAGGCTGTCACTGCAGTTGTAGTGGAGTCTCGGGGGCTGCGTCGCTCCCAGCTCGGAGGTGTAGCAGGTGCCCAAATTGTCCAGGGGGCCCAGCCAAAGGCAGCAGGATAGGCGGCGCGATGGCAGCGCCAGGCCCGCTGAGGTGGGTAGTTGGAGAAGGTAGTCGGCGCCAGGCGTGGCAGGGGCCACAGGTAAAGTAGTCGGGGTGCGGCCGGCATAGCAGGATGGCACAACCGCGGGAGCGACACAGCGGGGAGCCGCGAGGGGCCGTCAGCCCCCAGCGCGGGGCCAGCGTCGATAGCCAGCTGGCGGAGAAGTAGCAGGGAGAGCCCCGCAGCTGTGATGAGTAGGGAGGCCCCGCAGTGCGGCACGCACACCCCCAGCCCTGCTGCAAAACCACTGCAGAGGCCGCACCCGCAATGGGAGAGCAGGGCCGGACAGCCGGAAGGCACCAGGAGCAGTTGTGGCTGTGAGGTGGGCAGCAGAGCGCCAAGGCCCAAGTTAGCAGTCCAGGGGCCGAGGGACCCGTGCAGGAGGACGCGGTAGCCCGTTCAAGGCAAGCAGGGAGGTCGGAGTGACCACAGGGCGCGTTGCGTGGATCCTCTGGCAGGCGGAAGAGGTAAGTAGTGCCCGGAGCCAGACAGCCCAGTGGAGTGTAGGCCGGTGCGGCCGCGCGGGGGGGCAGGGCGGTGTAGTGGAAGTCAGGCAGGTGGCACCAGGTGATCATGGCAGCACCTCGATTCACCGCCCGGCCCTTCCCGCGGCGCGGGCGCCACTTTCCTGAGCTCTGGCGCATGCTGTAGCGGCTCTCTGTGCCCTGGCTGGGCGACGGGGGTGGCGCGCTCCCCGCGACTCCCCGCCGCGCTTGGCTCCGTGCTGGTGCATCCTCTCGGCTCCTTCTCACCCCCCCTCCCAGCCAGGGCACAGAGAGCCGCTACAGCATGCGCCAGAGCTCAGGAAAGTGGCGCCCGCGCCGCGGGAAGGGCCGGGCGGTGCAGCACACGCGCCCCCAATCCCGCCACGCAAAGCCAGGCGGCAGCGGCACTCACCGGCTCCAGCTGTCCGGGGTCCCCCGCAGACCTCCGGCTGGCCCCACAGGCACGAGGGGCCGCAGCAGCAACGAGGCAGGAAGGCCGGGCCTCACTGTCGGCAGGGCCCGGCGCGTGGATCAGGCAGCAGATCTCGGCTCCTCCGCGTCGCCGGCGGATGAAAGTTGCGCAGGAGAACGCCCCAGGGTAAGATGTGCCAGGATGACAGAGTGTAGGGCAGATTAGAGGCAGTCGACTGCAGGATTATTACGGATTTTGGCTTGGCCGGCAGAGCCCACTTAAAGTGCGGCCATCTTGCAGCCGGCTAAGCCACGCCACCGAACCTTTGCTGTTGTTGAGGTTCACGATCAACGAACTGAAGACGCACCTGATTCCTTCGCAGAGACTACATTTCATTTAAGCTATCATGGAACACAGTTCAGTGCAAGGCTTTCTTTCTGCTGCAACAGATCTCGGACATTCAGGCTATGATCCTGATGTTTAAGCTTCTTTCCTGTATGTCTGTGAGAGCAGGTCAGAGGATTCTTGGCCTCTTAGTCTCCTGCATCTTCCTGGTCGACTGCTCAAGGTGCCACATGCAAGCCCTGCAATGGATTCTAAAGTTCCACTGGACCCAGCAGTGAGTAAGTTTTTCAGATGCCATCAAAATTTCAGAAGAGACTGCTCCTGATTTGCAGTGGTAGCTGCTCAAACGCAATTAGTCCAGCAGCAGACCCTTCTCCCTTCTCCACCCAGAGCCAGCAGTGTTGTTGGATGCATCTCTACTGTGTTGAGGTCATCTGGGGGAGTTGGAGATCAGAGAACTGTGGTCAGATTAGACGCCTAGCTACATATTAGTCTGTTGGAGTTGCAGGCCATTCGTTTGGCGTTGAAGACTTTCTTGTTGTACATCAAAAGGTGGCTGGTTCAGGTTCTCAGGGACAATACCATTACCTTGTGATTATCCTAGCAAGCAGGGCGAAGTGGGCTCCAGGGTCCTGTGCCAGGAGACTGCTTTTCTGGAGTTGGTTGAAGCATCAGGATATTTCCCTGACCGTAAACCACCTGGTGGGATCCTTGAATGTCAGAACATAAGAGCTAGGCAGGGGGCGTTGGGCAGGGGGCGTTGGACAGATCACAAATGTAGTCTACATTCGCAGGTGGCGCAAGGCATCTTCTGACTTTGGGAAGAACCCTGGCTAGATCTTCTTTCCACTGTCGAACATACAGTGCCACAGGAGTTGCACGTTTGAGTTTTCCATGAGAATGGTCACTAAGAGATGCATTCTGTCTGTAATCGAACACAGAACTCGCCTTCTCTCCCCAACCTTTCCTTCCCAGAGTTTCTGAAAAGATCAGGAACAACCGGACCAAAGTCATACTTTTGGCTCCTTATTGGGCCAGGTGGTATCGTTAACTTCTGGGCATGAGGTTCTGCCCTCCAATCAGGCTTCCATTCTTTGAGAGGATCTTCTGTCACAGCAGTAGGGCAGGGTCCTGCCCCATTGTACTATCAGCAACTCCATGATTGGAGATTGAGCAGCAGCAGTTGACTGCATTTGATCTGCCACCTGCAATGGTGGAAGTCATCCTTGCTGCCAGATGCCCTTGCATAAAGTCCATTTATGCCGGGTGCAAGCACAGATTTGTGTCCTGGTGTGGTATCTGCAAAATTGACCCATTACAAAACAAGCAGTGGGATGTTCTTTTGTTAATTTTGTCTTTGGGCTACCAAAGCTGTGCAGTGGGCGCTATTTAGGGGTGGGCGGAATTTGCGTAGTCACGCTACGCAAAGCTCCCCAAAACGGTAAAAAATCTCCGCGAGCACGCAAAAGTTTGTTCCGCCCGTTCGCGATGCTTTTTTCCTGTTCGCAAATGCTGTTTGCGTGCTCGGGGGGAAATATCTTGCGAACACGCATTTTGAAAGCACGAACAAGCAAAAAATTCAGCGGATCGCGGAATTTTTGGCAATTCCGCGTAACGCGAAATTACCCAAATTCCGCGAGCGGAACGGAATTTACCGCCCAGGCCTAGCGCTATTTAAGTTTGTTGGCCCTTTCGGCCTTTCTACTTTAGCAACCGTCGTGTTATTTAAATCACCAGTTGTGATTAGGTTTATAAAAGGTTTGACATGTTTCCTCCCAAACCTTTTACGATGCCACAGTGGGACCTTAATTTGTTCTAAACTTTTCTCATGTGAACGTCTTTCAAGCTGATGCATAGCTGCTCACTGCCTCTCTTCACTTTGAAATCGGTCTTCAGCTCATCACGAGTGAGCTTCAAGCACTGTCAGTGCACCCTCCCATCTCCACCTTTTTTCCAAGAAAATTTAGGGTTTAGAACGGACATCGGTGCTCAGGGGTGACACTTGTATGTGGCTCCACTTTATGATTTATGCGTCGGTTCAGAGCGAGTGCAGTGCTGCACGGCGCCATCTAGCAGGGCGCAGGGCATTACTGGAAAAGGATTTCCGATCCATTCTGGCGCATGGGGAGTAGTCGAAAGGGAGGACTCTGTGGTGAGTGTCCTTCAGAGACAGTGTTACCAAAAGTAAGTAACTTGTTCTTCCTCGTAAATAAAGCAAACTTCGGGAACAACTACAGTATGTGCTTTTAAAAATAAAAAATAAAAATTTATAGCCCAGCAGGGTTTTAAAGATTACAGGCACCGGTATGCGAACAGAAGAGAAACCTTTGCTTCGTAGCTTCCAGTCTTATCGCTCTTAGCAGAACATTTTCCACACACGATGTTCTTTCAAATATGTTCTTTTTAAGTGTTGTTCTTAACGACAATATCTCATGATAGCAGTACGGACATTTATTGTCTGGTCTTTAACACTGTCTTGCCAAGGAAAAGCTTATCACATTTTCATAGCTCTTCTTTTCCCTAAGTGTCTAGAATGCGTTAACAAATGTTTGTTTTGTTTATGAAATGTTATCAGAAAAAGCCTGCATATATTTGGAATAAATTAATGGGATGTTATGAACTGTGCTGTAGTTGCCCTTGCATTATCACAAGCTCACTAGAAGACAATACTACAAAATAGCGCAATTATTCCTGATCCATTACTACTGCAGTAAATTATGTAGACTTATGTACAACAGTAATATCAAATATTGATTAACAGAAGATGTAAAAAAACAACCTACTAGAGGGTTGTATAACCATAAATGTATTCTTCCCATGTGGAAATTGCTACATAGTCCCAAGTTACACTTGCACAAAAATGTATCACATGTTACTGATGCTGTCATAACTACGATAATTGAACATCCAAAATAAATTGAAGTGAGCTTTGAGAAACCTTTAATGTCACAGGTCATTGACTTTCCAAAATGCATTGGAGAAACTATTGTAAATTGTGAGTTTCAGATTTTAGTACCTTGTAAATCGTGAAAGTGAAAAAATATTCATGAACAGGACCTTGCAGTTAGACTGACGGTGATAACTTGTTTTACAAATGAACAGAATTGTTTCTCTAGAGCAGTGGTCTTCAAACGTTTTAATGCCACCACCCCTACCTGCCCGGGGGGTGGGGGGGGGGGGAGAAAAAAATCACCAGGCCCCCCTCAGAAGTTTTCACAATTACTTTATTAAATTGACAATGTTTAAATATGTCTAGGCATATTTAAACATTGCAGTTACGTTCTGTTAGTGTTTTAAAATGCAATCAAATACATGATTGCCAAACATACTATTCTGATCAGGCAGGCCTTGCTAACACGTACAAGTCTACACATTGTGACAATTGGAAATGGGGGTGGGAGTTTTGAAGAATATTTGGAGTCCCTTCCCTTTTGACACCTTCGCCCAGCTAGGATATAAATAGCAAAAGATGTTAGTGATGGCCCATTACAGAGTGGCTTGGTGCCGCTCATTTTTTTCCAGCTTAAAACAAAAGACTGTTATCACAATGCTTCTGCCATTTCCATTTTCTGACACCGCAGACTACTTGGCCCTGTAGCAGTTTACTGGGATGGATAACTTCTGTATAGGTAGAAATGCATTTCACGGAACCATGTAGCCCCGAGGTGGTGTTTTAATGTGGTACTAAGAAAAGCAGCCAATGTCCTCGAACTTCCCTTGCCTACTGTCGAGAACTGTGGCCAACATCTTGGTAAAAGTCCTGCAGCCTGCATCTAGTACCTCCTGAGCCTTTTCTTCCCTTTAATGAAGTCTTTACTGACCAAGTTTTAGTAGCAAAGTGGAAGTATAACAGTTTCTACAGACTGATCGTGAAATTAATCTGACCAACACCAGGGCAACAGGTTTTTATTTTGTCTCACCTTTCCCAAGAAAGTTTAGTTTTCCAGGCCTTCTTGTGCACTAAGCAGACTCCAGAATCTGTTTTTCTTAAGCCCCCTCAGATTGGGAGCTGAAGCAAATGAAGGGCTCGAGTAATAAGGTCTTTTCAACATGCTGCTGCACCTTGTGCTCTCTAAATGCTGCCTGTTTCCGGGGAAGGTACTCCCATGCCTGTGAGACATAGGTCAAATTGTGGTCACTAGCTTACCTGATCATCTTCAGGGCCACTTTGCTGCAGGTGGGTTTTGATTGCCAGGATGCCTCTAGGCAGGTCATTTGAGCTAGGCTGATAGACATCTAGCCGCAGATTCCTTAACGTTTGAATTCTCCCCAGGCGCCATTCTGGATCAGACATTTTTCAGCAGTACCTCTGCGCGCCATTGGGACGGCGTTGTATGGCTCTGCGATGACGTCTACTCCGGTCATGACATCAGTGGAGCCATATAAGTCCGCCCAGGCGCGCAGATGTCAGTTTCTTCTTTTCCGAGCTGTAACGCGGATCCTGAGAAGAGGTCCTCGGGTCGTTTTTTCTTGACCTACTTCGACACCTGGTGTCGGTGGAGCAGTGTGCCTTTGTCTAATGTCGACAGGTTTCAAGCCTTGTAGGTCTTGTAGCTGACATATGTCGATGACGGACCCACATACAATTTGTATGTTGTGTTTAGGTGAGCACAACTACACAGAGGATTGTGGTTCCTGCCAGAAACTAAAACCGAACTCGTTGAAGGAGCGGCGTTTCAAGTTGATGGCAGCGTGTGTATTGTGATCCTCGGAGGCTTCCCAGCCTCGGTCTTTGTCGTCCTGGGAAGAGCATTTGCGGGGTTGATCTAGGAGCCAAAGCCAGTCTGGAGGACATCGTTCTCCAGAGAAGTTGAAAGGTAAGGGACGGTTGAAGTTGTGGCAATCTCGGACTTCACCGTGTGGGGACTCAGTCTCCCATGGCTCCTCCCGCTTGACGGCTGAGGAAGCCATATGCGACTCTGCACCTTGTCGCCCCGTGTTTCCGGGGCGTTGATGGCTCAGATTAGGAGTTATTATAATTCCTTACACCTCATCTTTGGGACCCCATCTCCCTCCAGAGCGCCTCTAGGCCCCAAGGAAGTAAGTGGGGTGCTGTCGGAGGATTTGTCCTCTGTGACGGTTGGACCATCGGCGCCAATCGGCATCGGCTGACGTCACTTTGGCGCAGGCTCACAGTCCTTTGGGATCTTTGACCAACCGACTCCGACATAGATGTCGGTGGTGCCGATTGAAGGCGCCTCTCCCCTCCCCCCCCCCCCCCAATCGGCATCGTGATGGCGCCGCTTGGGCGTCAGATGGGGAGTCTGCTATGCAACCTGACGGGATTGTACAGTTTCTGGCCCCTTTTCAGGAAGAGGCGTTGGGAGGTCCACCTATGTCGACTGGGGCAGGACTTCAGCCCATTTCTGACACCAATGTGTTTCAGGTGGAGAGCTGGTTTACAGCTCTTGGTGAGGCTAGTGGGCTGGATTCTTCGCCGCCTCTGGGTTGCTTTCTCCCCTAGTCTTGCCACGGAGGCAAGTTCCTCCTTTGCAGACAAGTCTAAAACTGAAGCCAGTTTCCTCAGCATGTCACTGTTCACAGTGCAGAGGTCTACAGACCCTTTGTTCGAAATCATTTGCCAGTGACCGGCGGGAGAAGAGCCTGTTCTTCTGTATAGTGAGGCCCTATTGTCATTTTGTTAGGTCCTTGGGCCAAGCCGGAGTCGAGGGGGGGGGGGGGTCTCGGTGGACCGTGATATTGCACATAGGTATTTGCCTGCACCTGGGGACCCAGTTTGTTTGCATAGACATCCTTCCACTTGTGGCCTAGTGACTCGGGCTGCAACGTTTTCTCAGGATGTAGATTCTACACCTAAGACTCCGGTGGGTAAGGATTCTAGGGGTCGTGATGCTTGTGGTAAGCACATATTACCAGCTCAACATTGAGAGCGACCAACACGTCTTGTGAGCTGGGGCGTTTTTCCTATGCTTTTTGGGATTCTTTACAGGACATGCTCCCATTTTTTCCAGATAACCTCGGTGCTGAGGTAGGCAACTTGATTAGAGATGGTCAGTAGGCTGCCAGGCTTACCATAAGGTGTGGCATGGACACGACGGATTTTGTGTGTCGGGCCATGGCATCGGCAGTGGCACTAAGGCGTCTGGCTTGGTTGGCATCTTCAGGCTTTTCGGAAGCTGTCCAGTCGGCTTTGGCCGACATACCATTTGATGGTGCCTGTCTTTTTGGTGATCAGGCAGATGCGGCGTTAAGACGCTTCCATGGAAGGAGAACTGAAGTCGTAGTCCTATATTTTCTGTCCCTGTATTGCTTTGCTTGCCAATGGCTTGGGATATATGCTTTTGTTGGTCACGGAGTAGCCTTATTAGAACGTTGTATATGTCCAGTTTCGGTTTCAGTTCTACCACGTGTACTCCGGTGAGGAGCAGTGGTTATAACCTCCGTACCATTTTCTTTTTTTATTTGTGTATTGATTTAAATGACTGAGGGTGGTTCACTTTGTTCCCTGGCCTCGGAGGATGAGCTTTCTGCTCAAGAGGCTATCATTAAGAGAGGTGACTTCCTGTATGGAAGCGGATCTGTTGCATGCTTCTTCGAAGCAGTTTAGTATGCAAGTTGCATGGCTTTCTTCAGTGTTCTTTTAGAGACGTATGGTTATGCCAGTTGTAGGCTGGTGTATAGTGACTTTTTGGTTCTACTCTTGGAGTAATTGGGTGCTTCAGCAGGTTTAAGCGTTGCTCTGGCTCAGAGTATAGGCTTGCATTATTTGAATGCTATTTGCTTGCAAGTTCTTCCTTTAGGGCAAAGGAACAGTGTTTAGTGAAGGCATTTATATTGCCTCAACTGCAGGCAATTCCTATCCCTGCTCCATATTGTGGTGCTGTGTATTGGCAGCCAAAGGTTTGTGATGCACGTGTTGGGCCAGCTTGTCCCAAGACCAATGTAAATTTGAAGGCCTGTTCTCCTTGTCCTCAGACAATATGTCCTAGGGTGTCGGACTGTTTTGGTCTCCGACGAGGCAGCCAATCATCTATAAAAGTCTTGGGAGGCACTTTTATAATAGGAGGATTTTTTTTACTTTAAAGTACGAGGGCAAGCTTTGTACGTCCATGCGGTCAGGTAGTAGTTAATGGACAGTGAAATTCTGTGGATTTTCAGGCCAATTGGAGTATCTGGCGACACATTTATGTTTGTATATTTATCTATGTCCATATATAGATCTTTGTGGCAAGATGATATACAATTGGCGTATTCGATGAATATGAATGCTCATTTTGTCCAAACGAAATAATTTATACGAAGGAGGTGTTTGTTAATCTTTCCTTGTGGGAAATAGATTCCGAGAGTCCTTCTTTGGGATTTTATCACGACAGTTCTTTCTCTGATTTTCTTTGTCGTGAACAATGCAGGTTAAATGGCTTATGTCATGCATTTGGTCCTTTTTGATCATCAAGTTTTCTTTCCCTTTTGGGGATAGGGGACCATGTCTGATAACTGTCACATGGTTGTTTAGGGGTTCCCCCACCCCTTTTTTCCTTAAGGCCCGATGTATTTATTTTCGTATCTGTAGGTTTGTTTATTATTTATGTTCTTTGACAGTGATTAGGGATTTTGTTAAGAGGCAAGCTCTTGTTCTGCTACTCCTATTACGTACATTTGGTTGGTTGTTAGATGTGACCGGCTGGTTCTTTTCGAGAACTTCAGAAGGATTAGTTCGCAGACCTTCCTCCAGGTAGATATAGTTATGGTATTTAATTCAGAAGTTAAGGAATCTGCGGCTAGATGTCTCTATCAGATGTAAAAGTTACTTGCCTTCTGTAATGTAATAAGAGATAGTCTAGCCGCAGATTCATTAACTCTTTGCCCATCCTCCCCACTCTGCGAACGACCTATGAGGTAAGGGTTATACCCTTTATCAGTACTGGTTTTATATACTGGTGATCACTGTCTCAACTTATGTTGGGACTTAACAGACCACTTGGCCTGGCCATATAGGTTTTGTCTAGATGTTGCCATGCCACTTCCAAATGTGTGTGGTTGGTAGGGTGAGGGGTTTTTCTCTTTCACACTGGATTAGCACCAGTGGGCAATATTGATTCATTTTCTTTCTATGAAAGTCTTTGTTTGGTATCCTCATACCTTTTATTGGCAATTTCAATGTCCGGTACTGATGTGATTCCACAAACAGCTGTGTTGTTTTTATAGGTTTTGCTGGCTATTACCATGCCGTTCATTACCATTGATGGATGGTCTATAGAGTGTATGGTTTTCTTCCCTTGCATGAGGGTTATTCACTAGGGCGCAGGGTTTTACGTAACCCTGTGCTTCGTTGATTATTTTGGGGTTTTCTTTAAAATCCATGTCTGGTATTAACACACCATTTGATGTTTCTTCTTTATTAATGTTTCAAAGATTTTTTATCTTTTTGACGCATTGTTTCCACAACCAGTTGCTATAGTGGCTCTGGGTTCTGGCTCGGAAGGTTTCACAGAAGAAACTGACTTCCGCGCGCCAGAGGGGACTTGTATGGCTCCACTGACGTCATGACCAGAGTCGACGTCATCACAGAGCCATACGAGGCCATCCCCAGGTACGCAGAGGTACTGCTGAAAAACTTCCGGATCCAGACTGGCGCCTGGGCAGAATTCTAAAGTTAATGAATCTGTGGCTAGACTGTGTCTCTACCAGATATTACGCTACCAAAGGTAAGTAACTTTTACTTCTATTCCCATGGCCAGGGTATTTTCTGTGGCTGAGGAGACGTACATGGTACAGTCAACTGGCTCCTCCAGAGATAGTTCACCTTAAGAGACACGGCATTTGGAGGGAGGGTTTTTAGGGACAAAACTGATTTTGTTTTTGAACACTTAAAGGGAGGCAGAGTAATATAGGGGCAACGCTAAGGGCCATCAGACCGAACATCGCTCCACTTCCTCTTGTCCTGCGCTACCCAGAAAGCCAATTTTTTGTGTGCTTTGTAGCAGCAGGGGCAACCTGTGGGAGGACAGGTCTTCTAGTCTCTACATGCCTGTAAGGCTGTTACATTAGGACAGTGGGTCATTCAAATTGTAGATAGGGGTATGCCATACTCTTCCACTAAAGCACCCCTATGCTATACTCTTCCACTTAAGCACACCCTCTGTCGCCCACCTCTCCTCCCCCACAGCAGTACCTTCAGTTGGAGGACCACTATCCAATCTAGCAGCAGGAAGTGGCAGCTCTTCATCAGAAACTTGTGGTAGAAATGGTGCCATTGCAAAAAATTGAAGAGGGGTGCTACTCCGTACTTGTGGCTCCCAACGGTGGTATTTCTCCAATCCTAGATCTTATCCTCGTGGAGCTAGATCAACAGCCTAAGTTCAAGGTGCCCCTGGTTCGGGTTCTTTTGATGCTGGAAGCAGGAGACTGGATGGGTTACCTCTTCTTGCAAAGTATGTATTTGCACATACCTGTCCTGCAGTTGCACAAGAGGCATCTGCTTTTTATGATCCAGTTTGTTGACTACCAGTTTGTGTTCTTTCCCACTGGGTTTGACATCGGCTCTTTGAATAAACAAATCGGTGGCGGCAGTGATCGTGGCCCATCTCCGGAGATTTGGGGATCTATATTCTCTTACCTGGTTGACTGGCTGCTCAAAGCTGGTTTGTCGCAGAGTATTGCACCACCTGCAGGCAACCGCATTCCTGCTGTTCAGACTGGGCTATTGCATTAAAATGCCCAAGTCTCAGCGCCCCCAGTTTTTCCGGGCAGTACTGGATACAACTTTGCACCAAGCTTTCCATCCTCCATGGAGGATCCTTGACATTTGGGATAGGATTCCAGTGTTTCGGGACAGAGTTCACATTCCAGTACAGTACTGATGGTGCTTTGCTTGCTTGGTTTGCTGGCTTCATGCATTCTCCTGATCTCACACACATTTTGGCTGCGGAAGGCTCTGAATTGCTATCTGCGCAGGCATTGGCTCTAACATGGGGAAGATCTTGCGGAAAATATTGTCATCCCCCAGATCACTAAGGCAAACTTGACTTAATGGTAGGTGGAGGCACAGCTGTCTCAAGGGGATGTTCTTCGACACCCCCACAAGCTATGGCCACAGTAGTGATGGATGAATCCACCATTTGGGGGAGAGATATGCCCATCTGGAGGAGCTGGTGATCTAAGGCCTTTGATCTGTAGAAGAGGCAGGATTACATATTAATCTGCCTGAACTGAGAACAGTTCAGCTGGTAATCAAATCCCTCCATTCTTCTATGTGCTATCAGTCTGTCCAGATCTTGACATACAGGACAACTGTGATGTTGTGCCTCAGGAAGCAGGGAAGCGTGGAATCTCAGCTTCTGTGTCTGGGAGTATTGATAATATGAGCTTGTGCACACTAGCATAGGATCTGGCTAGTTCCAAACGATCTGATCAGCTCTCTGAACACCGTGGCTGACAGCCTCAGTCAACCACGAGTGGCGTCTCCATCTGGAAGTGGTACAGCACATCTTCACCATGTGGGGCACCTACGGGTGGAACTGTTGGCACCTCACAACAATGCTGTATCTACTGCAGGAAGCATTGGGGATGCTTTTCAATTGAGGTGGAACTTTTCTGCTTCATTATGCATGTCTCCTCATACTCTTGATTCCTAGAGTATTGAGGGAGATTTGCCACAACAGGCTTATGTCATCTTAATAGCCCCTGACTGACAGAGAATGTTGTGGTATGCAGACCTTCTGCACTTTGCCCTATGTTCCCCTTTCAGTCTTCCTCTCAGAAAGGACCTTCTTTAACAATCAGAGGGTTAGGTTCTCCCCCAAATCTCGAAAGCCTCCAGCTTCATGCCTGGAGAAAGAGCAAGGACACTTAAGCGCTTTACACTTACCTGCGGAGGTGGTTGATGTCATCCTTTCGGTCCCTCGTACTTCCACCAAGACTGTCTAGTCCAGGAAGTAGAACTGCTCTGTTGCTTGGTGCGTAGACTACTTGATGGCTTGCTTGTTGGAAGTCCGCCAGTTTGCGCTTTCAGTGGCCCAGGGGCTTGGGTGTAGGGCACTGTCAAGGGGAATATTGCAACCTTTTTAACATTACTTTACATCTGTCACCAGCCCTGCCTGTTCAAGTCTCCTATAAAGATACGATTTCTGAAAGGACTCACAAACTTGTTTCTACCCACTCATTTTCTCATGCCACAGTGGGATTTGACTCCGGTGTTGACCTTTTTGATGGGTGCCCTGTTCAGTACCCTTCATAATTCTCAGTTTGGGCTTTTGACTTTAAAAACAGTTTTTTCTGGTTGCTCTCACTTTGAGGTATATTTTTGTGCTCCAAAAGCTGGCTGAAGAGGGGTGAAACCCCGAAACCGGTCCTAGGATGCTTGTTTCTGGTCCAGGGAGGACCTGGCTTGGCAGTTCGGGCTGGACTGTTCCCATGAGGCACAGGGTCAAGACTGATTTGCATATGGCCAGGTCTAAACTGGGGTGGTATGGTGAGCAAAAGAATGATGGATTTAACCCAGATCTCTTGACTGGGGGTGAATGTTTTGATTTGTTCTGCATTCCGTCCATCAATTGTGTGTCTTTTGCTTTCTCGCCCTAAGTGCGCCAGGTATGCCCAGACGTGGGTCCTGGGCTCACTGTGCCACTGGAATCAAGCTATCCTGGCTGAAGAGGGTGAAACCCCGAAACCGGTCCTAGGATGCTTGTTTCCGGTCCAGGGAGGACCTGGCTTGGCAGTTCGGGCTGGACTGTTCCCATGAGGCACAGGGTCAAGACTGATTTGCATATGGCCAGGTCTAAACTGGGGTGGCATGGTGAGCAAAAGAATGATGGATTTAACCCAGATCTCTTGACTGGGGATGAATGTTTTGATTTTTTCTGCATTCTGTCCATCAATTGTGTGTCTTTTGTTTGGTCACCCACAGTACACTTGCTTCTTCCTAGACACGTTTGTCGTATGAACTAAAGCGACGTTCCTTCATGAGGTGGTGACCCGTTTCTGTATAGGGTAAGATATTATCCTTCCCACTTTTTACCCTCTACTGTATAACACCAAAGAGGAGGCAAGGCCACCGGCTGGACACAGAAGGGAGGACAGTTTTTACATTGATCTTACCAAAGAAGTCAGGTCTGATGACCAGAGTTCTGTGGAGTTCATGGGCAGCAAGAATGGCAAGACATTCCAAAAAAACAACATTGACCTGTGGAAAGTCTTGTGCATCATGATATGCTATGCCCATTCGAAGAAGCAACTGCCAGAGGGAATCTGGGCCCATTCCATCTGGGCGAAGTCTTCCACCTCAGTTTTGTCAAGGGGTGTTCCCATGGCTGAGATCTGTCTGGTGGTGACAAGAATCTCCCTTCACACCTTCGCCAAACATTACTGTCTGGATTCGGAGGTTAGAAGGGATGGTCTTGTCCTACATAGAGCAGGGTGTTGGTTGGTAATGGCAAATAGCCTAAGTCTAAGAACAGATAACTCACCACAATTGTAACTATACCTTTTTACATCAAAAGTTTAAATGATTCGCTAAAAGTCTCTGTTTAGGAGTTTTGCTAGTTGAGTGCCTGCATACATGGGTCACTTATGCTAGATGACTGATTAAAGATGGTTGTAAGATAAATATGCCAGGCATTTAAATCCCTGTGCGCTAAGCTCCCTATTCACAAGTGTAATGTCAAATCTGCCTCATTTATCATGTTTTATGTTTGGACATTTATATATGTGGTGGGAATTAAATTTTACCTTTGTTCATTTTGATCTGGTGTTTAAATGCAGAATCAGAAGTCCTTGCACCTGCTGCTTCAGCAGAAAAAACAGCAATTTTAAACGAAACAACTCTGCTTCCAAATGAAGAAGATGGATTTGCACTTGAGCCTATTAATGCCACTGGTAAGTTTAGATATTATAGTGACCCACTACATTTATACCCCCAGAGTTTCAGTATCATACCTTGCTTCTAATGAAGCAACTACCATATATTTTACTCTCTAGCTTCCTTACATTCTTAGTCTTGGAAAAGACATTTGTTAAAATAAAAAAATTAATCAGGGGCATCCTAACAGATGGTGATTCAAATGTCTGTTTTTACTACCAAGTCCTTTCATATGCGTCAGACAGCTAATTATATTTTAATAATTGGGTCCCACACAAAACAGTAGCTCCCAGTTTGTTACTTACTGCTTTGTACTTAATACTTAGCAAAGTAATAACCTGTGACTGAAAAGCCATTAGGGCACAAGAAAATTAAGTGTTTCAACGTTTTTCTGTCTTTTACAACTGCTCCATGGAAAGTAGTCCAGTGCGTCAAAGCTGGCTTAAGTTCTTGTTACCTCTCTTAGGGGGAGCTGGTCGAAGGTGGATTTGATTAATGGGCATCATTCTTATTCTTGAATATTCCTGAGCTAGGGCTACACCTGGAGCCAATTTTAGATCCCTTGCAATAAGGGATACTGTAGTGCTCACTTACATGACTTTGCCAGTTGAGCATATGATTTTTTCTGTCACTTGTTTGTTGCGGCACATTGATGTGGAATGATTCATTTAGATTCATCCTTCCATGCGTTTTGCATGAAGATTGTTTTAATTCGGTCTCCAATGACCATCTATTACTTTATATTGAGCATTGGGGTCTGGAGACAGGGCTTAGGAAGCAATAAGTAGGAACCCATCAGGAGAAAGGAATATCAAGGAATGCAGGAGCTGGAGAAACAGGAACAGCAGGGGTGAGGTATGGAAGGTTCCAGCCTTCTTGTTAGCTAGACTCTTGTGGTGCATGGAGTGAAGAGTCTTGGTGCATTCTATAAGCCTGAGAGCTGATGGCACACAGCAGAGGGGGCAGTGTCTTCCACTGACATAAGCAGTGCTGTCAGATGTGTGACTCTTCGTACCACAAGCCTGATCCTTTGAATGGAAAGCCATGGAGCTATGTAGGCACAGTGGGGACTGGGGTTGTGGGCTAACTAGAGGACTGTCTGACATAAAGCCCCTTAAGTCTGACTAATATGACTTTATTTTAGGTAGGCCCCGTCACCATTGTAGATCATGGAGGTCGCCATTTTAGATCATGAAGGTCTGCATCTTTCTCAATTGTGGCAGAATCATTGTCATGTTTGCCATTTGACGCAGATGTCGTCTGACCGTATCTTTCTAAGAACTGTGAAAGTGTCAGGTTGTGAGACTGATGACATAGGTATAACACCTGATGCGACATCAGTCTGGGTCAAGTGTCTACTTATCACCTTGTCTAGGTCAAATAAGAACAAGTACAGACATGTAGTCAAACTAGTGTAGTCTGAATTGACGTTCTTGTATGCCAGAAATTCCAATGTCTGAAATTTAGTGTATAAGGACTGCCACTTAACCACTTAATTGAGGTCTTTCACCCATATTATTGACTGAGATTCTGTCAGAAAACGGTCTCACCTACTTTGGCGCACTTCAAAGTGCGACTGCATCTTGCTCAGTGCTGATAAAGGCAAGTCCTGGAGGAAGGCTGCTAGCGCAGCACGTTTATGCCCTTCGCAGGGAACACTGCTTTAATATCTCCACTGATAACAGCCTTTGCTGTCAATAAGGTATGCAGTGCGTCTTACTCTCCCTAAGAAACTCTAGACTGCAAGTTGCTCTGCTTTTCATACTCTGTGTAGCGCACAGAAGTAGGTTTTAGGGTGTTAGGTTTTAGATGACATTTTAACTGTTAGAAATGTTCATTTTATTTTCATTGTTCACAATGTGCCTTCTTTGCTGTGTAGTTTTAGAAGTATTGAAAAACAGGTTATTCCTGTCATAAAAAATGCTTTTTATTTAAAGGCACTATTCTTCTTAGTGCTGTGTGTGATATTGAGAACAACGAAATAGGTTTGTTACCACGTGCCCCTGACCCCTTTATAGGGATTGTTAGTAAACCAAAAGCAATAAATGTATTTCCACAATGTATTGGATAGGGTTCTGCTGGAAACAGTAAGCTGTCGTTCACATTCAGCGTTGGTTCATTGAAATTAGTTCACTTGTCATCCGTGGGTGGAAAAGCAAATCTTGTAGAACTACGCCAAAGTCATAGTTTACGCAACAAGTCCTTCGGAAAGTGAAAGCTCTGTCTGCACAGATAGAACATTTGGTGCTGGAGAAATGTTTTTCCTCACCACTGCTCAATTGATGTAATCTACACCATTGAATCTCATTCCTTAATTTGTCATGCGATTCATGTTATTTTTGAAAATGTCAACACAATTTTATGCTATATAGGCTTGATGTTGCTAAAAGTACAGCTTTTTATGAGATTGAGAAAATAAGTCCATTCCTTCATTAATAAGTGTTCGTCTTAACTCATCTGTATCCATGGAATTGAATGCAGTCTATGAAAGCTCCAAATAATAGTAAATGTCTAATAGCCAGGCATCTCTCCCAGGTTTTCAGTTCCTGCTGTAAAAACTAGAATTGGAGTTCACTCCCTTACTCTGTGTATTACAACTTTCACATTTTCTCTTTGAGATACAAGGAGGCAATACATGCCTCCAGCTAATTTGTTGTCCTTTCTTGTATATTAAATCTGTCTGATACGGGTTTCGAAGATGGATTAGTTTTGCCACTTAACTAATTAAATTAAATGCTGGCACCAAAATTGGAAGATTGAAATCCACCCTAGTCCCACCAAGTGTCACAAACATTAATAGTGAAAAGAAACGTTGTCTTTCTTTGTTCCTTCATTGCCTTTTTTATGTCTGAGTAAGTTCTGCATCGTAGGATCTTCATTGAAGTCATAAACATTAGAGTAATTTCCCGCTGTTAGAACCCTGCAAATCTTTAAATATTTGTCCATATATGTACACATGGGGGTATTGTCGATATGATGAGCAGTGCCCTTCAAAACCCTATCAATGACAATTGACATGCAAAATGTTAAACAGTTTTGCCATTGAGGGATAAGTGCAGACCTATGGGCTTAAATGGAAAAGCTGTGAAATAGATTCCTATCTCTTTAAGACACCAGTGACGTATCACAGCTCATGAAGCATTGTACTGTCTGTTGTCTCCCAAAGTCAGTTCTTTTTTTACTTTTTGAGAGAAGGATCCCTAAACACAAGTGGTTTCACACCTCTGTTTTTTCAGTGAAGTTTCACTTTGGATTTACTGTTTTTCATCTTAACTCTACATCTTTAACTTCTTACTGTCAAGTGAAACTGTTTCTTTACTGGTGTTGACAGTTTCTATCAGAAATGCCTTCCTTGTTTACGAAATGTCCTGTGGTAGAATAAGGCAGCCACAGACCCACACAAAGCGTGTGTGGTGTCTTCCACCTACATACTACAAGGGCATTAAAGGACCAGAAAGGCATCGAATTACAAGTCAAATTGGAGGACATGGGAGCTGAGGAGAAAAGGAAGAAAAAGCAGGCTGAGTTGTCCTCTAGCCTAACAGCCTCAGAAAAAGAGCCTGCACTTTGAAAAGTCTACCACATACGGAGATCTAAAAAAGAGAAATGTTTGAGTAGAAGAGAAAGGCATCAACACCATCCCTCTCAACATCATTCCAGGTTGACGTTAAATAGAACAACATCAAAAGCTTCGGACCAAACATGCTTACAGTTAGTCTGGCTCGTAACCAACATTGTCACCATCAAAATCTTGAAAGTCTTTGCTGTTCAGACATTGCAGGATGATGGTAACTCACTCTCTCCGACTGAGACCTAGACCAGTGCGTCCCAAAATTTTTAGAAACACAGCCCAACTTTTAGAACTGCAAACTTTATCGACCCACCTAGATTTAACGGACATGAGGTGGGGTGATTTCTTTTTTAATGTAGACATGCTTTCAAAATGTGAATTAACAAAATAACTTGCTCTTTACAATTTTTTGTGTTGCTCTCTAACAGAAATTGTTTCTAAATGTCAGCCTTGACAATGCCCTTAGATATGTCTTTATCAGACTGTGGGCAAGATAGTGAACTACACTGGAAGTTATTTCAGAGTGGGGTGCCGACCTGTGGCATCTGTTAACTAAAATCGCAAGGCTTCTGAAAAATCTTGGTGTTGATGCCAGTGATTTTAGCAATCTTGAAAATCACTCAAATTTGGAGTCACTCTGCCTGTGATGACGGAAGCAGGTCCAGTCTTCCTTCTCAGAGAGCAGGGCAGTCCTCAAGCAGCAGGGCAGGCCTCTGGTGGCAGGGCAGTCTTTCTTCTGAATTATCCACAGGTCCACGAGTGTACTGAAGGGTTGGTCTGAGGGTCACATATTTATACCTGTTGCCAGCTTTGAATTGGGAGATACATCTAGACTCTTCCCCCCCCCCGCCCCCCCCTCCCAGTCTGGTTCTGGAATTTCTTTATCCTGCCCAGGCCCCAAGATGTCTGGTGTGGCAAAAGCCTGGTATCAAATCCTTTGTGAGTGTGCTGAGGTAGCTTCTTTGAATTGTAAGTGGGACTGGCAGGATGGCCCATCCTACCAACATTTAGTCCCCCTTTGTTGCACTGTCTGGGAGGAATGTATGAAGGCCAGGTGTCAGCAACAACTAGTAATGTGACACAGTACACAGACTGCAGGCAACAAATGGTTAGTAAAGGAAAATGCCAACTTTCTAAAAGTGGTATTTTCAGAAATGTGACTTGAAATCCGACTTTACCAGTGTAGAGGATTTTACATTACAATTCTTTAAGGACCAAACATGGTATTTCTACCTGTTCCCAAACAAAAGTTATCGCTTATTAAATGCTAAGAAGGAACTCAGTGTTATCCTATGGGAGATGGAGAGGTAGGCCTGCCGTAGTGAAAAATTAATGAGTTTTTCACTACCAGGACATGTAAAACTTAAAAGTACATGTCCAACTTTTTATATGCAAGGCACCTTGCCCTAAGTACTGCTTAGGGCCTCCCTTAGGGGTAACTTAGATGTGTTAAAAACAGAAGCCTTATGCTTGAGAAAAGGGGTTATTTTACCGAGCCGATTTGGCAGTTTAACACTGCTCAAAAAAGGCTGCAATAGCCAGACTGAGATGTGTTTTAAGTGGCTTCCTAAGTGGGTGGCACAGTAAGTGCTGCAGGCCGACTAGTAGCATTTAAGACAGGCCCTTGCTATACTTCTCTTCCAGGGGATCCTCATCAATAGTCATAAGCACTGAATATTCCCGCCCATGCGCGGGTACCCCGAAAATGCTAAAAAAATATATATGAAAACATATATATACAGCTCTATATATACATATATCATTTTTTCACACATCAATGCAGCCCCTATAAAAGAGGCTAATCAATGTAATCTACTGCTTTTGCAACCACATACTATATAATATAGACAACAGGAGGGCAAGCATTACTTGAACTCTTTAATGAGTAGAACCAAACCAATCTACAAAAGAGCAAGCATTGTTAGCCTATAGGCTGCATTGAAAACCAATAGCATAGAAAATGAAAGCAATTGCAAACACAAAATACTGGCACCGTGCCTTTAAGGCAGCCATGACCCCCAGCTTCCCATCATGCTTCAGGGGTGACAGGTCAGTTGTTCTTTCCGGCTCCTTCAGTCAGGACCCTGGAATTCACAGCTCTGACTTTTTGACTTTTTCTGTCAAATATTCCAGCATTTAATTATGGTTTTTTACCTTTCCCTCGACGTCTTTTAGGTCTTAGAGTGAGGTACTACCATTTGTTTGACAGAAATGGGTTATTTTTCTGTCACAGTGCCATCTCTTTTTGATCCTTGCCCCTCCTGTGGCAATAAGAAGGCCAAATCTGACACACATTCTGTCTATTCTCTGCCTTCCTGACTCTCATTCTTCAGAGACTTGCCAGCATTGCCAAAAGCTGTCTAGGCGCGTACTCTCAAGGACAGGGAAAGGATACGTCTCTATGGACTTTCTAAGAGGAAGAAGTCTACATCCAGAGGAAGGTTTCCAGTGAGACAGAAGAAAAAGAGGTCCATATCGACGTCGAGAAGTAAGATCCCGATCTGGTCTCCATGGTGTCTGGATCGGCGTCGAATATACCACCAGCGGCGGAGAAACGGATGTAGTCATCGAGAGCTCCACAGTCGATGGTGCCGGTGCACCATACGACGCTGGGATCGAAGACGGCAGTTTCGACGTCGAGTCATCAGGTAACGGATCCTCCGTTGGCGTCAACCCGGCAACGCTCAACGTCGAGGAGTAGGTCTCCGTCGGCGTTGGCTCAGCGTTCGACGTCGAGGCATAAGACCCCGTCGACGTCATCACACAGGTGTTCGGCGTCCAGGCACAAGACTCCGCCGACGTCATCACACAGGCATTCAACGTCGAGGCACAAGACTCCCATCGGCATCATCTCGTCGACGTACAAGACTCCGTCACCATCTCACGGGTGCTCGGGGGACTCCGTCGTCAACTCAAGGGCGTTCAACATCCAGAGGAACGCCTCAGTCGTTGTCAACCCGTCGGCGATCGACGTCGAGGCACAGATCTATCCCCAGAAGACGGTCAACATCACTGACGCACCATTCGACACCGGTCTCCGTCGGTCTCACGCCCAGTGAGCATCTATCCATCACCATCCCCGACGTCGAAGGCTAAATCACCATTGGTGATTCAGGACACAGTGACTCCGCGTTCAACATCAAGACACTCACATCAGTCGGCGTTGACCCATCATGCACGATCAAGTTCAAGACGCACGTCATCAACCTCCAGGTCACCAGAGGTAATTATTTCGATGTCGAGCAGTCCTGCATCTTCACCTGTACGCCCCCGTTCTTGGTCTGAAACCCCTGCACAAGAAGTGAGGCAGAAATCTCGATCTGTGCATCTCTCTCCTAGGTGGCTGTTACCTCTGCATCACTGGCAGAAATCGGGAACGGCACAGGCACGAGGTCCACAGGACTACTCCAGCCCTCTACACAGGTCTCCACTGGCTCGGCTCGTACAAGCAGTTGATCTCTCTCCTACCACTCCCTCGAGGGGTCGATATCATACGCGTACGTCAGCAGCCTCCTCAAGAAGATCTACGCCACACACACATTCACCCTCTTCTACCCAATGTTCAAAGAGGGACTATTCTCCGACCCTTACAGACAGTCCACCTTCGAGGGTCGCTCCGGTGGATGATGTCCGTATTTTCCTGGACGTTCTGGCCAGGGGTGCAGCAAAGTTGAACATTGTTATGCCTACTCCTCAAAGTACATCTTCATTGATTTTTGAAACTTTGCATCAAAGATCAGCAGCTAGACCATTGTTACCCTTGGTACCGGGGCTTCTACAGCCAGTTATGGAAACGTTTCTTACACCGGCAACGCTCAAGACCGCACCAGCGAGGATCTTGAAGAAATACAGGCCTCCGGAAGATGATCCATTGTTTCTTAGATCTCACCCACCCTCCTGACTCTGTGATAATTGCGGCTGCGAAAGAGACACACACATTGGCCTCCTCATCTACAGTTCCTCCCGATAAGGAAAGCAGAGCACAGGATTCATGGCGAAGAAAATTCTGCGGCACTTCGGCCTCCATGTTGAAGGTCTCCAGCGCCTCAGCGCTCTTAGGGCGCTATGATAGGTCCTTGTGGGACTCAATACAAATGTTTACGGAAAAACTTCTCAAAGAAGATCGCAAGGGCTTTGAGGAAATGTTACAGGAAGGAAGTTTGGTGGCAAATCAAGTTATCAGCGCCGCAGCTGATGGAGCGACCTTGTCTGCACATTCCTATGTACACGGAATCTGTGCCAGGCGTTCATCCTGGCTTCGACTAACTGCACTAAAACCCGAAGCTCAGTCACGGATCCTAAACCTCCCTTTTTCAGGATCCTCCATGTTTGGCACTCACAGATGAGGAAATGTCAAGGATGAAGACTGAGCTAGACACCTTGAAGGTAGTAGGGCTTGAGAGAAAAAAGGAGTTCAGGCACAGATACAGGCCATACGATCGGCGGCCCTTACATCAGAGAGTTCAAGTCCCTCAGTGGCAGAGGCACCAACACCAGCAGAGCCAATCAAAATCCCACTATCAGGGACGTCGCGCTCCCAGAGGGAGAGGACCTCCTCGTCAATCTGCTGCCTCAGCAAAAACTCCATCAAAGCAATGAATGCTCACTTCCACCATCGCAGTTTCCCACTCCAGTGGGGGGAAGAATAGCCAACCACCTGGAAGAGTGGCACAGCATCACAAAAGACCAATGGGTGTTAAGTACGCTGCTGAATGGGTACTCTCTACGTTTCCGACATCGGCCTCCTACGATCTCTCCAGTAAAAACTGCGTGCCACCCGCTGCAGGTACTGCAACAGGAAGTATCCACCCTCCTGCGAAAATCAGCCATCGAGGAAGTTCCAATATCACAGCGAGGTCGAGGGGTATACTCAAGGTACTTCCTAGTGAAGAAGAAAAGTCGGAAATCAGAATTCAGACTTACCCTGGATCTTCGCGCCCTCAACAAATCCATCCGGAAGGAGAAGTTTTGCATGTTGGCTCTCCATCAAATATATCCCCATCTCCAGCAAGGGGACTGAATGTGTTCGTTAGATCTACAAGATGCATATTTTCACGTCCCAGTCAATCCACATCACCGAAAGTTCCTGCGTTTTCTGGTGGGATTGACCCATTATCAATTCAATGTCCTGCCTTTGGGCTTGAAGTCGGCTCCCTGAGTGTTTACAAAATGCATGGCAGTAGTAGCAGCTGCTCTACGATGGCAGGGAATCTTTGTTTACCCTTACCTAGATGACTGGCTTCTGAAGGGCCCTTCTCCCCAGAGCGTGAGGGCACACTATCAACAATGTCTAGCCCTTTGCCAACGGCTGGGTCTTCAAGTCAACTTCAAGAAATCGACTCCGCATCCCACGCAAAGACTCCACTGTCTGGGTGCAACAATAGGCTCCGCAGTAGGAAAAGTGTTTCCTTCGGAGGAGAGACTGTCATCTATCACTCTGAAATGCAAACAGATTCTGCTCAGCAACTACCCTTCAGTCCGTCAGGTTGCCTCTCTCCTAGGGTCGATGGCATCCTGCATTTTTCTTGTCTCCAACGCCAGGCTGAGGATGTGTCCTTTACAGCAGGATCTGGAGGACAAGTGGAATCAACGAACAGCTCGATGGGACGACAGGATACATCTGTCGAAAGCAGCCAGAACATCGATTCCATGGTGGATGCGACAGGAGAATCTATTGGTAGGGGTTCTGTTCCATCAGTCTCCTCCCTCTCAATCATTAATCGCAGATGCTTCCCTCCAGGGTTGGGGAGCACACATGGGGTCCCTCCAGACTCCAGGTCGATGGTCCCATCAACATGCTGCAGCTACGAGTGGTGCATCTAGCCCTCAAGGCCTTCCTCCAATCTATTCAGACCAGCTCCATTCTAGTACAGACGGACAATACGACCACCACGTACTATCTGAACAAGCAGGGAGGGACTCGATCGCGGTCTCTGTCTCTGGAGGCCCAAGCTCTCTGGCATTGGCACCTTGCAAGGAATCTGACAATTACAGCAATACACCTGCCGGGGGAACAGAATTCATAAGCAGACGCTCTGTCGTCACTTCGAGGACCAGCAGGACTGGGTTCTAAACGACGAAGTTGTAAACAAAATTCCGAGAATGGGGTCGTTGAAGCATCGACCTTTTCGCAGACACAAACAAAAAATGCTGCAACTTCGCCTCAAGATTCTACCGACCAGGGTCGAAAGGGAATGCCCTTTTGATCAACTGGTTAGGAGGCTTTGTATACGCTTTTCCTCCCCTTCCTCTCATCCCAAAGGTCGTGACCAAGCTCTCCCACTCAGAGACGAGGATGATTCTGATCACGCTGGACTGGCCAGAGATTGCGTGCAGACTGGACCTGCTGTCCAAGATGAATGGGAGCATCCATCACCCCAACCTTCCCTCACTGAACTTGGCAGCATGGCTCCTGAGGTCCTCCAATATGGTCATTTAGGACTCAGGACTGCATGACCATCTTGAAAGAAGCAAGAAGACCTTCCACAAGACACTCTTATGCTTGTAAATGGAAACGTTTCTATTTGTGGTGTGTGCAACATGGTTGCCATCCTACCATGGGACAAGAGGAAGTGATTTTACCTCATCTACTCCACTTAGCTAAGGCAGGTCTAAAATTCTCTTCCATAAAAGTACACCTGGCTGCCTTTACGGCATACAGGCGGTCTCCTTCTCAACCTTCTTTCTTTCAATTGCAGGTAGTGAAGGATTTTTTGCAAGGTTTACCCCCCTATCCGACGACCTTCGCCTCCCTGGGAGCTGAATCTTGTCCTGTCTAAACTGATGGGTCCTCCTTTTGAACCTATCCACAAAGCAACCCTCCAACACCTAACGTGGAAGGTAGCCTTTTTGGTAGCAATCACCTCAGCTCACAGGGTGAGCGAGATTCAAGCTTTCTGTTCAAAGGAACCGTACACAGTCTTTAATCTCAATAGGGTCGTTCTGAGAACCCACCCCTCCTTCCTTCCGAAGGTGGTGTCGGATTTCCATGTCAATCAATCCATCTCGCTGCCTACCTTTTTTCCTAATCCCTCTACACCAGCTGAGAGGTCCCTTCATTCTTTAGACCTGAAAAAGGTTTTGAAATTCTACTTGGTCAGGTCTAAAGGAAATCTGATCAACTGTTCATTAGTTACGGGTCAATCAGAACAGGTTTTCCAGCCTCCAAGCGTTCCATCTCCAGGTGGATAGTGTCATGTATCAAACTGGCTTATCAGTTAGCACAGAAGCCACTTTGGTCTAGGCCCAAGGTTCATTCCACTAGAGGAAAGGCAGCTACAACGGTTTTTCCTTTTTTTTGATTTTCAAAAACCTTTATTGAAAAAGAGATCACGACAAGTTACAGAAAGTTACTTCAGCAGTTAGCTTTGGAATAGGTAGCACTTACAATTGTAATCAACAGTACATGACATTTAGTAGTGAAAAGCAAACATACCTCGGCACATTTTATAGGCCCGGTGCGACTTACTCATCGGGGGAGGCACGGGCAGCCACGCCAGAGGGGAGTATAATGGCATTCGGATCAACCTCTGTCGTCTGAACGTCTGGAGAGAGAGTGTCAGTGGTGGGTTCAGCGGGAGCTGCAAGTCGGTGAAGGAATGTAACAAGAGGGCCCCATATGTCTGGCGGTCTACCGGCTGCAGGCATCAAGTCCCAGAACTCGCCCAGCAGCGTCTGACAATGCGATGCATTGTCCAGCCAGCATTTAGCCCTGGGCGCCTGTTGGCGTCCCCAGTGGATGGCCACCCGCCGTTTCGCAAGTACCAAAAGCATTGCAGTCAATTTACGGTAAGCGTCTGATGTGTGTTTAACGTAGCCCAGGAGACGCACCAAGGGATCAGGGGTGATGCGCTCTGAGGTAATGTCACTAATGGTGGCGCATACCTCCAGCCAGAACGAGGAAACTCTGGGACACAGCCAAGCCAGATGTGCGCAATCCGCCCCAGGCGCCATGCATCTAGCACATCTATCATTGTCCAGCAGGCCCATCTTTTGTAGTAATGTCAGGGTGCGATAGATACTTGAAATGAATAAGCCACAAGCGATAATTCGGGGAGAGACGCCTTATCTGGTTGCAGCAGTACAGCCATTTTTCAGGGGAGAGGTCAATCTGTAAGTCCGCTCCCCATGCACTGGGCCCGGTCCATGTTGATGGGGGAAGCAACAAGCGCGAGAGCGTAAAGTCTAGTGACTAGTTTCCGCGGGGAGTTAGAAGAATAAATAAGCTCAAGCGCGGTATTGAACGGGGGAGCACATGGAAAAGCGGGGTTGTCGCTTCTGCTGGTCGCCCTGATCTGGAAATATAGCAGCCTGTCAAGCGGTGCTGCGTTGTCAGGTAAAATGAAAAAGTTATCGGGGTAAACGTCCGCCATGGTGCGAATGCCAAGATCGGCAGCGCGGCGGGACATGCCCGCACTCTGTAATGGGGAAAATGCTGGGTTGTCTGCAAGTGGCATAGATGGCGCGTAGAGCGCCCTGGCGCCAGTGTGCTTACGCAATCCATCTCAGGCCCAGCGCAAGCACTCGACCGTATTAACCTCACACGCACCGTTTTGTATGGTGGAAATAAAGCTGTCTGCAATGGCCATGGAGAGGCTAAATGCGCCTTGACTGCCACATGTGGCTGAAAAGGTGTAGGGTGGAATCAAAAGTGGAGAAAACTGGCCTGGGCGCACAGTGCGTAGAGCCTAAAATCGGGAGCCGCCCCGTGCCTGTGGAAGAGTAAGAATGTCAAAGGCGATTCTAGGCTGGCGTCCGGCCCAGAGCAGTGTAATGATGTGGGATCGTAATGTTTGAAAAAAGCGTGATGTGAGAGGGATGGTGATGTTCAAGAAGAGGTAAAGAAATTTGGGGAGTACCACCATTTTAGCAATGGTGATGCGCCCCGCAGGTGATAGGGAGAGATTCTGCTACGCACGGGTCCTGGACTCCAACCAGTCCATGGCCCTGCCAAAATTCGATCTCCACAATTTGACGACATCCCGACTCCGCCAAATACCCAGGTATCTGGTGGGACCAGTCACCCAGAGAAAGGGATAATCCGGGGTAAAGGGCACGGTCGCGTCCGTGAGTGGAAAGATGACTAACTTACTCCAGTTTACCTGGACACCAGAAAGGCCACCAAATCGGACAACCTCCCTGGTCATGGGAGCTAGATTCTCGCGTGGCTCGCGGATATACAACGTTATGTCGTCGGCATATAAGGAGACGACAAGGGCACGTGCCAAGAAACCAATACCTCTGTGTCTGTGGTGTTGACGCAGCCGTGCCGCCAAGGGCTCCATGGCAATGGCAAAGAGCATAGGGGAAAGGGGACAGCCCTGCCTAGTGCCCTGTGAGATGATTGGATCTGTGACCTGCCCGTTTATCCTGATGCGCGCCGTAGGAAGGGTATATTGCAATTGAACCTTGCGCACGAAATCCGGGCTGAAACATAATCGAGGGAGAAGATAAAAGAGGAAGGGCCACTCAAGCGTATCTAGTAGAGCGGCCACTGCCGGGAGAGTGGGGTTGATCTGGTGGAGGACCGAGAAAATGGTGTGCAAGTTGTGCGATGGAATGAAACCTGACTGGTCAGGGCGAGCGATCAGCGGCATGAGCGGGAGAAGGCAGGTTGCCAGGAGTTTAGCATAAATGTTATTATCAATATTGGTAAGTGACAATGGGCGCTACGAATCGCAGCATTCTGGAGGCTTGTCTGGTTTCAAAAGAAGGGTAAGTAAGGCTTTGTGGAGAGAAGGGGGCAGTCTACCCTGCTCGAGAGAGTCATTATACATTTCGGCTAAATGTGGAACGAGGAGGGGTGCATATTGCTTGTAAAATGCAGGGGTGAGCCCGTCGGAGCCGGGGGCCTTATCGCACAGAAGCCCCGCAATGACTTTAGAGATTTCCTCGTGGGTGAGCGGCTCATCTAGGTATTCCCGGTGACTATTACCGAGCCATAGCAGTTCGATGGAGTCAAAGTAATGATCCATAATCTCGCGGAAGGGGGCCGCGCCCGCAGTGTATAGTTGGGAGTAGAAGTCGGAAATCCTGGTGAGGATCTCAGAAGGCGAAGTAGTCCTACCCGCAGCATCATCATGTAGTGCCGCGATATAAGACGAAGCGTGTGGTTGGCGAAGGAAATTAGCAATAGTTTTACCGGGGCGGTCGCCCTCACCATATCGTCGGGCGCGAGCCTCTTTACCGAGAAACAAGACTTCCCTATCTGCCTCCTCTACAACGGTTTTTCTTAACAATGTACCGATTGCTGAGATATGCAAGGCAGCCACTTGGAAATAGATACATACGTTTACGAGACACTATTGTCTCGACTCGGATACCAGAGCAGACACTCAAGTAGGCCAGGCCGCCTTGAGAAATTTGTTCCAACGCTAAAAAAGCTTTGATTGTTTGTTTGGTCGTTGTTTCTCATTTGCCCGCAGGCGGAGGATGGGCTTGCTATTCGATTCAGTGCTTATGACTATTGATGAGGATCCCCTGGAAGAGAAGGATAAGTTACTTGCCTGTAATCCTAGTTCTCTTCCAGGGGTATCCTCATCAAAGTCTAAAGCAACCCACCCGCCTCCCCAGGCAAATGAGACTTCTTTAGGCTATATCTTGGTGCCCTGATCCTTGGGTCTCCGCAAAGAACAACTGACTTAACTGTCACCCCTGAGGCATGATGGGAAGCTGGGGGTCGTGGGTGCCTTAAAGGCACAGTGCCAGTTTTTTGTTTGCAATTGCTTTAATTTTCTATGCTATTGGTTTTCAATGCAGCCTATAGGCTAACAATGCTTGCTCTTTTGCAGATTGGTTTGATTCTACTCATTAAAAAGAGTTCAAGTAATGCTTGCCCCCCTGTTTTCTATATTATATAGTATGTGGTTGCAAAAGCAGTAGCTTATTACATTTTGTAGCCTCTTTTATAGGGGCTTCATTGATGTGTGAAAAAATGATATATGTATGAATGACTCCTTTTCCCCCTTTCCCTCACCCCGCATGTTATTACAACGCGGTCGTTACAACGACCGCGTTGTAACAACGCAATACCATTACCCCACAAGTCGTTACGACTTGCGGAGGGGGGAGCTCGATGTTGGAATAGTATAATTTAGTATTCCAACTCCAGTCTGTGCGGACAGGAGGGAAGGTGTTGGATTTTAAATCCAACACCTTCTCCCCCCTCCGCAAGTCGTGGTTTCGACTTGCGGGGTAATGGTATTGCGTTGTTACAACTAAATTAAATTTGCCAATTGAGTGTGAGCCAATTTGATCATGTTTAGGAGAGCGAGCACAAGCACTTTAGCACTGGTTAGCATTGGTATAGTGCACATAATCCTAAAAGCCAACACAAAGTGGTTCAGAAAACAAGAGGTGAAAGCAAAAGTTTTGGGGTGACCCTGCAGAGGGCCAAGTCCAACAGTAGGCATCCAGGCATTCCCCACTGCGACGTCTACTGCGTGGGATGTATAGTTGTTTGACTTTACCATAACTCAAGCGCTAAGGCAAACAAGGTTATGTTCTCAAAACTCCATGGTGATGAGTCCTGTTTCAAAGTGGTTCTTCAAACCTAAGGCTGCCACATCGGACAGATACAAGTAATTTCACTAGTTCTCGAATGATTGACAGGTTAGGTGGCAGTACCCTGATTATGGCTGCTTTTAACCTTCTGGTCAACAACTCACTGTGTCAGTGCAATAATTTGATTTCGAGGTACAGGTTTGCGGCAGCCTCTGCACTTTCTATAATAGGAGTGCTCCAATAGGTTGCATTGCTTCCAGGGCTTCAACTTCATATGGCAGGTGCTGTTGGATTAGAAAGTCTAAAGCTAAATGGCTTTCCATTCCCAGCATTTAGTGCCTCTGAAAATCCCACTTTGCTCATGGCAACCTGGTCCATTTCCCACAAAGTGGGGGACAGCAGAAGCAGGATTTGTATTATTGAGACTCGCAGAAGAGGCAGATCTCTAATACACAGTTGTGCAGTCTAAGTTAGCAATGGCATTGGCAGACGTGAAGGGAATGTGAACTGAAGTGATAGTTATAGATGATTTTGTTGTAGGAAGGGGTAAACAGTGGGAAAGGCAGATGTTGATTCGAAGGGGACTAAAGAAAGCAAAACTGCTAGGCTGAAAATTGCCTACTACTTAAGTGTCCATTAGGGCATTGGCTACTTCAGCTGAAACACAGGCATCTTTTGCATCTGGAAGCTTTGCGGACCATCATATCAAGGTGCACTTTGACAAGAATGGTTTACCTAGGCACTTCCGCCTCCTTTCTTTTTCTCTTGGCATCAGCAAAATCTCCTATTCTCCCATCATTAGGTTTAAGAACTAATGTATGATTTTTAGTTTTACCAGCGAAGTGACTGGGTAATCTTAATTTGCAAAACATGCAAAGTCACCCAGAAATGTAAAATGGAGCTGTAAACATGATGTACGAGGGCCATATATGCCCTAGAGAAGAAGAATACAGTTGCGAAATCTCCCACTACCACAAAGTACTGTTAGTACTGTTTAAATCACTCCATGTTTTGCAGGTGCAGAATCACTATAAAGAACTGTGTGGGACACAGCCCCACTTGATATGGCTTTCAGCCATTAAACTTTAACATGTCCTGAATGCCTAGGCTCGCCTGCAGAAGGGAGGAATAGTGTGGTGGCATTCTGTAGGGACACAGAGCTAAAGGTTTCTACATTGTGCTATCATGGATTTTGAAGATTTTTCGGCATAGTTGTTTAACCATTTTATCACATTTTTAAAGCCCTGCTTGCCACATCTAAGGATAAGCTACTAACCATTAAATGCATGTGAACAGTCTGTAAATTCAAATTTCAAATGTAATGTCATATGATTGAAATTCAAAGTCATGTTTATTCCTTTAAATCTTCATGTGATTAGTTCCAGTAGGAAAGAAAAAAAACAAGAGAAAGAGGAAGCTTCTTGTTGATACGGTGAAAGAACTTAATAGCAATACCATGAAAAAGCAGCTGACTGATTTCCTTGACACAATCACCAGTGTGGATATTGCACCCCCTACAAGGAAATTGATGATCTGGAAAGAGATTGGAGGTGTGGAAAGCCTTTTGTCCAGGCCGTGTCAGAGTCTGATTCATGCCAAGCTTCAAACGGTAAAATATTTTATTAACTGTATAGTTGTACCTTAAGAACTACATCCTATTTTAACCAGTGTTAAAAAGGCCTTAACACTGTTTATTTTGGTTGCACATCGACCTCATTCGAAACAACCCAAGGTTCAACTAATGAGCTGGATGGGCTGAGCTCTCGTACTTGCCCTAAAGTCCACCATAGCTCGGAATCATATTGTGTGTGAGGGAGTCCCTGAGAAGAGCAGTGCTCTTACCTGTGTTTAACCTTAGATTGGTTACTTTTACTTCTTTGACTTGGTACTCTCTGGATTTCAATCAGCCACATCTTCAACTTTCTGCAGACTGTACGTTTTCTGATAAATACTTCTAATCACAGATTACTCCATGATTGGAACTTTCATAGATTCACATGCTTTAATCATTCCCTGTCGTCGAGATAGGAGTCCCCAGTAGCATATAATAGTAATACAATGTTAAAGATAGAGCTTCAAGGCCCTTGTCCTTTCAATTTTGCAGCTTATAGTGTATTTAAAAAAACAAACCATGGGTTATACTTCAGCCAATCAGGCTGCTTTGCGCTCTAGAACACTCCTGAGAGAAGCTCCAGTCCCTCAGATTTTCTCCGCACGTCATACTAGGAAGTGTCCACTGAGCTCTGCTCTCTTTTGTCCTACTTGGATACTGTCAAGAGAATATTTCCAGTTTTCTGATGCTGTGCAAGTATTTTCCTTTTTTCCACAGTGTCTTACTCCATAGAAATCAGATTTCATTTAACCAGCATGTCAGACAAGGAGAAGAAAAGTCTCTCTAGAGCCTGCAATGCCTGCGGTAAAAAGAGACTACACTTTGAAGACCCGCACCAAGACTGCATTTAATGCATCTACTCGTATCATTCTGCCAAGGACTGTAAGGTATGTCGTACCTTTTCTACGAAAACTTTGAAGGATAGAGAAAGAAGGCTGCTAGTCTCTCTTCAAAAGCTCAAAACTAGAAAAGAGCCAGTTTCAGACTCTGATAGTGATGACTCCTCTTCTTCGTCTTCTAGGAGCTCCCATAAGAGGGAGAAATCACCCCATTCCCGATCCTCCTCTGAGCAGCCTAGAAAAGCCTCAAAGACCACTCATGGGTCTTCCAAAGGCCGCAGTCATTCAAAATCTCACAACTCTAAGGCTTCAAATTCAAAAAAGGACAGAAAAGAGTCTTCTGCTTCCTCCAAAAAGGTCATCCTCTGAGCTGCCTTCTCCACCTCCTAAGGTCAGTCTCACATTCAAAAAGCTTTCCTCAGCCCCGCCTGCTGACAGTTGACGAGAACATAGTCGTCGGTGCCTCGGACGCCAAAAACGTATACGGCAGCATCATCAACGGCAGCTACAATCACTACGTTGTCCACCACCACCTTCTTCATGACATCGTTGTCGATGGCATATATCACTAGACCGTCAACGCTGAAGATTACCCTGATCACATCGTCGACGACACTGACGGCACCTCCGTTGATGCCGATAACCCTGCAGACGGTGATACAGACTACTACACGTCTATGGTGGATAAAATGTTAGCGACACCGTCTACTACCCCGTCTGCAACAGAAATAATGGCAAAACATCAGGAAACCAAGTTTTTAACTCCAGAACACTACTCTCCAAGCAAGGTGACACCCCAAATTCTCATTTCTTGGAGGAAGAAGCTTCGGATTAAAATTGGCCCTTTGGGGTCGCACGCAGCCCCTCAGAGTTGCATGTTAATTGCCAAGAAGAGGAGGACTATGATGAGGGTTATGAACAGCAGTACTATTATTCCCATGACCAGTATCCGCAGTCATTCCAGGAGGAGATGGTTTGTCTACCAGGCTCTCTAATTTCTGACTTGCAGTTCATACTTTCAGATTATAGAGAGCGATTTCCATCTACTACACCTACTGCGCCACAGGCATCCACACCTACTAGATCACCTGCTGCTCAACCATCGACCATCATAAAAACCTACGTCCTTGCCTATATTAGTAAGGCATACACCGCAGACAGCCCTGCTCCATGATCCAGATACCTCCGATGATGAGAGAAAGGGGAGCTCTGTGACGCCCACATGGAATGGGATGACTAACTCATCCCTATGCCATCATCTCCGTCACCCACCCCAGTGGACTCATCACCACAAGATATTGGGGGTTTTCATAATTTATTAGAAAGGGCAGCTAAAAGATTCGCGCTCCCCATACCCACCAAGCAGATGGTCTGTTTTTTATGATTTTAAGGAGCCTTTCCAGAAAAGTGTAAGGTCCATGCCCATTGTCAGCTATAGTTTTTGAAGAGGGTTTAAAAGTAATGAAAAATCTGGCTACAGTCACAGTGGTTCTTACATGCATCATCAAGAAATATAAAGCCCCGGAGGACGCTCCGGCTGTCTAACTCTCCATCCAAAGCCAGACTCAGTAATTACGCAGGCAGCCCAACGAAGATCAAATAACCCCTCCACTCCGATCTCTGCGCCTCTGGACAAGGAGGGCGAACGCTTGGATAATATAGGTAAACATTTCTCCTCAATGTCAGGGCGGCAAACTCTGCCCGTTTTGGGAAGATGTGAGCGGCAGCTATGTGCTGACATCGCCCCATATATAGATCAACTTCCTGAAGAGGTGGAAGTGAAACCAAAAACGATCTTGCAGGAGAGGGGAGCGAACATCAGCAGAGATAATAGATTGTGCCATGGATATCGCCACCACTGCATTTAGGCAACTTGCAGGTTCTGCTGTGCTCAGAAGGCATGGCTGGCTCAAAGCTACCTCCTTTAGGCCTGAAGTACAAAATAACATTTTAGATCTTCACTTTGATGGAGAGACCTTGTATGGCAAGCATGTTGATGAGGTCCAGCAGGCAATAAAAACCGTAACAGATTGCTAAATCGCTGGGGTGTCTCTACAGTTCAAGAAGATGCCCTTTCATGTGGCCAGAGGAAGAGGCATGCCATCCTATAGAGGTTATCAGCAGTACCGATCTCCTTCCTACACATCTACCTCCCAGCAGTTTCCTCGACAGTATTCCCAGAGACAAGCAGCTTACAGCAGACCTGTCCCTAAAGGAACAGTTACACGTCCGGTAAAGGACGCTGCTTGTTGCCAATGACCTGTCACAGGCTCTGGCTACCCTTTTCTCCTCACCACTCAAACTAGGAAGAAGAATATCCCAGTTTATCCAAAGTTGGCAGGAGAGAACATCGGACAATGAGTCCTAAACCTTGTTCAATTCGACCACACCCTAGAATTTGCTCAGAACCCACCATTAAACACATCGCACACCTCCATTCCCAAACCTCTACAACTGCTCAAATTGGCTATCTGAAACACACGTTAGTGACCGATTCCTTACCTTAGAATATCCCCAGGCGTCAGGCTGGATCCGGAAAGTTTTGCGTAGCAGTACCCCTGCGCGTCGGTAGGCGTCGTCGTGCGGCTCCGCGTCAGTCGTCGGTGTCGTGATCGCTGGGATGACGTTGCGGCCAGTACTTGGACGCCGCCCATGCGCGCTGGCGTCAGTTCTTTCTTTTTCCGCGCCAGTAAGCGCAGATCCGGATTGAGCAGTGCCCCAGTCATTTTTTGACTGAATATTTTTGTGACTTTTTGTCCAAGTTTTTCGAGTTGTTTCGACTCCGAAGGTGTCAGTAGGGATGCCCGGCTTCAAGCCATGCGGAGTCTGTAATCTCATGATGTCGATTACGGATCCGCACCGTGAGTGTCTCTTCTGCCTGGGGCGCGGCCACGACCCCCAGTCGTGCCCAGAGTGTCGGTCCCTCGCCCCGAAGGCTTTGCGAGAGCGGTCTCGAAAGCTCCTCGAGGCCCGCCACTCAGCTCCGCGCCGCTCGAGGTCCCGGTCCCGTGAGAGGTCGAGGGGCTGGTCGCGGAGCCGTCGTCATTCGTCGGGGTCGAAGTCTTCGTCCTCCGGTAAGGCGAAGCACAAGCGGTCTAAGAAGCGTTGCTCTAAGACCTCCCCTCGCCGGTCTAGCGACCCGGCCGAGGGTCCAGACGGTGCCGCCCCCGCGGTTCCGGGGGTGCCCGCGCAGCCGATGCCGGCCTACCCGCCTGTTCCGGGTCCGACGTCGACTCCGGCCGATATACAGGAGTTCCTGTCGGCCATGGCCCGCATCTTCGGGCCTAAGGGTTACCCCGGTGCGCCTTCGGGCCCCGCGGGCCCCAGTGGGAGTCCTCCCTCTGCACCACCACCGGCGGCTCCGGCCCCGGTGTCTCCGGCAGCTCCGGCCCCGGCGCCTTAGGACCCCCTCGGATCCAGGCCTGGATCCCGGTCGACGCCGGTTGACCTAACGACACCTCCACCGGCGCCGACCTCACCGGTACCGTTCACGGCGCCGTCCGAGGCCCCGGACGGCGCCGTCCCCAGGTTCTCCCCGGCACCGGACACGGAGCCGGATCGACATCGCTCGACGCCGATTCAGACGCCGATGGGACCTCTTTTCCCTCATGTCCCTCCTCCTTACTTTTCACCTGTTTTGGAGGACGAGGAGGAGTGGGAGGGGTCGGAAGACCCTCTCAAAGCTCAATGTGAGCCTTATCAGGACTGGGTTGAGGAACTGGGGGATGCCAGTGGTCTGGACACCTCTCCTGACCTTGGCATGCTGTCTCCTCCTTCCGTGGCTACGGAGGAGGGAGCAAGTTATGCAACGGTGTTGCGTAGGGCGGCTGAGGCCTTGCCCCTCGAGCTCCCTACGGTGGCTGTCAGGGCTAACCTCCTGACGGAAGTGCTTAAGCCGGCGGCTACCTCTTCGGAGCCACTGCTGCCGTTCAACGACGCACTTTCGGACGTTCTTTTGGGCACCTGGTCCAGGCCCACCACAGGGGCTCCTGTGGACGGGAACGTAGCCCGACGCCATCGCCCGGCCCCGGGCGACCCTCTGTTTCTCTCCCAACACCCCACCCCCGAGAGCTTGGTTGTCCAAGCCTCTGCCTCCCAGAGCGCCTTCCCTACCGCTCCGCCGGATAGGGAATCCAAAAAACTGGACCAATTTGGGAAGAAGGTTTTTCTTCCTCCAGTGCTGGCTTGCGGTCCGTGAACACCGCTTACCTTTTGGGCCGTTACTCCCACTCTCTGTGGGATTCGGTGGCGCAAGTGCTGCCCAAGTGTCCTGAGGAGGTCCAGGCACTTCTCTCCCGTGCTGTTGCGGAAGGGAGAGACGCAGCGAAGTTCACCATCAGATGTGGCCTAGACAGTGCCGACTCGCTAGGCAGATCGCTTGCTCCGACAGTGGCGCTTCGCCGTCACGCCTGGCTGAGGACCACTGGTTTCTCGGGCGATGTCCAAAACACCCTTATGGACATGCCCTTTGATGGTATCCGCCTTTTTGGCAATAAGGCAGACCGCGCACTGGAGCGCTTTAAGGACTCGCGGGCTACGGCCAAGTCCTTGGGCCTCTCTGCCTTGCGCCCTCCGCAGCAGTCTGCTTTTCGTCCCTTTCGTGGCCACGGAAGGGGCGCCCAGTCACGTCCACTGCCCAGCCACCGGCCCGCGCAGCAAACGCCTTCGCGCGGCCGAGGACGTGGCTCCCGCCGAGGCGGGTCGGTAACCAGCGAGCGGGTCAGGCCACCACCTCCGCCCCGTCCGCGGCCTCCAAACCCTCCTAGTCCGTCCTTTCCGGTCCACAGCACGCCAGTGGGGGGCAGGGTCCGCCATCACCTTCCCCACTGGCGCACCATCACATCGGACAGGTGGGTTTTGGACATTGTCCGAAGGGGCTACTCCCTTCCCTTCGAGACTACCCCTCCAGCCATGCCACCTCAGCACCACCGCATGTCGGGGGACCATTTGGCGCTTCTTCGACAGGAAGTTGCGGCCCTCTTGGCCAAGGGGGCCATCGAGCGCGTTCCGACCCCAGAAGTAGGGCGTGGTTGTTATTCCCACTACTTTCTGGTGCCCAAAAAGGACAAGGAGGACATGCGTCCTATCTTGGACCTCCGGAACGTCAATCGCTTCCTCCGGAAGGAGAAGTTAAAGATGCTCACCCTAGCTCAGGTCTTGACTGCCCTCGACCCTGGAGACTGGATGGTAGCGTTGGACTTGCAGGACGCATATTTTCACATCCCCGTCCTGCCGGCCCACCGGCGTTACCTGCGATTCACGGTAGGCCTCGAGCACTTTCAGTTCACCGTGCTTCCCTTTGGCCTTACCAGCGCCCCTCGGGTGTTCACGAAAGTGATGGCGGTGGTCGCAGCTCATCTGCGCCGGTCAGGGGTTCCAGTCTTCCCCTACCTCGACAACTGGTTGTTGAAGGCGGGCTCGTCCCAGGCAGTCGTCTCCCACCTCCAGACTACGGCCGGACTCCTGCACTTGCTGGGGTTCTCCCTCAATGTGCCGAAGTCGCACCTGGTTCCTTCTCCACAACTCCTTTTCATCGGAGCGGTTCTGGACACAATGCAGTTTCGGGCCTATCCTCCCGAACGGCGAGTCCGGGATATTCAGGCTATGATTCCGATCTTTCAGCCTCTATCCTGGGTTTCGGTACGGATGACCCTGAGGCTGCTGGGCCTCATGGCCTCCTGCATCCTGCTGGTCGATCATGCCAGATGGCATATGCGGGCTCTGCAGTGGGACCTGAAGTTCCAGTGGGCGCAGCATCAGGGGAACCTGTCCGATTATGTCCAGATCTCGGAGGGAACTGCACAACAGTTGCAGTGGTGGCTCTCGAACCGGCAATGGGTCACGGGCAGATCCCTCTCCCTTCCCCAGCCAGAGCACACAGTTGTGACGGATGCGTCCCTTCTGGGATGGGGCGGTCACATGGGAGAGGCGGAGATCAGAGGCCTCTGGTCTCCGGCGGAGTCCCGGCTCCATATCAACCTTCTGGAGCTCCGGGCGATCCGACTTGCACAGAAGGCATTCCTTCCCTCTGTCAAGGGGAAGGTAGTGCAGGTGTTCACAGACGCCAACGCCATGTGGTACTGCAACAAACAAGGCGGGGTGGGGTCGTGGACCCTTTGTCAGGAGGCTCTGCGTCTCTGGACATGGCTGGAACACCAGGGCATATTCCTGATGGTTCAACACCTGGCAGGTTCCCTGAACGCCAGGGCGGACGAACTCAGGTGCATGATGGATCACGAATGGCGTCTTCACTCGGAGGTGGTGCAAGGACTCTTTCTACAGTTGGGGGGGGGGGGGGAGAGAGCCTTGGTTAGATCTATTCGCCACCGAAGAGAACACGCAATGTCAGCAATTCTGCGCGTTGGAATTTCCAAGGCGGCACTCGCTCGGCGACGCTTTTCGTCGCGAGTGGAGTTGCGGTCTGTTGTACGCCTTTCCGCCTATACCACTTCTACCCAGAGTGTTGAAGAAGATTCAGCGCGACCGGGCCCAAGTCATTCTTGTGGCTCCGGACTGGGCTCGAAGAGTTTGGTATCCCGAGCTACTCAGTATGAGCATCGATCCCCCGATCCGTCTGCCTCTTCGGGAGGATCTTCTGTCGCAGCAGCAGGGGACGGTCCTCCACCCGAACCTGTCCAGTCTCCACCTCCTTGCATGGAGATTGAGCGGCGGCAGTTGATTCCTTTCGACTTGCCTCCCGAAGTTTGTGATGTGATTCTGGCAGCCAGGCGTCCCTCCACTAAGGTGGTACACGCCTGCAGGTGGAACAAGTTTGTGGCATGGTGCACAGCAAAGGCTGTGAATCCCCTTTCTGCCCCTCTGAGGTTCTACTGTTCCTTCTTTCTCTGGCCCAACGGGGTTCTGCCCTGGGTACCATCAAGGGCTATCTTTGTGCAATCTCGGCCTTCCTCAGGCTTCCTGATCAGCCCTCCCTTTTCAAGTCCCCTGTTAACCGGTTTCTTAAAGGCATTACACACCTTTTCCCTCCTGTTCCGTTTGTGATGCCTCTGTCAGGTTCCACCTTCCAATATCCTCGGGGTTGTGCTGATGCTCAAGGGGTCCACCTCTCGACTGCCCCAAGTCCGGAAATACATATATACTCGGACTGGTGGGATAGTCAAGCGGGGGAAGGAAAGGATAGGGACAGCATGGAGGGAGATCTAGAGAGGAGACAATGAACACACTATTAGTCCCTGCTGTCAACTCAAAACAACCTAATCAGATGAGGCATGTACATGAGCAGCTGCAATGGCTAAGCACAATACCTGAAAAGATAAAGAACGTGAAGGAGCGATACCAGAAGAGAGGAAAGGGTGATTGCACATCTCCACCATGGAACTATTAGGAAGAGAGAACACACCATATAAATATGTCATGCATACGTTAACAGTCCCCCCCTACAGTACACAAGAAAGTAGCTTTCCCTTCACCTACCCAAGGGTACATGTGGAGCTGTATAATGTGCAATACTGTAGCTTCCTGCACTCTCATGAGACGACCTCTCTCCTAGGAAAGGAAAATGAAATATATATATATTGAATAATCAAATAATAGTTCAAGGAGCAGCAGAGGTACAATCATCTCTTGTACATTGCTGGAAACGAGGCAGAATTGGCATAAACCAGAGTTATGAGAAACCAAAGAGAATGAATGCACTAATCTCGAGGCACCAACCAAATGTTAAGAGATATCCACAGTCTTTACTGTTCAGCAGATAACACAGCAAATAACTCAGCAGATACCCGTTACAGAAGTGTTTCTTTGCAGAGGAAGGTATCTTATTGGAGCCAACAAAATGAAGTGCAATAAACCATGAACAAAAGGAAATGAGGAGTAATTGTCAGCAGCTCCCCACTTAGTAAGTACGTGGTACTGTCTTAGCAATGAGGATACAGTTCATCAACATAAAGAGTCTCTCCAACCTGGAGATTACGTTATAAATAACGCCCAAGGAATCCCACCTACCCTCCTCTGCAATGAAACCGAGAAACGCTCTGTATCTTCCAACAGAGGAGCGTGGGAAAGGAAGAGAAGTGAACACGGGGCGCTATAACGTTCCTCTGCAAGAGACGCGGTGAAGCAGTCTCGCCAACAGAGGAACGAGCGCGGCGCGCTTTCAAGGAAACAAGAGCACGGACCACCAGAGAAGTACTCACGGCACCCCAAACGAAGCAAGGCTCTCACACGGCCGAACCTCCTGCAATCCAGAGCGTTACACGGACAGCCATCAGAAAAGAATAATCGGCAACGCCTGGTCTTCTTGCTGTCATTATATCCGGTTTCCCACGTAGCGTCTGGGTCACGTGGGGCGTGGCTCACGATAAGCATGCTGGGAAGTGTAGTTTGAAAAGGGGCCGATCTGTTTCCAGGTTGCCCTTCATGGAGCAGTCAGTGTTTAACCGGTAGCTAGGGCCTGACAGCCTCAGTGGGACTTGAACTTGGTTCTTACCTTTTTAATGTGCGCTCCCTTTGAGCCTCTCCATAACTGTCCTCTTCATCTTCTTACTCTGAAGACAGCCTTTCTGGTGGCTATCACCTTGTTGTATTCCTCTTAGGGTATCCATAAACGGGCTTTCCAGTATCATGTCCTTATATAGGCACAATTCGCCCTGCCCTTATATAGGCATAAAATCCCAGCCCTTATTTAGGCATTAAACCGTGCACTCCAAATACAGGCATGGTCTCTGACATCCGTCCACCCTAATGTCACAACGAGTTCATGAAGAACAGACCCTTAGGCTGCGGGAGTTTCCCTAGTCCAGGACTATTGATTTCTTCAAGGACTCGTATATTATGCATGAACCATTATTCCTTAGGGGGTTCATTCATGACGTCTTTCGCTGTCCGACTCGCGTCAATTCTAACATTCTTAGATGGTCCCAGGTATAAATATACCTTCCCTAGCCCCTGTAAACCAGAGGAGACCTCGACTTCAGAGGAGCCCGTTTCCCGGCCTGACGCACTGAGAAGACGCTGCCATTCCCTGCACGCAGAGAGCCCAGCTTCCAGTGATCTGACTTCCCTTGCGGGGTGTTGGAGTTCGAGTCTGGCAAAGAGATTCCTACCTCTCTCATTCTTCAGGTATGGAGCTGACTAGAACCTAGAGGGACTCTTGGCATACTAGACTTAACATACTCTTAGTATACCATAGTAAGGAATACTTCACCTACTTCTTCCCTCTTCCTACACCTAGGTTAGGTACATTGGGGTAGAATTAGCTTAAATCAATCAATCAATCACAGCATTTATAGAGCGCGCTACTCACCCGGGAGGGTCTCAAGGCGCTGGGGGAGGGGGTAAGTTACTGCTCGAACAGCCAGGTCTTGAGCTGCTTCCTGAAGGAGAGATGGTCCTGGGTTCGCCGAAGGTGAGTGGGGAGGGAGTTCCAGGTCTTGGCTGCCAGGTAGGAGAAGGATCTTCCTCCGGCGGTGGCTCTGCGGATGCGTGGTACGGTGGCGAGGGCGTGGCTGGTTGATCGTAGCTGGCGGGTGGGCGTGTAGAAGGTCATGCGGTCGTTGAGGTACTTGGGGCCCAGGTCGTGGAGGGCCTTGTGTGCGTGGGTGAGGAGTCTGAACGTGATTCTCTTGCTGACGGGGAGCCAGTGCAGGTCTTTCAGGTGTCCGGTGATGTGGCTGTGTCGGGGGATGTCCAGGATGAGTCGTGCGGAGGCGTTCTGGATGCGCTGGAGTCTTTTTGAAGTTTGGCTGTGGTTCCGGCGTAGAGGGTGTTCCCATAGTCCAGTCGGCTGGTGACGAGTGCCTGGGTGACGGTCTTCCTGGTTTCAGTGGGGATCCATCTGAAGATCTTGCGGAGCATGCGCAGGGTGTTGAAGCACGAAGATGAGACGGCGTTGACTTGTCTGGCAACGCATCGTATGAGTACTCGCATTTTTAGTCTGTTACATATGTAACCGCATATGTACTAAAAGATAATGCTATCGCAGTATTATTTATTTCTACTGCTCACCCTGTACATTATTTATCTCGCATACTGTCTTGTGATCGTAACAGCACATTTTACTTACACCAGAAACAAGACTGTTCAATAAATCCTTTAATGAAACGCCCGTCTATTTCTTTCTGTGTAACTTGGAGAAAACTAAGCATGCACGACTGAGCTGAGTGAAATAGTTATCTATTGTTTCCAAGACTCTGGGACACGTTCTGATTCTAAAGGGAAACACAGTGGTCATGTTTTGCGGCTGCCAGAAACTACTCCCTTCTTGTTGTCAAGGAGTTTCTAGTGGCCTCTGAGCTAGCTGGCACAAGTAATTAAGTTTAATATACTCGATAGGGACATACCGACCTTAGTCCTATGTCAAACCTATAGGATATATTATTCCAATGCGCAGAGCCTATTCGGGAAATAGGAGCTACACTACATGGCGCCCAACGGTTTGGTTAGGCAGTAATTCAACGTTGGATACTGAGTAACTCAGCCGTGCTTTTTCTCTAAAGACCCCTACCCATATACTCAAAAAGACGTCTGGAGTGGGCAGGGTTAAGTATCCACCAAGGCTACATAGGGAAGCACCCTATATATTAGCTGTTTGGTTTGCTCAACGTTGAAGGATACAGTGTTCCAAAATATTGTGCACCTTATCTTTGTTTCCTTGAAACTTGTTCTACATTTTTCAAAAAACAAAATGACTGAAGACGCCGGAGACGGTGTAACTGCGGCTGATCCAGCCCTAGCAGCAGTTTTTAACTTTACCGGTTTAAATGAAACCGAGGAGGGTGTCCTAGACATCGCTCCAAACTTAAGAAGAGCCATCACTCTAAAACTTATAAAACATGGCCTACCACCAAGAGGTGGTAGAGCAGTTTTCGTGATAGAGGCACATGAATCCTTTCAGACAGAGGTATTCTATTCATGGGTAATATTTCCTGAATCCAATTCAGTAACACACATGTTTCACTTCTACAAAGAAGATGAACCACCAGAGGAATACAGTCCTTTCGAGGATATAGAAATTCCATTAACATACCAAGAGCATCAGCTCTGGTTTAAAGGCGCCCTAAAACATCACAAAAACATTACCAGGCTCGGTCCACTAGGTAGACCAGGAGCAACATGGCCGATTTTAGCCAGCTACACACCTCATCCAGACATTGAAGAAATGTCAGATGAGGAGTTACTTGCTCAACTCAAAGAGTTAATAAAAATTTACAGACAATTGGTCCAATATGTCATGCAGACTTTTACAGTCCGACCACCATTGACATATCCAAATCCAACTCCCCAACAGGGGAATACACTAAAAATTACACCACAGACTCTATACGCAGTCATGGGTAAAATGCCCACAAAACGTGAGCAAATTCCATTTTGGATAGCTCAAAAAATTACTCAAATCGAAGCAGTATTTCCAAATACTAGCCCACATGAGAAACACAGAATCCTAACAATCAGTTTACCAATGGGGATCACACCACAACTGGAAGACTGCACCACTTGGGGCTCAGTCTTTGCTGCCATCTATACTAAAACACATGGTATTCCATCAATTGCGGTAATACCTGATGTCCTAAAACAAATTCAAAATGAATATGGGGCAGAGCCTGCTCTAAATTTAGGTATGACATTACTGAAAAATTTCGACCAGGTCTCAACAATAATATTATCTAATATTAAAGGGGAGGCAGTTGCGATCTGCCAAAAATTGAGGGAATTCGATGTTACAGAACATCAAACTGAGCTACCCAGAATTATAGAACAATCTTATGCAGAATTAGGCAGAGATAGTTTGGGTGGAAGACCACTGAAGCCGAAACTATCTGAAAGTCCTGAGAAGGACTCAATAAAACAAACTCCTACATCTTCTAAAAAGAAGTGGGAGTCTACTAAACAAAAATCAAACGAGAAACGTTCTCAATCCCGAGGTAGGTCTCCTCAAAAGGAGCCCTCTGAAAGAAGGTATAACCTCAGGAATAGGGATAATTTGAAAAAACCTGATAGGTATCAAGATACTGATACACGTTCCTCTCGTCCCTTTCAGATCTCATCACAGACTTCGGAAAGAAGAGGACTATCAGAACACAAAGAAGAGCGCGTGAAATCGAAAGACGACAATCACGCTTCAAAAACAAAAGTAAAACCTCAATTCTCCAAAAAGAAGGTAGCAGGTCTGAAAATCAGACATGCCGAGAATACTGAGAACACAACTCAAGAACGGAGAATGGGCTCAGACCATGCTGGACAGTGCAGCAGAAGTCACAATAGTTCGCCAGACCGTGAAGGAACTTCTGGAGATAGTGGACTTGAATGAGTACATTACAGTCGAGACTGTAGACACCAGGGTTAGTACTCCACAAAAGTTATATGAAATAACACTCCGGATGGAGGGAGACAAACCTAGACAGGTGAAAGCACTTTTTGGGAAAGACGATCAAGAGGCTATGACATACTTCTAGCAGAAAAGGACTGGCCACCACAATTTGTCAGGGAGTGCCCACACGGCGAGGACATTATTATGCCTGCCTTCTCCAACCATATTCCAATTCACCTAAAATATACATATGCCAGGAAATGGGCAGTGGCCCAAGCCCCAGCATTATATAAAAATCATGTAGGATGGGATGAGGATTCACCTCACCATAAAATACATCTGAAACATGAACCAACTGCACAACGGCAGTACCCAATAAAGCAAGAAGCTAAAAACCAGGTCAGGGAGATCTTAGATCAACTTGAATACCAAGGGGTGATTGAAACATGCACCTCCTCAATGAACAATCCTTTGTTTCCTGTCTCCAAACCAGACAATACATATCGTCTAGTTTTGGACTACAGACACCTAAACCCTTGTTCTAAAACTTTTGCAGTGCAAAATGCACATAGCACAGCATTAATGAATAACATTGTGCGTAAAAAATATAAAACATTGGACATCTCAAATGGTTTCTTTTGTCAAAACATAGCACCTGAAAGCAGGTACTTAACAGCATTCTCCATAATGGGGACCCAGCGTCACTTTTGTCGACTCCCACAAGGGTTCAAAAACAACCCAGGTTTATTCTCAGCGAAGGTAACGGAGTTACTACAAATTTATGACAATGAGGCATTGTCCTATGTCGATGACATATATCTGACAGACGATGACCTGGACAAACACTTGAACAAGGTGAGCACCATTATACTGGGTTTCGCCTCTGAGGGCTACAAGTTCAACTTTAAAAAGTCCAGAATTGCCCATCTCAATGTCCTATTTCTAGGATATGAGCTTTCAAGTGAAGGCAAGAGCTTGGCAGCTAACTTTTTAGAAAAGTGTGCGCTGCTCCAACCTCCAAAAACGCTAAAAAAAACTTACAATCCATCCTGGGTTTCCTAAATTTTGGAAGAACATACATTCTAAATTACGCAGAAAGGGTTAAACCTCTCTACGCATTAATCAAACCTGATTTTTCCATCAGAAACTGGACACAGGAACACACAGAAATTTTGCTTTCACTCCAGGCTAACATGTTAGCAACAAATCACTTACAAACACGCGTAAGTCAACGCAATTTGGTGATCCGAATAATTTCGGGTCAATGTGGATTCACATACTTAACCTTCAATGAGGGTGACAAAATCCCAATTGCATACAAATCCCATTTGTACACACAAGCGGAAATGCGCTTCAGTTCAACTGAAAAAATTCTGACAGCAGTTCAAACCGCTGTAGCAAAAGAAAGAGCCTTAGCCCAAGGGAAACGCATTGTCGTAACCCCAGTACCGGCTTTAGAAGCTGTTACAAAAGCGAGCATTCCAAATGCTAAAGCATTACATCCAAGATGGATACAATGGGTTAATTCTCTTGCTGCAACAGATGTTGAATATGTTTTTGATCCAGATTTAAAAACACAAGCATTCCTACAATATGAACAAGAATGTCCTCTGCCTACTGAAATTCTGCCTCTCGATCAGTACGAATTCATAATTTTCACTGACGGATCAGCACAACCCGCAATAGGGGGTAAGCAAGCTTACAGTGCAGCGTGTGCTATCGTTAAAGGTCGCATGCGAGATGTCATCTTCAGACCTATGGTCACAAAAACACAATCTCTAGGGGATTGTACAGCTCAGCGAGCTAAACTACAAGCATTCAAACTGGCACTTGAAAGTACAGATCGAGAATTCCCCACACTAATAGTGTGCGATTCGTTTTACTGTGTTTAGTCGAATAATAAATATATACAAAACTGGCTTGAAAATGGTTTCAAAGATGCGAAAGGTGGCACAATAAAGCACAAATTGCTTTGGGAACAAGTAGTTCAGTTGAAAAACGAACTACCAAAGGCTCACATGATCCACACACTGAGTCATCAACGTGATGGCGTTCACGTTGCAGGGAATTCATTGGCTGACGAAGCCGCAAAGGGGGCTGTGCAAACAGCTTCCGTAGCTGCGATCACTCGTTCAAAAACAAAAATAGACGGTGAGATAATGTTGGCTGTCAATGCATCAAGCAAAGGCAGCAGTGCAGCGTTACCAAAAAAGTTTCCACTCAAGTACTCTTATGTAATTGATGCGAACAACGTTCCTTTTGCTCGAATCCCTGGAGTGGGGGATAGCGTAATTCCAAACAAGGAGCGCAGATTAGGACTAATCCTAGCAGCACACGAAGGGATAGCTTCTGCCCATGCAGGTGTTTCAGCGACAGTATCTTTACTCAAGCAAAGATATTGGTGGCCTGGCATTAGAAAACAAACAAAGAACTATGTTTTAGAATGTGATATATGCCAACAGATTAAAGTCTCCACAGTGAAACGTCCTGCGCAGACACCCCTGTTAATTTCAGATAAACCATTAGCTTGTGTTTACCTTGACCACTGCGGTCCCCTGCAAAGGGACAGTAACTATAAATACATCTTCGTTGCAGTGGATTCATGCTCTAGGTTCCTATGGTTATGGCCTCAGCGCTCGGCTGACGCTCAAACTGTTATAAAAGATTTGCGAGTCTTTATCGGCACATACGCAATAGGCACGCTACATTCTGGCCAGGGCCTGCGTTTAGCTCTAGGGCTTACAAAGAAGCCATGGCCAGTCTGGGCGTTGAATTGCGGTACTCCTCTCCATTCCATCCTGAGGGAAATTCGGTTGTGGAAAGGAAAAACCGGGACATAAAGCAGTCTATAACAGCTAGGGTATTAGGTTCGGGTGATGGGTGGGTCAAACACCTTAGTGGCGTACCTCGCGCAATGAACAATCTGCCAAGAAGTTCTCTAGGGGGGGTCACTCCATATGAGATCCTATTTGGGACAAGAATGTGGGTACCAGACCTTGAACACGTAGGCACAGTGGTGGAAAATAAACCCTTTGATATCAAAGATAGTTTGGCTGTTTTACAGGACTTAAACAAATTAAGAACGAAACAAAGCAACGTATTCCTCCAGTCAACCACCACTGGGGATCAACCGGCTGTCCCAGCAAGGCATGTCTGGATTCCAAAAGTTGGGGATCTAGTCAGAGAAAAAATTGCAGTCAAGAAGGAATTTGGACCTTCTTACAGACAACCAGTACCTGTCCTAGCAGTTCAAGGAACAAGAACAGTACTACTGCCGCCCCTTGCTGGAAGAAAGGAGAAAAGATTTGTGTCCATCGACCTCATCAAACCACAGTATGTGGCCAATACTAAATAGTAGGCCTTGTGGACTCCGACCTAGTAGCAAACGCACTCCTCTCGCTACTATCCAAGAGGTTCAGACTGAAAGACTGATAACTATCGAGAATTCAGCTGTAACAGATGAAGGACTAAGCAACAATGCAATGGAACTCATCCCTCTTGAAAACCAAGTAACAGTTCATCCAAATACACCTGTCTACACCAACGTAGCACGTGATCAACTGGTTCCAGTGATTTCTACAAATTCTGATGCAATTCCAACAATTGACAGAACTGCTTCTGGCTACTTCATTAACTTTGATACGTTCTCAGAAGATCCGAGTGAACCTGAAACGACGCCAGTGTCATTCAAATTCAAGCAGCAAGTACAAGACTTTCTTCAATTTATGAAAGACTTATTTGGTTTCTCCATGGATTGAACTCTGGATTACATCTGGACTTTTTGTTTTCCTGCTTTGGCTAGCTTTGGTTACAACTGTAAGCATGCTTATAAGTGGTAGATACATCCATGTGAACACTGAAGGAAAAGACGTAAACGTACTTTTGAAACCTCATAAATCTTCCCATCGTGAAGCAAGAGACCTATCATCAGTGAACATCACAGCTGTTCCTATACTTGATGGTATAGTGTGGGACAAAACAGATTATATCTTCGGCCCGAATGAACAACTGAACATTCCACATTTGTTTAAAATTTCACTAAGTGATCTAATTACGTCCAGTACCTATTCTGATGATTGGGACTTTGAGACTGTGACTGAAATTATGTTTGACCTAGAAAAATCTGCTGCATTTTCTAAACATGAATATTTAGAGGGTTCATCAGACTATGAACAAAAGTATTGTTATAACCACTATGGTCATCATTATTTGCATAAATCTGCATATCCGAGAAATGTGTTTGTTTAACCAATGGGAACATTGTCCTACACCACCTAAAGGTAGTTCAAAAACATTTGCTAATAAGTTTCCATATTTTTCAGGATACAATACATCTGAACCAGAAATGTTTTACTATAAAAATGTAAAGACAGGGATGAAAATTATGTTAACAAATACAAAACAGATTTATTCTGCGTTTTTTAATGCCCAACTGTCTAGACAGGGTTTCGACTTTTGGAAAGACACAATTGACACAAACTGTGTGGGGTACTAAAGATTGGCAAGTGCAGGGGATATAAGCTTTATTTCGAGCCTGCATCATCCCAGAACAAATAATGTTTTTGAATGAAACTATCCAACAAACATCTTGTCTTGGATTAGCCAAGATAAGAGATGAACACACCTTCTGTACCAACACCTGCCAGTGAAAATAATACAAAGGCAGTGGTGACAGTTGACAATATACTACAACTCAACAGATCTAATCCTACTTGGAAAAAATGGTTGATCTGGCCCACAGACACGAATAACTGTCAGGAAAGATTCCTGAATAAAACTCAGGGCTTTACTATTCATAGGCCAGACCCAAGATACGTCCAAAGACAACATCCGGGGGTAGTAACAACATACAGTGTAGGTAAATTATGCCTCGATTGGCTGCATAAGTCTACACTACAGGATGTGAAACAACACTTAACCTTACTTAAAAAGGACGCAGACCTTAGGGAATTCTTGCTTGGACCAAGAAAACCGTGTCAAAAACGTTTCATATATGCCGGCATTTATGCTGCTTATAATGAAGCTTGGAAGGTATCACAGATAGAGGCCGCAGAACGAATACGTGAACTTGATCCTATTAATTTAGAGAAAACACTCTCTGTGGTCGACAATGGGTTAACAACTTTGTCCTCCAGAATATATTCATTGGATGGCATTGTATCCTCTGCTATCGACATTCTAGAACAAGATTTGGCGATGTTACAACAAGGCCAATCTCAATTACGTTCTATTATGTTATTAAGCTGGACGCTGCAATCTTTGCGAGCGGGCTATGTGCCTTGGCGTTTCATCAACACAACAGCTCTGTTTTCAGAATACAATCTCACTGATAAACAGATCGAACTGGCACAAAGAGGAGCAAAGTATACAGTGCCCAGCATTGAAAAATTGGAGAAGTTACCATTCACTGTGGCAGAAAAACCAGCTACAGAATGTCTTATTCATGGCAAAATAACATTACCTGTGAGTACTTTTCAGTTTCAGTATTGCCTCAGACAAATGCAAGCAGGCAAATATGAAAGGTTGGGTAAGGAATACATTAAGACATCGTGGGATTTACCGTATACATATAGATGTTGGAGTGGGGATCTTGAAGTGTTTTTGAGCGGTTCAAACTGTAAACTTGCACTGAGTGGTTCGCTTATATGTCAAGACATTTCCTTGCACGGGGCTTGTAATGGTTCAGTGGAAAATTTGTCTTGCCATCAGCAGGGTACTCCAGCTGCTGTGATTAATCCAACGTTTGGACAACTTTCTAATGGGAGTTACCTCATGTTGAATGATCAGAGCTGCTGCGGAATGCTGCCAGGCATCCCATAGCTAGTAACGGTCAACACCAGGGTCACTTGCTGTATGCAAGTATTGTTTCCCCCAATAGACACAGTCGGGGAGTCGCCTCTATGGCCTTCGCTGAACGTCTCTTTTATAAAATTTGATACTCTAAGCAGAATGAAAGCCATGCTTTTACAGCAAACAGTGCCTTTGACCTCGGCCAAAGAAACCTATGATCTACAAGTAGCAAGGACTTCGGCTGAGATACAGACTTTAATACGTACACACTGCCCTATACATTTCGTGGAAATGATATCACGTATCTTCAACATGTCTGATAGAACAGGAATTGTACATGTATTTAAGAGCATCTGCTCAGGTCTGTTAGCACCTTTCCAGGCAATACTCTGAATCATCCCGAACTTTGCACATTCGGTGTTTGGTGGCATACCATTAATTCTAGCACTTGTTGCCGGAATTCTATTTCTTTTCCTGCTATTGCGCAATGGCCAGCCTATTCGCAGACATCACTCCGAGCGAACTGGAGAAAGCACTCCTTGAACGAAAGTGCCGTGAGCAAATAGTAAAGCTTTTTGGCATGACTCGTCTCCGGGACCTTAATACAACCTGGTTCCTGTCGTTCAGACCAATCTGGCAAGATTGCATCTTACCTGTTCTACGATGCCTGCTATGCGGTGAAGAATGCGTGTTGGACACCTGTCTAACATTTCCATCAGCAACGCCAACGGATGTCGATACTCTGCTGGACCCGATAACGGCCCATGCTCTGTGTTGTCCCCAGAGGCTTCCTATCCTGCTGTCAGCATTCATTGAGATCTCACAGACTCTTCCGGCTGCTGCTGAGGTACGAGAAAGAACTCCAGGCACACAGGTAACAACGGCCGCGAACGTTGCTGAGCCAACCTATGCTGGTAGCAATGCTTCCCATCTCTGTGCAATTAATCTACTACACGAGGTGTTCCAACTGACACCAACAACAGTGGATGATGTTTTGTCTATTGAAATAGATGATCTCATGTTTACACCAGACCCGTGAACTAACTCTGATTCAGCATACTGTTCCAGAGATGCAGTGACAAATTTGGCCTTCATTTTTAAAACAACTTGGAACTCTACCAAAATTGAACTTTTCCCCATTTTTTTAACGAAAATGGCACATCAATCTGCTTAAAGTATAACTAGCCTTATAATACAGACTTCAAGGTTCTTCCACGGACACTTAGTAATCTTGTGTGTCTAAAACAGTTCATTAATTTTTCTGACATGAAATGACTTTGATTTTTGAGAAACTTATCGATCATTTTTTGTCACATGTAAATATTACTGCTTATTTCATTCCAATTGCATTTATTTTCAAACTTTATGCCTGTAATGAAAAGCAATGCTTCAAATGTACAGTACCTTTTGCATTCTAATAGGTTTTTTAAATGCCTTTTTAAATGGTTTTATGAAAAATTTTAGAAATATGCGGTACTCCATTTTAATGTTTAGCATTTTAAATGTTTAGCATTTTAGTATTATCGTACACACGAAAGAGGAGTGGGTGTTGTATTCCTCTTAGGGTATCCATAAACGGGCTTTCCAGTATCATGTCCTTATATAGGCACAATTCGCCCTGCCCTTATATAGGCATAAAGTCCCAGCCCTTATTTAGACATTAAACCGTGCACTCCAAATACAGGCATGGTCTCTGACATCCGTCCACCCTAATGTCACAATGAGTTCATGAAGAACAGACCCTTAGGCTGCGGGAGTTTCCCTAGTCCAGGACTATTGATTTCTTCAAGGACTCGTATATTATGCATGAACCATTATTCCTTAGGGGGTTCATTCATGACGTCTTTCGCTGTCCGACTCACGTCAATACTAACATTCTTAGGTGGTCCCAGGTATAAATATACCTTCCCTAGCCCCTGTAAACCAGAGGAGACCTCGACTTCAGAGGAGCCCGTTTCCCGGCCTGACTCACTGAGAAGACGCTGCCATTCCCTGCACGCAGAGAGCCCAGCTTCCAGTGATCTGACTTCCCTTGCGGGGTGTTGGAGTTCGAGTCTGGCAAAGAGATTCCTACCTCTCTCATTCTTCAGGTATGGAGCTGACTAGGACCTAGAGGGACTCTTGGCATACTAGGCATACTAGACTTAACATACTCTTAGTATACCATAGTACGGAATACTTCACCTACTTCTTCCCTCTTCCTACACCTAGGTTAGGTACATTGGGGTAGAATTAGCTTAGCAACGCATCGTATGAGTACTTGCATTTTTAGTCTGTTATTTATGTAACAGCATATGTACTAAAAGATAATGCTATCGCAGTATTATTTATTTCTACTGCTCACCCTGTACATTTATCTCGCATACTGTCTTGTGATCGTAACAGCACATTTTACTTACACCAGAAACAAGACTGTTTAATAAATCCTTTATTGAAACGCCCGTCTATTTCTTTCTGTGTAACTTGGAGAAAACTAAGCATGCACGACTGAGCTGAGTGAAATAGTTATCTATTGTTTCCACGACTCTGGGACACGTTCTGATTCTAAAGGGAAACACAGTGGTCATGTTTTGCGGCTGCCAGAAACTACTCCCTTCTTGTTGTCAAGGAGTTTCTAGTGGCCTCTGAGCTAGCTGGCACAAGTAATTAAGTTTAATATACTCGATAGGGACATACCGACCTTAGTCCTATGTCAAACCTATAGGATATATTATTCCAATGCGCAGAGCCTATTAGGGAAATAGGAGCTACACTACAACCTCCGCTCGGCGGGTGAGTGAGCTCCAGGCTCTTTCTTGCAAGCCCCCCTTTCTGTCTGTACATCCAGACAAGGTTGTTCTTAGGACGCGTCCGTCCTTCTTGCCAAAGGTGGTTACTGCCTTCCACATTGGGCAGACCATCACTTTGCCCACCTTCTTTCCGCATCCTTCCAGAGAGGAAGAGAGGCTCCACCGTCTGGACCAAAACGTGCGATTTCTTTCTATCTGAACCGCACGCAACAGTTCCGGGTGGACGACCAGCTCTTTGTTGGCTACGTGGGCGCCAAAAAAGGTCGGGCGGTACACAAGCGGACCATCTCCCGCTGGGTTGTCTTGTGTATCAAAGCCTGCTATTCTTTGGCTAAGAAGGAGCCCCCTGTTGGGCTACGTGCCCATTCCACCAGGGCGACAGCCGCCACTACGGCTTTGGGACGTGGTGTCCCATTGCAGGACATTTGTCAGGCAGCTACGTGGGCCTCGCTGCACACGTTTACCAAGCATTACTGCCTTGACAGCCGAGTCCGGAGAGACGGCTTCTTTGGCCGTTCTGTTCTCCGAGACTTCCTCGTCTGATCTTTGTTCGCAGACCCACCACCGGGGTTGGTATTGCTGGGGTATCTATTCTAAGGTAAGGAATCTGTCACTAACGTGTCTCTTTCAGATGCACAAGTTACTAACTTGTGTAACGATATATCTGTAAGAGACAGTACTTAGTGACAGATTCCTTACCGCCCCACCCATCCTCCCTGTTCTGCGAACTGATTTCTAGGGTTAAGGTCATCCCTTGCAGGGCCCTAGTTTTCAGACACCAGTGTCAGTTTCTTGCATGGCTCTGCGTTTCTGGCGCGGAAAGTCGTGTACAGAGCTGACGCCAGCGCGCATGGGCGGCGTCTAAGTACTGGCTGCGACGTCATCCCGGCGATCACGACGACGGACGCGGAGCTGCACGACGCCGCCTACCGACGCGCAGGGGTACAGCTACGCAAAACCTTCCGGATCCAGCCTGACGCCTGGGGATATTCTAAGGTAAGGAATCTGTCACTAACTACTGTCTCTTACAGATATATCGTTACACAAGTTAGTAACTTGTGCGTCAAGACCATGCTTCGAAGGGAGCGATAGTGTCGTGTAGTTCCTATATTACCCATACAGGACCTGCGCGTTTGGATAACAAACTGTGTGTTTGGTGGCAGACTGATTCTGAGCACCCCCACTGAGAATGTTAGCCTGTTTGCATAAGCTAGCTCACAGTGCCACTAGTGTCTCCTCTTATCGGGGAGAGATTAGTTTCTAGCAACCTTAGAACATGACAACCCTGATCCCTCAAGATCGTGGAAACAATGTACTACTTTTCGCTCAGTCACTCGTGCTTACTTATCTCAGAGATGCACAGAATAAACAGCCTGGGCATTTCAATAAGGATTTATTGAACAGTTATTCTTGTGTAGAATATATGAGCTGCAACAACCATTAGACAGTAGCAGAGATATATGATTAGCAGTACTAGGAATGTGAATGGATAGTACAGTTCTACCATCTTGCACTAAGCATGAATAAATTCATGAATATAAAATGCATTGATAAAAGAGAGTGCGTACTCCCACGATGTCTATCTAGATGTACCTAAGTGTACCTAGCATGTGAGGCGGTGTGAAGCCAAGAATCCCTCTAGGATTTAGTCAAACCCCATTACCTGAAATGAGAATGTAGGAGCCCTTCTTGGTCTCGAGTTGGACACCCCGCAAGGGATGTTCAGACCACTGTCAGCTGGAGCGTCTGCATGCAGGAGCCTCAGCGTCTCTGGTCAGTGTGTCGGCCTGGAAGTCTCGGTGCCCTCTGTATAACACTAGCAAGAGGTGCTATATTTATACAGAAAGTATCTAGGGCTCCTTTGTCCCTTGTTGCTTGTATTAGCCATTGTTGGATTTGAGGATGACGTATGGGATGAACCGTGTACGTAGATGTGGGGAGGAAGGTGGTGTAGCCCCAGCCTGGTTTCTAAGAACCTTATGAATATCCATTCATACTGTGTGAGTCTATTGATGGAGTTATAGGACTCTATTGTTCAGGAGACATCCTCCTTCTGCACCCAGGACTAGACTAGGTAAAGGTTCAATCCTAAAAGGCTTGTTACAGTGTAGTGTAGGGGAGGTAATGTAGGTGAAGGGGTATGATGTTACCCGGGCCTATATTAGGGTACCTATTTGAAACATAACAATATAGAGGGTCCCTCTTTCGCAACCAGGAAAGCGATTCTATTCCCGTGTCTTCCTGATTCACAAAAGGTGGAAGGAATGGTGGCCTATCCTAGACCTCAGAGAGCTCAACACGTATCTCGCAAAAAACAATCATTCCGCATAATAACATAACAAGATATTCTCCGACGTCCAAAACATGTAGATTATTTGTCCACTCGACTTGTAGGATGCATATTTTCACATCCCCATCCATCCTTTCCACGGGAGATTCCTACGGTTCACAGTAGCCGGCAGCCACTACCAGTTCAAGGTTCTTCCTTTTCTTCTGAAATCAGCCCCCAGGATATTTACAAAGTTTCTGACTCTGGTAACTGCCTTCTTAAGGAAACAAAAACACCTTGTCTTTCCATACATAGATGACTGGCTCGTCAAGGTGCATTCCAGTCAAGCAGCACAAAAATCAAGAAACGCTCAATGTTCAACAAGCTAGGTCTTACTCTCAATTGGAAAAAGTCGAGCCCGCTACATCAAGGACTATAGCCTTTTGAGAGCAACACTAGATACTATAAAGAACAAAGCCTGCCCCACATCAGAAAGACAAGTAAAGCTAATAAAATTGGCAAAGTCCATTCAGCAAAAGTTTTTTCAGTGCGCCTCTACAGGTCATTATTACGGATGATGTCATAATGCATTCCTCTAGTTCTGTTCTGCCGGCTAAGGATGCGACCCCTCCAAGAAGAACTAGACCTCCAATGGGTAAAGCAACATGTTTGTTCGATAGTCTGTCACTCCAGCCATGGTCAAGCCCTAGCTTGGTGGACTCCGCAGACGCACCTCTCAGGTGGCCTTTCATTTCCAGCTGAACTCTCTCCATTGGTCAGTACCACTGATGCTTCCTTGGAGGGATGAGGAGCATACCTTCAAGATCTACAGGTCAGCCACAAATAGCAGAAGCCTCATCAGTGTTTTCACATCAGTCTGCTCGAGCTCAAGGCAGTACATCTGGCCTTGCATGTTTTCCTCCCCAAGATAAAGAACTCTGAGGTTCTAATACGAACGGACAATATAAAAATGATGCACTACATCAACAAACAGGGAGGTATGAGAACTCTTCTCTCTCGTCATAAGGCATCTGGAATTGGGCCATCCGAAATGGAGTACATCTATGAGCGGAGCATGTCCCAGGACAACAAAACAAGATAGAGGACACACTCAGCGGACTGAGGTCATCTTGCCACGAGTGGGAACTGGATCAGGGAACAGTCAACCATATATTCCCACAGTGGGGAAAACCCAATCTTGATCTCTTTGCGAAGCCACAGAACACTAAATGCCGATTCATTGCAAGCTGGCATCACCATCCGGAATCATGGGGGAATGCATTTTTAATGGTATGGTCCGGAACCTTTGCTTACGCCTTTCTGCCCATTCCCCTGAATCCAAAGGTTCTCACAAAGATGAAGATCGAACCTTGAAGAATGATACTGATAGCCCCAATGTGGCCTCGCCATCATTGGTTTACAGAACTGCTCCTGCTGTCGGAGACACCTCACATCCAATTGAAGGTCTCACCTTATCTTCTGACAATGAAGTCCTGCATCTGAATCCAGAGTCTCTTCACTTATCGGGCTGGCTCCTGAGCGCAATGAATCTGTCCATCTGAACATCTCTCCTGAATGTAGTGAGATACTTTCCAGTGCCAGAGCCGACAGTACTAACAAAACTTATTCTCACAAGTGGAAGAGATTTTTGTTTATGGTGTCAGCAGAAGTGGATACATCCCCGGTCCTCCTCACCTGAACAGATATTACCATTCCTATTGTAATTGGCACATTCAGGTTTAGCTCATGCATCCATCAGAGTTCACCTGGTGGCCATTTCTCGATTTAGGTGATCACCCAGGTCACCCTCATTTTGGTCCTCCAAAATAATCGAACAGTTCCTCAAAGGCTTATTTAGAGCCCACCCCCGTCAAACCTCCTCCTTTATCTTGGCATCTTAGCACAGTGCTATCACAGCTCATGAAGCTCACCTTTGAGCCCTTTAACAGACAGAGTTTAAAGTACCTGTTCTGGAAAGTTGCTCTCCTTGTGACTCTGACGTCTGCTAGACGTGTCAGTGAGCTCTAAGCCCTCCCTAATCAAGAACCCTTCCTACAATTTAGAGAGGACAGGATAATTCTATGTACAAACCCAAAGTTTGTCCCTATAGCCCCTTTGGACTTCCACCTCAATGAGCTGCTGATTTTAAAGACATTCTTTCCAAACCCTTCAATACCGGCTGAAAGGGCTCTTCATTCTTTAAAATTCAAGAGGTGCATCAAGTTCTACATAGACAGGACCAAAAGCTTTCGTAAATTTAAACAATTGTTTGTGGCTTACAGTGCACCACGGAAGGGGCAACCCCTTTCCAAATAGAGCATGGATTGATGGATATCGGCTGCAATTCACTTCTGTTACCAAGCAGCAGGAAAACCGTTACAAACGTCTGTGCATTCTCACTCTACAAGGGTAAGTTCAATTTCAACGACCCAGTTTGCAGGTGTGCCACTCCAGCATATTTGCAGAACTACTACCTGGAAGGACCTGCATACCTTTATCTAACACTACTGCCTGGATTCAACTCCTCAAAAGGATGTAGCGGTAGGCCAAGTGGTTCTAAGACATCTTTTGCTGTAAAAGTGAGCTACCTCTTTCTTCCCACCAACCTATTTCTAGTTCTGCACATTGCCTATAACATGTTTTCTGTTTTTACAGTATACTGAAATGTTCTCGTATTTTGAGCGAAAGATTATAAGAGATGTTCGTGGGTAGGTCTGTTTTTTCTATGTAGCATGAATATCTCTATAGAATTGTATTCCTAACAACTCAGTTCAATGTGCCTTACTAGTGCTCTATACTCTGATTCAATCATGTGAATCTATGAAAGTTCCAATAATGGAGTAAGAAAATAAGTTGCTTTCCTGTGACTGTAGTTCTCCAGTTTTGGAATCTTTCAAAGAATCACATGCGATCCACCCTCCTCCCCCGAGATTCTCACCTTTCCCCCCTGTCAATCAATCAGGGAATTGTCAGCGCGCTACTCACCCGTGAGGGTCTCAAGGCGCGGGGGGGGAGGGTCCGCAGATCTGTTGAGCCGAAGAGCCAGGTCTTGAGGGTCTTCCTGAAGGTGTTCAGGGAAGGGGCGCGTCTGATGTCTGCCGGTAGCTCGTTCCAGGTCTTGGCTGCAATGTGAGAGAAGGATCTTCCGCCTGCTCTGGCTCTGTGGATGCGCGGGGTTTCGGCCAGTGCGAGGTTGGAAGATCGGAGGTTTCTTTTGGGTACGTGGAAGTTGATTCTGTCGTTGAGGTATTTGGGTCCGTTGTTGTGTAGGCATTTGTAGGCGTGAGTGAGGATTTTGAAAGTGACTCTTTTCTCCACGGGGAGCCAGTGGAGACTTCGTAGGTGTTGGCTGATGTGTTCGTGTCGGGGGGGATGCCGAGGACGAGTCTGGCGGTGGTGTTCTGTATTGTTTGGAGTTTGCGAAGGAGGGACTTGTTGATGCCGGCGTAGAGTGCGTTTCCATAGTCCAGTCTGCTGGTGATGAGTGCGTGGGTGACTGTCTTCCTTGACTCAGGGGGGATCCACTTGAAGGTCTTGCGGAGGGTGTTGAAGCAGCTGGAGGCGACGGCGTTGACCTGTCGGTTCATGGTGAGTCGAGTACGATGCCGAGGTTCTTGGCGTGGTCTGAGGGGGTAGGTGGGCTTCCAAGGGCGGTCGGCCACCAGGTGCTGTCCCATGCAGAAGGGGTGGTACCGAGGATTTCTGTCTTCTCGGCGTTGAGCTTCAGGCAGCTGTTGGTCATCCAGACTGCGACGTCTTGCATTCCTTTCTGGAAGTTGAGTTTGGCAGTGGTGGGGTCTTTGGTGAGGGAGAGGATGAGCTGGGTGTCGTCGGCGTAGGATACGATGTTGAGGCCGTGTTGTCGGACGATGGCTGCGAGGGGGGCTATGTAGATGTTGAAGAGGGTGGGGCTCAGTGATGAACCCTGTGGGACTCCGCAGGTGATTTTCGTGGGGTCGGAGAGAAAGGGTGGGAGTCTGATCCTTTGGCTTCTTCCGGTGATGAATGATCGGATCCAGTCCAGGGCTGTTCCTTGTATGCCTACGTCGTGTAGTCTGGCAACTAGTGTAAGGTGGGAGAAGATGTCGAAGGCCGCTGATAGGTCGAGTAGGATGAGGGCTGCGGAGTGGCCTTGTTCCAGGAGGGTGCGGATGTCTGTGGCTGCGAGTAGGGCTGTCTCTGTGCTGTGGTTGCTTCGGAATCCGGATTGGGATGGGTCGAGGACGGCGTTCTCTTCAATGAATTGTCAGTTTCCTGTTGACTGTTTTCTCTGCAACTTTGGCTGCGAAGGGGAGGAGCGAGATGGGCCGATAATTCTTGAGGTCGGCGGGGTCAGCTATGGGCTTCTTGAGCAGGGGTCTGACTTCTGCGTGCTTCCAGTCGTCTGGGAAGGTGCCTGTTTTGAAGGTTGTGTTGATGGTGCGTTGTAGTTCGGGTGCGATGGCGGACGCGGCTCTGTGGTAGATGTGAGGGGGGCAGGGGTCGGTGGGGGCCCCCCCGAGTGGATGCTTTTCATGGTCGAGGCGGTGTCTTCGGCCGTGATCGGTGTCCAGTTGGAGATGGTGGACTGGCTGGTGTTTCTGGGGGGCGGGGGCCGTCTGTGGCGCCTGGTGGATGGTCGATGAAGTTGTCGTAGAGGTTTTTGATCTTGAGGTGGAAATAGGTTCCAAGCTTGTCGCAGAGGTCTTGGGATGGTGTGATGTCTGTCGCTGCGTGGGTTGGTGAATTCCTGAATGACACTGAAAAGTTCCTTGGAGTTGGCCAGGATTTTGTTGTGGATGAAGTTCCTCTTGGTGGCTCTGATCTGGTTATGGTAGTCCATCATGGCGTCCTTGTAGGTGGTGTGGTTTTCGGTTGTCTTGGTGTTTCTCCAGGCGTCTGCAGGTGAGTCTGGCTTCTTGGAGAGCGGTGGTAAACCAGGCGGCTTTCCTGAGGCATTCTGTCGGGGTTGCGTAGCGGGGCGAGCTCGTCTGCGCAGTTGAAGATCCAGGTGTGGAGTACTCTGGCTGCGTTGTTTGCGTCGGGTGTCCAGGTGTGGTTGTCTCGGGTGAGGGTGGAGGTAAGTTGCTCGTCGGTAACCTTGCTCCAATTCCTTCGAGGTGGGCGTGGGGCTGGTTTGGGTGCCTTGGGTTTGTTGATGGCGAAGTGTACGCAGTGGTGGTCGGTCCATGGTGCTGCGTTGTGTGGCTGAATTGGACGCTGTTTCCTTCTGCGAAGATGGGGTCGAGGGTGTGTCCTGCTCTGTGGGTCGGTGTGTTGACGAGTTGTTTAAGTCCGATGCTGGCGAGGTTGTCACGAAGGATAGTGGAGTTGGGGTCGCTGGGGTTGTCGAGGTGGAAGTTCAGGTCTCCAATGAGTATATAGTTTGCTGAGGTGATGGCGTGGGGTGCGATGAAGTCTGTGGTGGCGAAGGGTGTTCGGGGGCCGGGGGGGGTCTGTAGATGAGGGTTCCTCGGAGTGTGGCTTTGGGGGTGGTCTGGATCTGGAAGTGCAGGTGTTCGGCGGAGGTGAAGGTTTCGCTGGAGGTGGTGAGGCGGAGGGTGCTCTTGTGGGCGATGGCGAGGCCCCCCTCCTGGATGGTTGGGGCGGTCTTTCCTCTGGATCTTGTATCCGTCTTGGACGGCGGTGCTGATGTCTGGGGCAGAGGATGCGTTGGTCCAGGTCTCTGTGAAGAAGACTGTCGGGCGAGAGAGTCTAGAGTAGGTTCCAGATTTCCATGGCGTGTTTGTGTACGGAGCGTACGTTGAGGAGGATGCATTTTAGGGTGTCCCTGGTGCTGGCGTCGGCGGTGTTTGAGGCCGGGGTGGCGGTGAGGGACTGGCGGCAGTGGAGGCAGGAAAACTGGCCGTGGGTCGTGTTCGGCGAGGCCTGTTGGCATTCTCTAAGTCTTCCAGGATTGAGTGCGAGGAGGGTGGTGGTGTCGTAGCACTGGGTAGTGGGAGGTCCAGGGTTCCTGGCGCTGGCCGCGGTCGGGTCGCGGACGGGCACAGACGGGCTTGCCTTTGGCGCGCCAGCGGCGCTCCCGCTGCGCGTGTCCGCTGCTCGACCGCGCAGTGGCCGCCATTAAGTAGCGGAGGTGGGAGGGAGGAGAGGCTGGGAGGCGGGAGGAGGGGAATTCCGGGGGGGAGGGGCCGCAGGGGCAGCAGCGGCGAAAGGAACAGGCAGGCATGAGAAAAACAGTGGTGGAATTAGAGCAAGACACAGATGGGCACAATAACAGTGGCACAACAGGGAAAAATTAAGAAAAAAACGGCTGAGAAAGGTTACGGTGGTTGCAGGCAGTCTGGTCCCAGTTGGAGCGGGCAGCAGCCTCGAACCTCCCAAGGAGGTGGTCGGGTCTGGAGGCAAGAGAAGGCACAGCGGATCTGCGGGGAGAGAGTGTACCTAGACCGAGGGTCGGAGGTCTTACCTCCTTTAAGCGGGTCTCTGGCACTCGTGCTAGGGAAAATCTGAGGAACTGGAGCTTCTTGCAAGAGTGGTCTAGAGGGCAACGCTGCCTAATTGGCTGAAGTACAAATTTGGTCTTTTTTTAAATAGACTGATAGAACATGAAGGGCCTAGGCCCTTCAATTTTGCAACCTATCTTTAACATTGAATTACTATTATATGGTACCGGAGACTCCCATCTTGACTACGGGGAATGATTCAAGCATGTGAATCTATGAAAGATTACAATACTGGAGAACTAAAGTTACAGGTAAGTAACTTACTTTCTCCCTCACCTTTAGGTTATGCCAGGTGCCAGACTGGATCAGGAATATTTAATGCCATTGCTTCCGCTTTCCAGTAGGTAGCGTTGTGTGATTCCACGCCACATTCTTTCAGCCCTAAAAGTGACGTACAGACCCTTATGTCAAGCATGCAGGTGTGGTGCCTATGTCAGTTTCTTTCTGCCCATGCCTTCATATGCGGATCTATAATCACCCCATCTTATTCTTTACCTTTGACAAGTTTTTTCTCCAAATTCCTTTCACCATTGTGCAAGGTTTGTCCCCTCGTAAATCTGAGGGGTTTAAGCCTTGTAGGGACTGTCACAAATAGATTTCCATGACAGATCCTCACAAGGTCTGCTGTGGTGTTTAGGTTCAGCACACAACTCCAAGTTCTACAAGGAGTGCATCCTTAAGAGACCAAGAAGTAAAACTGTACAGCATCGACGCAAGACTCCAAAGTCCTGCTCTTGCTCAGAGTCGAGGGCAATGACATGTTCCTGCTCATGAAGATGTTCGCGTAACAGGTCCTCATCAAGGTCCAAGTCTTGTGGTAAGTTGAAGTCTAAGCGAAAGCACAATATGTCCAAGCAGTCTCTTTCCCTGTCTGGCCACTCTCCACCTGAGAAGTTGTATGGTCTTCAGGGTGCCTTGCGGTCCCACTCTTGGGGCCCTGTTGAAGAGATGATTCGACAACTGATCCTGGTACATCCCGAGTTTCCAGGCCCCTCAGCCACATCGCAGTAGATTGAAGCCTTCCGCACCATTTGGGCCCCAAGGATCTGAGTAGGCCTCCAGTCGTGATAGTTCAGTGGGTCTGCACTATCTGTGCCTACAGAACCCAACTCTGACATCAGAGCCATCTTCCAATCCAGCACCAAAATCCACACTTGTCCTTGAGACACAAGCACAGAAGCAACAGACACCTGAGAACGGGTCCGTGCCTATCATCTTATTGGACTCCGAGCCGAATCCATCTCTGCCCAGACTGTGGTCGTGTCTCGATGCTATACCAATGCACCCAGGCTCAGTTCATTCAGATAGAACTATGCTTCTGTCTCGGAACCACCCTATCTTTTGGTTCGGCCTCTGCCAGAGCGAACCAGCACTTGGGGATGACAATGGTGTTGGGGGGAGTATTTTCCCTAACATTATGAGGGGGACAATTTATGTCTGGATTTAGAAGATGCTAGTGCTTAGGCCACTTCCCCTGACACTGGATTGTGTTCTCCACCAACAGAGTAGTGATGAGACGCACATAGAAGGTTCTGGACTTGAAGTTGCCCACTATGAAGGTCAAAACCAATGATCTAACTGAAGTTTTGCATCCTGATCAAACTTCATCAGAGCTCTTACACACATAATGAGGCCTTGTGGTCAACTGGACTACACCCTGTTCCTGCCCTCCGATAAACAGGCAGATTTCCAGACACCACTAACTGGCACTAGATGACCTTTATTTTTGACGCCGCATCCTACACCTGAGAGCTTTTGTGGTTCAAGCAGTAGGGTGTACCCCAATTCTTTCACCACAACTCCCACTGACAGTGGAAATTACTTCTGACCTTTGGGAAGCAGATGTTTTCTTTGGCCAGCCATTCCCTCTAGTCCGTGAATGCCAGCTGCATGATGGGAATATATAACCATGATTGGTGAGATCTTGCTGGCAGTAACCTAGATTTTTTGGGTCAATTTGGTTCAAACCATTCAGGATGCTGTGAAGTATATAATCTACTCTGGCCTGGACACTACTGACTGCTTGGGCAGAGCAGTTGGTACTAGCGTGGTGCCTCAGTGGCACACTTTGATGCCATCCAAAGCCTCCACTGGAGACATGCGAGCCTTTTTAATGGACATGCCATGCTGTTTGATGGATCTTGCCGGTTTGGTGAGAAGGCTAATATGGCATGGAACATTTTAAAGAAAGCAGAGCCATGTCACTTTTCTTCAACTTTTATACCCCGTGAAAGAATCCTCATCAGTTTCTCCCCTTGCGAGGCTACTCCAGAGAATTTGTGTACCACCCACACCAAGGCCCACCACCCCGCAGCAACCACCCCAGTCCTTTCGGCACTGGTGTGGATTAATTAAACAACGCAAAGGCCATCAAGGATAGCAAACTTCCCAGTACCCTTCCCTACTGGCATCTACCTCCAATTTTCTTTAGTTTGCCCTTAATGGCACATGTCCATCCTGTGGAAGGCAGGATTCAATACTCCTCCAGCAATTCCAAAATATCACATTTGACAAATGGGTCCTCCAGATCGTCCGAGGTTTTGCTTTGCAATACCTTTTTCACCCACTTCACCTCCCACCCACTTCCAACCATCTCTTAGAGGTGAACTTGTCCACCTTGCTCCAAGAAGTGCATGTTCTTATAGCCAATTTTAGCGATAGAGAGGGAAATGGGACTCAGGAAAGGGGGACTTGCACATGTATTTCAGCGTACCGAACAAGGACAAAGGACTTCACCAATTTTAGATCTCAAAAATACAAGATGCTCATGCTGGCCCAGGTTTGTCTGCCCTGGGTGACTGGATGGTGGCTTTGGACCTGTAGTATGCTTACATTCATGTACCCGTCCTGCAGTCCCTCAGATGCTGCTTGGGTTCATAGTGGGCCTGAAGTATTTTCAATTTGCTGTGGTCCCATTCAGCCTTTCCGGTGCTCCTCAGGTGTTCATGAAAGTAATTGTGGTAGTCACAGCATTTTCAGAGGTTGAGGTTACCAGTTATTCCCTACCTCGACAACTGGCTGTTAAAGGCGAGCTTGCCACAATCAGTTGTAGATTTCTCCAGACAACTGCGAGGCTCTTAATGTTGTTGAGGTTCACTATTGATGTGCTGAAGTAACACCTCACTCCTTCGCAGAGGCTTCCCTTCATTGGAGCTGTGCAGGATATGGTGCAGGTTAGGGCATTCCCTCGACCACAATGAGTCCAGGACATTTGGGCTATGGTCCTTATGTTTCAGCCTTGGTCCTGCGTCTCGGTGAGAGTGGCTCTGAGCCTTCTGGGCCTTTTGGCTTCCTATATCGTTCTAGTCTACGATGCCCGGTAGCATATGTGGGCTCTGCAGTAGAATCTGTAGTCTCAGTGGGCCCGGCACCAGGGGCACCTATTGAATTCTACCCAGGTTTTGAGGGAGGTACAAAAGGCCTGCAGTAGTGTCTCAACCGCAAGCAGCAAACTCCTCTTCCTGCTCCACACATTGCTGACGGTAGTAGCAAATGTCATTACTGGGATACGAAGGTCACCTGGGAGAGGTGGAGATCAGAGCCCTGGGGTCTAATAGAGACCTGTCTCCACAGACCTGTCTCTAATTCCTGTTGTAGTTAAAGGCTTTCCTCTGTAAGGAAATGCCTCTTTTTGTATGGTCGCTCCCAAGTTTTTTGACTGATACTGCTTGTTTTTTTACCCTGAGTGAACTGAGGCCTGCAAACCAGACGTCTAGTGCCAGTGCCCTGACCCTAAATGTATATGTCAAATTGGCTATACCCAATTGGTAATGACAAACGTACCTGTAAGTCCCTAATAAATGGTACCCTGGTACCCAGGGAATATAAGTTAGAGGGGTACCCCACAGCTTGCAGCACTGATTGTGCCACCTTGGAGGTTCCCCAAGTAAAACAAGTCCCCCCAGTCTGCCACTGCAGACTGGTAGAGCAGTCCTACACTGCTAATCCGATTTTGCCATTGAAAGCAATGGCAAAGCTGCCTCTTACCCTAGACATGTGTGTAAGTCACCCCTCTGGCAGGCCTACCGAGCCCTAAAGGGAAGGTGCAACATATGGCACAAGCAGGACATGTCCTTTACATGTCCTGACAGTAAAATACACGAAACAACTGTTTTTATTATGGAATGACTTGGTTGCTCATTTGGCTAGTACATGGTTGCACACTGACCCCTCAGCTGTGCTAACTCCTGTACAGTGCGACCAAAGTGGGCACTCCAAGGTGTCAAATAACTAGTTACATTAAGCCCTACTTGTATCTCGAATCGAAGTTAATGCAACTTGTTGCAGTGTGCAGCTTTAGCAAACCTGGCACTTTGTTGCCTTTTGTGTGCCTTCACAGGCACACATGGAGCCTGCTCCCCAAGGAAGTTTTCGGACCTCCTGGAGATACATGCCAACAACTCTCAGGAAGGAGAACAATGATGGATGGCAGGCCAGGGAGGTGTCCCCTTCCTTCGGCAGGAAGCCAGTTAGGTATTCGCCCCAAAAGGCAGGCTTAAAAATTGAAGCTGCCATTGAAGGTCAGATGTGGGACACCAGAGTGGATTGCTGCCCCATTGTTGAAGTAGACACGCTGGCACAGGAAGCAGAGAGAGGAAACCAGATGCCAAACTGGTTTCCCCATGGGGGTGTAGCCGTGAGGTAGCCCCATTCCTGGGGTAGAATAGTGAGGTCTGTACACCAGGAGAGGGGTCTCACCATCTTGGGAGTGGGCAGAATGGTGAATCCTGGGATAGCCAATGCCACACTCCACAGGAAGTAGTCACCAGGTGGGAGGGAACCTGGTAACCCATTGGCTACCAACCGCATCCTGCCCTGAGGGCACTTTCATTATAAAGGGTGCACCCCTGGCACCCAGATCTCGTCCAATTCAGAAGGACTGCACTGAGGGACCAACAAAGAAGCTGCACCAACGAGGACTGCACCTGCTGGTTAGCGAAGAGAGAGACTGTGCCTGCCATATTCTGCTCAAGGAGAAGCTTCTTCAGAGCCCAGTAAAGCCAAGAGAACTTCAAGGGCCAGCTGCCTGGTCTCCTTTTCGCAGCACAGGGACACAACAGCTGAAGAAGCATGCTGGGGCAAGTTGGTAGCCCACAGTCTTAAAGCTGCTGCCATGCAGCACCGAGGACCAAGATCCAATGCACAGAGTTGCATCCGAGTTCGCTGAGCCCAGGAGTGCTGCCAGAGTTAGTGGGACCCTTAGAAGGAAAGTTATTGGCCTGTGACCGTGACAACAGGCGACTGGTAGTCTAGTGGCGACTGGACTTTGGCCAGACCGGAGAGGACTTTTTGGGACGTCAACACTCCAAATAGGACTTCCTCACCATCTTTGTTGACCAAGGAATCCCTGAAGGACGACCTCTGTCTACTATATCAGTCGCAGCATCCTTGGACCATCTTCAGCATCCTTCATCCCTTGCATCAGGACCACTCCATAGGAATCCATTGCAATGCGGATAAATTGCCTGGAACTGCTGAAGGACTGCTTCACCTGTGAAGGTAACTGGTTTGGAGGATCTTGCTCGTTCGCCTGACCAGCTCTGTCGGGTCGGTCTCCCCAAGTACTTCTGACCGACTGCAGTGACACTTACCTAAGTTTTACTTCAAACATTTTTTAAGTGTCCGATTCGTTGATTTTTGCCAAGGCTTGTTCGCAATTAAGTAAAATTGCACTGATTTATTGCCTGTAAAAGCTACATCTACGGAACCCTCTGGTGGATCCTCTATGTTCTAGTGTCTAAATTCTTATAAAAATAGTCTATTTTTATAAATTGGTGTTGGATTTCTTGAGTGACATGTCGATTTCTTCTGCAATTGTTTTGATGCTTTTAAATGCTTTACACTTCTTCCTGTGTGTAAGCCATGCTGCTCAGAGCCACATCTACCCAGGATTGAGCTGAGGGTTTGACCGGCGAAACCGTAGGGGGTTGGTAAGTGTTACACGGTGAGGTTCCACTACCACTCCATATAATACACCCCATTTCCTCACACTGTCCATCAAAGGGAGGTTATGTTCCAAGCTGAGGTGGCATATGTGAACAATGGAACGATTGGTTGAAATGTTACTCGATCGATTGTCAATGGTTAGAAAAATTGCAAGCATTCCTCCCTTCACCTTTTGTGTTTTTGATGTATTGTCCTAAGTGCAGGGTCAAGTCTGATTTGCATCTGGCTGGGTCAAGGTGAGTTGGCATTGTGGGCAAAAGAACAATGGGTTGGAATGCTACCTTGAGGGCTTTGCGAGTGGTTAGACGAATTGCAAGCGTTCTTCCCATCACCTATTGTGTGTTTAAGGCTGATTCAGGTTCCCACAACAACACTACTGCCATATGTAACTGCAACAAGCTGGGTGGGATTATGGCTCCTTTGCCAGGGGGCACTTCGCCTCTGAGACTGGCTTGAGAAGACAGGGCATTTACATGGTTGTGAACCACCTGGTGTGATCTTGGAATGTCAGTGCGGACAACCTCAGCTGACCGTGCCTGCGGGATCACAAATGGTGGTTACACTCTGAGGTGGCATGCTGCATCTTCCAGCAATTGGGAGAACCCTGGCTAGATCTTTTTGCCACTGAAGAGAATGCGCAATGTCAAAACTATTGCACTCTGAAATTTCCAAGTAGATTCTATCTGGCTTAGGCACGCATTTCGTAGAGCATGAGACTTCTGTACAGCTTTCTGCTATTACCTCTCCTGAAGATGGGGGGGGTTCTCATTACTCTTTGTACCCTATGTAAAAAGTATTGCTGTTAACCAAGCAAACCACTAACATTCAGGTTACCTAGCCAAGTATGATGGGATTCCAGCAGTATGCCAGAATCTTAAGTGTCCGGGCCTCAAGCGTCCAATTTTCGTTCTGTAGACCTATTAGGGAGATGGCAGTCCATACTCTAGTAACTCTGTTCATTATAGCTAAACAGGACACTGCTATGTGAAACAAACCCATAGCCCGGGGATCCAAGCAAGTGGAAGGGAACAAGAGATAGTGTAATAAACCATCAGCCTTGTCTCATAAAGAGAGTGCCCGAAGAGCCAGCAGGCTATCCATTGCAGCTGCGCAGCCAGATAATAGCAATCAAAGTCCGGGAGGGCAAGCTCTCCCGCCTCCACCAGGAGTTTCAGTGTAGTAAGGGCCACTCAGCATTGCCCAGAGACCAAAAGAAAAGCAGCCAGGGATGAATCCGGTTGTTGAAAGAAGGAACGGGATGAGGAGGGGAAGATTGGTAGGATAATAAAGTATACGAGGGAGGACCACCATTTTTACCAAAGCCACACGCCCAGTCAACCCTTGGTGTAATGTCTACACACTAAGAAAAAAATATACAAACAAATAATAGCTTTCAAAACATATCTTGCAAAGCATACGCCAAACAGACAGTTAAAGTATAAGCCATAAATGTATATTTCCCTACAAATCCGCCAACTCGTATTTAATGCCAAAATCCGAATAAACAAACTGGGAGCATGATTTAGAAGTAGGTTCATTATTTCTGCTGCAGTTTCAGCATATGGCAGGTCAGGGGTTTGATCCCAGTTTTGGGTACAGGTGGAATGATTTTGTATGGAAATTGTTATGGAAGTTCGAGATTTTTGCAGTCCATGCTTTTTGTCATAAATGTGTTTGCAGTTTGTTTTCAAGGCCTACTCTTGGTGCACGGCAACCCTTAATTAAATACTTGGCCTCAATCCAATGCTCCTGGGTTCTCTCGCTGATGCTTCAATCAGTCAAGAAAGATGCATAATATGCATTATTTTCTAAACCACTGGAGTGACGATGGTGTTCCTGACACTCTTTTAGAGGACCTGAAAAAGGTGTGAATTGTCCTATTGCCCCGGGAGTTGCATCAAAAGTGCCCCAGAGATAGGCTCAAATAAAAAATAAACTAGTGCAAATTCCAAGCAAATCTATTGTACCATCATTTGTTGCTGCGGATGTATCCGGGAAGTAAGCACAATGAACACATGTTTTATTTCACTGTGTGGAATCTTTTTTGTACATCAAGTCAAACATGGGCAAGATCATTTGTGAAACAAATGCAAACATTATTTTTCTTGCAAATTATTGGACGTGTCTAATAAGGAAAGGTTTCTTCTACAAAAACACACATCCGTAAATCTGTTAAACATAAAAAGTCGTCTGTTTGCAGTACCCTGCATTCATAAAATTAAACTGAATGAATGTACTGGTAGCTTAAATCCATCTTTCACAGTTTGAAAATTGTCCTATGCCTTAGTATTTTAAAAAAACGCAAAAACGCACTCATTTGGTTCGTTGCGGCAGTAACATCTTTATGGAATTTATTTATCTGGGGTTTAGGGATCTCGTATTAGAGCAGGGGTGTCACAGTTTATACGAGCAAGTGAACATTATATAAGGACACACGAGGGAAAACCTTATGTACGGCTTGATTTCATATATTCGAGCGAAAGGTAACAGAATCTATTTGCAGGAGATAAGGATTTGCTAATGGAAGTGAAGTATGAAGTATGTTTAGATTGAGAAAAGTTGCAGGTCATTCTCGTTCGCATCGCTGATGAAATCGAGATCCGGACTTCGGGTGCATTTCCAGAGAGAGAACAGATGGTAACGCAGTGGCCAAGGTCGGTTTGCTCCATCCTGCAAACCGCAATAAATGGTACAACATAGCTCTTGCCCTGATCCTGGCCGGAGAACTTGTGTAACCAGGCCCCAGATCTGTACTCAAGGCTTTGGGAAGGGCTGTGTTATCAGCAGCAGCGCTGACTCCGGCAGGCCGGTCGAGGCCAGGCGTGATGTCCCGTTCACCTCACCCCTTCACCGCCCTGTTGCCCTTTTTTATTAGCTTTTAACGTCAAACGCTACATTTTTGCCGGCATCGGCCTGTCTAGGGCTCTTGCGCTGGAGCTCAGAGAGTGATTGCCCTGTGCGAAATTGCAACATTCACATTAGCCAGCAATTAAAACAGGTCTCCTTTCCCTTTAAAAAACACAGGACCTGATTTTATAAATACTAGCTTTTGTAAAGGGATCAATTCTGGTTCTGCACTACAGATCTGTGGTCTGGTAGTTTCTCAAGAAGGTTTCCCTCCAACATTATCTTACGAACAGATATGCAATGACATTTTCTCTTTTATTTTAATTAAGTGCGCTAGGCATCTTTCAGTATAGACCAGTACTCACCATCACCGGGACGGCGCTAGCCCCCGGACATCCGCCCATGGCTGCGGGCTCCCGGTCATGGCCTCACCCTTGGGTCTAAGGCGGCCAGAGGCGCCGGTGGGCACTGTACACAAGTCCCAAGGAGGCCCTCTCCAAGCTACAAAGTTTATGAGGAAGTCAGAGGTGGAGGAGGAGCACCGGCCCTTCCACCTCTCCCTCCTCCCAGGCACTCACTGTGTTAACCTTACAGGAATGTGACTGGGAGGGAGGAGTGTTTTACCAGGGTTGGGGCAGCTAGCTTTGCTAAGTGCAGAAAGGGAGACATCTTGCTCAGAGTGGGGTGCCGTTGAGAGAGGAGAATGCTGCTGAGGGAGAGGGAGTACCTCAAGAAGAGAGACAGACCGATAAAATACACGTTGTGCGTGCAGTAAGAGAAACTCAAGAAACAAAATAGTGCTCACAGACTAATATACACGTACCGTGTAACAGAAGTAAAGGGGCCAGTAGCCATGAGAGGTTACAAATGAAGAAAAGGCGGTACTAAGGAGGGACTAACAAACCAGTTAGTGAATCAGAAGCCAGCATTTATGAAGGACAAAGACAGAAGCCAATGACCAATATGGGCAGAGAGTGGGCCGGGCTTCTCTTCCATACTCTGCTTCAGTAGATCGCCAGAGCAGCTCATGCGCGCTGACTCAGGCTCAACCTAAAAAGTGGCATCAGTGTGCAGGGGGGTGGCGCTTATGTGTCTCCATTCATCACTTGGAAGACGGAGCGAAATCAGTGCACAGCTGCACGGCACCACCTATTGGTACATGGGAGCAATGCTGTTAAATCTTCCGGATCCAGTATGGAGTTGAGGGATATTCTAAAGGTGGGGAATTGGCGGTAAAGGTAACTAATTTGTCCTTAAGGGGATTTCTGGGATTTCCACCTAAGGACTGACACAGGGGGACTAGCAACTGTCACCAATTGCCACTATGGCTAAAAATGAGAAAAGATCTTGAAGTCCTGCTTGGACTGCGGACAAAGGAAGATCTACAGTGATGATCTTCATGATAAGTGCCTTTATTGGCTTTATCCAAATTATAAAGCTTCTTGCTGTGGCATCTGTAATACTTTCCTTTCAATGACACTTTGGGACCGGGAAGGGAGATTGGCTCTTTACTAGCTGGAGCGGAACATAATTCTCCCTTCTAGGAGGGTTGCCCCCTCCTAAGGAGTGGATTTTATTAAAAGTGCCCCACCAAGCACTTCCATGAAGGAGACGCAAAAAAGATGCATAATGAGCTTCCTCATCTGAAATGTACTTCGGAAGCATCCGCATGCTCCGACCATCAAAGAAGGGTTTCTCAGAAATGGTGGAAAAAAGGGCGAAGAACCAGTGCAAAAATTGCACAAAATAATGCCCTTATTACATCCAGTCAGAATTTCCACCCAAGTACGTGAGAAAGGCCTGGTCCCTGATGATTGTTCTGATAATGGGCCTCTGTTAGACCTGTAAGCCTTTGGTGTGGTCTTTCCCCAAATGTTTTGCCTTGTCCTCTGTTTGCTGAAATTTGTTTTGGCTGGCTTTAGACTCTGTGCACTTTGCCACTGCTAATCCGTGCTAAGGTGCCCTGCACTCTCTTCAAACATGATAGAATTCACTTAAATCCATTTGGCACATCTAATTTACTTACAAGTTTCTAGTAAAGTGATACAGCACGTACCCCCGGGGCCTATAAATTGAATGCTACTAGTGGGCCTGCGCAAAAAGAACAGTTGATGGACAGAATGCAGAACAATGTCATACATTCACCCTAGTACAGAGATCTGGGCCTAAATCCATATTTTTTTTTGCCTCCCACGTAAGTAGCCCTTTAAAACATGTCTTAGATCTGCCCTTGCAGCCTGTGGGTGGCTTCAAACTGCTAATTCGACCTGGCAAAATAAACCATTTGCTAGGCCTAAACTCTCAATACATTAATCTCCCCTAAGGTAGGCCCTAAACAGCCCATAGGACATGATGCATTTTACTTAAAATGTTGTGCATGTACTTTAAAGTTTTACATGTCCTAGTACTAAAAAACTCCCAAATTCGTCTTTTGCTAATGTGAGGCCTACCTGTCCCATATAATAACATTGGGCTACCTTATTACATTTATTAAGTGATAACTTTTGTTTGCGAACGGGTAGAAAGATCATGTTTGGTCTCTAAAGTATTTTAATTTTAAATCCTCTTTAATGATAGTCTGATTTTAAGTCACAATTTTGAAAAAAACACTTTTAGACAAAGTGGGCATTTTCTTGTCCTAACCATTTGGTGCCTGTGCCCTTGGTCACATGGCTGTAAATAGTGGCAGTTGGCCTTTGGGTAGTCTTTCGAGACAAAGAAGGACGGAATGAGTATTGGCAGAATGAGCCAGAACAGTTGCTATTGGAGTTGTCTATCATTGGGGTGGCCAGTGCATAACAATATCTTCAGTTTGCTAAAACGACCAGGCAGATGTGCTCAGCCAGGCCCTTTTGGATTGACAGGAATGGGAACTCCACCAGAACCAAGCGGGGAGAATCAAATCATAGAATTGTTAGTCACCCCGGAGAATAAGAAATGGTATCTGATAGAGACATCTAGCCGCAGATTCTTTACCTTTGAAATTCCCCAGGCGTCCGACTGGATCCTGAAGATTTTTCGTGAGCAGTAACCCTACGAGCCTGTAGGTGGCGTTGGTCGGCTCCACGTGGCGTCGTCCGCGCCGGAAATGACGTCCATTGCACCTATATAGGTGCCACCTCGGAATGCTAACATGAGTTCTTTTCTTTCGGTGCCAGAGAGCACTGATCTGAGCGAAGTGCTACTCCTTTTTGCGACGATTTTGAGTTTGTTTGCGGTTTCCTTCTGGTGTCTGATGTCATCGAAGACCGGTTTTAAACCCAGTGGTGCCTGCCACCCCACCATGTCGGTGACGGACCCACACCTCGTGTATTTGTGGTATTTGTAGCACTACCACGACTCTTAAGTCGTGGTCCGATTGCCGGGCCATGGCGAAGAAGGCTTTGAGGGAGCGGTTTCTGAAGTTGCTGCGGCCCGGCAGGTGACTCCACAGAAGTCACAGTCCTGCTCGAGAAGGAGGCCTCAGGACCGTTCCAGGAGTCCAAAGTCCTCTTCATCCCACTCCAAATCGTCATGGCACTCGGTAAAATGCACAAAAAACACAAGAAGTCGAAGGGATTTCTCATCCATCAGCCGACGCAATGGAGGAGCATCGGTGGTCTATGCCTGGTTTCTCTGAACCTGTGCCTGGGCCCACTCCGTGCCTCCCCAATTTTCCTGCTCAAATCAGAGTTCTGTAAGGTGATGTGCCTAATTTTTGAGCGGCCCTACCCCTCTGGCACGTTCAGGCCCTGCAGGGTCGGGGAAGGCCTCATCTGGTTCCACTCCAGCGGCTCTTACCCTAGCACCGATGGGCCCCATGGATTCAGTCATGGATATGGACCCGCGCTGGTCGTGCTACTACAACCTTCCCCGACGACCCCGGCACCAGCGCCATTCTGATCCCTGACACGAAGCCAGAGCTGTCGACTGATGCAGATTCCAGTGCTGAAAGGACCCACACATCCTAGTTCGGAGCCTGAGCCCTATTCTGAAGGGTTAAGCCTAGGGGAGGATTGGAAGCGGTCACTGGACCCTTTAGAATACCAGAAAGAGCAGGATATGGACTGGTGTGAGGAACTGGGTGATGCCAGCGGTTTTGGACATGTCTCCAGATACCGGCATGCTTTTGCCACCTACTGTGGTTATGGAGGAGGGAACTACACATGCAATGGTGGTGCGGAAGGGCGGCTTAGTTCCTGAACCTCAGTTTGCCCTCAGTGGCAGTCAAGACTAACATCTTTACAGAGGTGTTGCAACCGGGACTCTCCTCTTGAACCCCTACTCCCGTTCAACGAAGCCCTCACTAACCTCTTTTTGGGGACCTTGTCCAAATCCAGCACAGGGACTCCTAGGAATAGGACAATTGCCCACCACCCTGCTCCAGGGGTCCCATATTTCCTCACCCAAATCCCTACCCCGTAGAGATTGGTGGCCCAAGCCTCTACTTCCCATAGCGCATTCCCTGCCGCTCCCCCAGACATGGAATCGAAGAGGCTGGACAGCTTGGGTAAGAAAATGTTTTCTTCCGCCAGCCGTGCAATGTGGTCAGTGAACACTGCATGCTTATTGGGCCGCTATTACCACACGCTTTGAGAAACTGTTGCGCAAGTGCTGCCAGAGGTCTCTCAAGCAGTTAGACGGGACAGACTCAGTGAAGACCAATTTACTTTGTGGGTTGGATGCAACTAAATTGGTGGGTAGAGCGGTTTCATCGACGGTGGCCCTCAGACGCCATGCCTGGCTGAGAACATCTGGCTTTTTGGGGGTTGTCCAGGCTTCCCTCAAGGACATGCCCTTTGATGGCACCCATTTCGACAAGGCGGACTCTGCACCGGAGCACTTGAAGGACTCGCGGGCTACGGCCAAGCCCTTGGGCCCCTCGGCTGCCCCACATCCACAGTCTGCCTTTTGTGGCCACGGAAGGGGCTTTCGACCGCACCCACCTTATCCCAGCCACCGAGCCGCGCAAGCTTCTCAGCCTCCTCCCCCTACCCCCTAGCAGCTGCAGCCTCCAAACCTTCCTTATCCTGCGCTTTTAGATCCTGGGTGTCCAATTGGCCGCAGGATCTGCCATCACCTTCACCACTGGCAGTCCCAAATATCAGACAGGTTTGTTCTGCAGTTTTTCTGAAGGGGCTACTCCGTCTCCTTCAAGACTACCCCCCCCACCCCCCATCTTACAACCAGCTGATGGAGGATCATCTGTCACTCCTCGGAGAGGAAGTCATGGCCCTCTTGGCCAAGGGAGCCATAGAGATGATTCCGACTCCAGAAGTAGGCTGTGGTTGCTCTTCCTGCTACTTTCTGGTCCTGAAAAAGGACAAGGGCCTTCGTCCTATCCTGGATTTCCGCCCCCTCAACTACTACCTAAAAAAAAGTGAAATTCAGGATGCTCACATCTCCGGTCTTGTCTGCCCTGGACCCAGGAGACTGGATGGTAGCGTTAGACTTGCAGGACAACTATTTTCACTTCCTTGTCCTGCCTCCCCATCGGCGTTACCTGCTGTTTACAGTAGGCCACGAGCATTTTCAGTTCACCGTGCTCTCTTTTGCCTAAATCGCGCCCCTTGGGTGTTCACCAAGGTGATAGCAGTTGTTGCAGCTCATCTGGGCAGATCAGGGGTGCCAGTCTTCCCCCTATCACAATGACTGGCTCCTGAATGCAGGCTCGCCCCCCGGCTATCAACTGTCCCCTCCAGACTGCGGCGGACCTCCTGCATTCGCTGGGGTTCACCATCAACATACTGAAGTCACACCTGACTCCATCTCAGATGCTGCCTTTCATTTGAATTGTTCTGGACACGGTGCGGTTTCGGGCTTATCCTCCAGAGCGGTGAGTCCAGGATATTCAGGCTATGATACCGATGTTTCATCCTCTATACTGGATTTTGGTAAGCCGCACTCTGAGGCAGCTGGGCCTCATAGCCTCCTACATCCTGCTAGTGACACATGCCAGGTGGCATATGCGGGGGTCTGCTGTAGGACCTGAAGTCCCAGTGGGCGAAGCATCGGGAATCTCTGACATGGTACAGATCTCGGAGGAAAATGCAAAGGACCTGCAGTGGTAGCTTACAAACCGCGATTGGATCAGAGGCAGACCCCTCTCCTTTCCCCAACCAGAATTCACAGTAGTCACAGATGCGTCCCTCCTGGGATGAGTCGACCTTCTGGAAGAGGTGGAGATCTGGGGACTCTGGTCTCTGGCGGAATCCGGACTCCATATCAACTTGTTGGAGCTCCGAGCAATCCAATTGGCAGTTAAAGCCTTTCTACCCTCCATCAAGGGAAGGCTGGTACTAGTGTTCATGGACAACACCACCGCCATGTGGTACTGCAACAAAGAGGGCGGGGTGGGCCCTTTGTCAAAAGGCCCTGCATCTCTGGAGATGGCTGGAACAGCAGGGCATTTCCCTGGTGGTTCAACACTTGGCGGGTTCCCTGAAAGCCAGGGCGGACAAACTCAGCCGTCTATGCCTAGTGGATCACAAATGCTGTCTCCACCCAGAGGTGGTACAAGGTCTCTTTCAACAGTGGGGAGAGCCTTGGTTAGATCTGTTTGCCTCTGCTAAGAACGCGCAATGTCAGCAGTTTATCGTGCTGGAGTTTACAAGGCGGTTCTCGCTCGGATACGCTTTTCGTCTCAAGCGGAGCTCAGGCCTCCTGTACGCCTTTCTGCTCATACCACTTCTGTCCAGTGTTCTCAAGTCGATGAGGAATGACCGGGCCCAAGTCATCCTTGTGACTCCAGACTGGGCTACGAGAGTCTGAAATCCCGGGCATCTGCACATGAGCATCGATCCTCCGATCAGGCTGCCCCTGTGGGAGGATCTTCTGTTGCAGCAGCAGGGGAGGGTCCTCTTCCCGACCCTGTCCACTCTTCGCTGCCCGCCGTAAAGATTGAGCAACGGCAGTTGATGGCTTTCGACCTTCCTCCCAAAGTCTGTAATGTTCTGGCAGCCCAGACATCCCTACACCAAGACTGTATACACCTGCCGATGGGAAAGGTTTGTATCCTATTGTACATAAACGTCTATTGAACCTCTTTCTGCCACCCTTGCTGATATTTTACTGTTTATTTTGACCATTGCCCAGCAGGGCTCTGCTCTGGGCACTCTGAAAGGGTATCTTTCTGCCTTGTCTGCCTTCTTGTGACTGCCTCACCAACCCTCCTTATTTAAATCCCCCTTTGTAAATAGATTTCTCAAAGGTCTTGTGCATATGTTCCCACCTTCCCCTTTCATTATGCCTCAATGGGACCTTAATTTGGTTCTCACATTTCTGATGTGTGCTCCCTTCGAGCTCACCATCAAAACAGCCTTTCTTGTGGCGATTACATTGGCTAGGAGGGTGAGTGAGATGCAGGCTTTATCATCCAAGCATCCCTTCCTATCCGTTTTTCCTGGCAAACTGGTGCTTCACACTAGGCCTCTTTCCTGCCAAAAGTGGTAACACCATTTCATGTAGGCCAATCTGTCACCTTGCCCACTTTCTATGCTCATCCACATCCCTTTAAAGAAGAGACGTATCTCCACCGTCTGGACCCACAAAGAGCTTTGTCGTTCTACCTTGACACTTCAAGAGAGTTCTGGGTGGATGATCAACTATTCGTGGGCTATGTTGGAGCGAAGAAAGGTCGGGCGGTGCAGAAAAGGCCCATCTCCTCATGGGTTGTTCTCTGCTCAATATCTTCTATGCAAAGACAAAGAAGCAGCCTCTGAAGGCTTAAGAGCTCATTCCACCATTGCTAAGGCTGCGACCACTGCGCTAGCCCATGGAGTTCCAGTCCTGGACATCTGTCAGGCAGCAACGTGGGCGTCTCTGCGCACGTTTACCAAGCATTACTGCCTAGGCAGTCGGGTACGGGCACTTTGCCTGTTCGGTCCTGCAGGACGTCTTAGTCTAAATTTGTCTGCAGCCCCGAGGGGATGGTATTGCTTGGGTATCTATTCAAAGGTAAGGAATCTGTGGCTAGATGTCTCTATCAGATGAACAAGTTACTTACCTTTGGTAACGCCATACCTGGTAGAGGCAAAATTTAGCCGCAGATTCCTTGCTGACCCACCCATCCTTCCCGCTCTGCAGACAGATTTCTAGGGTTAGGAATGATCGCTTTCAGAGCCTTAGTTTGGACACATCAGTGTCGGTGCACCTCATGGCTCCGCACTTCTGGTGTGGAAAGTTGTGAAAAGTAACTGACGTCAGTCCGCCACGGAGGCACCCCTATAGGTGACATGGGTGTCATTTCCAGCGCGGATGACACAGACCATGCCATGTGGAAACGACCGGCGCACAGAGGGCTGCATGCGAAAAAATCTTCCAGATCCAGTCGTGATGCCTAGGGAAATTCGAAGGTAAGGAATCCTATTCAGAGGTATTACCCTCTGAAGACATTGACCGGTTCCATGTGCTTAAAAAATGCATCTCAAAGTTTGTCTGCCATTGTCTAATGTGGAGAAGTTGTGCTTCCTTTTCAGTTTTAAAAAACAAGATGCACTGTTCTGCTACAGCGATTCCTATCCTTGGTCACATTTGGGAGGAAGGGTTTTTGGTAATGCAAAATCTCGCTGCTGCAAAAGTGAATTTGTAACGCAGCTAAAAAATCTATGGCTACGGAGTCTGCATCTGCCTACATCCTATAGCAAATAGAGGCTGATTCATTGGTTTCTTCTGCCGCCCAATGCTGATTGCTAAATTCTGCTACACTGTTAACCACGCCTCCTGAGAGAGGAGTGTAAATGGGACGCAGCAGCAGTGACCAGATATGACCAACAGCTATGAAATGACATAGCTAAGTTGCTGGAGGAAGACTGCATGCAAGCAATGGCTATTTTGAAAGAAGAGCAAGTCTTGGCTTCTTTAATTGATGCTTCTTTGGAGTCCCCACTTTGAAGCTTTCACCAGATTGCAGTGACAACAGCAATGCGATGCTATGTACGACTCGAGAGCATCCATTAGGGTTGAGGTACAGTTAAAGATCATGGATATGCCATTCGAAGGACATGTTCAAGGAGGTTGAAACCCTACAGTCAATCAAAGTTGATACTGACGCAGAAAGATTGTTCGTCTCTGCAGAAAAGCCAATCTTTCAAGTACCACAGGCGCCAAAATCAAAGACCATTCGAGCAAGGATCCAATATTAGTCAATATAGGCTCTATAGTCAGCATGGATTACAATACTTTTAGTTGAACCAGCAAAGACATCAACATTCTCATTTGATCTAGCAAGGACAACAAAGGAATATCCAAACTTAAGAGTTCTGAAACGAGAGAAGTAGAGCCTAACTTCAACAGGCTCTCCTACTCAGTCTACACTCTGTCAGCGGGAGGCAGGATTTCTCACTTCTGCCCGTCAGTATACAGCTACACTAACGGAAAGAAGCCAAAACCACAGGCGCTGGTCAGAATTAGCGTCAAAAAATTCAAATATTGAATGACCAATTATCGAAACATGTGCCCTGCAAGTTGCCAAGCTAAATATATATTCCTGGAATATTGCAGGTGCAAAATCTAAACTCACGGATAGCACCCTATTAGAAACCTGGGCCGCATATGATATCATAGCGCTGCAAGAGACCTGGCTGTCGGGTCCATTTCAACTGCCGGGTTTTACACTACATCAGGTGGATGCCGAAAAAATTAGTCGCTTTGGAAGGCCGAAAGGCGGGTTATCGGTCCATATAACAAACCTCGAGGTAGAATCAGAACAGCTGTCGGTGACCACTACAAACATACAGATAATTAAACTTAATTTTGGCAGAGATCATTGGATAACTTCAATAATCTTGTTCAACATCTATGCTCATCCAAATGCCCAAGACAAATCCGTAACATTCAAAAAACTAATATATGGAATAGCCGAAGTAAGATATAACACCCCGAACTGGGAAATATTGATTACAGGTGACTTTAATACCCATTTTATTTACACACCAGATGACGATGACCAGCTAGTAGCGGAAAATGAAATCTGGTCAGTCAAACATCAAGCAACCCATCCTTGGAGGAAAGCTAACAAAGTGGGTAAAGAACTGGTCACCACCCTAGAATATTTTGGTTTGAGAGTAATTAATGGGAGAACACGGGACGATAATCCTCCAAATTTTACATATTATGGTCCGAGGTCTGGGTCAATAATTGACTACACTATTCTTTCCTTAACCTTAATACAACAACTAAGGATGTTCAAAATCAAATGTACTACAGACAGCGACCATTCAATTCAGCAAATAGCTATAAATATAAATCCAGATAGATATCCGCTTGCACCACCAATCGATGAGGGAAGTGAAGAAATAACCCAAAAACGATTGAATTGGTCACCTCATCAACTTCCAAAACTCGCAGATAACGCTAGAATGATCATGGAGGCTAGTACAGCGTTTTCCCCAACGGCATTAAATGCCTGGACTAAATTTGTGTTAGAATTGACAAAACAAAAACCAAATCGAACATCAAGAAGGTTTAAAAACTACGTTCGTCCATTATCGCAGAAAACTAGAGAATTAAAGAAAGAATTGAGAAGAGAAATGAGGAAGGCAAAAAAACTGGGTATTCAAGCAGCCACATGGGAAAAACTAAAACAATTGAAGAAGGAATATAAAACATATCTGGCAGGGAAAAAAAAAGGGACCGAAGAGTTCTGGACAAAGCTACTCCACAATTGCAAACGATCAAATATCAAAGCCTTCTGGAAAAAAATAAATGGCTTAGACGAAGAAGTTAACGTAACAGCCTCATCAAATGTTACGGAACAAGATTGGGCAGTTTATCTGACAAAAGTCTTCTCTAATGTAGAGCAGCTACAATTAAATAAAACCAACAAAGCCATTGAGACAAATATAACAAACAGCACCAAAACATTGCCTCGTTTTGAGTACTTAATCGCCTCAGATAATACATCTTGTACTCTTTCAAGAGTGGAAAAAGTGATTTAAAGCCGGCAGAAGTGACCGTGCCCCAGGTCCAAATGGCATTCGGCAGGCAATATACAAATGGGATCCAAAATATTGGGCTAACCTGATAACGGCACTGTTTAAAGAGGTGGAAAACACGGGCATTGTCCCAGATAGTTGGAGGGGATCAATAATAAATCCAATTTTTAAGGGGGTGCGATAGAACAAAGCCAGCGAATTAGACTAATAGCACTTATTGACTCAGAAGCTAAATATTATGCATCACTAATATTGGAAGATTTAATCGAATGGTCAAACACCAAGAATTTGAATCCAGTCCAACAGACAGGATTTCGGAAAGGGTACGGTACCTCGATTAATATGACAACAGTTGCAAAAATTGCGGAAAAGTGCAAACGCCTAAAGAAAAAATTACAACTCTGCTTTATCGATCTGAAAGCAGCTTTCGATCGGGTGGACCGACCCCTCTTATGGGCAAAACTAAGACGATGGGGCATTCAAGAAAAAAATCTTAAGAGCAATTGAAATGCTATTTACAGACACATGGATTCAAATCAAGGTGGGAGACAGTACGAGAATATCCAGGAAAATACCAACTGCAAAGGGTCTCAAGCAAGGGTGCGTGTTAGCACCACATCTGTTTAACCTATTTACTGCTGATTTATCTATCCACCTGGATCTAGTAAACTCTCACGCTCCGAGACTAGGTCCATTAACGATATCCCATCTGTCATACGCCGATGATATTGTGCTGCTGAGTCACACGGAAGCCACAACGACAAAAATCATGTCTATAGGAAACAATCCCAATCCTTCATTGAAAATCAAACTGGGTAATGCAACCATAGAAGTCAGTACTTACAAATACCTGGGCTTCAACTTTGATAAAAAATTTAATTTTCAGACACACTAGCATTATATGGTTTTGAAAAAATACTTTAATACACACATTTTTTGCACTTGTAAAAAAAAAACTGGACGGCCCTTCCTTCCAACCATTGCTTGCTGTCATCAAAGCAAAACTGCTTCCAACGCTAACGCGATTTCAAATTAAAGCATACAAACAGGTTTTTGGTCTTCCTTGTAACGCTTCACCTGCTCAAATCCGTTTGGAATTTGGATGGACTCAGCAAAACATAGCAAGAAGATACCACTCCATCAAATCCTGGCATAAAATAAAAAATATTCAGTCCAGCCCTTTAATCAGTGCTTTATGGCAATCTCTGATTAACGATATGAACTCAAGCTACAACAAATACTTGTTATCATCATTACAAATAACTAATACGGGTGATTTATGGGACCTAAATCTGACACATTCTACTTTTTGTCATGCGATGAATAAAGCAGTAAAAACTAATTCGCTAGTCGAAGATAAAAACATATTCTCGCGGCGATCCCATGCCTGGACGACAATTCAAACATACGGCACATTGCAACCTGCAGCATATCTACATCTAACCTATCCGGTGTTTCTTAAGAAAAAGCTATTGGCTATACGCTTAGGAGAACTGCCATCCTTAGCAGATAAACCGCCTTGGAGATTTAAAGGCCCAAAAACGTGCAGGTTATGTGACGCCCCTAAAGAGGATTTCTTGCATTTGGTTTGCATATGTCCCATACTAAATGTACGCCTTATACTCCTAAAGCGCCTATTTAACGTGAGGGGGATTCGTACATGCAGAACAGCTATCATGAGGAGCCTCGACTCCACAGACCTCCAGCTAAATTGCAAACTTTTGAAGTTTTTACAATCACATGATAAAGCAATCAAACAGAATTCTAAGGAGCTTACATCAGTATAAGGAACTCTGCCTAGACTGTGAGCAAAAGACCTTAATACAACATTAACATAAGTATGGGACTCTGACACTTGGATACTCGGATACTGTTATAAATCAAACTAGTATTTAATTTTATACCGATGCATATGCCACTTTACAACAATCGAGATGATTGACTGGTTAGAATCGAAGGAAATGTCATAACGAAATGTTGCAAAGAGGAACACTATATTATCCGGTATTTTTGCAATATCAACTAGTGCATTTTAGAAAATTGATTATTTTAAAAAGAATTTAATTTTAAACTTGTCTTATTAATCAATATTAATTATAATAAAATCTGCAGGGATTATTTATAAAGGCGATGTACTCTGAAGCGAACACATTTATTTTGTGTTAATTGTAAAATATTGTGACGGTTTTTATTAACTTATAACAATAAATAAACATATACACTTCTGTCTGCACTGACAATTGAACTATGGGCAGATGGGTACTGGATATAATCAAGCATTGACCTGTGCTGAAATGCATACAAAAACCTTCATCTTACCCTCCAAGGAGGGAAAAGCTCAAGAATCTAAAAGCTGAAATTGGAGATTGCCAGGCTCTTAAGGAAAAGTGCTATAGAGGAGGTCCCACTCTCAGAAAAAGGTCTGATTTTATTAAAGATTCTTTCTCCTGCTGAAGAAATCTGGAGAATTGCATCAGTGCTTAACTCAAGACATCTCAACAAATACCTGAAGTAGCTGAGTGATTACACTGCAGGAAGCCTTCCGTTCATCCGAAAGGGGATTTCTGGGCTTTTTAGAGGATGCATATTTCAATATGCCAATTTATCCAAAGAACAGAAACGTTCTTTACTTCATGTTGACAGACTGTCATTTCCAGTTGAAGGCACTGCCCTTTGGATTAATATCTGCTTCTTGAGTCTTTACAAATTCCGAGCGTTAATAAATGTTTATCTTTGAAAGAGAGGCAGCGTGCTCTATCAGTATATGAACTGGATAAGCCCAGCATGCTTGCAGAAGTAATCCAGAAGAATGCTGAACATCACTATGGATGCTTCGCCAAATATAGGTCTAGCATTCAATGCAAATAAATGTTTTCAATCTGACCAGTGACATCACATTTCTGCGGGCCTGGATATCTACAAGAGATGGATTCATATTTCCATCATTGGACAGAGGAAACAAGCTAAAGAGCTGGCAACTCACCTACACTTAAAAGAACGGTTAATAGTCCAAACAATAAAAGCTTTATTGGGTACTATACTCTTGTGCTTTCTTCTATTAGTCCAATCCGTCTTCAGTTGAGGTCAGTTCAGGAGCAATTGAGCTTCCAGTTGGAGCAGATAAGTAGAGCCTGGGACAGTGTGTTTATCACACCTCAATTGAGGCATGCTCTGCAGTTGTGGAACAGCAAAAGCATTGTTTCCAAAGGACAAGATATGGCTCAGTAAACCTACAGGTCTATATAACACATGCTTCTTTGCTACGATGGGAAGCCGATCTGCAAGATGTATATGTTTGTGTACAAAAGGGGAAGCGCCCCTCCATATCAACTTGCTCGAATGCAGCACTGTCAGACTGGCTCTGAAGGCATCCCTTCTGAATGTATAGGACTCACAAGTCGTGCGTACAGACAGCACCACCACGATGTACTACATTTGAAGCAGGTAGACACAAGAAATCTTGTTCTGTTACAAGAAGCCACGACGCTATGGCTGTGGGGCGCTCAAACACAGCATAGAGCTGTCTGCTGAGCAATTGCAACGCTTAAAATAGGTATTGGCAGACAACCTGTGCCAGAGAAATTCAGACAACCACAAATAGGATTTGGATGAGACAGTTGAACATAATATTCCAGTGATTTGGAAAACCTTGTTCGGACATGTTTGCAACATATCAGAACTCTCACATGTCCCCTGTTTGTGAATAGGTGGTACTGTCTTACTTCTTGAGGGGAACCAGTGACAGTAAGATGGGTCGGAAAATGTTACGTATTTCTTCCAATTGCTCTAATCTAAAGAATTATTTGCAGAATCGAGGGAGAATTGCAAAGTGATCCTGGTGGCACCAGCTTGACTGACAGCATTGGTTCACTGAATTGTGGATCGTATCCATGTAGACCCAATACAGTTCAAGCCAGACACTTTTCTGTTGTCCAGTAACAAGGAACAAATTCTACACTACAGCCTTTAGTCCTTTGATCAACGGCCTAGCTCAGAAAGACTTGGTAATCTAAATTTTCCCCACAGATTGAAACAAATACTCTGGGCACGCGTCTCTCACCAGACATGATGCTGTGACCTACCTACGCGGTAAATAAAGTTGTAGTTTCTCTCTAGTGCTTTATCCTTTCACTTAGCTAATTCCGTGAACACATATATAGAATCACATTTGCATTGGTGCAAGGAATCAAAGAGAAGACAACCATTGTCACATTAAAGTGCCCCCAAATTGCTCCTCCCACTCAAAAGGAACTGGGATCATTTGCACACCCCAGTTGGAAAGCATGGGTACATAAGATCAGAGCCAACATGAAAGGAGGTTCAGATTCTGTTTGTAAAGACACAAGGCTTGCAGTCAAACGTTTTCTTTGTAATTGGATCTTTTGTTCTGGAAATGTCTGTGTGCTCTCGGGGGCCGACTATTCGTTAACTGCCCACCCCCTCCTGACACAGCCACATGAAGATTTAACCAAACATGCTTGCAGTGAAAAGGACCCATCAGACCCATCCAGGGATCAGGTAGCTGAGAGGCTTCTCTTGTTTGAGTTGCAGGCTGTGGCACCTGAAGGACTGCATCCGTATAATGTCCTCAAGGTACACTGACGGGGGCAAGAGCTCTTTTGTCAGTGTGTTTTTCGGTTCTGAGATCTACTTGCATTCTGAAGTGTGAATCCAGGCATGCAGTCCTCTGCACTTGACAGCGGTGTTAGTGGTGAGCAGGACCTGAAGTTGATCAGGCTAACAAGGGTGACCTTGATATGGAACGATCACTAGGCTGCAGATCACAAGACTGCGGTCAGGTCAGGCTGATGAGCAGTGCAGCCTGAATCTAGAATCTGAAGCTATTGAGACAGCAAATCAGTTGTTTGAAATATACCTAGAGTCCCATCATTAGATAAATGCAAATAGAGTAAATCTGGAGGCTCTGAAGTGATAGAAGGAAATTCGTGGGCCTGCCGATCAAAATTTAACTCATCTTAGCGGCTATTCGTTGCTTGACTTGACACGAGTGCTATGCATAAGGAATCTGGCTATTTAAGTGACTTCACACATCTAAGACACTTTATTTTCAGAATTCTGTTGTAGAGCTGAACGTTCGCTGAGTACTCATGGTAGCAGACACTGTGAAAAAGCTGTTGGATGCCTAAAGCTTTTCAAAGCCTCATAGTAGTCTCTTGTCTTCAGTGAGGGAATAAGCTTGGGCACAGAATAGACATACACACCAGCACTAGAACATAAGTGTAACAACATCGGGGTATTAGGATTAAGTTAATCTGCACATGTATAAAAGGTCCCCTTGGGAAAGGATGGGCAGCAGCATACATTTTTAATTTTTTTATGAAAAAATTAAGTATAGTGTTGGAAAACCACTCAAGTACAAGTGCTGGCAGCATGAATAAGATTCATGCTTTCAAAAGGGGCAGCTTTAGCCCATCCCCAAATCCCAACAACTCCGAGGGTTCAGCTCCAGCTTTTTCCTGACGTGGAAAGAGTCATTAGAATCACAACTCATCCTGGACCTTTGTCCACTCAACAAATGTCTAAAGTAGTTGTTCAGGATGGCAACTCTCCAAGCTCTTGCCTCAATGCGAGAGCTTGACAAATTCTAGACCTCCATGATGTATACTTTCATATACACATCTACCCCAAACACTGCAAATATCTAGGATTTGAGATAGCCGGGTATCTTCACTAGCTCAAGGTTCTGCCTCTTTGGGCTTGAGTTGACACCAAGAATATTTACGAAATGGATAGTACCAGTTGCAGCTTATTCAAGACACCAAGGTCACAATGTCTTTCCCCACCTAGACAATTGGGTGGTCAAATGGAAGACTATGACCAAGGCAAAGATCAAATGGGGCCTATTCAGAACTGTTCAACAAATTGAGCTTCTCCATCAATGCAGCCAAATCTCAACTGCAGCAACCACTTCCATTCAATTCATGGGCACCATCTTGAATACAGGAGTGGGCAAGGCCTTGCCATCGCTAGAGAGGATTCTTTCAAATACAATTGCTTACTCTCTTGCGAAAAGTGAAAACGATTTGTGTTAGTCTTCAAATGTCTACTGGGGAAAATGATGTCTTGTATTCCTGCCATAGTGAGGTTAAAAATGTGTCCTCCACAGGACGAGTTAGCTGTCCCATCATAGAAGGGCCCAGATCCTTAGACAATAGCATTCAAGTGAAAAGGTGATTAGCAGCAGCTATTGTATTTTCTCAGACCAGGGTTGGTTGTCCCTTACAGTGCCTAGTGTAAGCCCTTTTAACAAGAATTATCATTGCGTACTGACGCTGCTTGCTATTCTAAGTATGTGAATCTATGGAAGATCCAATGCTAGAGGCGGAACAAGTTACTTATCTGTATCTACAGTTCTTCAGCCTTCAGCTTTGGTATCCTTTGTGGATTCACATGCTACTCTCCCTGATCAAGGGCATATTGGGTGTTTAACGGGTGATATTAAAACATTTTTTTAAATCACATCAGGACCATGAGATGTGAACGGGAAACAACCCTCTTCTCTAGGGCTGGGTTACTATCACAAGGGTAAAAGACAATCATGCTCTATAAAGGAGAGACCACTAGAATAACCCCTGTCCTTGCATGATCCCTCTCTACACCTTATCAGCTGTCCCTTTGGCAGGCGCTGCACTGTTCCTGGGTGCAAACCGTGAACCCACAGCTACTCATTTCAGAATCCGAAATCTCAAGATATCGAATAGGTCCTGTCACTCTTTATTCTTCAGGGATATGATTAGTTTTCCATCAGGGGATCTCCATTGATAATCATAAGCACTGAATAGTCCAGTCCTCATGCGGGGATCTTAGAGCACTTCTCCACAATATCTTTTAAGTGTACATCTTTGCCTTACTTCAAGAAGGCCATGTTTTAAGATAAGACTTTAAAATGTATTTCAACCTATAAAAAAGCTATAGTTGTCAATTGCTTTAATTTACTTTTAGAAAAAGGCCGAACTAATAAAAAATATGAAAATTGACTAGAAACAAGATAATCTTTTCTTAAAAAATCACATGCCTTTTTCAAAGGAAATGGGGAAGAAGGTATAGGGCAATGTATACACATAGGCTGCGGTTATGCTAGTAGGAAAACTGACAACATCGTAAAGGGATCACAGCCCTCCAGTATACCATCAGGTGCAGCAGATCTCCAAAAACCTTTACAAATTGGAACCTAACCAACTTTACTCAACTTCTTCGGACACCTAGAGTGTTTTTCTGTCATTTTCTGACAGGGAAATTTAGTTTCACTGCAAATAAAATGCCATCTTTATTTACCAACTGCCCTATCTGTGGCAGAAATAAGGCAAAATCCCCATGGTCTGTGTATACTTTGCCTTCTTGATAGTTAACATCCCAGACAAATGTCAACACTGTAAGACCTTTTCCAGGTGTGCCCAAACGGACATGGAAAAGAGGAACTGCGCAGACAGCATGAGGTGTTATCTGAAGGTGGGATGTCACATGATTGAGGAGAGAGTCGGTCTTCTACCATCCTCTGTAAACTCCATGAGAGGGATATCTAAAAAGAGGAAAAATCCAGGAAAAAGTTGACTTTCCCGTGGGGCGTCAAGAACTTCAACGTTGAGGCGAGGTGCAATGGCAGCCTGCTCACTGTCGAAGACTGGGTCGACATTGAAGGGCAGGCGCTTTTCGACATTGAATACTGATTGTCGATAGACCATGGCATTGAGCGGTCATTTGGTGTCTAAACACAGAATCTGCATTTTCCATCTCAGTCTTCTGATTGGATCAGAAAAATAAACGAGAAGACTTCTGACAACTTTGGATTCAGAATACTCAGGAGAATATTCTCCATCGCCAGTAATTATTCCAGATTCTCCAGAATGCACTGCTTCTCAACAAACTTCACCGTCTTAACATCCAGTTCCTCCAGCATCACTTCCACATCCCTCACCTCCTCCTCAAACTGCCATGCCTTTGGGGGCTTACCCTCTAGCAAGCTCATCTGTACCACAACAGAGATCCAAGTCTCCACCAGAGAGGGCCAGATCTCTTTGCAGATAAAGATCAAGTCCAAGACGTCACTCACAACATTCTAGACAAAGCTCGTCTTCAATGTGTTCATCTAGATGCAGACACCGGTACAGATCCAAGTCCAGGACCAGTTCCTATTCCACAGACTTCTTCGGACACAAGGAGGTGTCCCCTCCTTTGACTGACTCTCCTCCAACAAGACAAATGTAAAGATATTTATAAGTCCAAACAATTGTTTGTGAATTATGGCCCGGTATGTAGTGGTTTAGCTACAACTAAACATCTCTATCCAAGTGGATAGTGTCCTACATTCTGTTATGCTGTCAAAAAGCTAACAAAACCTTAGTGGGTAAACCAGCAACCCATTCCATCAGTGGTAAATCTGAAACAGCTGCTCCTTTACAAGACACTATTGTATAAGTAGGACAAGCTTCCTTAAGAAATCTCTTGGTTATTTCTGTGGGTCCTTTCTCTTCTACCACCACCTTTTTGTGAATGGGCTTGCTAGTCTTTTCAGTGCCTACGATTATCAATTGAGATCCCCTGAATAAAAAAGGTCTTACCCATTATCCTAGTTCTCCTTCAGGTGAATCAACATTAAATCATAAGCAACCCTTCCGCCTCCCTCAGTGGAAGGGATGAAGGTAATTAACGGACATTCTAATTTTCATTAGTCTTTGTCTCTTGCTCTGTAAAAAAACAAAAAAGGAAAAAAAGAACTGAAGCAATGTTTATCTGCTGGGCCTGATAGGATAGTGGAGGCCCTTAGCCCTTAAATGTGCAGTGTCAGTATTTTATAAAAGCATAGCTGCAACCTATATGTCTACATTGCCCTATTTCTTCTTTTCCATTTCCTTTGAACAAGGTTTGTGAATGAGATTTGTAAGGAAAAAGTATCTAGTTTATAGTATTTTTCCTCAGTTTTATTATAAAGTTTGCCTTTTTAAAAGTAAATGAATGTATTTGGCCGATAGAGCCTATATTACAGGATGCAAAAATTTAAAGAAAATTGTATGATTAAATCAATAGCATTTGCAAAGCGCAACCCTGTCACCCTTCTGGTTATCTGGGTGCTGTCTCCATTGTGTTAAAACTTGGCCTTCCAGAAGTAAGGTGAAGATTGACACTTGCGAAAAAATATATTTTGAAAAAGTGCTCCAGGACCCTGCACACAGATGAGACCAGTCATTGCTGATGATTTTAATGGATATTCCCCAGAAGGAGAACTAGGATTACAGGTGAGAAACCTTTCCTGCATCTTGTGCCGTGCTAAAGCAGAGGTATGAAATGAAAATAGGATTTTTAAAACGATCTACTACCTGAAGGTGTCTAGGCGCTGGCCAAGTGAAGAAAGGTAGACTACTTAGTAAGAGCTTGAAAATAAAAGTTCAGATGTTATTGGTTAAAAAGCCAGGTTTTTAATGCTTTCCTGATGGCCAATAGATCGGTATTACTTTTAATATTAAGGCGCAGCGTGTTCCACAGTCTGTAGGTGCAGACTACAAAGCTTCTGCCACCCCAAGAAGATTTTTTTTAAACCTGGGAATCACTAGATTGTGAGGATACAGATCGCAGAGGCCTAGCTGAGGTGTAGCAAAGGAATTTTTGTTTATGGTATGTGGGGTCAATATTGTGCAAAGACTAAATGCAATGCATAGTGCCTTGAAATCAATGCGCCTCCTGATGTGAAGCCAGTGCTGCTGTTTTGGGGATTGCGATACTGATTTGTATTTCGGAGTGCCCGACAGTAACCAGGCAGCCCCATTCTGAATAGTCTAACTTCAGAAATCTTTTCTGGATATTCATGAACCGGTTATTGCAATAGTCAAGTTGTGATCAAAGGAGAGCGGATACCACAGTTTTCTGTAGTTCTGTCGGAATGAGAGGAAGAACTTTCCTCAGCGGTTTTAATGTAAAAAAAAAAAAAAAAGAGGCAGGAGTAATATGACTAATCTGACCCTCAAAAGATAGTTCACTGTCAAAAAGAACCCCCAGGTTCTTAACCTTTGCAGCTGGGTTTGGGAGGGTGCCATGGTCCTGGGGCCACTATCTTGGTGACCAGAAGGAAGAGTCCCTACCAAATAACATGACCTCCGTTTTGGAGGAATTTAATTTTAAGCAATTTCCGCTCATCTATCTTCCTATGCGCAGGATACAGTTGTAAAATCTGGTGGCAGTAGCCTCTGGGTTGCTAGTCACCAACACCACAATTTGGGTGTCATCTGCATAAGACCCAAGCGTAAAGCCATGGGATTTAATCAAAGACGCCAGTGGAGTCACACAAAGATTAAATAAAGCAGAGTCATGTGGGACTACACATGGCAGAGAGAAGGGAGGTGAGCTGAAACTATCCAGAGCCACTTCCTGCTCTCATCCAGAGAAAAAAGATTTTAGGAGGGAGAGCGCATTGCCTCTAATACCCAAGGAGGTGAGTCAGTTAATGAGCAGAGAATGGTTGACTGTGTCGAATGCCGCCAAGAGATCCAATAAAATCAAGGCGGCACTTCCTCCAACATCAAGGGTTTGCTTGATTTCCTCAGAGGCCGTGATAAGTGCTAGCTCCGTACTGTGATTGCTTCTAAAGCCATATTGTGGTTCATCTAACAGATTGTTTCGTTGATGAAAGAGGTACGTTCAGTGTTTATTGCTTTTTCGCTAATCTTTGCTGGAAATGGCAGTTATGAAATTGGCCGGTAGTTGTTCGTGTCTGTAGGGTCTCAATTAGGCTTTTTTATTAGTGGAAGAATAGATACTTTCTTCCACTCAGATGGAAAGTAGCCAGTACTGAACATCTTGTTATAGATGTCAGTAAGAAAGGTGACTGTTCAGAAACAGAGTGCATTATCTTAGGGGGGCAAGGATCTTTGGGTGTATGTGATTTAATAGTCGTTAACAAGCCTAAAGTTTGATGTAAGAGGAAAAAAGGAGATTAGGTGTAAGGAGTGATCCTTTTCTAAAGGGCCTTTACTAGTCAAGGTATTAGGACCGATTGTGATATTTGAAACGGCACTATCTGTTGCCAAATTATGTGGGAAGTCTCTTATGAAATAGTGAGCAAAGCGGGATTCAACGTGAGGGCATCGTCATCTGCTGAATGAAGTGAGTTCTTGCTAGCTAGAAAGGAGTCATATGCCGCCTTAACCAGATCTTTGAAGAAGGTGGCCAGACCGTTGACAAACTGTTGGTCAACTGTTGTTTTATTTTCAGTCAGTTTTACCAGTTTCTTAATAGTGGTAAAAAGTTCCTTAGAGGAATTTCTGGCTGACTATATTTTTTAGGTAAAGTAGCGTACTTTTTCGTCATGCAACATGGCCTTATAGGTTAGAAGAGATTGTAAGTCTCTCTATCTGAAGGATAGTAATTGATTCTCCATTTTCTTTCAAGGCTGCAACATTTTAGCTTAAGGTGCCTAAGATTATTGGTCAACCAAGGTTAAGAGGTGTAGTTATCTGACACTGGTAGGCTTTTAGGGGGATTAGCTGGTTAAGAGCCTTATCCAACCATTGATGGTAATTACTGGCGCTCAAGTCAATGTCATTTGTGGCCATTGGTTGAGTTTGGGCTATATTATGATTACAGATATTAGTGTAGAGTTTATGCCAAGGACGTTGGCTCCTGGTTACTTTGGGAATGGTGTTCACTAGATCTTTCACTTCCAAGCTGAGCTGAAACATTACAGCATGATAGACTAATTGAGCGTAAGCGAGGATAATATTTGTAAATGGGGATTGTTAGAGAAAAGGCCATCTAGTAAGTGACCTGCCATATGGGTTGGTCCCTCAACTAGTTGAGTCAGGTTGGTATTAGCCACAAGATCTATAAGATGGGAGGAGTCGGCGTCAAGTTGACTAAGTGAAAGTTAAAATCTCCAAGAATTGTAAGGCCAGATAGGTCAGCTTTAATTTCTAGCAGTTGACTGACTTTGTCAAGGAAGGCTGCTCTGGCCTTGGAGGGGGGTGGAGGCGGGGGGGGGGGGTGATAAATCAATATACCATTGAAGGAGTATCTCATTAATTTCTACTTTGAAAAATAGTGTGTCTCAGTCCTGAATTGCTGAGAGCGCTTGAGTTTGAACTTTGAGGGACTCACAATAAAAAATCGCCAGGCCTCCTCCCCTTTTACCGACTCGATCGAGCCTGGAGATCAAAAAAACCTGGGGGAAGAGCTGGAATTAAGTTGGAAGCAGAGGTTTCACCAGCCCCAGTCTTGGTGATAAAAATCAAATCCAGGGCTTTAGATTCTATAAAATCTGCACATAGTGCGTTTTTTTACCAGCCACCTGGTGTTTGAGGGCGCATCTGCAATTAACTGTCCGACTTTGCTTTCCTGCTGTCCTAGTGTGGAGGTACAGAAGGGACATGGCCTGAATTTTATTATTGGTGAGCGTGAGCTCACAGTTAGGACATGACACATCGCCTTCCATATGGGGAGGCTTCAGGGTTTGGCCGGGGCACACCTTATCTGGAGGCATAAGTTTTACCAGATCATCCCTCGAGTAGTGGATGCATGCCGTCCTAAGGATGGTAGAAACAGCAGGGGGTAGAAACGTGCTTTCTGACCAGCTTTAAAGCCAGGCATACGAGGTGTGGCAAGGCTGAGAAACGCTGTTCGGCACAATAAAATTCCAAAATGTATGGGCAAATAAAAGAACAAAGACCCAGCAATCCCTGCTGTCCCTCACAAGCTCCCTTGTAAGGCACAGCTACTGGTGAAAGTAAAGTGAAACAAAGTAACAATGTGAAATGTAAAAACATTAAACCATCAAAATAGGCAAATGTTGCGATAACTGCTACAGTAATATGGCGGCTATGTAGACACGAGCCAGGCATCTCTCTCAAAACTCGCCTAGTGCTACATGGAACATAAATTGGACAGAGATTCGGTAGAACGCTTACTCTTTGAGGCTCGAAAATGGATCGCGCTAGCACCAATATCTAATTCACACAACACCTGGAGCCGTCCTAGCATACATGTGCCACATTTACACTACAAACATATACGCTCTCTACATGCAAGCGGGCTGTCATCATCATGTTTAGGGTTTCATAACACAATGGAACTTTACACAAATGTGGTCAATAGACTTCACTGACACAGGAAAAAGGTCTGCTCACACAGATTCACAAACACAGTACCATGCCACTACAGCTTAATGCGATACTCCCAAGACATTGAAAGTAGTCCACTGCCTAATTTGAGAGCAAGCTTGGTGCCCCTCCAGGTCACAGGACAGGCCCTGGATCTTCCATTGCCAAGATTAGGTCAAGATCATTGTGCACGTACTAGATTAGCGGGACGTTAGTGCCAAACAAAAAGTCAGTTATCAGGTTCACTGTAGTTATGCTTTCAGGGCAGAGGTGCATGCCCGTTTACTATAAAGAGGACATTCCTGTCCCAACAAACGCCCCCTCCCAGCTCAGACTACCCGGAATCTTGCTCCAGCATTGGCCAAGTCCAGTTGTCAGAGTGGCAAAACAGGCAGTAAAGTCCAGCAGCATTCCCATCCCAGGCTAGATCCTAGCATCCAAAGGGCGATTCTTCCCATTGCCCAACTGTTTTCCTTTGTAAACTAAAGAGGACTGCCCCACCTGCACGTGGTTGCCTTGGTCAGTTACGCTACCTGAATCCTGACCAACACCTTTGATATGTGCTGCAGGTGTTCCTCCCATACATTGTTAAAAATGGCAGTCTCTAGGTATGCCACACAACTCTTCCGGACCTGGGAGAACATAGTTCACAAGAAGCTGAAAAGTGGCAGAAACCTTAAGCCCAGAAGACTTGACCTTATAGCGATACAATCTCTCTGCTTTCTTCTCCTTGGCACTTGGTGCTAATGTGATCTACCAAAAGCCACTGGTCCAATCAAATGCACACCAGAAGCGAGCAGCACCCAACTGGTCCACAAGCTCATCATTTCTAGGAAACTGCTTTGCCTCGGTCTTGGTCATCTAATTGTAGACCCAAGACTCAACATAAAAACGGATGTTCTTGCTTTGGCACCGGTACTACTGGAGTGTTGCAAGGACTACAGGGAATACTCCATCACTCCTAAGTTAAACTTCTTAGCAACCTCTGCCTTGATGCGTTCCTGGACTCGATCTGACATTCTGTAAGCGATGCTCTTCACTGGCAAGCTGTCCCCTGTATCTGTATTGTGCACAGAGACAGGTGTCAATCCTGCAGTTGCCGAAAAGAAACTTACCAACACCGCTCAATAGTTGGTGCTTATTAGTCAGTTTAGGGTAGGTTCTACCCATAGGATCATGCTTCTCAGCACTGTGCTGTAGCCTACAAAGTGGCTCACTATCTTTCACATTGTGTTTACTGTAAAACCTTTCCGGAGGTATGGCTTAAGCCAGTTCAGGTGGAACACTCTGACTCCCTTGTGGCACCTGTGTCAACCAAGTAGTTGACCTCAAACCTTCTTCTCTATTCTTTATGGCCCATACCACTTATGCTTCAAAGCTCTTGGGCAAATGGGCATCGGCACCAACACCCCCTGACCCTTCTGGTAACCAGTTAATGCAGCTTTCTGATCATTCCACTCCTGCATCTTCTCTTGGCTTGCCTGAAGACTTTTCTTCACCCAACTAGTGTGCAGCGTCATCAGATTCCTGAGGCCAATCATAGTCTACTACATCTGTTTGGGGTATTTCAGAAGTACCTTCCCAACCTCTGACTAAGGTGAGTAGACCACCTTCTTGATACACAGACGGATGTTCAAAGGGATTGAACCCAACTCTTTATGTGGAATTTTACTGTAAGCAATTAAGAGGCGTGGCACAAGTTCTACTTCCTTCTTAGGTCCTCTGGCAGAGTTTGCATCATGCTCTAATGGTTTTGCTAATCGTCTCCACTAACCTATTAGGCCGCTGGTTTTATGCTGTGGAGCAGTAGTAAGTCAGTCCAACTTGCTCCCAAATCTTTATCTCCTGTAGGACCAAATTAAGTTATTTCCCAATCACCAATGAGTCTTAAATCAAAACCTTGAAAAGATCTCTAGGTGTGCCATGGCTGCTACTCCTAGCAGTCATATCGCTCAGAGGTACCCCCTCTAGATAACTTGGTGCATGATTCACCACAACCAAGATATACTTATTGCCTGTTGCAAAGGGGATGTTAAATGGACCAACAATGTAAATTCCTACCTGCTGGAATAGAACCTTTACTACTGGCAGTGACAATAATGGTGCGTTGGTCTTACCTCCTGACTTGCCACTCACTAAGTAGGACAGAATCTCTGTGGATCCCTGGCCAGTAAAGAAAATATTCTAAATTATCCTTGGTCTTTTTCATGCTCATGTATCCTGTTATGGGCATCTCATCTGCAGGTAACAATAGTATTTGCCATCTCAGTAGCACTTCTATATCAAGTTACATTCATACGTTGCTGTACACCAACGGTACGCATTAGATACAATATTTTACACCATCATGTGCACATCTTGATTCCAAATCATATAGTTGGCTACGCGTTTGCCACCCTAGCTGCATGTTGTAGCATTATAGGCATTCTGTGCAAATTTGCTCTAGTTTCATTGGAGAATCCCTAGTACCAAGTATTTCCAAGTCACCTAGTCTAGCTGGGTGGATAGTTTCCATCACTTTATCTAGAGCGTGAAGATATCTAGTGAGTTTACACCTGTTTTATTTTTCAGGGATACAAGGGTTCCATGAGGAGAAGATGGAGCTCTGTGTGATGTATGTAAATATCATTCAAGAGAGTTAGGTTTACACATGAAGTATGTTTAGTTTTCTTCCATAGTGACTTTAGTTTTTCCTCTAATAAATGTAGATGTATTTTTACAGTTATTTACTCGATGTCTGATACCACATAGTCTCAAAGAGCATAACCGAGGAGAAGAACTGGAACCCGAAAGAGAACATTTAAGAAAACAAGACTTGCCAGGTAAGCCAAAAAGTAATAATTTACCTATCTGTAGGTTTAAATATACGGTAGCGCGAGTATTTTTTTGTTTTAATTGGTTTTTATTGTATCTTCGTTTCAAATGTTAAACAAGCAAATATAGCATATGTAGTACAATGCATTACATCTTTGGTGGTAGTTGTTACCAATACTTAATGCAGGATATTGAGTTTGTCTTAACATCTCAGCTATTACACATGGCAGATTAGATCGTGGGTCTACAACTGGTGGAGAGCGACCCATAAAGCGCTGCTGATCACCGAAGGGAGGTTCACCTATTGAGTTGTACATGCATTGCTTTTCAAAGGCAGTGACAGTAGGGGTGAGGGGTGAAGACTGGGGGTAACTGGGATTAACTGGGTTGGGGTTTAGGTTAGCGGGGCACCTCTAAGCAGCCAAAGCGATGGTTCCTGGATTATAATGTTTATTGGTGCTGGCGCGTGTTCTTTGTGTGGCATGCAGGCTCTACATGTTGCGCACTTAGTTTCCTTTATGGGTGCAGCTTTTGAGTATCATGTACGCGAGAGGCCGTTTCAAAGTGTGTATGGGGTCCCATGCTAATGTCAGTTTGCTGTTGGTTCTGCTTCAAGCTCCGGGGTCTCGTCACTTCCCAGGAGCTCTTGTAGTATTGCATCCCAGCATTCTGCAATCAGGACTTTCCATAGGCCCAATGCGTCTTCTCTGTGTAGTACCACGCTTTCTGCCTTGGCCTACGCCTGCAGGGAGCACTCCTAAGCAGGCGTGGCAGGGGGGGGGGGGGGATCAGGCGAGCGCCATCTTTTAGTGATCAGTCTCTTTGCGACAATCAGCCCTAGCGCTATGAACCGAGAGGTGGTTCTCAGGCTTTTGGTGTTTGTGTAGAGATGCAGGATGCAAGTCTCCCAGTTCAGGGGTATTATTCGATCTGTGCAACGGCACAGCGAGGGCACTACTGACTTCCAATACTCTCCAAATTGTGGGCAACTCCATATCATATGCAATAAGTCTGCATCGGCGGCATGGCAGCGTGGATAGGCAGCGTCCGCACCATCATAGAATTTGTTAATTTTCGCTGGGGTAACGTATGCCCTCTGGGTGACAAAATATTGTAAGAGGCGGAATCGCATGTTTCGCGGGATATTAATTGGACCTTCCAGTACCCTGCTCCATTCGGCGTCCATAAAAGGGCGCTGCAGGTCCCCCTTCCATCCCGTCCGTAAAGAGAGCAGCGGTTTCGCTGCGTGGTACTTGAGGGAGGCAGTGAACCACTTGATAAGATGCCTACCCGGCCCCATTACGTGCATACAGTAGCGCAAGTATTGTTAGTCTTTTTGATTGACGGCAGTCTTGTTCTAATGAGGGGTGTTTGTGTGTATGTATGTAATGCCCTTCTCCAGGCGAATTTCCATTGAAATTATAAGCACTCAGTCGTCCCGCCCACATGCGGGGTTTCCGGAGCACTTTTTCCTGAGTCACATTTTGTATTGTATGTTCGCCTTACTTCGGAAAGGCCAGTAATTAGATGTGACACACTATGCTATATTGCCATTTCAATTAATTTACTCTAAAGACTGAAGAAAATTATATCAAGCCTTTAAAAAAAGTTCACTAAATGAAAGAAAAGTCACATTTTAAAAACATCCTTCACAGAGCCTTTTCCTTTTTTTTTCAAACTGAATGATCGGGAAGGATACGCAATGTATAGGCTGCAGCAGTGTAAGAAAGATAGTAGAACACTGCGCTTCCTTTGTCCCATTATGCTCTCTAGGTGCAGTTGACTCAATTCTTTTTTTCAAGATCTGCTGACAGGATCTTAAAGCCCTGAGCTCTGCCTTTTTAAGGTGTTTTTCCTCTTAAAATCACTTCAGAACGTTTTTGAAAGTGATTCAATTGACGTCCTTTAGCGCGGAGAATATTTTTTTTATAATTTCTTGACAGGAAATTTATTTCTTTTTGTGCACAATGCCATCTGTTTGTGAAGTACCTAGATTGTGACAGAAAAATGGACAAAACGGACCCTGACCGGATCTGAGTCTATTTGCCAGATTTTCATGACCCCATAAGATTTTGGCACAGCAGCTTCCTCTCCAGGTGCACCCTGAGAGACTGTGAGAAGATTCGCTGACATGTCCAAGAAGAAAGGCAAAAAAAAGCAAGAAACCCTTGCTGAAGAGACATCGGAGTGGTGAGAAGAAGCTGCTCCTTCTACCAGTGCCCCTATCTCGCCCTCTGAGAACCCCCATAGTGGGGAGATCCAAAAAGGAGCGATCACTGAGAAACACTGACCCTGTTTCATGTCCAGGGCATCGACTTCGAGAATAGGTACAGCACCTACTTGGCTCGATGTCAAGGACACGTACAACATCGAGGACAAGGAGCCCTGCTGTGTCAAGACATGGTTTGATGTCAAGACACTCTTATGCTGCGGAAAAGAAGACAGCAGAGTGGCTTTCGAAGAGGGAAGCCCAAGTGCTTTCATCTGAATCAGAATCTCCTCGCCTCCCAGACCAACATCTCCAGTCATTATACCGGGTGCTTCTTCACCTCGTGCAGTACTACCTCCTCCTCCAGCTCCACAGCCACCTGTGAAGTCTCCTCCTTCTCTGGTAATTCCTGCCAAAATTCCTCCAGCCATCCCTACTGGGCTTTGACTCACAAGGTTTAAAGCTGAGGCACAACACAGGAGTTTGAACCTCCCTTTTTCAGGGAACTCATTGTTTGGATCACATGCTGATGACGAGATGTCTCGCATGAAAACCGAGCTAGACACTGTGGGCAGCCAGATTGGAGAAGAGAAAGTAATACAAGAAACATTCTTTTAAACCCTACCACCGCTGATATTACCCTCACAGGGTTCAAACCCCTCCCTGGCTTAAAGATCGACAGCAACGGCAGAGATGTCAATCAAGAGGCAGAAGCGGTCACCAACAGTCTGACCCAGCCACTAAACCTGCCACCGGTGGCAAACGAGTTCCCGCTTCCCCTTTTCCTTTACCCATTCCATTAAGGGAGATGCATTAGATCCTGGCAGGAAGAGTGGAAAACCATAATCTGCGACAAATGGTTCTGATATACATTGTGCAAAATGGATAGTGTCTTTGATTCAAGTATCCTCCACCAGCCGTTCTACCCAAAATGTCATCCCTTTTTCATCCTCTTGCGAAAACAGGCTGTGGAAAAGATTGCAATTCTTCACAAAGGAATGCACATTTATTCCTGTTACTTTCTAGTGAAGGACCAAAGAACGAGTTTAGACCCATTCTAAAACTGAAGAAAGAGAGAGAGTGCATTTGCAAAGATAAGTACAGAATGTTGGCTCTCCATCAGATCTATCCCCTACTCTATCAGGGGGCTTGGCTATGCTCTATAGATCAGCAAGAATAATATGTTCGAGGCATATGAGCTGCAGATTGTACACTGTGCATAGATCGCCATCTGGTGTTGGGCTCGGATGCTTGCACTTTGTTGTTGTCTTGGAAGAGTCTTTTGTAGTCACGAGATAGGTGACTCCTCCTTTGGACGCTAGTGCGCATGGGCATCGACTCCATCCTCAGATTGTTTTTTTCCGCCGTCTGGTTCGGATGTAATTTGCTGCGCTCCGGGTCGACATCGATCGGTTCCCCTTCGACGCGCAAAAAACTCCCACCGTTCGACGGTATTGTTTCGATCGCGATCCCCTCTCATCGTGTATCTACTCTCCAAGACATTTTCGAGTCCGGTCGTCAACGTGGGCCGTTGGGCCGATCGGCGCCATCAACCAGCATATGGAAAGGACTCCATTTAAAAAATGCAAGTGTGGGGCTAAATTCCCACAGAGACAAAAGAGGTACGGTGTTCCTGGGTGGCAAGTTGGCCACCTGGTTAGTACTCAGAGTGGTGGGGAGGTGGGGAATACCTTTCTTTCGGAACTAGGACCCTCACACACCCAGCAAGCTAGGTGTCATGCTTCATCATATGGGTCTGCTCCTCGTCGAGCCGGCGCTGCAATGCTCGACGGGCACCCATAAAGGGGCTCTTTATCGGAGATCTTTTGTTCCTTGCCGTATAGGTGCCGTGGGTGTGAGGGGCCTGGTAAGATGTAGATGTGGTGTAAATGAAAACTATCTACAGTGTGTGGTGTGGTTCTACATACCACTTCTTCTCTCGGTAGGACGTTGCCCCAGAGAAAAGCAGCCAACCTCTTAAGGATTCAAGTGCTGCTTCATCAGACCGCAGCGGAGTATATGGACACTCAACGTAGTGTCGCTGCTCCCGCTCAGAGCAGTCCGGCTCACCTACCCGCTCTGCTGCATCAGTTTTCATTTAGTCACTAGGTCCTGAGGAATCGCCAACTGATCTATTAGAGACATTTTATAGGCGAGAAACATGTTGACCACTAAGGGGTAGAGCGTAATTTGTCAGATTAAAACAAAATAGTCGCCCTCCTTCTTCTTTTTACTTTTTATTCAGGTTGTGACCTCTCCAGAATAAAAATAATTATAGAGGATTCCCTTACCTGTTTTAACCCACACACCACATCTTACCAGGCCCCTCACACCCACGGCACCTATACGGCAAGGAACAAAAGATCTCCGATAAAGAGCCCCTTTATGGGTGCCCGTCGAGCATTGCAGCGCCGGCTCGACGAGGAGCAGACCCATATGATGAAGCATGACACCTAGCTTGCTGGGTGTGTGAGGGTCCTAGTTCCGAAAGGAGGTATTCCCCACCTCCCCACCACTCTGAGTACTAACCAGGTGGCCAACTTGCCACCCAGGAACACCGTACCTCTTTTGTCTTCTAGTTCTACCCAGGGCAAGTACGGTGGACCTTTATCAAGCCCTCATTGTCCCCCTTGTTGTTTGCTAAATTCCCACACACAGATCTCCACGAGGTCTGTAACTTTTGTCTCTCGCCAGACCACGAGAGTCAACCCTACCGGGCCTGTGAATCCTTCAGGTCGAAAAAGACTATACGTGATCGCCGGGCCCGACGACACGAAATGTCCAGATCAACCGTTCCCGCACCGGACAACATCTTCGACACAGGCTCCGACAACCCAGGCACCGGAAATCAACAACCCAACACCTCCGGAGCCGAAGACTCGGGGTCGGACTACCAGACCATCACGCCAGGTCAACGTACTGTGAGTACTGACGTCGACGCCCCTGCCCCAAAAAAACAAAAGGCTACGGTCACACCTTCACCTTCGGGTCTAGGTCGGCACCAAGACAAGACTTCGGAAGCCCCGCCTTCCAGCACGGCTCCGAAGCATCCAAAGCCTTCTGGCAGCTCGGGATCGAGCCAGCCACATCCCGGTGCCAAAAAACACTCGTCGGCACCCAAGCCCAAAACTAAGGTCCTGTCGACATCAGAATCTTCGGCACCGAAGACCAAGGTCTACGACACTTCGACACCGAAGCCTACCAAACCTTCGGAGCCGACAAAACAAGCTAAACCGTCGGGGTCGAAAACTTCACCACCCCGAAAGGAGACAAAGCAACCTCGTAAACATAAGGAGCACCACTCTGAACCGAAATCTTCGGTGCTGAAAAAAGACACTAGCTCTAAAGAACTTTCTATTCCGATGGATCCAAAGCAGAAAACTCTGCATATTGACCCCATTACTGGACAGGTCCAATCCATACGGCCTGACAAGAGGAAGTTGGATGCACCAACCACACCTCAGCCACCTCCCAAAAAGAAAGACTCTTCTACATCACCCATAAGGCCTTTCTCTCCACCTCCACAACCTTCCAGCCCTATACAGTCTCCACCTCACTCTCCTGTGCCTTTCTTTTCACCACAAGGGGATACAGGGGATGATGATAATGATGATGACATACAATCACCTCATAACACAGATACTGATGACGACCTTCACAGTATCCCACCTCAGGACCCCTGGGATAATTATGATCTCCCAGATATACCCGTCCCTGAGCCATACCCATCCCCCCCCCCAGATGACGCTATAGGGTTTGCACAGGTTATAAACAGAGCAGCACAATTCCATGGAGTCAAATTACACTCAGACCCTCTGGAGGAGGACTTTTTATTAGAGACTTTTGCTCAGCCTCAAAAAACTACACACACTCTCCCTATGCTTAAAGGGATTATTAAACATGCCCCTGAGGTCTTCAAAGACCCAGTTAGAGCTAGGGTTATTAATCCAAGAATTCAAAAGAAATATAAGCCTGCCCGTACTGACCCAGCTTATATTAAAGGTCAGCTCCTCTTGATTCATTAGTAGTAGCTAATGCACGTAAACGAGCAAACTCACAAACTACTGGTGAGGCACCACCACCAGACAAAGAGTCTAAATTGCTCGACGCATCAGGCAAGAGGGTTGCGTCTCAAGCAGCAAACATGTGGCGCATCGCCAATTCACAAGCCTTACTAGCAAGGTATGACAGGGCTCATTATGAAGAGCTAGAAAAGCTCATTCAGTACCTTCCAGATCAGCATAAGACCAAAGCAAATGATCTAATACAAGAGGGCAAGTTAATTACAAACACCTCAATAAAATGCGCCCTTGATGCAGCAGATACAGCATCACGCACAATAAATTCAAGCGTTTTGATACGCAGACACGCGTGGTTACGCATATCTGGTTTTAAGCAGGAGGTGCAATCTACCATCCTCAATCAACCCTTAGACCAGGAACACTTGTTTGGGCCCACTGTGGACACTTCTCTACAGAAGATGAAAAAAGACACAGACACAGCCAAATCTATGGGGGCTCTACAAGCAACAACTAGTAGAGGTTCCTTTCGTCGCTCCTCATATAGAGGCGGCTCCAAGACCACTGCGACAGACACTACCTCTGCCACTTATAAAAATCCCACCCAAACCTCCTCTAATAGAGGTTACTCAAGAGGTAATTACAGAGGTAACAACAACAGGGGTAGAGGACGTGGGTTTAACACACGCAGCTCCCCTACCACAAAACCGTGACTTCCCTCCGTTTCCCCCCCATCATTCCACTCCAGTCGGGGAAGACTATCACAGTTCCTACCTGCATGGAATTCCATCACCACGGACAGGTGGGTAATACAAATTATCCAGTATGGTTACTGCCTGGAACTCACTTCTACTCCCCCAACATACCACCCAGACAGCGTCCCATGTCCACACAACATCTGACGCTCCTCAAACAAGAAGTTCTCTCCATGCTCCAAAAGCAAGCAATAGAACCAGTCCCTCTAGAACATCAGGGCACAGGGGTTTACTCACTGTATTTTCTAATCCCCAAAAAGGACGGTTCCCTTAGACCAATATTGGACCTCAGACCCCTCAACTATTACATTCACTCAGATCATTTTCACATGATCACTCTTCAGCAAATACTTCCACTCCTCCAACAAGGCGACTTCCTTGCCACATTAGATCTCAAGGATGCCTACTTCCATATTCCTATACACCCTGCGCACAGGAAATACCTAAGGTTCACAGTGGACGGACAACATTATCAGTTCAAAGTCCTGCCATTTGGAGTAGCAACAGCACAAAGGGTTTTCACAAAGTGCCTAGCAGTAGTAGCTGCACACTTACGAAGGCAACACATTCATGTGTTTCCGTATCTAGACGACTGGCTAATAAAAGCCAAGTCACACAAGCAGTGTGTACAGCACACCTTCCAAACAATTCAGCTACTACACAATTTGGGGTTCACAATAAACCACACCAAATCTCATCTCCATCCCTCCTACATACATCAGTATCTAGGGGCCACAATAGACCCCTCCAGAGCCCTAGCATACCCCAATCCTTCCAGGATAACCAGTATGCAAGCCCTCATCAAAAAATTCCTGCCTCAACACTCCCTTCCAGCTCGGGTGTTTATGCAGCTAGTAGGAATGATGGCCTTGTGCATCTTCATTGTCCCTCACGCACGACTTCAAATGCGTCCCTTGCAGGAATGCTTAGCACCTCAGTGGAACCAAGCTCAAGGCCAGCTTACAGATCTGGTGTTGGTGGACAGCCGCACACATCGCTCTCTGCAGTGGTGGAATACACAAAACCTTTCCAAAGCGCGGCCGTTCCTAGAGCCAATTCCACAGATAGTACTAACAGACGCATCTCTCACTGGGTGGGGAGCTCACCTCCTCAGCCATACAATGCAGGGCAAGTGGACCACTCCACAAAAACTGCTCCACATCAACCACCTAGAATTACTAGCAATATTTCTAGCGCTAAAGTCATTCCAACCGCATCTCATTCACAAGACTGTCCTAGTCCAAACAGACAACTTGACAGCAATGTATTATATACAAAAACAGGGGGGGACACACTCTCTGCAGCTATCTCAACTAGCGCAAGACATATGGAGATGGGCCATTCCTCAAAGCATATACCTCCTTGCAGAACATCTTCCAGGTGTTCACAATCAAATTACGGATCTGTTGAGTCGACAGACACAACAGATTCACGAATGGGAACTGCATCCGCAAGTTCTTCAACCCTTTTTCCAAATGTGGGGTCATCCAGAGATAGACCTGTTCGCCACACAAGAAAACACAAAATGCCCAACCTTCGCCGCCAGGTTCCCACACCCGTCGTCCAAGGGCAATGCAATATGGATGAATTGGTCAGGCAGATTTGCATACGCTTTTCCGCCTCTCCCACTCATTCCCCTAGTAGTACGCAAACTCAGGCAGCAGTCTCTAACAATGATCCTAGTTGCTCCCACATGGGCAAGACAACCATGGTTCACAACACTTCTCGAACTCTCAGTGGTTCCCCACCACAAACTGTGCCTCTCTCCAACCCTCTTAACCCAGAACCATGGAGAGATCAGACACCCCGATCCAGGTCAACTAAATCTGGCGATATGGCTCCTGAAGTCCTAGAGCTCGGTTACCTTAACCTTCCACCAGACTGTATGCATGTTATTAAAGAAGCCAGACGTCCTACTACCAGGGCTTGTTATGCAGCAAAATGGAAGAGGTTTGTTATTTACTGTAATAACTAGATCAACCCACTAGATGCTTCAATTCAAAACATCATCTGTTACTTGCTGCATTTACAAAGATGTAACCTAGCATACTCATCCATAAGATTACATCTTGCTGCTCTAGCCGCATACTTACAAAACAGACAACACTTGTCACTGTTTAGAGTACCTGCAATCAAAGCCTTTATGGAAGGCCTTAAAAGAATCATTCCCCCTAGATTGCCACCCTCTCCAGTATGGAATCTAAATATTGTCCAAAGAATGGGAATTCCGGATAATCTCCTACAATTAATATCATTGTACTCAGGGACATGGTGTCAAGTCCAAATGGGGAGGGAGAAGGGTCTTACCAGCCCAATACCTACCCCTAATGGTCTGCGGCAAGGGTGCCTTCTTGCTCCCTTACTGTTCTCTCTATACCTAAGTGATTTGCCGGAAAGACTTAATCAGGTCAATACTTTTCCACCTAAAATTGCATTTTATAAAATCCATACTCTGATGTACGCAGACGACGTAGTCATTCTAGATCTGACTCCTTTCGGTCTGCAAAGGAATCTGCAGGCACTCACTAAGTATACGGAAGAAAACTATTTAATACCTAATGTCACTAAAACAAAAATCGTCCCGTTTACAGGAAGGAAGCGATATGTTAATTACAATTGGTCTCTAGGGGAAAACCGCTGGAAATAGTAAAGGAGTATACATATTTAGGGAGAATTTTTTCACAATCGTTGCAAAACTTGCCCCCTTACTAAACCTGGGCCGTAAGGCTGATGTCCACCTAGGGGCCCTCCAACGACTTTACTCCTCCACTGGACAAAGACATTTTTCATCACTTCTACAAGTATATAGCTCAAAGATTCCAGCGGTATTATCATACGCCATAGAATATATTCCAATAAGCCAATGGAAACAACTCGACCTGAGAGAAGGGAAAGCCCTCCGGAAACTGACCAAGACGTCACAAGCTGTGCCGGTACAAGCTCTTCGTCTCGAACTTTCATTAGTCAGCTCTTTTGCAAGAGGGATCGCTAATATAATAAGATGGGCATATAACCTTGTTCATGCGGATCAGGGAACTTTACGATTCCTACTAAAAATAGAAACATTTGAGCAAGACCTTTCGAATTATGTATTTTGTAAAAATGTCTCTACCGCTTTTAAACTATCTAAGGTTACCCTCGACATGTTAAAATCATGGTCACCAGCACATCTGAAACTTTTTTTTAAAACATTTAATGCCAAGGTTAAGTATGTATCTTGATATCCAACACTGCACCAAACTATCTTTGTATAAGCAATATGCGGAAACTATTGTATTCAAGAAAACGCAACAGTATATCTCTTTTAACTTAAAACACGGAGTCAGGCGAAGTATTTTATTACTCCGACTAGGGATGCTGCCTTTGAAATCATTCACATATAAGTGGTATCCAAATGAAAAGGCGTCTAGTCTTTGTGACCTATGTAAAGGCGGAGCGCAAGATTTAGAACATGTTATTAGCTTGCCCAAACGTGATTGTCGCAGAGGCTAGGAAAAGATTCTTAAAACCAATTAGAACAAAATGTAAAATTAACACTGTTCAGAATCTGATTCTTCTTTGTAAGGAACCGCCTAATGAATTTGTGTGTATTATGTTCAAATTTTTAAAATCATTTTTAACTTTGTATTAGAATGATAATTTTACTATTTAAATGTAAATGTTATAAGTAAAAATGTTGTTCTCAGTTGAGAACTAAATCAAATAAACTTAAACTTGTCCTCACCAGGCTCATGGGTCCCCCATTTGAACCTCTACACAAATGTGAGTTACCATTTCTTACATGGAAAGTAGCCTTCCTAATTGCAATCACCTCTCAGGAGAGTCAGTGAGATTCAGGCTTTAACCATACAAGAACCATTTTTACAAATACATCGTAACAAGGTGGTTCTCAGACCAAACCCCAAATTCCTACCCAAAGTAGTCTCTGCTTTTCATCTCAACCAATCAATAGAGTTACCTGTCTTTTTCCAAAACCCAGACTCTGTAGCAGAGAGAGCTCTACACACACTAGATGTCAGAAGAGCTCTACTTTATTACATTGACAGGACCAAACCTTTCAGAAAGACGAAACAATTGTTTGTAGCTTTCTCCCCACCACATAAAGGTAACCCCATCTCAAAAGCTGGGATTGCTAGATGGATAGTCAAATGCATTCAAATATGCTACCAAAAGGCTAAACGCACATTAATAATTCCCCTAGAGCACATTCCACACGTAAGCTAGGGGCTTCTACGGCATTTTTAGGGAACATTCCCTTAAATGACATATGTAAGGCAGCAACATGGTCTACACCACATACCTTTACCAAACACTATTGTGTTGATGTACAGGCAAAGCAACAAGCTGCTGTGGGCCAAGCTGTTCTTAAGACACTTTTTCAAACTACTGCAACCGATACAGGTGACCACCGCTAAGGGAGACACTGCTATACAGTCTATGCACAGTGTACAATCTGCAGCTCATATGCCTCGAACGGAAAATGCTACTTACCAGTATGCATCTGTTCTTGGCATGTAGAGCTGCAGAGTTGTACACGCCCACCCGCCTCCCCGGAACCTGTATCTGTTCCAGTATTATCTTAATTGGATACATTCACATGGACATCTCTTTCTTCTTACTGACTCCATCTTTTCCCATCATGGCGAAAAACAATCTGAGGATGGAGTCCATGCCCACTATCGTCCAAAGGAGGAGTCACCTATCTCGTGACTACAAAAGACTCTTCCAAGACAACAACAAAGTGCAAGCATCCGAGCCCAACACCAGATGGCGATCTATGCACAGTGTACAACTTTGCAGCTCTACATGCCAAGAACAGATGCATACTGGTAAGTAGCATTTTCCTTTCACATACAGATAGCCCAAAAACATTACAAATTCCTGAGGTTTACAGTGGGAACGCAGCCATTACCTGTACAAAGTCCTTCGTTTCAGTCTCAAGTCTGTACCCAGGACCTTTTCTAAATACATGGCGATCTTTGCAGCACACATCAAAAGATTGAAGATACTAGTATACCCCTATCTAGATGAGTGGCTTATCAACGCTTTAATGTATCAGCAAGCATAGCAACATTATCAGATTGCTGTTTTCACCCTGTACCAGTTGGAACTGCATGTAAATCATAAAATATCAGTTTCCATCCTAGTACGTTCTCTTCAATACCTGGAAGCACTTTTGGATACGTTAAACACAAAGGTGTTTCCTTTGAAAGAGATACTTAGAAATGTCACAATCTGAAGAAGACAACGCATCCAACAGCAGGGCAAATAGTCTCTCACAGGATCAATGTGTCCTGAATTTTCCAGGTACCAAATGCACATCTGAACAGGACACCTCTGCAACAAAGTTTGGAGGTTTTAAATTTGTTAAATTGATCCGATTTTGTTCTGTCATGATGTTTTGTGGGATATATATATATATATATATAAGAGTTTGTTCGCGTTCCTTCTGCCAACAAATGGCGGCGGGCTCCGGCGAGGACGCGATCCTTATCCCATCAAAACACCAATCTTACACGTACATGCAACAGATTGCGCCGAGCCCAGTATCCAATTTACACGTGGTTTATTTCTTCAGTAAATAACAAACAAACGCCCGACGCGTTTCGGAACAGCCTTTCCTTTCTCACGGGTCAACTAGACATTTGATTTCACCCATTACATATAGTGCACCAAAGTATAAACATAGGACTACTTGATAACTTTCAAATTCATGGTAAAACGGCATCCATTTTGGAATGGTATTATGCATGAATATACATGCACATTACTCAATGAAGCAAATTTATCTATTGAGTATAACAGATGCAAAAAGCAGAACAATGATAATACTTTTAGTTCGCTTGCATTATAAACACTGTAATCATATGTGAGAAGTTACAAATTGAGATCGTGTATTTGGTCAGCCAATAACACCTCCATGGACTTAAGGAACATATATTACAATTATAATTCTGCCCCAGTGGGCCATAATTCTCATTTGTGTATCATTACATGATTTATAAACAATATTCCTATCCTGTACAATTCAGCCCAAGTGGGCAAAAATAACTTCATTTGGCCTACAGACACATATATCTCAAAAAATCTATTCAATCTCCCATTTACATAAATGTACAAAAAAACAAAATTCATGACATATGTATCATCCTCCATAGATAGCACGTAATGCCCTTCTTCCTTACAAGAAGTTATCGTAGTCTCCTAAAAGATAAAATTAATATGCACTGATCAATAATGATCCTACTATTTTCTTTAAAAACAAATATCATAAATGAGACAATCAAGACAGATAGCAATCTAAAAACAGCCACATTATATTAGAAAGATTGTTCTTAATTTAGCCTAGGTGTACCGCTAATTCCTCATCCTTGTTCATACCCTCCGGATGCATCGTACCGTATTTGATAATCATTCTAGATTCCAACCTCCTTAACTCACGGATCCTGTTCCCTCCCCTCTCTGATAGTGGTATCCTATCTAGGGCACAATATCGGAGTAAACCAGCATTTTTGTTATGGCATTCTTTAAAATGCCGGGCTATGGGATATTGCCTATCCTCATTAGTAATTGCCCGCATATGTTCCAATATACGCCTTTTCACCTGATGAATAGTACTGCCAATATATACTAACTGGAATGGACAGATAAGAGCATATACACAAAAATCTGATTTACAACTCAGATATTTAGAAATCACAAATGGTTTCTGTGCTGTCGAAAGTTTTACCTGCTTACAGTTAATACTATTTCGGCATGCTTTGCAAGTGTAAAACCTTGCACTTTAAATTGAGACTTCATCTCTACAGGTAACAAAGTCCTACATAGTATATCTTTTAATGCTGGACATCTCCGAAACGTGATGCTGGGGTTATCACCCACGCATTTTGCCAAAGTTTCATCTGTACTAAGTACATTCCAGAATTTTTCAGGCATTTGCGCACATCTCCTGCCTGATTACTGAATGATGTGATAAATCTAAGGAAGTCTCCCTCCTCCTTTTCATCAATTTTGACTTTTAACAACTCTTCCCTCCACTTTTTCAATTTTTCACACGCTCTATTAATTACTTTCTGCGAATAATCCCTTTCAGCAAACCTTTGTCTCATGTTGTCCATTTCATTTTGAAACGCTAGGTCAGAACTACAGTTCCGACGTGCCCTCAATAACTCCCCATATGGTATACTATTTATGAGGCTAACTGGGTGGCAACTATCGGCATGTAATAAACTGTTACCGGCTGTTTTCTTCCGGTACAGTTTACTTTCTAATCGATTTCCATGCACCTGTAACTCCACATCTAGGAATTCGATAATATTCCTGTCCATTGAACATGTGAATTTTAAATTCAAATTGTTGCTGGTTAGGGAATCAACAAAAACACGGGCCTCAGTCTCATCCCTCTCCAAACACAGAATATATCGTCTATATACCTTACCCAGAGGACGACATGGGTGTTAAAGGCTACGATGTTATTGGCCACCTGCTCCTCCCCAGCCTAGGTATAAACCCGCATAGCTGGGGGCGAAGCAAGTTCCCATCGCCGTCCCCTGGGCTTGGCAATAGATAGTGTGGACGGCGATGGGAACTTGCTTCGCCCCCAGCTATGCGGGTTTATACCTAGGCTGGGGGGAGGAGCAGGTGGCCAATAACATCGTAGCCTTTAACACCCATGTCGTCCTCTGGGTAAGGTATATAGACGATATATTCTGTGTTTGGAGAGGGGATGAGACTGAGGCCCGTGTTTTTGTTGATTCCCTAAACAGCAACAATTTGAATTTAAAATTCACATGTTCAATGGACAGGAATATTATCGAATTCCTAGATGTGGAGGTACAGGTGCATGGAAATCGATAGAAAGTAAACTGTACCGGAAGAAAACAGCCGGTAACAGTTTATTACATGCCGATAGTTGCCACCCAGTTAGCCTCATAAATAGTATACCATATGGGGAGTTATTGAGGGCACGTCAGAACTGTAGTTCTGACCTAGCGTTTCAAAATGAAATGGACAACATGAGACAAAGGTTTGCTGAAAGGGGTTATTCGCAGAAAGTAATTAATAGAGCGTGTGAAAAATTGAAAAAGTGGAGAGGGAAGAGTTGTTAAAAGTCAAAATTGATGAAAAGGAGGAGGAGACTTCCTTAGATTTATCACATCATTCAGTAATCAGGCAGGAGATGTGCGTAAATGCCTGAAAAATTCTGGAATGTACTTAGTACAGATGAAACTTTGGCAAAATGCGTGGGTGATAACCCCAGCATCACGTTTCGGAGATGTCCAGCATTAAAAGATATACTATGTAGGACTTTGTTACCTGTAGAGATGAAGTCTCAATTTAAAGTGCAAGGTTTTTACACTTGCAAAGCATGCCGAAATAGTATTAACTGTAAGCAGGTAAAACTTTCGACAGCACAGAAACCATTTGTGATTTCTAAATATCTGAGTTGTAAATCAGATTTTTGTGTATATGCTCTTATCTGTCCATGCCAGTTAGTATATATTGGCAGTACTATTCATCAGGTGAAAAGGCGTATATTGGAACATATGCTGGCAATTACTAATGAGGCTAGGCAATATCCCACAGCCCGGCATTTTAAAGAATGCCATAACAAAATGCTGGTTTACTCAGTTATTGTGCCCTAGATAGGATACCACTATCAGAGAGGGGAGGGAACAGGATCCGTGAGTTAAGGAGGTTGGAATCTAGAATGATTATCAAATACGGTACGATGCATCCGGAGGGTATGAACAAGGATGAGGAATTAGCGGTACACCTAGGCTAAATTAAGAACAATCTTTCTAATATAATGTGGCTGTTTTTAGATTACTATCTGTCTTGATTGTCTCTCATTTATGATATTTGTTTTTAAAGAAAATAGTAGGATTATTATTGATGAGTGCATATTAATTTTATCTTTTAGGAGACGACGATAACTTCTTGTAAGGAAGAAGGGCATTACGTGCTATCTATGGAGGATGATACATATGTCATGAATTTTGGTTTTTGTACATTTATGTAAATGGGATATTGAATAGATTTTTGAGATATATGTGTCTGTAGGCCAAATGAAGTTATTTTTGCCCACTTGGGCTGAATTGTACAGGATAGGAATATTGTTTATAAATCATGTAATGATACACAAATGAGAATTATGACCCACTGGGGCAGAATTATAATTGTAATATATGTTCCTTAAGTCCATGGAGGTGTTATTGGCTGACCAAATACACGATGATCTCAATTTGTAACTTCTCACATATGATTACAGTGTTTATAATGCAAGCTGAACTAAAAGTATTATCATTGTTCTGCTTTTGCATCTGTTATACTCAATAGATAAATTTGCTTCATTGAGTAATGTGCATGTATATTCATGTATAATACCATTCCAAAATGGATGCCGTTTTTACCATGAATTTGAAAGTTATCAAGTAGTCCTATGTTTGTTTATACTTTTGGTGCACTATATGTAATGGGTGAAATCAAATGTCTAGTTGACCCGTGAGAAAGGAACGGCTGTTCCGAAACGCGTCGGGCGTTTGTTTGTTATTTACTGAAGAAATAAACCACGTGTAAATTGGATACTGGGCTCGGCGCAATCTGTTGCATGTACGTGTAAGATTGGTGTTTTGATATATATATATATATATATATAATGTTCATTATGTTTCTTCTGTTCACGACCATTTGTATAACAAAAATGAATAAGTGTTTTGTTGTCAAGGAAAACATAAATGATGATCACAATAATTGAATTGTGTGATAATGGAGATAACTAAGATTTATTTGAAAGTACAGCCAGTTTTGGGACCTGTTCATGACTTTCAGAAAGTTGGCATTTTCCTGCCCTAGCCTTTTAGTGCTTCCAGCCTGTATCTGGGTAACATGAATGGATGTAGTTGGTCCTTGTGTATTTCTCCTAAACAGCTACGCACAATAGAGCTTAGGTGTGCCTGGATGGGCCACCACTTGCAGGATGGGAGGGCGGAGTTAGACACAGCCCGCTTACTTATGAAAAGGCTGTGTCATGCCTTCACACAAAGGATTGCATGCACCCTGTAGTTAGTCTGGAGCCAGGGCAGGGGAGGCAGGAAACCTGAGCACTTCAAAGGGAATCCTCTACAAGTTTCTCCCATTTCAGAGTAGACACCAGGCATAAATATTAAACCACAGACACCAACTTTTCAGTACACTCCTGGACCTGTGGCTACTACAGAGGAAGGACTGCTGTGCTGCTTTTGTGCCAGCAGGACTGCCATTCTGCTGTCTGGTGCCCTACTTGGTGAGAGGGAAGATTGGACCTGCAACCTTCATCCCAGACTGAAGTGACTCCAAGGATCAGCCAGCTGACCTGCTGTCTGGACCTGCATGAGCCCTGCTTGTTTGCCTCTGCTGGAGTGAGCTCCTGACCCACAAGTGGTGCCCCTTATGTCCTAGACTCTTGGTATGGCCAGGTTGAGCTCATCTGAAGTTTTTGGGCTCTTCCTGAATGGGGCGGTTTGCCCAAGACCATGCCGCTAGCGCAAAGTTCCAGTGAACCAACTTTTTGAGCTACAGCATCAACCGCTGTGGTGACTGACAATGCGGAGATCTAGCCACGACCTTCCATGACACCCGGCTAGCCCTTTGCACAACTTCGGACACCTGGGGCGCTCTCTCTGCTCCTTGCGGCCCCTTCCACCACGAACGGAACTCTTGATGCTGGACTGAGAAGGTAATTTCAGCAGGACTAATCTGGTCCCTGTATCCGACCCGCGCTTCATCATGGTCAGCCTAAACTTGGCTCTACATATCTTGCATGACTACATAGCCGTGACTGACTGGCGCTTTTTGCTTCTCGGCGCTATTTTTACCTAAACCTTTAAAAATGCATTTCTCCAGTTCTACTGATTCGGTTTTTGTCGTTGTGATTTTGTTTTATTTATTAAACTCTACTGTTTCTAACTTGATGTTGGATTGTTCTTGTGTTGTTTTCACTTTACTACTGTTTGAAGTGCTGCATAAATACTTAACACATTGCCTCTAAGTTAAGCCTGATAGCTCTGTGCCAAGGTACCAGAGGGTTGAGCTCAGGTGAATTTGGGGTTTGCTTGTGACTTCACCCCGACAAGGATTGTGATTGCTGCTTGAGTAAAGTGTCACCCCCCTCAACCAGTAACCCAATTTCTTGCATCCTGCATTCACTGGGGTTCACTATAAATGTACCAAGGTCACACCTGAATCCTTCTCAGGCACTTCCTTTCATCCGAGCCATTCTAGACTTGGTGCATTTCCAGGTCTACCCTCTGGAGACTGACTCTGAGGCTGCTGGGTCTCATAGCCGCCTGCATCTTGCTGGTAAAGCAGGCCCTCTGGCACATGTAGTGTAGGCTCTGCAGTGGGACCTGAAATCCCAGTGGGCGCAGCATCAGGAGAATCTTTCCAACCTGGTCCAGAAATCGTAACTGCGAAAGACCTGCGTTGGTGGCTGACGAACCGTGATTGGTTCAGCGGCAGACCCTTCTCCCTTCCCCACCCAAACCTCAGTGGTGACAGCTGCTTCCATTCTGGGTTGGGGCAGCTATCTGGGAGAAGTGGAGATCAGAGGGCCCCAGCGGAGTTTCCCCTCTACATTACCTTGTTGGAGTTGAGAGCGATCCACTTGGCATTGAAAGCCTTCCTACTTTTCATCAAGGGGAGGCTGCTTCAGGTGTTCGCGGACAACACCACCGCAATGTGGTACTGCAACGTGCAGGGTGAGTTGGGGTCGTGGATCCTGTGTCAAGAGGCCCTGCATCTCTGGACATGGCTAGAACATCAGGACATTTTCCTGGTCATAAAACACCTGGCGGGCTCTCTAAACGCCAGAGCGAACTAACTCAGTTGTCAATGCCTTGTGTATCACAAATGGCTTCCAGAGGTGGTGCAAGGTCTCATCTGAACCTGGGGAGAACCTTGTTTAGATCCATTTGTCCCCACTGTGAAGTGTAATGTCAGTATGTATGTGCATTGGAGTTTCCAAGGTGGCTTTCGCTTGGAGACTGATTTTGTCTAGTGTAGAGCACAGGACTCCTGCACGCCTTTCCGCCAATACCACTCCTGTCTCGAGTGGTAAGGAAAATCAGGACGGACCAGGACCAAGTTATCCTTGTGGCTCCGGTTTGGGCATTGAGTTTGGTATCCTGAGCATCGGTCCTCCGATCAGGCTGCCCCTTCGTGAGGATCTCCTGTTGCAGCAACTGGACAGGTTTCTACACCCAAACCTGCGCATGCTTCACCTTCATGTGTGGCGATTGAGCAGGAGCAGTTGATGATTTTTGATCTCCCTTCAGAAGTCTGTGAAGTCATACCGACAGCCACGCGTCCATCAACAAAGACTGTATATGCCTGCTGTTGGGACAAGTTTGTGGCTTGGTGCACTTAAAAGCATGTTGATCCTGTCTGCACCTTTGTCAGTGGTATTTTTGTTTGTGTTTTTGTTAGCTCAGCAAGGCTTTGCTTTGGGCACAGTTAAAGGGTTTCTTTCGGCCACCTCAGCTTTCTTACAGTTGTCAGATTAGCCCTCCCTAGGGAAGTCGCCTGTTGTGACTTGCTTCCTGAAAGGACTTTAGCACGTTTCCCCCTCTAAACCCTTCATTATGCACCAGTTAGACCTTAATTTGTTTTTAACTTTCTTGATGCATTCTCCCTTTGAGCCTATGCATAGTTGTCTTCTACTTCTCTTGACAATAAAAACAGTCTTCTTGGTGGCCATTACAACCGCCAAGAGGGTTAGTAAGCTACAGGCTCTCTGTAAACCCTCCATACACCAGCTTCCTACCAGAGAAACTGGTTCTGTGCACCGTGCCTCTTTTCTTCCAAAGGTGGTGATGCCTCTTCACGTCGATCAAAGCATCACTCCGCTGACCTTCTTTCTGCCTCTCTTCAAAGGAGGAGGAGAAACTCCATCATAAGGACCCAAATTGAGCATTGTCGTTCTACATCAATCGCACCAGAGAACTCTGGGTGGATGATCGACTGTTCGATAGGTTCTCCTGTGTAAAGAAAGGCAAAGCAGTGTAGGAACGGACCATCTCCAGATGGATTATTCTCTGCATTAAGATCTGCTACGAACTGGCCAAAAAGTAACGCCCGGAGGGCTTGTGGGCTCATTACCAGAGCCAACAATGCGACCACTGCACTAGCTTGCAGTCTCTTGATCCTGGACACTTCTCAAGCTGTTACATGGGCAACTCTGCCCACATTTTTAAAACACTGCTGCCTTGACATTCAGGTCTGTTGTGCCTGTTCGTTCTTCCAGGACGATTCTGAGCCTGTTTGCAGACTCACCTCTGGGAAGGTATTGCTTTGGTACCGATCCTAAGGAAAGGAATCTGCAGTTAGAAGTCTTTATCAAATTAATACGTTTCTTACTTTTGGTACCACCTTATCTAGTAGATACTCTAGCTGCAGATTTCTTACCGAACCTCCCAACCTCTGTTTATGCAAATCGTTTTTTCTGCCTAGAAATGTTCCTGTTGGCCCTTAGGATTTGCACACTGGTCCATCGGCCTTCTGACTTGGTTTCATGCTTCTGTCATGGAAATATCACGAAAAGAAACTGATATCACTGTGTTAGGGTGGTGCCTTTATAGGCACCACACACATCACTTCCAGCGCAGATGCTGGCAACAAGGCGCCGATCAGCACCACCTACCTGCTCAAGATTTTCCAGATCCAGTCTGAAATCTAGGGAATATTCTAAGGCAAGGAATCTGTAGCTGGATACGCTCTACCAGATAAAATTTTACTGAAGGTAAGTAACTTGCCCGACAATACAATGACCATGTATTATCTAAACAAGCAAGGCGGGATGAGATCCAGAGGGCTGTCCCTGGTAGCTCAAACAATCTGGAATGGCTGGAGTCTAGGATTCTCCGGATTACAGCTACCCATCAGCCAGGCATTGAGAATGTTCATGCAGACATACCGCTCAGAACCATTCAAGAGAACCATGAATGGGTGGTAAACAACGTAGTTTTGCAAGACCTTGTTTGTGATTGGGGTTTTTCTCATATAGAGCTCCTTCACAAACTGGGAAAACAAGAAATGTCTAGGCTTCGCCTTAAGGTTATACCAGCCAGGCACATTGGGGAATGCCCAATCAAATGCCCAATGGATCAACTGGGCAGGCAAATGTATCTATTTTTCTCTCATTCCCCTAATGCCCTTGGTGATCATCAAACTAACTCACTCAACTGCCAGAACGATTCTTATTCTTTTATGTAGCCCTGTCAGTGGTGGTTCAGAGATCTTCTCCACCTTTTCAGGATGGCCACAATGGAGGCTGCAGTACAGATGGGACCTTTTGCACAAGTTTGTAGGTTGGATGCTGCACCCCCCAGCCTTCAATCCTTCGATCTTGGTAGCTTGGCTCCTGGGCTCATACAATATGGACATTTAAGTCTTCCTCAGGAGTGCATGGATGAGTTGAGAGAAGTCAAAAGTCCATCTAAAAGGATGTCTTACTCATGAAAATGGAAGAAATGTTGCATCTGGTGTGCTCAGAACAATTTTAATGTTACACCTGCCAAGAAGTGCTTCCATATCTTCTTCATTTGGGTAAATTGAAGCTGCAGTTATTCTCTATTAAAGTACACCTTACAGCTATCATCTCTTATGGAGACTTTCCCCTTCGTGGGAGTTGAATATTGTCCTTTCATGCCTCATGGGCCCTCCTTTTGAGCCTATACATAAGTCTTCCCTACAACACTTATGTAAAGCTTCTTTCCTCGTTGCTATAATCTCTGCGCACAAGGATAACTAAATTCAGGCTCTTTGCTCTCACTAACCTTATACAGTTTTTCATAGTAATAGGGTAGTGATGAGAAGTCCTCCCTAAAGTGGTATCGAACTTTCATGTCAATCAAGTTATTATGTTACCTACCTTTTTTTCAGATTCCCTCCTGTCCATTAGAGGGATCCCTTCACACTCTTGATGTGAGAAGGGGGTTAAAGTTTTATCTGGATACCACCAAGGACCTGAGAAAGTCCAAACAATTTTAAACTTATGGTCCATTGCTTCAGGGTTTGCGACATCCAAACAATCCTTACTTAGATGGATAGTCTTTTGCATACCCCAAGGCTACCAGAAAGCTACCAAACCCTTACCTACATTTCTAAGCAGAAAAAACAGTTTGCATAAACCGAGGTTGGGAGGTTCGGTAAGAAATCTGCAGCTAGAGTATTTACTAGATAAGGTGGTACCAAAAGTAAGAAACGTATAATTTGATAGACGTCTAGCTGCACATTCATTACTTTAGGATAGGTACAAAAGCAATACCTCCCCAAAGGCGAATCTGCAAACAGGCTTAGAACAAAAAGTCCTGGAAGAACGAACAGGCACAATTGACCCGAATGTCAAGGTAATAGTGTTTTACCTTACCATCCTTGACTCAATCCCACAAAGCTCCAGCTTGTCCTCATGGTAGCCCTCGTACCTCCGAAAAATGCAAAAGGTGTAGATCTTCAAATTTTTCTTCACGCTCAGCATCAAGAGATGGATCATCAGCTTCTTATACCCCTATATCGCATGCACCTTCCACTTCTAGAGTATCTCCTATAAATATCAGCACTTTTCCACAAAATGCTTGTAAGGGAAGAAACCAAAATACCATTCCTTTGGAAGCATCTCAAGCTATAGTATCTGTTTTATTGGAGTCTAAAACGGAATGCTTCACCGAGGCCTTTCCTTTCCCTTGTTCGAAGTTTGATGGAAATAGCAGAGGATAAGTTCTGAACACATGCGACAGCTAAGGCGATTACACATAGTCTTAGAAAATATAAACCTCAGCAGCAAGACTCAGAGTTATTTTTAACAGGCCCAAAGACCGACTCCTTAATTGTGACTTTTGCCAGGAGACTTCATGCCTCAGCCACAGAAACCACTGCTCCTTCTGAAAGAAAGAGTAAACACATCAGTATGATAGGGAGGAGGATTTACAGTACTACAGCTGCCACTTTAAAGAAACAACTGTGCAACAGCTCTACTGGGTTGATAAAATGGAGAAGTATGGAAAGGGATGAGATTCTTGTTAGATTCTCTTCTGAGACACAATCGGGTCTGTTTCAGTTCCAAACCACAGCCATTTTCTTCAAAATGAACATTAAAGCAGCAGATTGCCGTCTTGAGGGAGTATTGTCCTACTAACAAAACATACAATCCGGGTGGTACCACCTAACCAAAGAGGGCATGGAGTTTACTCCAGGTACTTCCTAATTCAAGTGAAAGGTCCAAATGTAGAGTACAAGTTGATACTAGGTCTGCATTTCTCAACAAGTACATCAGAAGGCATTTTACCAACAAGTACATCAGAAGTGAAAAATGTTGATGCTGGCTCTCCATCAAATTCACCCATATTTCAAATAAAAATACTTGATTTTTTTGCAGTAGACCTGCAAGATGCTTTGCCCACATTCCTATATCAAGATATCACTGGCAGTTCAGAAGTTTCTCAACTCTAGCATTCGGCCTCAAGTCGGCCCCATACACATTTTCCTAATGTTTGGCTGTAGTAGCTGCTCACCCGCGATGGCTGGAAATATTAGTCTGCTCTTAGCAGGACGACTGGTTATTCAAAGCTCACAGTCAATCGAAGATAAAGCAGAACTTCTGGAAAACAGTCATGTTACTAAGCAAATTAGGTCTCCTGATAAATCTGCAGGTTGCATTGTCTCGCCTGGTGCAGCACTTATGTTAGTTAGGTGCGATAACAGATAAAGTGGATCCCTCGGATGTGAGACTATCTGTCCAAGACAAATTGCCACCACCTGTTGAATAACGACAAACCACCAGCTCAGCCGCTAACTTCCCTTCTAGGTTCTCTGGTATCTACATTGTCCAGAATGCAAAGCTGCATATGAGACCCCTGAAACAGTGCCTTGAAGATCAGTTGTCTCGGAGACTGGACAATTGGGGCGACAAACTGCAATTGACACTTCCAGCTAAACATTCCCTCTTTTGGTCATACAGACAAACCTTCTACAGAATGCATCCCTCACAGAATAGGAAGAGCATCTGGAACATTGGACAGACCAGGAGAGCTCCTTCCTCTACCTGCAGTTTAGAATAGTCCATCTAGCCCTCAAGGCGTTGCTTCTGTCTTTGAAGACAAAAGACATATTAAATTCATACAGACAATACACAACTGTGTAGTTTCTAAACAAGCAGAAAGGCACCTCTCGCTGGAAGCACAAAAGATTTTGCTGTGAGCAATAGCCAGATGTTTTACCCTAGAAGCAGTGCACATCATGGGCACTCCAAGCTGGCAATCAGGCTTCCTTAGTCACTTCCACTATGAAAACTACGAGTGGGTTGTGGACAACCAAGTCATAACAGACATCTTTGAAGAGAAGGGAGCTCCATTTCTAGACCTCTTTAAAGCAGCTTAAAACAAAAATAAGAAAATTGTTTGAGTTGTAGAGCCAAGATCAGCAGGTAATGCCTTTTTGGTCCGTTGATCATTCAAACTTTGGAAACTGCACAAAGCTCCGGTGAAAATGGTTCTGCTAGCACCAGCCTAGTAGAGGCAGTGGGGATGCCCAGTCCTGCTTGAAATGTCCATCAGGCTACACAAGAGGCTGACATGCAGGCAGAATCTTCTAACTAGACTTCAGGGAGAAATCCGACATCCAAATGTAACATCAGTAAATTTGGCAGCAGTGCTCCTGTAATCAGACCGTGTGGACATTTAAACTTTCTACCTCTGTGTGTAAATTCTGAAAGAAGCAAAGTGTCCATCAACCAGCGGATGCTACTTCATGAAATGAAAAAGATTCTGTATATTGTACCAAAATCATGAACATGACCCACTTTAATATCAAGAGGACATTATTATCCCTTACCTCTTACACTTGGTGCAATCAAAATTGCACTTTCCTTCCATTAAATTTCATCTTGCCTGCTTCATCTTTCATCTTGAAAGGACTCAAAATCAAATTTCCTCTTTTAGGTTACAGTAATCGAAAATTTCTTAAGACCCACAGAAAGTGTTCCTGCTGATCAGAGCACCATTTCCTCCATAGGAACTGAACTTAGTCTTATCAAATTTAAGGGGCTCACTCTTAGAACCCATTCTCAAGGCTACATTTTAACATTTTTAACATGAGAAAATGCCGTGGGGAAACTCGAAAGTTTGTTGAGAACATCAGAGATCCTTAAAGCACACCCAATCTTAAAACCAAATGTTAGCAGAACTTGATCTGTACATGCCCGGTTTCTTCTAATCAAAGATCCACAACTTCATAACTGCTCCAAAGAACTTGTAAATCTGGTGAGGCTGATTTTGGATGCCTCCATGGAATCCATCTACCACCAATCAAAAAGAAAAAATGATAGATGTGTAGGCTTTTGCACAAATAGGATTTAAATTATGCAGGGCTGTTATAAAGACTGACTCCTTACTCAAACATCCTCATTAGTTGCACAAGATACAAAACCTGGGCTAGCTTATCTTCTATAACTGAGCACCATCCTAAAAAGATTATCTATCACTTAATCATCCATCTAAGGATACACTATATCCGTTATGTTCATGAAGAAAAGTAATTTTGAGCTATTCGGTAATTTATGGTGCAGCTTAATGTGTGTCCGTGAAGGAAGGTGTATTCCCGGATTCTGAAATCTGCACATTACTCCTTTACTGAAAGCCTCACTATGATGCCAAAATCATGCTAAATTTTGCCTTGTCAAATATTTTCAGTGGCTTGGTAAAGTTTTAAAAACTCAGTTCATTGATGTGCCAAAGTCAGTTTGGTATAGGTGAAGTGTTGAGCTGGTTTTCCTATTTCTTACCAATTGCAAGCTGTAACTGAGATTGGGTAGTTTTCCTTCAATGCTGACACAAAGATTCTGTGGTGTCTAGTCCATATGGATTCAATATTGGGTAATTTATTCAACTTATGGTCGAGTTTTGATAGAAGAAACATGTGGCAATCCACCATATGTGTATAACATACACATTTATCATTACCTCCCGTCCCTCCCTCGCCTTCCTTCTTTACAAATGAGGCCCCGCCTCCCTCTAGACCTACCCCCAGCCCATAACAACTCTGCCCGCCCCCACCTCCACCTGTTCTTTTTTGTCTCCCTAGGTGAGACTTACCTTTGGCTTTCTCTCTCTGGTGGTGCCGGGGAGTCTTCGGCTTGGTTCTCTGTCTGCGGTGCCCGCAGCAGCGTTCTCCCTGCGTGCGGTGTCTCCACGGTCTCCTCCTGGTCGAGGGGCAGAGCACTGGCTCAGGAAGCCGCGAAGTGGTCCGGCGGTCCTCCTGTGGCTGGGGCTGTTTCCGGGGTGAGGCTGCAAGGCGGCCTTTACGGTGCACATCGTTGAGACCTGGTAGGCCGGGTTTTTGACCCGGTATTTATTTTTGAATATTGGCATTTTCTACTGATTGGGAGCATTTTTAGTGGCCATTTTTTTTATTGGTGAATGGTGGGATTGATCCACTGCCTTTTTAGTGGGGTTGCTGAGGAGTGACTTCTCCAGTACTTTGCAGTCATGGGTCGCAAGAGGTTGTTTAAAAAAAAAAAATCTGGTGTCCTCTTCTTCAAACTCTTCTGATGGGTCTCTGGTCTCCCTGAAGCACCCTAGGAACCAGGGCCCAGTGGGGGTGAAGTGCCTCTCATGTCGAAAGAGGAGGTGCAGGACATGATTGAGGCTGCTGTGTCCAAAGCTTTGCAGGCTCGGCCGGTGCCTTCTGGTCCGTCCCGTCTTCGTCCATTGGATCCTGTGGGTGACTTATCCCCATCGGATGGTGAGGGTCCTTCTACCGCCTCTGGCGGAAAGTATGTCTCCAGGGAGGAAAGATGGGACATTCTGGCTCATGTACTGGACAATTTAGGGTTCCCTCCGTTCCAGATGGGCGAGAACAGCTGGACTCTTTTCCCTCAACACGCCAAGCCCTCCCAGTTGGGCATGCCATTTCAAGGCCCGGTGAAGGATATGGCGCTGCGGGTATGGCGTGAGGTGGACAAATTACAGGTCCCTCGCTTCCTCCAGAAACTTTACTTGTTGGAGGGGGACGACCCCTTGCCCCACAATGTGAAGTTGGAGTCTATCCTGGCCACGCTGATTGGCAAAACTGCTATTCATAATTAAACAACAAAAGGAGTCTACCCTCAAGGATAGAGAAGTCTATTCATTCAGCACGGAGGATGCACAAAGAAAATGAATCCTTTCTAAAAAGACCCCTCACTCACCAACCTAGTTGGTGGCATGCTTCATCATTGGGGTCCCACCCGAATAGCCGAATGCTACCCGGGTGTGCTACGACACCTGATTACAGTGGAGCGGGTTGGTTTGAACAACAGTGGTAGTGTAAAGTGAGTGCCAAAAGGTGGTGAATATTAAAAATTGTCAAAGTTTAACTCCCTACAGAAATTTAATATGGAGTAACTCGACAAATATTAAAAACAGTGTGAGACACTAGCCAGGCTAATTCGACCTGTAGTGTCTAAGTGAAAATAAAAGTGATGGTCTACATGTTTCAACCTGTAGTGGGATTACCAGGTTTTCTTCAGGACCGGAAATGGCCCGGGTGGTCTACACGCTCTAAGGTGTACCCAACCCAGGGACCATGGAAAATGCCACACTGGTATTACTCACTGTATGGCGTCCCCTCATCAAATCATGTAAGGAGAAATTAGAGGCTTGAATCGGCCGTGCCCCATAGAAACCGGGGGAAGGCGCTGGCTCTTAGTCAAACATTCATCAAACCATGCCACCTGTATCCGCACCTACTTGGTTGTCCCGCACGGCTCCCCGAGGACTGCTATTCAGCCTGAGGATTGTACCCCGACTGATGCGACGGATAAAAAGGTGGACTCTGGCCTTAAGAAGGCGTTTGCGGCTGAAAACTTGGCGTTGAGGGCTAGCCTTTTCTCTGCTTATTCCGCGCAGCCTTTGGTGCAGGATTTCGAGAAATTGGCGGCGGCTGTTCAGGACGGCTCGGAATGCTCTGACCTTCTGGCCGCAATGGAACAGCACTCTAAGCTGTTGGCTGATATTTTGTCTGTTATTAAATCATCTGCTATGTCCACTGGCGCCTTGGTGGCGGCACGTCGTTCCCTTTGGCTCCGACACTGGAAGGCTGATCCTGGGGAAAAGGCGGCTTTGTTTTTTTTTTTTTTACTAGAAAATCCGCTGTGGACAAGAAGACAGGTGAGCGCATTAGGCCTCACGATAGTGCATGGAGTGCGTGTGCATTGAAAAGCAGGGACAATAAAATAATTAGCCCTGACGAAGGCCCCAGACCCACGTGGACTCAGAGCGCGGGCCGAAACATGTTGGCACTACAAAACTGGTGCAACTGAACGATTACATTCAGTAAAACCCCAAAACTTTACGTTTTTACACATACCCTAGGTACCCTCCAAATAAACAGAACGTTTGGGTATACCTGGAGGTATTTTTAACACCACTATTCTGGATCCCTGCATGTCCAGTACTGCTTTATCTAAAAACTCCCATTCCATCTATGGTTGAGTCCGCCCGGGTAGTATCATCTTACCCGGGTGTGGATAGGCGCCGATGATGAAGCATGTCACGATAAGTGAGTGAGGCGTCTATTCCAATATCTTTGGATACCCTGACCGTCGCAGATAAAGCTAGGGGAGATCTTCTCTTTTAAATCAGATTCTCCCTTTTTATTGAAAACAGAGTTCCGGTGGAAAACTCTGAGAGAAGCAGTTGCTCATTTGTGTTAAGGCTTTGTTGAAGTTACCATTTGATGGCCAGGCTCTTTTTGGGGATCAATTACCTGCCATGATCTCTAAGGCTTTCAAAGAGCGGAAGCATGCGTTGCCCTATAAAGGGGGTTCAGCTCCGTCGGATAAGCCTTGGAATAGGGCCCTTCGGTCATCCCCGAAGCGTGACTCTCGTCAGTCTTTCCGGAGGAGGCGTTTTAAGCCCAGTTTTTCTCCCAAACACGCTGCCTCCACACCCAAGGACTCTGCCAAGAAGGGTCCCTGACAACTACTGTCTGGACGATTCACTGCCAGTAGGAGGCCGGCTCAGACATTTTCTTCCAAGGTGGCAGCTGGACGTTTCGGATTGCTGGGTCCTGAGCACTGCGAGTCGTGGTTACGTGATCGACTTTTGGCAGGTTCCTCCAGATACTGGGGTTCGGATGACTCCTGTGCCCATCTCGGGTCCCCGCAGAGTGGCTCTGCTGGAAGGGGTGTCCAGTTTGCTTGCCAAACGGGCCATCTGCCGGGTTCCAGTCAAAGACATCGGCACCGGGTCCTATTTCATTCTGTTCCTGGTGCAGAAGGTGTCCAGCGGTTTTCGGCCCGTCCTGGATCTCAAATGGGTCAACTCCTTGCTTCAAACTGTTCTCTTCCGAATGTTGACCCTTCAGGCGATTATTCCTCTGGTTCGACCAGGCGAGTTTTTGGCCTCCTTGGATTTCGAGGGCGCTTATCTCCATGTCCCTGTAGCCGCCTCTTCTCAGCGTTTCCTGAGGTTCGCAGTGGGAGATGCCCATTTTCAATTTTGCGTTCTTCCCTTCGGCCTCAAGTCCTCTCCCAGGTTCTTCTCAAAGGTCCTGGCTCCTCTCATGGCTCTTCTTCATGCGGATGGGGTGTTCATTCATCCTTTAGACGAACTCTTTTTGCATGCAGCCGAAGAGTCTCTTTTGCTCACTCAGGTCGGGAAGGCATTGGAGGTTCTGCAAGGGCACTTTTTTTTTGGTGAACAGGGAAAAATCTTCTTTGTCCCCCTCTCATGGTGTTCATCGAGGCTCGTTTTCAGACTCTGGTCGGCCTTGTTACTCTGTCCGACCGGCGCCTGGTCTCTATTCAGTCGCAGGTTCTGGCCTTTATCCCTGGAGGCTCCTCCAGCAGTGGAGTGGCTGAGGGTGCAGGGGCATTTGGCTTCTGTGGTGTTTCTGGCTCCCTGGGCTCGTTTTCACCTTCTTCGCCTGGTCAACTGGATCCTGTTGAGTTGGTCTCCGGGGTCTGACTCTATTGTCTCCGCTGCCAATGACTGTCCAGATCCGGGAGGAGCTCTCCTGTGGGCTCTGCTGGCATCATCTTCTGGCCGGGATTTCCTTGGCTCCCCCGGCTCCGCTTGTGGTGACTTTGGATGGCAGCCAGTCCGGGTGGGTTGCTTGGCTGGGGTCAGAACAGGTTCAGGAGTGCTGGTCCCTGCTGGACTCCCGGAGGTCTTCGAACTGGAGGGAGTTACGTGCAATTTGGCTGGCCCTGAGTCACTTTCAGGACTCTCTGCAGGGCCATTGGGTGTTGGTTCAGACGGACAATCTGGTGGCGACGTCCTATGTCAACAGACAGGGGGACCAGGTCCAGGTCCTTGAACTTGATAGCCTGCGCCATATTTCTGTGGGCACAGGTCTGGGTGCTGGGTCTGTCTGCCATCTACATTCGGGGGTGGAGGAGAATGTTCGGATCGATCACTTGAGCAGGGACCTTCCCTCGTCGAAGGATTTCTCCCTCCTTCCCAGTTTGTTCTACCAGTTGGTGGGTCGGTGGGGCCTCCCTGTGGTGGACCTGTTTGCGGACCCGGAAAATGCCAAGGTGGACCTGTTTTGTTTTCTGGGCCGTTGTCCCAGGGCTCTGGGTGTCGACGGGTTGACCTCTCCTTGGCCCCAGGGTCTTCTGTATGCCTTCCCCCCTTTTCTGCTGCTATGGGCCTTTCTGGTTCGGGTCCGGAGGGACCGTGCTCAGGTGGTGGTGATTACACCCCGTTGACCTTGGGCAAATTGGTTTCCTCTCCTGGCCCGGTTGTGTTGCGACCGGGAGTGGGTCCTTCCTGTGGTTTCGTCTCCTTTGATGTTTCCGGCCCTTCCCCTGGGCACCTTGAGGAAGTTGCACTTGACGGCCTGGCGGTTGAGCGGCAGGGCTTAGCTGGTTTGGGGGGTTCCTGACCATTTGGCTGTCACGTAGCAGGCCTCTCGTAGACCCTCTACTCCTTTATCCTATGCTAGACATTGGAGGGCCTTTTCGGCCTGGTTTGCTGATAAGGAGGTTGATCCCACGGTGGCTGACCTCTTTTTGGTGATGCAGTTCCTACAAGATGGGGCTCATCTGGGGTTGTAGTTCGCCTCTCTGCGGGTTCAGTGGGCAGCCATTCAGGCTTTTCGGGGCTCTTGGCGTAATGTGAGGGATGACGGGGGCCTGATGCCTTGTTTTTCTCAGGGTCTGTTGAACCTGTTTCCTCGGCCTGTAAGGTCTTTACCTTCTTGGAACTTGCAACTGGTCTTGGAGGTCCTGTCGGGTCCTCCTTTTGAACTCCTTGAGGATCTTGAGTTGTAACTCTTGACTTTTAAGACCGGTTTTCTGGTTGCCATTACCTCGGCGCGGCGCTTGGGTGAATTGGAAGCTTTGTCCTGTAAATATCCCTTTTGCAAGGTCTTTTCGGATCAGGTCGTTTTGGTGCCAGTACCTTCCTTTGTCCCCAAGGTCAATTTGGCTTTTCAACTCTGGAGGTGATTTTGCCGAAGTTTTGTCCTGATCCTTCCTCCGCTGAGGAGTCTCAGTTGCACTGTCTGGATGTGCGATGGGCGTTGCTGTGGTACCTGCAGGTTGTGGAGTCTTTCCGGAAGGGGGACGCTATGTTAGTTAACTTTGGTCCTGCTAAGAAGGGTGTGGAGCCTTCCACGGCTACGTTGAGTCGTTGGATTTGGTCCACGGTCTTGTTGGCTTACAAACTTAAAGGGGTGGTTCCTCCGGTTGGGGTTCAGGGCTGTTCGACTCGCAGTATGGCTGCTACGGTGGCTGAGTTGCAGGGTACCTCTGTGGTGGAAACCTGTAGGGCTGCGACCTGGTCTTCCCCTTCTACGTTTGTCCGTCACTATCGTATTGCTGGTCTGGAACATTTGGATAATGTTCTGGGCCACAGAGTCTTGTCCTCTGAGGGACTAGGGATGTTAACCTGCTGTGGTTGGGGCACGTTATTAAATTGGTGTTCTTTATCACTCAGTTGTCCGTCTGTTTTCTTCTGCTTGCTATGTCCTCATTTGTTAAGTAGGAAAACGAGGGAGGGACGGGAGGTAATGCGTCCATTACTATTGATAATGGCATTACTCCTAGTCCTACTCCCGCGCCTTCCTTCTAGGACCCTCCCGGTGCGGTACATCTGAGTGCTAGCTCGGCTTGTTTACTAACTGGTGGAGGTGGGGGCGGGCAGAGTGTTTATGGGCTGGGGGTAGGTCTAGAGGGAGGCGGGGCCTCATTTATAAAGAAGGAAGGCGAGGGAGTAGGACTAGGAGTAATGCCATTATCAATAGTAATGGACGCATTTCAGAATCCCAACGCTTACATCTGATCTTTTTGGTTTAGTTGCTGGCAGTACTCTAAGTGTTTACACAGATTAAGCGGCCAACACTTTCGTCATTGTGAAAAACCAACTACTCAGTCCTCACATCCCCCTTTTCTATTTTAAGAAAGGTCAATTTGCGAAACCTGTTAGTGAGAGCAGTTCTCGCCAAACCATCAACTTCTAGGTTAATGACACAATGGAGTATGGCGCGCACATCACTGGACATTTCAAATGCGGTCATTGTGTTGCTAGCAATTTTTGTTATGAACCAAATGTTTTACGCACCAAAATATTCAAGTTGATTTGAAAGAGTTCAGATTGCAGCAACCCCATGGATGTCATTTATGAAATATGGTGACCCTGCAACTTGATTCACATTGGGCAGACAAACCAAAAGGTTAAAAGCTGCATTTTACAGCACAGGAGGCTCCTCGAATGCAGAGTTGTGGGAGCACCATTGGTGGAACATTACCACCAACTGCAACACAAGGCTGATGAAATCGAGTGGCAGCTGATTGAACGAGGTGGAGATAATACCAATGTACTAAATGGATTGATTCAACAGACTCTATAGCAAATGGTTTTAATTGCATTGAAGAGTGGAGACAAGCTGCCGTGTTATTTTATTTTTATTTTATTATCGCCTAATACGGTTTTGAATTTATGGACTACCACTGCTTTAATTTCTTGTTGTACTGCCATTTCATGATGTACTAGCTCTACATTTGGTTGTTATCCTATGATGCATTGAAATATATATGTATGTATATGTGAGTGTATATATATGTGAATATGTATATGTGAGTGTATATATATGTGAATATGTATGTGTGTGTATATATATGTGAATATGTATGTATATGTGAGTGTATATATGTGAATATGTATGTATATGTGAGTGTATATATGTGAATATGTATGTATATGTGAGTGTATGTATATGTGAGTGTATGTATATGTGAATATGTATGTATATGTGAGTGTATGTATATGTGAATATGTATGTATATGTGAGTATGTATGTATATGTGAGTATGTATGTATATGTGAGTATGTGTATGTATATGTGTGTATGAGTGTATATATATGTGAATATGTATGTGTATGTGAATATGTATGTATATATGTATGTATATATTGCAGAACCAGAGTACAACAATCAAGGGTTTCCCAATAAGTCTTTCTCCACTGTTCAATGTAGTTAAGATATTGTATGACTACTGCTTGTTGCATAATTCCCATTCACGTCCCGAGTTTCTTCTTGAATCAAGCTTTCCTTTTTGAGAGTTGAAGATTTAGGCCCGCTGCCTATTTTCTTGCATTTTTCGGCCTCTCTGAAGCCATATCGCTCTGCGATGGCCTGCCGTCTATTTCTTTCGGGTGTGCGCAGGCGCACCTGATCTGCTTCTCTGTTCTTTCTTGGGCCGCAGCGCTGGCTTGCAAGACGCCAGGGAGCAGTGTTAGCCCACCGGATGACAAAACTCATTTTTCAAATCAACTTTCTTAAGATTATTATTTTATCCATTAGATTATAGCGATTAACACAAGTAGACCACTCATGATCTTAGGAGCGGTTGGGTTGAGGAACCTTTCCTGTGACCGTTATTTTTTACGTCCATCAAGTTTCTGATTAAAAAGAAATATTTTCTAAACTTTTATCTGTGATGCTTCATGCCTACGTGGAGGCAGCATTTTTTGATGACCTCTCTTTCGGGCGATGCATCTTTTATGCGACTGTCTTCATAGTTGTTTTCTTTTTTGTGCCGGTTTATCATGTGTTAAGCGTCTCTAATCTATGTACAGGTTAGATGTGATGACTTATAAGGGGGAAAACGCTTCCTGTGCCTGTTTTTCATGAGTCACATTTTTGATTAAAAAAGAAAGCAAAATCTTTTTAAAAACCACTAGCAATGATGCTGCATGCCCAGTTTGAGACCGCATTTTTAGTGACTACAGTTTTGGGTGATGCACCTTTTATATGACAGTGTTCATAATTGTTTTTTTTTCTTATGATTCGTTTATCATGCGTTTTTAACCTGAGATCATGTTGGAAGAGATACATTAGAGCGAGCTGCCGCTTACTACTGTCCAGACCCTGCTTGCAACACTGCTTGCGGTCAACCTCCACAGTTCTTGGCCTGTGACCATGCACAGTGTGGGTTTCACGCAGGACTCGCCTCTTGTCAGGCCCTGTGCAGTGCCGAGCCTTTGACTTGAAGGGTTTGCCACAGGACCTGGCAAGGCCCTGAATCTAACCTGCCTGGCAGCCAACCACTGCTGCACATGGACTTTGCAGTGCACAGCCAGGGTTAACTGCAGACCAACCCCTTCAGTACATGTGCTTTGTGCTCAGCGAGGGTTGCAGGGTCTCACTTCTGGCCAGGCCTTGCACCCAATTCCTTCAGGCGGTGGCTATGGTGTTGAGCGCACTTCATGACTTTTGGCTGTGTGGAGCTAGGCTTAGCTGCAGGAACTGGCCGCTGGATGTGTGTGGCTCAGGATTCTCTCTGAATGTGCCCTCCTGCCAGGTTCTGTGCCAAAGACTCCGCAGACAACCAGCTCTCACAGGGCATGGACTTTAGCCATGTGCAGTTGGTGTTGCCCCCTGGGCCGGTCCCTGCACTCAGTACTCCACAAACACCTGCAAGACTCACTCTGGCTGCACACCCAATCCATTGCGGATGTCAACCTCTTGTTTGTCTGAGGCTTCTTGGACACATGGGCACTTGAGAACTGCAGCACTTTGCGGGGTCCTTTGGTTCTCGAGGCTCAGAAGACACCCTACCAAGCACGCGGCTGCAGGCGTGGAGAGCTCTAACCTGGGCCTGTTTTCTCTTGTGCTCCTGAATGTTGCTCCTTCTCCCTTCAACTCCAAAATGGCAATTGTCTGCCTGAAGGTTTAAACTGCCTTTTAAAGTGACTTTCAGCTAGTTCACTTCAGGCTTTTTTCCTCTTTTCCATTTCCAACAGGTCTGTTCCTTCCTTGTTTTCGTCGATTCCTGACTTTCACAATCCATTGTTTCGTGTCATATGGTGTTCGATGTAATTTCCTTCTACTGGTTTTACCATTTAAATACCTCAGTCTTGTTGGAGAGTACATCACAACAAAGGAGTGTTTGTTCACTTGTTTCCTCACCCCCTCCACTTACTGATCCTGACTCTCGCTCTTGACTTTAGAGCGAGCTTTCTGATAAGAAGCACATGTATATAATTTTTGGCAAACGCTATGGGTTTCAAATATAAAATTGAGTTCTTGATGGAGCCACTTATTCTATTGATCTTTGTCTAAATTGAGTTTTGACCGCAGTTAAAAGCACTGTTCAATGTCGTACAAATGAGTAATCCATTCTGAGTTTTACTTTAGGATTTTAAGCTTAAAAATGTCCCAGAGGAAACGCATATAGTTAATTATATACAGTCTTGGTGGGGCAAAGCTCTTGCTATTTCAGCACTGAGCCACAGTTTTATCAGTGCCCCTTAATTCCAACCAAGAACTCACCATTTCTCCATTAAGATTCTACGACCCTTTCATAGCTCTGCCAATGCGCCTCTGTTCTACACTTTATAAACTCCTTTTATTCCAGTAGCAAGACTCGCGTATCCCACCGAGTGCACCTCAGTCCTGATCTGCAGGCACCTGCTTTTCTGGCAGTGACATCTCAATTTGCATCACAGAGGACACCTTTTTTGGCTATGAGAAGTGGTGGTTGGCTGCACTGCCTGACCGGAAACACTGTGGGCAGTCAACCCTCGCCTCTGCATAACCTTTAACCGTGCACATCTTGGATTGGCAGTATCGCCTTCCCTTTTCCCTAGCCTTTCATCCAATTGTTCACTGGTGGCCATCCACCACAGCACAAGGCGTTTGGCCCTGTGCATCTGGGGTTGGTAGTAGGGCCTGGCAATTGCTTGCTTACCATTCCCCCCAAACATTTAATACCTGTAAGGGGACGTCTTCAAAATGTTTATGCAGCTTGGAAATCCATCACAACAGATCAATCGGTGTTGGACATTATCCAACATGGTTACTGTCTGGAGCTCATTACCACTCCTCCAAATATTCCACCCCGAAAACACCAACTATTCATACAACATCAAACTCTGCTCTAACAGGAGATTTCTGCTCTTATTCAAAGGAACCATAGAGCCAGTCCGACTTCAGCATCAAGGAACAGGAGTATATTCTATGTATTTTCTCATTCCCAAAAAGGACGTCTCTATTCAACCCATTCTAAACCTCAGACCTCTAAATCACTACTTCCTATCGGAACATTTCCATATGGTCACTCTTCAGGAAGTGATACAATTGCTGCAAAAAGGAGATTTCATGGCGGCATTAGACCTAAAAGACGACTACTTTCATATACCATCCATCCCTCACACCGCAAAATACCTCCGGTTTCTCTTCCAGGGAAAGCACTATCAATTCAAAGTTCTTCTCTTCGAAGTCCCAACCGCCCCACGGGTATTCACAGTGCTTAGCTGTGGTAGCAGCACATCTACGCAGACAGAACATTCATCTATTTCCATATCTAGATGATCGGCTCATAAAGGCAAACCGCTCTCATGTTTGACGCCATCATACACAAAAATTAACCCTTCTACATCAACTAGGGTTTACCTTCAATCTGCAAAAATCCCATCTATATCCATCCCAAACACAGCCATATTTAGGGGCCATACTCAATGCACACCTAAGTATAGCTTACCCAAATTTAGACCGAATACACGGCATTCTAACCCTAATCCAACAGTTTCAAACTGGTCATTAAGTCCCAGTTAGGACAGTAATGCGCCTTTTAGGCATGATGGCATTATGCAGTGCAATAGTCCCTCATGCCCGCTTACATATGAGAATGCCTCAAGAATGTCTCACATCAATGGACACAGTCACTGGGTCAGCTACACAATCTAGTGTTGGTAGACAGCCGCACACATCACTCTCTGCAGTGGTGGAACTCACAAACAAAACCTGTCTAAGGGGTGGCCATTTCTAAACCCAGTTCCCCAAGCAATTCTCACTACAGATGCTTCACTGAAAGGATGGGGAGCTCATCTTTTTTTTTTTTATTGAATTTTAATTACCGCGAGTATTAGTCATGGTACAACAGCACGTTATGTATACAAGTTCACATTGGCATCAGGTCGTCTAAATATGTACCATATATCTCCGCAATATATGACAAGTCGTATGTCAAAAGAGTAACAAACTAAGAACTAAAATTCAAAACAGAAAGAAACCGAACCAGTGCAATGCAGTGCTGTTCTTGCGCATTAAATCGAAGACTGCCAGCTGCTATGTATAACATATAGATAAAAACATTCTATTCAACACAATGCTGCCCACTCAAAAATTTAGAGACTTGTATCACATCTGGATTTTCCAACAAATAGCAGGTGAGCGGGGCCCAAAAGTCTTTTGGTCTAGAAGCCTCTGGCAGCTCCTCTACATAAGTATCCAATTGCTCTTTGCAATAAACAAGCTATATCTGAAAGAAACACGTTAGTGATAGATTCCTTACCTAAAATATCCCCAGGCGTCCGACTGGATCCGGAAAGTTTTCGTCAGCAGTACCTCTGCGCGTCGGAAGGTGGCATCGTGCGGCTCCGCATCCGTCGCTGGCGTCCTGGTCTCCGAGATGACGTCGCGGCAGCTACTTAGACGCCGCCCTCGCGCGATGACGTCAGTGCTTTCTTTTTCCGCGCCAGCAAGCGCAGATCCGGAGAGAGAGGTACCCCCAGTCATTTTTTGACTACGTTTTTGAGGCTTTTTGTCTCTATATTTTTCGAGTCGATCGACTCCTGGTGCCGTAGGGATGCCCGGCTTTAAGTCCTGCGAGGAATGTCATCGCATGATGTCGGTGATGGACCCGCACTGCGTGTCTCTCTACTGCCTGGGGCGCGACCACGACCCCAAGTCGTGCCCCGACTGCCGGGCCATGGCGCCGAAGACTTTGCGGGAGCGGTCCCGAAAGTTGCTTGAAGTCCGGCAGTCGGCTCCGTGCCGCTCAAAGTCCCGGTCCCGTGGGAGGTCGAGGGACCGGTCGCGGAGCCACCACCATCGTTCGTCGGGATCGAAGTCTTAGCACTTGGGGTCAGGTAAGACGAAGCACTCTAAGAAGTCGAAGAAGCGCCGTCGCTCTCCGACTTCCCCTCGCCCGTCGCGCAACGCGTCTGAGGGTGCGGGTGGAGCCACCCCCACGGCTCCGGCGAAGCCTAAGCAGTCTCCATCGGCCTACCCGCCCTTCCCGGGTCCGTTGGCGACTCCGGCCCAGCTGCAGGACTTTGTCAGCCATGGCTCGCCTCTTTAGGCCGTCGGGTCCCGCCGGTGCGCCTTCGGGCCCCGCGGGCCCGACTGGGGGTCCTTGCCTTCCACTGCCGACGGCTCCGGCATCGCTGTCGGCGCCGCAGGACCCCCATGGATCCAGGCCTGGATCCCAGTCGACGCCGGTTGACCTCGTAACACCTCCACCGACGTCGACCCCTCCGGCACCACTTCCGACGTCGCCCGTTCCTACGGACGACGTCGTCCGGTTTCAGCCCCGAAGTAAACGGCGCCGGAACGGCGTCGCTCGACGCAGATTCCGATGCCGATGGGACCCGTCTATCCCTATGTCCATCCTCCTTATTTTCGGCCTGTTCATCAGCCTTCGGAGGAAGGGGAGGACTGGGATGGGTCTGAGGACCCTCTCACCGCACAGTGTGAGTTAGACCCGGACTGGGCAGAGGAACTAGGGGATGCCAGTGGTCTTGACACCTCTCCTGACCTTGGCATGCTCACTCCTCCTACCGTGGCTACGGAGGAGGGTGCAAGTTACGCCGTAGTGTTGCGTAGGGCGGCCGAGGCCCTCCACCTCGAGCTCCCTACAGTGGCCGTCAGGACTAACCTCCTGACAGAAGTGCTTCAGCCGGCAGCTACCTCTGCAGAGCCACTGCTGCCTTTTAATGATGCACTTTCTGACTTTCTTTTGGGCACCTGGTCCAGGCCCACCACAGCGGCTCCTGTGGATAGGAACGTGGCCCCATGCCATCGCCCGGCCCCGGGCGACCCCCTTTTCCTCTCCCAACACCCCACCCCTGAGAGCTTGGTTGTCCAAGCCTCTGCGTCCCCGAGCGCATTCCCTACCGCACCTCCGGATAGGGAATCCAAGAAACTGGAACAATTTGGGAAGAATATTTTCTCTTCCGCCAGTTCAGGGCTGCAGTCTGTGAACACTGCATGCCTCTTGGGCCGTTATTCCCACTCTCTGTGGCATACGGTGGCGCAACTGCTGCCTCAGTGTCCGGAGGAGGCCCGGACAGTGCTCTCTCGGGCTATTGCTGATGCTGCAAAGTTCACAATTCGATGTGGCCTTGACACCGCCGACTCGCTGGGCAGGGCGATTTCCACAACAGTGGCGCTCCGTCGCCACGCCTGGCTGAGGACTACTGGTTTCTCGGGGGATGTCCAGAACACCCTGATGGACATGCTATTTGATGGCATTCGCCTTTTTGGCAACAAGGCAGATAGTGCGTTGGTGCGCTTTAAGGACTCGTGGGCTACGGCCAAGTCCCTGGGCCTTTCTGCCACGCGCCCTCCTCCTTCTGCTTTGCGCTCCTTTCGTGGCCACGGAAGGGGCACCCCGACCTGTTCGCTTCAGAGCCACAGGCCTGCACAGCAACAGTCTCAGCGTGGACGTGGGACCCGCCGAGGCGGGTCAGGGGGCCAGCGGGCAGGTCAGTCCACCACCCCGGCCACCACTGCCTCCAAACCTTCCTAGTCCGGTCTTTCAGGCCCATCAAACGCAAGTGGGCGGCAGGATTCGCCATCACCTCCGCCACTGGCGCACCATCACTTCGGACAGGTGGGTTTTACAAATAGTCCGAAGGGGCTACTCGCTCCCCTTCGAGACTACCCCTCCAGCCATGCCACCCCAGTACCACCGCATGTCGGGGGATCACTTGGCACTTCTTCAACAGGAAGTCGCGGCCCTCTTGGCCAAGGGGGCCATCGAGCGCGTTCCTGCGCCAGAAGTAGGACGTGGTTGTTATTCCCACTACTTTCTGGTGCCCAAGAAGGACAAGGGCCTGCGTCCTATCTTGTACCTCAGGGACGTCAATCGCTTCCTCCGGAAGGAGAAGTTCAAGATGTTAACTCTGGCTCAGGTCTTGTCTGCCCTCGACCCTGTAGACTCGATGGTAGCGTTGGACCTGCAGGACGCATATTTCCACATTCCCATCCTGCCGGCCCACCGGCGTTACCTGCGGTTTACGGTAGGCCACGAGCACTTTGTTTACTGTGCTCCCCTTTGGCTTTACCAGTGCCCCTCGGGTGTTCACGAAAGTGATGGCAGTGGTCGCAGCCCATCTGCGCAGATCAGGGGTTCCAGTCTTCCCCCTATCTCGACGACTGGCTGTTGAAGGCGGGCTCGCCCCAGGCTGTCGTCTCCCACCTCCAGACTACGGCCGACCTCCTGCATTCGCTGGGGTTCTCCATCAACGTGCCGAAGATGCACCTGATTCCCTCTCAGAAGCTCCTCTTCATCGGAGCGGTTCTGGATACGACGCACTTTCGGGTCTATCCTCCCGAACGGCGAGTCCAGGATATTCAGGCTATGATTCCGATCTTTCAGCCTCTATCCTGGGTTTCGGTCAGGATGACCCTGAGGCTGCTGGGCCTCATGGCCTCCTGCATCCTGCTGGTCGATCATGCCAGATGGCATATGTGGGCTCTGCAGTGGGACCTGAAGTTCCAATGGGCGCAGCATCAGGGGAACCTGTCCGATTATATCCAGATCTCGGAGGGCACTGCTCAACAGCTGCAGTGGTGGCTCACAAACCAGCATTGGGTCAATGGCAGATCCCTCTCCCTTCCCCAACCGGAGCACACAGTGGTGACGGACGCGTCCCTCCTGGGATGGGGCGGCCACATGGGAGAGGCGGAGATCAGAGGCCTCTGGTCTCCGGCGGAGTCCAGGCTCCATATCAACCTTCTAGAGCTTCGGGCGATCCGACTTGCACTGAAGGCATTCCTTCCCTCTGTCAAGGGGAGAGTAGTGAAGGTGTTCAGACAACACCACCGCCATGTGGTACTGCAACAAACCGGGCGGGGTGGGGTCGTGGACCCTATGTCAGGAGGCTCTGCGCCTCTGGACATGGCTGGAACATCAGGGCATTTCCCTGGTGGTTCAACACCTGGCAGGTTCACTGAACGCCAGAGAGGACGAACTCAGCCGCAGGTGCATGATGGATCACGAATGGCGTCTTCACTCGGACGTGGCGCAAGGTCTCTTTCAACAGTGGGGAGAGCCTTGGTTGGATCTATTTGCCACCGAAGAGAACGCGCAATGTCAGCAGTTCTGCATGTTGGAATTTCCAAGGCGGCACTCGCTCGGCGACGCTTTTCGTCGCGAGTGGAGTTGTGGTCTGTTGTACGCCTTTCCGCCTATACCACTTCTGCCCAGAGTGCTGAAGATCAGGCGTGACTGGGCCCAAGTCATTCTTGTGGCCCCGGACTGGGCTCGAAGAGTTTGGTATCCCGAGCTACTCAGTATGACCATCGATCCCCCGATCCGACTTCCTCTTCGGGAGGATCTCCTGTCGCAGCAGCAGGGGACGGTCCTCCACCCGAACCTGTCCAGTCTCCACCTCTTTGCGTGGAGATTGAGCGGCGGCAGTTGAGTCCTTTCGACTTGCCTCCTAAAGTCTGTGATGTCATTCTGGCAGCCAGGCGTCCCTCCACTAAGTTGGTATACGCCTGTAGGTGGAACAAGTTTGTGGCATGGTGCACAGCAAAAGCTGTGGATCCCCTTTCTGCCCCTCTTTCTGAGGTCCTACTGTTCCTTCTTCCTTTGGCCCAGCAGGGCTCTGCTCTGGGCACTATCAAGGGCTACCTTTCTACTATTTTGGCCTTTCTCAGGCTCCCTGATCAGCCCTCTCTTTTCAAGTCCCCCGTTGTTGTCAGATTCCTTAAAGGCATTACTCACCTGTTACCTCCTGTTCCCTTTGTGATGCCACAGTGGGACTTGAACCTGGTTCTCACATACTTAATGTGCGCTCCCTTTGAGCCTCTTCACAACTGTCCTCTTTGTTTATTAACTCTGAAGACTGCTTTCCTGGTTGCCATCACCTCTGCTAGGAGAGTTAGTGAGCTCCAGGCTCTTTCTTGTAAACCTCCTTTTCTGTCCGTCCATCCGGACAAGGTTGTCCTCAGGACACGTCCATCCTTTCTGCCGAAGGTTGTTACTGCCTTTCACATCGGGCAGATCATCACTTTGCCCACCTTCTTTCCGCATCCTTCCAGAGAGGAAGAGAGGCTCCACCGTCTGGACCCAAAACGTGCACTCTTTTTACCTGAGTCGCACACAACAGTTCCGGGTGGATGACCAGCTCTTTGTTGGCTACGTTGGCGCCAAGAAAGGTCGGGCCGTACACAAGCGGACTATCTCCCGATGGGTAATCTTGTGTATTAAAGCCTGTTATTCTCTGGCAAAGAAGGAGCCTCCGTTAGGGCTGTGCGCCCATTTTACCAGGGCGACGGCTGCCACTACGGCGTTGGGATATGGTGTCCCCTTACAAGACATCTGTCAGGCAGCGACGTGGGCCTCGCTGCACACTTTTACTAAGCACTATTGCCTGGACAGCCAAGTCCGGAGAGACGGCTTCTTTGGCCGTTCTGTTCTCCGGGACTTTCTCGTGTGATCTTGGTTCGCAGACCCACCACCGGGGTTGGTATTGCTGGGGTATCTATTCTAAGGTAAGGAATCTATCACTAACGTGTTTCTTTCAGATGAACAAGTTACTTACCTTCGGTAACGATGTATCTGTAAGAAACATTAGTTAGTGATAGATTCCTTACCGCCCCACCCATCCTCCCCGTTCTGCAAACTGATTTCTAGGGTTAAGGTCCTCCCTTTCAGGGCCCTAGTTTCAATGCACCAGTGGTCAGTATCTTGCATGGCTCTGCGTTCCTGGCGCGGAAAGTCGTGTACAGAACTGACAGCCCGCGAGGGCGGCGTCTAAGTAGCTGCTGCGATGTCATCTCGGCGACCACGACGCCAGCGACTGAGGCGGAGCCGCACGACGCCACCTTCCGACGCGCAGGGGGTACTGCTGACAAACTTTCCGGATCCAGTCTGACGCCTGGGGATATTCTAAGGTAAGGAATCTATCACTAACTAATGTTTCTTACAGATATATCGTTACCGAAGGTAAGTAACTTGTTCTTCAGCCACTGTCCCACCTTTGGTGCTGTTTTCCCACCCCAATGTTTAGCAACCATGTGTTTCGCTAAGAGAGAGGTAACAGCTACTATACTTCTGTTGCATGGCTTAAACTTTTTTACCAGAACCAGTAAGCATATCTCAGGCGAACATTCACAGTTTCCTTTATAATCGTGAGTTTCCGGGTAACATTCACCCAGAAGTCATTAATGGAACTGCATGTCCAAGCCAAATGCGCAAAATCTGCACCATCCACCCCACATCTCACGCACTTAGCATACTCACGCAGACCATATCTCTTCAACCTCATCGGTGTATAATACATTTGATGCAGAAACTTGAAGTGGATTACACGGAGATTGCAATTTGCCGTAAGGCGACCGGTCAGCTCGCAGCACGCCACCCAGTCCTCCCAGACCATCGGCACCTCTAGCTGCTCATTCCATTTGTCAAATGAAGCGGAACCTTGGACCTCTGTTTCCCTCTGAGAAGCATTGTATAGCCGGGGAATGAGCCCTATAGACTCCTTCCCCCCCCCCCCCTGTTAAATCTATTTGTAATGCTTTCAGCGTTTTCGGTTCCTCTGGGAATCCTGGTTCCATCGCCCTTACAGCCATACACAACCTGGTGTAAACAAAGCCCTGCATCGCAGTATATTGGGTCCCCGCTGTGAAGTCATTTAGGGATAAGAACTTTCCACTGGGGTATATATCCCCCAATTTAGTGATACCCGCATCCGACAATACACTCAGTGCCCCCTTCTCATGCGTCACTGAAATATCTAGGTGTGCAGCAATCGGCACGGCTGGTGCATATAGATTTTCATGTCCTGCGCGGATACCCAGGGCCCTCTACGCGCCAACAGTGCATGCAAACGTGTCAAACTTTCTTATTCCTCAGTGTTTTATGGTGTAGTACCATGGCCGTCAAAGGAGTCGGTGTGCGTTGTCAGCCTCCACCGCAAGGTGTGGAAGGTAGCGTTGGGGGAAGTACCAATAATGTACAATCTGAGCTTGTGCACAGAGGTAGTATAAGCGCATGTCTGGGGCTTCAAAGCCGCCTTTTTCAAATGGTAGCGCTAATGTTTCCCAGCTACATCTCGGTTTTTTTCCCCGCCCACACCAGCCCCAATAAACAAGACTCCATGGCCTGAAGGGTGGCTCTATTAAGCGGTAAAGGGATATTCACAAATAAATACAATAGTTTGGGGAGAATAGTCATTTTGGTGATGGCTATCCTGTCTGCAAGGGACAGAGGGAGGCGAGTACATCTAGCAAACTGATCACCTAGCTTAGCGATCACACGACCGTAGTTCTTGACGAGTATGATTTCCGGGTCTCTGTACACACAGATTCCCACATATTGCATAGGCTCGTGTGACCAAACCAGCGAAAACTCCAACGCCACCTCCATGGTGCATTCTGTAAGGGGGAACACCGTAGACTTACTCCAATTTATACCAAGGCCAGAAAATCGCTCGAAGCAAACATACTCTCTCAACAGGTACCCCAAGTGCAACGCAGGCTCCCTAACATACAGCATCATATCGTCTGCATATAGGGAGATTGCTAACGGGCGTTGTCTGAAACCCAGAGCCACAGCAGAATGCTTCTGTCGTATCTTGCATGCCAAGGGCTCCAGCGCCAAAGAGAAAAACATCGGGGACAGAGGGCATCCCTGCCTAGTGCCTCTACAGATGGCTATTGGATCGGAGACCACCCTGTTTACACGCACCCTGGCAACAGGGCCATTATACAATATACGCACCCACTTCAGGAAGAACAGTGGCATACCCATGCGCTGCAACACCACAAACATGTAATCCCAGCGCAGGGAGTCAAAGGCTTTAGCCGCATCCAGAAGCACGGCCGCCGCCGGATGTTCCGGATCCAGCTGATAAAAAACAGCAAATATTGTGCGTATATTATGTGCTGTGGATCTTTTGGGTACAAACCTTGATTGGTCCGGTAGAACCAAATTGGGGATCAGGGGCTGCAGTCTATTAGCAATTATTTTGGCTAATATTTTTGTGTCTATATTTATCATAGAGAGTGGCCTGTATGACTTAGATTTATTGGCTACTTTATCTGGTTTTAACAGCCTAACTATTTGGGTTTCTAGGAGGGAGGGGCGGGGGGGTACACCCTCTTCGTATGCCTCAGCGTAAACCTCCAGCAGCCGGGGGGCCAGTAGATCCACATATGCCTTATAAAATTCGCTCAGCAAGCCATCCAGGCCAGCCGCCTTGATGTTGGGGAGCGACATTATGGCCTCTTTAACGTCCTCAACCGTCCAGGGCTGCGTGAGACACTCACGCTGTCCTAGGGATAGCCATCCCAGCGCTATATCATCCAGGTATCGTGTGAAGTCTGATTCCTCCACCGGTGTTACCGGTCCGTATAGATCGGAAAAGAACCTCATGAACGCCTGACTGTTGTCTGGGTTAGTATAGTGAGTCTCCGAGTTGTTATCTAGGATTTCAACAATATGCTCTTGACATGCCGATGGTCACAATTTACTAGCCAAAGAGCAGCTCGGCCTGCCACCTTCACCATATCTCCTCACAACCCACCTCCTGGATCTATGTTGCGATTCTTGCTCGGCCGTCTCGTCATACTCTGATATTAAATCCCTAGTTTAGGCCAACAGAGTGGGAGTGGGGGGGTCTGCGCTTATGCGCATTCCAACTCGTGTATCTTTTCTTCTAACATGCGCAGCCTAGTTCGTAGCGACTTTAAAACCCCTGCTTGGGCCCCTATACATTCCCCACAGATTGTAACTTTAAAGGCCTCCCATAGAGTCCCAGACCCCTCAACCGTGCCTTCGTTGTCAGAGAAATAGTTAGCGATAACAGACCCAATCGTGACACGGAATACTTGGTCCAGCAGCGCCGACGGCTGTAGGCGCCACTGGAATGCTGGCTTCGTGAAGGCCGGTACGGTCAGCTCCAAAAGTACAGGGGAGTGGTCAGAGAGTGTCCGAGCTAGATGGCGGATTGACGTAGTCCAAGCACTAACCTCCTTAGAAACAAGCCAGTAGTCCAATCTGGACCACTAGCCATGCACAGTGGACAGGAATGTTCCCTCCCTGCCAGTTGGGTTGCGGCTACGCCACACATCCACAAGGCCTTCCGCCCCCATTATCTCACTGATCATCTGTGCGGCATGCTTACCATGCCATATTGTATTTGCGGACGTATCCAATTGTGAGTCTTGGTACACATTTAAATCGCCACCCCAGATCACTGCCGCAGAGGGCAATGCCGCCATCCGTCTCCAGATGTCGTCATAAAACGTGGGATCGTCTTCATTGGGGCCATATGAATTTACAAATAGAAGCCTTGTGCCCCCCAAGCAGCCCTGCAGCAGGAGCACCCTCCCCTGGTCATCTTTCTCCAAATGGGTTAGTATAAACGAGGTTCCCCTCCTTATCAATATTAACACACCCCTTGAGTATGTAGAATAGGACGATGCAACTTTGATCACAGCCCAGCGTGATCCCACATTCTGCTCTGTGTGCTTAGTGAGGTGCGTTTCTTGTAAAAACGCCACCTGGATATCGTGCCAGTCTAAATACGCTAGCACCTTGTCAATCTTTTTAGGGTTGTTAAGGCCGCGCATGTTCCAGGTTAACAGTTTAATAGTACTGCCGGGGCTGTGTCTTACCTATTCGTGGCCAGCGATTGTGGTTGTTACAGAAATGCCTAATAGCACTGGACATCGGATCTACTAACACATGCAGCCTGCATTGCACTTGTATCAAAACGTGAACAATTAACCCTCCCCCACCCACTTCAGCACCCTCAACTTGCCAAAGCCATCCCAAAAACAAACAGAACCCAATTGCAGAACATGGTCCACAAACAGATGCGGGGTACATCCATGGGGTAACACCAGAGTGCTATCAGCCTCCCAGATGAAAAGGGAAGTGGCCGAACCAGCACGGAGATCACACTTGTGAGTTACATATCCGTACATAGGAGGGCTCGTGTGAATATAATAAGCGGCAACAATATCGTTACAGTACCTACACACCAATGGGCGAATATTCGATCAGAATGCTAGCGGGAGACGCATTGTTCGAGTCAATTCCACATGTACAAATACCCATAGGTTAAATCCCTCTGTGTGACAAAGTATGACCCAACAGTCACATAAGTTTGTGCGGGCTGACGGCCATGAGTCCTCTTCCTCATCCTGTGTTCCCGAAGCGTCGCGCCGGCTCCGCTTGAGTGATTTTGCATATTCCATGGCTGACTTGGGATTAGTGTACATTCTAGCTTTTCCTTCTGTGCTGATGCGCAGCCGGGCCGGGTATAACATGGCATACGGAACGTTCTCGGCCATTAGTAGTTTCTTTACCGGCTGGAATCCCTCCTTGCCGCTTGGACCAAGGCTGTGAAGTCTGGGTAGAAAGCCAAGTCATTTCCTTGAAAAGATATGGTGCCCCTTTCACGAGTCACGGTCCCTGTAATTCAGCAGGCGGGCTATGGTCGGCCTCGGGGGGGGGGGCGGGCCCTGGGGGCGGGCGAGCTGCCAGTGAACGATGGGCTCTCTCAACGATCAGCATCAGAGACCGGTTCTCTGGTCCAAAGATCTCACGGAGCATTTCCTCGACATAGGACTCCAATCTCCTGGTGTTGGTCGACTCCGGCAGGCCAGTAATCCTTAGGTTGTTGCGTCGAGACCTAGCCTCCAAATCTTCGTCGTTCGCCTGGATGACTGCAAGCACCTTTTCCATATCGAGGGTTTTGGATACAACTTTTTGTAGACTATCCTCTGCGCCCGAGATGTGCTTTTCAGCCTCTCCCAATCTGGCGCCATGCTTGTCTAGTTTCGCAGACATGTAATCCATTCTGAGATTGAGAGCATCAATTTTGCCGTCTATGGATTGCAGGCTGCTTTGCGTAGCCAGGAGTGTGGCTTCAAGTGACGATGGACCCTCAGAGGGGGTATCGAGCTCAGAGTCCGAGGTAGACCTCTGCTGCCATTTGCCAGGCTTCCGCAGCTCAAAGGTGAGACGAGGTTGATTCTGGTCTGATTTCCCCATTTGTCCCCCTGTAACAGTCACAGCTATGTCCTTAAATCACGTTCCTAGGCCCGACCATATATCTTGCAACACTACTAGACGACAGGGCCTTCACACGCAGCAGGGGGTCTTGACGCACACAGCAGGCCAGCGCCCAGCACCGCAGGTAGTCCCAGTGCCTTTCATTTCAATACGTCACATTAAATGGCGGAGCAATTATTCCACCACTTCCTCGAACATGGCGCGCTCCGGACCAGGAGCAGACAAGTTTCACCCGCACCAGCTACACCAGCGGGCAGTTATTTTCACAGCATGAGCTCGCCGGGGGGGGAGGGGGGGGCAGGGCGTCCCAGGCCTCTGTATGCAGTCAGGGCCAACAATGTAGGGTCCACTCGCCACTGTTATTCAATCCGGCTGTCACAGCATTGGCCACAAGACCGGAGTAGTCTGTGCTGTGCAATAGGCCCCAGGAATCCCCAGGGGTAGCTTCAGAGGTGTGAGCCTTGAGTAACAGACTGCTGTCATCCACAGGGGGGCACCCCCAGCCACCCAATGCGTTCTAGTTAGCTCAGTCTCTCAACCGGGAGGGAGGGGGGTCCTGGTTGCAACACCCCGCAGAGGTGTAAGTATAATGCGCTCCTATTGACAACGCGTCAGGGTCCGGGGCATAAACGCGACAAGACGCAGTAAATCAAGCACCAGTACTATACCTTATGTGCCGGAATAGGGAAGTCGAGCTCTCCAAAGGGGCGCCACCAGTTGAGGCCACCCGTCCACCGCAGGCCTCGCAAGCAGAGTTTTTTCCGGCTGGAGCACCGCGGCTCAATTCTGTTAACTCAGGCCCCAGAGTGCGCATGCCATTCCGGTCCGCCCGCGGAAGCGCAGCCCTCCAATCGCCAGTCAAGGCTCTCTCCAGGCCCCGCGGCCGCCACAGAGCACACCGCATCCCATCAGCTGCGCTCCGAAGTGTCGGGAGCAGGGGCCGCCAGCTCCATCCCTGCAGCGCCCAGCCTCCCCGTCGGCAGACCTTCGCAGCACTTACTGGGCGCCGGGTCAGGGGGGGGTCAGGTCTCTGGCCCCGCACAGGTGCCACCAGCTCACACAGGCACCGCGCGGCGCCACATCAGCAGTCTCTCCCACCAGGTCACAGCCGGGGCCCGCACAGTTTCACACAGCCGCCATATTGCTCTAGGGTCAGCGGCAGCAGCGGTTTCCAAGTACTGAATTCCGGGCGGCGTGTAGCTCCTCTGCCACTCTTAACTCCTCAATGTTACAAGCACATTACCCTCCGAATTAAAACGTTGGATGCCGAGTTTTTTAGCAGGATTGTGGATGGATTGGAAGTTTGGCCGGTGGAGCTGCACTACAGCGCAGCCATCTTGCCGTGCGCCCTCTAGCGCCCCCCGGAGAGCTCATCTTCAAAATCTAACAATTCAGGGTGTATGGGACTCAACACCAGAGTCTACATAAATCACCTAGAGCTTCAAGCAGTTCACCTGTCATTAAAAGCATTGCTACCTCACCTCAAGAACAAGGTTGTCGTAATCCGTAGGGCAAAATGACAACCATGTACTATCTACGAAAACGGGGAGCTCAAGAACAAAGTTGTCGTAATCTGGACGGACAAAATGACAACCATGTACTATCTACAAAAACGGGGATTCGCGCCCTACAATTTTCACGGCTAGCACAAACCATATGGAGCATAGCAATTCATAACATTCATCTCTTAGCAGAACATGTACCATGCACAATCAATCAAGTTGCAGACCTCCTCCGCAGGGCGCAGCAACAAATTCACAAATGGGAACTCCTCCCCAGAGACCTCCTACCATACTTTCACAAGTGGGGTTTTCACAAATAGACTTGTTGGCAAACCCAGAAAAAGCAAAATGCCCAAACTTCGCATCCAGGTTCCCACACCAACTATCCACGGGCAATGCTCTATGGATGAACTGGTCAGGGATATTTGCATATGTTTTTCCGCCTCTCCCACTACTTCCATTTGTGGTGAGAAAACTCAGGCAGACCTCCCTCATCTTATTTCTCATAGCTCTAACTTGGGCATGTCAACCATTGTTCACCACACTACTGGAACTCTCAAGTTCCCCATGAGAAACTTCCTCACAACCTGGACCTTCTCACACAGAACCATGGAGTAGTCAGACATCCCCAGGAAGTGAACCTTGCCATATGGCTCTTGAAGTCATAGAATTTGGCTATTTAAACCTACTGCAACGATGTATGGAAATTCTTTAAGAAGCTCGTAAGCCTGCTACTAGAAAATGCTATACTGCAAAATGGAAAAGATTTGTTTTATACTGCCAGTGTCAAAAAGTAAACCGTTTAGATGCCCAGGTACAAACAATTACTTTTTATCTGTTACATCTGCAAACCTCCGGTTTAGCCTACACTTCTATACGACTACACCTTGCTGCCATCGAAGCTTATCTACAAAAGACAATGTATCTTTATTCAAAATACCAATCATTAAAGCATTCATGGACAGTTTGAAGAGTGATTCTTCCTATGCTTCCACCGGCACCAGTATGGAATCTTAACATTGTCCTAACAAGGCTCATGGGGCCTCCATTTGAGCCACTACATTCCTGCCAATTCAATACTTAGCTTGGAAAGTAGCCTTTCTAATAGCCATCACTTCTCTCAAATGTGTCAGTGAGCTGCAGGCACTAACCTTAGAAGAGCCTTTCTATCAACTCCACAGGGAGTGCTCAGAACAAACCCTACATTTCTTCCCAAAGTAGTGTCTCCTTTTCATATTAATCAGTCTATAGAATTGCCTGTATTTTTTCCACAACCCGACTCTGTTGCGGAAAGAGCTCTTCATACTCAAGACTTCCAAAGAGCTTTACTGTGTTATATAGACCAAATCGTAGCATTCGGAAATACTAAGCAATTATATGTTGCTTTCTCACCACCTCAGTCTAAACCAAATATCAAAGAAGGGCACCTTCAGGTGGATAGTCGAAGGCATTCAAACCTATTATACTAAAGCAAAAAGACTTTTAAATGTCCCCCCCCCCGGCTCATTTAACTCGTAAAATATGAGCCTCTATGGCATTTTTAGGGAACATTCCCATTGCTGACATCTGCAAAGGAGAAACATGGTCCACACCACATACCTTCACAAAACATTACTGTGTAGACATTTCAGCACACCAGCAATCAAATGTTGGACAAGCAATACTTTGTACTCTTTCAAACTGCAACCCCCACAGGCTAGCCACAACTTTGAGAGAGGGACTGCTTTACAGTCTATGCAAAGCATGTGTATCTACTGCCACACATGCTTCGAACTGAATGTTACTTACCCTGTAAGAATCTGTTCTTGGCATGTAGTACTAAAGATTCACATGCTCCCACCCTCCTCCCCTGATGCTGTGTAGGTTACAGTTTACTATGTTATTTTACCTTAATTCACATTATTAGAATAGACATCACAGCACTAATACTTACTATAACTCCAGTCTCACCCGCCTGTGCCAAAACAATCTAACAATGGAGTCGATACCCATGTGCACTATCACCAACAGGAGGAGTCACACAACCTTTTGACTCTAAAAACGTCTTCGAACAAAAACAACTTGTTATCATCCGAGTCCAACACTAGATGATGGACGTAAGCTAAGCATGTGAATCTACACCACAACATGCCAAGAACAGATGCTTACAGGTAAGTAACATATCCTTTTAAGTGGAAACCATGCTATAACTAACTACATGGCACTATTACTCACTGTGTAATATTTACTGTATACTTTACCCAGTACACTAAACCGTGTAACCTTAACCTTGTACCCTTCATACTTTGACATTTGCCATGTGTGCTTAGCCGTGTACCCATATCCCCTTACCCTACACTATGTAACTTTCTCCCACTATCCTGTATTCCTGTTAATCTTGTGAACAAAACTCTGTCCCATATTTCCTTAATATCCTTATCAGTAAACTGGGTCCTCTTGAACTTGTACCCTTCATCCTAAACCCTTAGCCCTATACCTTTAATTCTGCATCCTGTTCCGCTGACCCTGAACTCTAAACACTTAAGCCAGCACCCTATTCCCTAAACCCTAATTCCTTACTCCCTAGCTTTTAACCTAGACTGTGTACCCTTAGCCCTGTATTTTTAACAGCTAACCCTGTACTCTTAAACCTACTCCCATAACCTATGTTTCCTTAACCGTGTATGCCTAATCCTCAAAATCTGTATGTGCGCATTTGTGTTATCCAGTATTGGGGTATCTTTCGTAGATTCACATGCTTGACTCATTCCTAGTCGTCGAAGTGGGAGTCCCATGGTACCATAATCAAGCAGTAATATAAAACTTATCATAGGCTAGAATGGCCCTATGCCCTCAGTTTAATTGCCTTTGTCCTTTTTTTTTTTTTTTTTTAAAAAGGACCAAACTTGAACTATAACCAATCAGCTGCTAGCACCCTCTAGAATACTCCCAAGAGAGGTTGAGTCCCTCAGATTTTTCACCACATGTCGTGTGTGAAGGGAGTTTCCCTGAGCTCTGTTCAGTTTTCTCTCCTTTTCAAGCTTTTTTCAGCAGAATATTGATAACATGTCTGAAAGTAAAGCCCTTTTTCATCCCTAGAAGACCTGTGGGAAGAAAAGACTTTGTGTATGATCCACATAAGGATTGCCTTTACTACCTTCATCCCAAGCATGAGGTAAGGGAGTGCAAGATTCGCCACACTTTCACCTCAAAAACTTTGAGGGACAGGGATGGTAGGCTTCTCATATGGCTTCAGAAAAACAAGAGCCAGAGAACATAATCTGAGTAGGACAGTGATTCCTGTGTCAGGTCTCACAAGAGGACTATATCCCTTGAAGGAGCTTCTGGAAAGTCCAGAAAATCTATAAAGACTTCCCATGTACCTCACAGCTCCAAGAAAAAGGAGAAGCAAAAACATTTCTCCTCGGAGACCACTTTATCTGGTACATCGACCTTTCTGCCAGAGACAGAGAGCGTCCACATTCCTCCTCATCGACCCTTCTATGAAGCATTAGTTCGCTTCGAAATCTGACGACTACCTCTCCGCCGACACCAACATCGACAACCACTACTGTATTGTCGTCGAGGCCGGCGAAGACTATGACGATAACAGCCATAGAGACTCCCATCTCGCAGACGAAGATCCAGGCATCTACAAAGTTCCCATTGTTGTCGACAATCCTGTAGACGTCACTGCTATCAACGCAGTTTCCGACGACAGCCCTTTAGACGATGTCTCCATTGACCGTGGTCCCGTCAGCGGTGGCTCCATCGACAATTCTTCCGACGCATACATCTATGAGGATAAAGATCTCCAGGACTTCCCTATGCCCTGAAGTCACGTCACTTTGCAAGGTCTAACCCATCCTCCTAGCCACCTACTCGACATTGAAGAGTCGGATGATGACAGGGGCCTCTTTGGTGCAGCTCATGTCAAATGCCAGGAGGAAGATGAAGATTGAGGATCAAGAACTATATTTTCAGCAGTATTTCCCCCCCCCCCTCCCAGATATCAGCAACGGGGATACTATTCTGATCCTCCTCCTATGTGGGGCACTTCGCATCTAACTGCTTCCTTGGTGCAGGATCTTCAGGCAATGCTCTCTGACTACAGGAAGCATTTCCCACAACCTCCTGAAGAGCAGCATTCTGAACCGCCACCACCTGCTACCCCTCTTGTTCCGGCACGCCTTCCACAGCCAACTGCACCTAGGATGACACCTGATTCCCATGTCGCATTACCATCAAGGGAGGACCCTTCAGCCTCAGGTGAAGACAGGAAAGATGGTGAAATTGCGGGCATTCCACCACCTATTGATGAATGGGATAACTATGTACTTCCAACTCCATCTCCACCTCGGCAAACCGGTTCACCTCCTGAAGATATTGGTTTCCATAGCCTGATGCAGAGAGCTACAACAAGGTTTCACCTTCCGATGTCAGTGAAGCAGGCTGACTGCTTCCTCTGATTTCAAAGACCAGGCCAGACGATTGGTTTTCTCTATACCAATAGTTGACTACATTTGGCAAGAGAGAGTGGAGATCATGAAAAACCCACCCACTGTATCAGCTGTCCTACCACGTCTGTACAATAAGTACAGGGCCATTGAGGATTCCCCATCATGCTTGACAAGACACCCCAAACCTGACTCAGTTATTTCGCAGGCGGCTCAGCGGAGGTCGAGAAACCCGGCTATTCCTCTTTCCGCACCACCTGATAAGGAGGGACGCCGCCTGGATTATATAGGGAAAAGGTTTTTGGCCATGTCCGCAATCAGTGAGGGCAGCCAACTCCCTAGCCATCCTAGGCCGCTATCTTCAGCCAAATGTGGTCTGATATTTGGGATATCATTGACCTCATTCCTGAGGACATTCGAAAGGAAGCACCGAAGATTCTGTTGGAGGCTGAACAGACATCGTCCAAATTCACAGACTGCGCCAGGGACATTGCATCCACAGGCTTTCGTCAGTTAGCCTTAAGACGCCAGGGTGGCTAAAGGTGACCTCATTTAGACTGGAGGTCTAGTCGAAGATTCTAGATATGACCTTTGATTGAGGGGGAGGGGTCACTTTTTGGCAAGCACATAGACGACACTCTCCTTGCCATTAAGACTGAAACGAATACTACGAAGTCCTTAGGCACGCCGTAATACCACAAGGTGCCCTTCAGAGGAGCGCGTGGCCATGGGTTCTCATCATACAAAGGCAGATACCAGTGCTTACAGCAATACCAGCATACTAGCTGCAATACAGAACAGGATACCAACAGCAATCGTATAGTCAGTCCTCTACAGCTGGCTTCTCCAAACAAGGGCCTGGTAAACGACCGCCCATTCAGAGCCGTGACACCAGTCGCAAAAAGGGACCTTCTCCAAGTAACAGCTGTGACATAATCTCATCTCATTGGTGCGAAGGTATCCAATTACCTCCCTCACTGGCAAGCCATCACCTCAGATAGGTGGGTATTGGACCTAGTCACCTATGGCCATACCCTGGAGTTTACACAAAGACCACCACCTGCTTCACAGTGGCTGGTACCAATTCAAATTACTATCCTTCGGTCTAAAGCCTGCGCCTCGCCTATTCACCAAATGCATGGCACCAGTAGCGGCAGCACTCAGGAAACCAGGTCATGAAGTATTCCCTTACTTAGACGACTTCCTACTACAAGCTTTAACTCCAGAACAAGCTACCAAAGCAACAGAAGCTGGTCTCCTTGTGTTAGAACTGGGGGTCTCTAGTTGGCAGAGGTAGGTACCCTTGACCAAATGGGGACCCTTGCTTCTACGTCAGGGAAAGGGGATTACACTACTGGATAACCCCTGCTCACCCCTTGGTAGCTTGGCACGAGCAGACAGGCTTATCTCAGAGGCAGTGTGTTAAGCATTTGTGAACACATACAGTAATACAGTGAAAACACTACAGATGGACACCACACAGGTTTTATAAAAATAAGTATTCTTTATATAGACTTAACACAAGACCACAAACGACAAAAATCCACAATACTGTACTCAAAATAGACTTAAAGATGGTAGAAGTAACTTAGTTCAAGTTGATGGTAAATGCCACAAAGTTCTCACAAAAGTACCTGGATGCGTAACCCAAAACAAACAAAAAGGTTCGCAGGGATGGAGATGCGTCGGTTCCTTGCTTCGGGGGAGAAGATGCGTCGCGCCTCAATGCTTGCGCAGAGTAGGGGATGCGTCTTGGTCCTTACCGGAGAGGAGGTGATGCGTAGATTCTCGTACTGCGTTCCGGTTGCGATGCGACAAGATGGTGCCGCGACGATCCGATGCGATAAGATAGCGCCCTTGATGCGACGACGTGAAGACGATGCGTGCACGCCCGGCGGCCGTGCGGCGGCTCTGTAACTTCGGAGCTGCGACACACTTCAGTGATGCGCCGGCGACCTCTGCAGCGGCGACACGCTTCTCCGGTGATGCGTCGGGTAACAGCTTTGACGAAGGCTCGCTTCTCTGGTGATGCGGCGGCGACCTCTGCGGCGACACGCTTCTCCGGCGATGCGACGGCAACAGCTGCGACTGCGGCACGCTTCTTCTCGTTGAGTCGCGCTTCCAGCTCCCAGCGACACGCAGGCTTCTGCAGACAGAATTCCCAGCAAGGGAATTCAGAGGGGAGCTGGTGGTGAAGTCTTTTGTCCCTGAGACTTCAGCAGGAGGCAAGCACAAGTTCAAGCCCTTGGAGTAATATTCTGCAAGATGATGAAAGTTCTTTAAAAGTTCCTTCTCCTCTCCTTGGCACTGAAGACACCACTGTAGGCCAACCCAGCAACACAGCACACTGGCAGGGGGGCAGTCCTACTCCTACAGCTTCCTTTGGTTCTTCTCCTTGGCAGAGGTTTGTCTTGTTGTTCCAGAAGTGATCTAAAGTCTTGAGGTCTGGGTCCCCATATTTATACTACTAAATCCTTTGTCCTCTGAAGGCAGAGGGGCCTTTACCTGGTCCAAACCAGTTCTGTGCAGTCCTGGAGCACTTTGTTTACAGTACTCCTTCTTTCCTTTGACAGTGTGGGCCAGGGACATCAGACGCACCACAGGAGGTGGAGCCAGCATTGTGGAAGGCAGGCACAGCCCTATTCAGACCCAGGTGCAACTCCTCCCACCACTCTACATGCAGATAGGTCTATTCAGCCCTGTGCTGACTCACCCTGTCTCCTGGAATCCCCCCCCAGCCCCTGTCACTCACAAACCAGACATGGAATACACAACCTAGCAGAGGCAGGCTTGGACAGTTAGGCAAGAAAATACCTACTTTCTAAAAGTGGTATTTTCAAACACAGAATGTTAAAACCAACTTTACTAAAAGATGTATTTTATCATTCTGAGTTCAGGCATACTAAACTCTAATTTCTACCATGTTCCCTGGGTCAGTTAGGAAGATAAGATGTTATAATCAAACTGCCCATTCTGGCCTATGGGGACAGGTAGCCTTGCAATAGTGAAAAACGAAAATGGCTGTAATTCACTATTAGGACATTCCACACACACACCAGGGCATGTCCTACCTTATACGTACAATGCACCCTGCCCTTGGGCCTACCTTAGGGGTGTCTGATATGAAGATAAGGGAAGGTTTAGGGACTGGCAAGTGGGTGCACTTGCCAAGTCGACATGGCAGCCCCAGACTCCACACAGGCTCTGCAATGGCAGGCCTGAGACACACTTTACAAGCTGCTTCTGTGGGTGGCACAACCAGTGCTGCAAGCCCACCAGCAGCATCTGATTTACAAGCCCTGGGCCCACATGGGGCACTGTACTAGGGTCTGACAAGTAAATCAAATAACCCAATCATGGAGTCGCTAATCAATACATCAATTTAACATAGGGAGCACTTGCACTGTGGCACTGAATAGCAGTGGCACAGTGCCCAAAGCATCTAAAACCAGCAAACAGATCAAAAACAGAGGAGGCAATCAGAAAAAAGTGGAAGAGAGACTCACGCCAATGGTACCAGGTCTAACACGTGTCCCCTCCAGCTGAAATGTGGGGAGAACTACCCTCCCCCTTGGGAGTTCTCATCACTAAGGAGGAAATATCTGGACAGACCATCAACATTGGCGTGTTCTGTACCAGGGCGGTGTTCCACCGTAAAGTCCATCCCCTGTAGGGAAATGGACCACCTCAACAACTTTGGGTTCTCACCCCTCATCTGCATCAGCCATCTGAGGGGCCTGTGGTCTGTCTGAACCCGGAAGTGAGTCCCAAACAGGTATGGTCTCAACTTATTCAGTGCCCAGACCACAGCAAATGCCTCACGCTCAATTGCACTCCACCTCTGTTCCTGTGGAAGTAACCTCCTACTGATGAAGGCTGCAGGTTGGTCTAGGCCCTCTTCATTAATCTGTGATAGAACAGCCCCCACACCATGCTCTGAAGCGTCTGTTTGAACAATTAATTCCTTTGAGAAGTTGGGCGCCTGAAGCACGGATGCTGTGCACATGGCAGTCTTCAGGGCGTCAAAAGCCTTCTGACAGGTGTCAGTCCAGTTCACTTTCTTGGGCTGCTTCCTGGAAGTCAGCTCAGTCAAGGGTGCAACAATGTTTCCATACCCCTTGACAAACTTCCTGTAGTACCCCGTGAGTCCTAAAAAGGCTCTCACCTGTGTCTGAGTCTTAGGGGGTTCCCATGCCAGGATGGTATCAATCTTGGGGGGTGTTTTTTTGTTGCATATTTATATAGCGCGAACTCGACCCGAAGGTATTGGAGCGCTTTACATGAGCACCGTATTTACATTACACATTCAGGCACGGGGAGATTAAGTGATTTTGCCCAGAATCACAGGTTGTGGATGAGACCCTGAGGCTCGAACCCTGGTTTCCAGCACCAAAGTCGGCAGTCTAGCCGACGGACCACATAGGGGCGCCACCTGGCCGCTCCCCACCTGGTGCCCCAAGTACACCACGGAACCCTGCCCGATTTGGCACTTACTCACCTTGATCGTGAGGCCTGCCCTTTGCAGTGCCATCAACACTTCCCAGAGGTGGCGCAGATGTTCTTCCCAACTGGCGCTGAACACTGCAACGTCATCCAGGTAGGCGGCACTGAAATCCTCCAGTCCAGCCAACACCTGGTTGACCAACCTCTGAAAGGTGGCAGGGGCATTCTTCATCTCAAAGGGAATAACCCGGAATTGGTAGTGCCCATCTGGTGTGGAGAATGCTGACCTCTCTTTGGCCCCATCAGTCAAGGCGATCTGCCAGTACCCAGACGTCAAATCAAACGTGCTGAGGTACCGTGCAGCCCCTAACCGATCAATGAGCTCATCGGCTCTGGGGATGGGGTGCGCGTCAACCTTGGTGACTGAATTGAGCCCTCGGTAGTCCACACAGAACCGGAGTTCGGGTGTGGCACCAGGCGCTGCAGCCTTTGGGACCAAGACCACTGGGCTGGCCCAGGGGCTGTTGGAGGACTCAATCACCCCTAAGGCAAACATCTTGGAGACTTCCTCCTTGATATAAGCTCTGACCTTGTCAGTCACTCTGTAAGCCTTGTGCTTCACAGGAGGACTGTCCCCAGTGTCCACATCATGGACGCACCATTCAGTGACACCAGGAATCAGGGAAAACAAATCAGGGAATTGCCCCAACAGTTGGCAACAATCTCGCTGCTGATCAGGGGTCAGTGTGGCAGAGAGGCGGACACCATCCACTGACCCATCTTGCTCTGTTGCAGACAGGTCAGGAAGGGGCTCGGTCTCCTCCTCCATTCCATCATCTGTCGCTAGGAGCATGCCCACTTCGGACCTTTCTAAGTGGGGCTTCAGGCGGTTAACATGCAGGACCCGCAAAGGGTTCCTTGAAGACCGCAAGTTCACCAGGTAGGTGACATCACTTTTGCGCTCCACCACCTCAAATGGTCCGGTCCACCTGTCCTGGAGCGCACAAGGCTCTACAGGGGCCATGACCCAAACTTTCTGTCCAGGTTGAAGCTCAATCAGAGTGGCATTCTGATCGTACCACCGCTTCATTTCCTCCTGGCTGGCTTCCAGATTCGCCTGAGCGAGTTGTCTGAATCGCCGAGTCTGGTTCCTGAAGGCCAGCATGTAACTGTATACATCCTGGGGAGGTTTCCTGGGAGATTGCTCCCAGCCTTCCTTGACCAGACTCAAAGGTCCTCTTACTGGGTGTCCATACAGCAGTTCAAAGGGGCTGAACCCTAGGGACTTCTGTGGCACCTCACGGTAAGCAAAAAGCAGGCATGGCAAGAGGACGTCCCACTTACGCCTCATAGGTTCCTCAAGACCCATAATCATGCCTTTAAGGGTCCGGTTGAATCTCTCAACCAGCCCATTACCTTGGGGGTGGTAAGGAGTGGTGAACGTATGTCCCACCGCACTCCTGCCACAGGGACTTCATATAATTGGAAATGAAGTTTGTACCTCGGTCAGACACCACCTCTCTGGGGAACCCCACACGGGAGAAAATCCACATCAGTGCACGTCCCACCACGGGGGCCGTCACTGTCCTGAGCGGGATGGCTTCCGGGTACCGGGTAGCATGGTCCACCAAGACCAGGATAAACCTGTTGCCCATGGCTGTCTTGCGGTCCAGTGGCCCCACAATGTCAATGCTCACCCGTTCAAAGGGGGTACTGACCACAGGGAAAGGTTGGAGAGGAGCCTTTTGCTTCCTTCCACTTTTCCCACTTGCCTGGCAAGTTTGACATGTCCTACAATGAGTGTCTGAACTCTTCCGCATCTGGGGCCAATAAAAGTGGGTGACCAGCCTTTCAAAGGTCTTGTCCTGCCCCAGATGTCCAGCTAAAGGCACATCATGAGCCAACCCCAGTAGGAAGGCTCTGAAGCGCTGGGGTACCACCAGCACACGGGCTGACCCAGGCTCAGCAACCTTAGGCTCGCTATACAGGAGGTCGTTCTCCCAGTAGATCCAATGTGATCCAGACTGATCACCTGCTGCCTGGTTTGTGGCCTGTTGCCGCAAACCCTTAAGAGAAGGGCACTTCCCCTGCTCTGCACAAAATTCCTCCCTGGAGGGCCCTCCTTCTTGCTGCCAATGGGTCAGCTCAGGCAGGTCCCCCAGTTCAGCAACTTGCTCCCCTGTAGGTTCCAGGGCATCCCCCTCAAGGTCTGCCTACTCCTGGACCGTGGGAACAATGGGGGCTGGTTTCCTGCGCCCCCTACCCCTTCTCTTTAAGGCAGGTTCCTGGGCCATACTTTAAGGCTCCAGGATCTCTTGAACACCCTTACTGGCTGCCATAGACTGAGTGGTTACACACGCCCACTCGGGCAGACCCAACATCTCCAAGTGAGACTTCCTCTCCACCTTAGCTCAAGGGGAGCTCTCTAAATCATTGCCCAACAGACAATCAACAGGCATGGCTGGCCTCACAGCTACTTGAAGAGTACCTGAGACTCCCCCATCCCCCCCCCACCCCCCCCCTCAAAGGGAACTTGAGCCACCTCACACTGGCTCTGCGAGTTGTCCGCGGCAACTACAGGGAAGAATGCATGGGGATAACCTGCTCTCTGGACACCAGCCGGCAATTGACAGCTGTCACACTAGCCCCAGTGTCTCTGAGAGCTTCTACCCTATGGCCATTGATGGTCACCCACTGCCTGTACTTCTTAGTGTTATCAGGCAGCTGGGTCTCAGGGACCATCTCAAAGTCTCCTAGCGAGACAAGGGACATTTCTGCGGGACCCCACCCACCTTGGGCACCCATCTCCTCCCCTCCCAGGGCTACACTCGCCATCTGACGGGGTGGTGCACCTGGTGGTGCTTTGGAATCCTTCATGGGCCATTGTGCATCATACCAACGGTGGCCCACTTGACCACACGTAAAGCACTTGTAGGGGCCCCTCTGAACAGGTTTACCTGTCGGGGCCTCTTGCTTGTTCTCAGGGGGAGGCTGGGAACCCTTCCCTTGGGAATTACTTTGGGGCTCTTTCTGGAACTCCCTCTGTTTACCCTTGTCTCCCCCCACTCTTCTGCTGGGGACCCTGCCCACCTTTGGCGGAATCTCCCACATGACCCTTGTGGACCCTGGTACTGACCCAGCGGTCTGCCTCCTCAGCAAGCTTCCTAGGGTTAGTTAACTTGCTATCAATAAGGTGCTGGCATAGCTCTGGAAAACAATTAGCAGACAAGTGCTCCCATGCAAACAAATCATAGAGTGCTTCAAAAGTATCCACTTTGCTACCCTTCACCCAACCATCCATGGCTCTGCAAAAGAAAGATACATATTCTACCCAATAGGTTGCCTCCAGCTTCTGCAACTCCTGAACCTCTGTCTATAGAGTTCTGGGGTCAAACCATACCTTGTCAACAGGGCTTCCTTCATGTGGGCATAAGACATCCTATTCTCACTGGGTAGGTCTGACAAAGTATCCCTCCCTCACTCACAAAGCGGCCCCACAACCCAGCTCCCCAATCCTTCTCAGGACCCGGTGGGCCAACATTGCTATCTCATAGGCTGCAAACCACTGCCCAATATCTTCATGCTTATGGAAATCTTTGATGACATCCTTGGGGATATATACCCTGCCTTCTGAAGGCACCGATGGTGCGCTGCCACCAGAGGGATTGATCTCTAAGCCCTTCGCCTTGATCTCTAACTCCCTCAACATCCTTTCATGCTCCATTCTCATTCTCTCTCTCTCCAAGAACAACCTGTTATTCTCTATTTCCCTCTGACCCTGCATCTTAAGCTTAGCCATCTCCAGCTTGTGCATCCTATTTCTTTCCTCTCTTCCAGCTCTCTGGGGGACAGGTCTTTGGAAGAGACGCTACTGCCATGTGGGGACGGTACCCCTTCCCAAGCTGGAAACACTGGCCTATCCAGTTGCACATATGCATCCCCAGCTGGCTCCACCACCAGCTCAGGGGCATTTCTTGCTTCTACCCAGGCCCTCAGCGCCTTTTGGTAGTCATCCTTTTTGGAAATGCCTGGTGTAGCAACTTTCAATTTTTTGCAGAGATGCTTGAGCTGTTTCAAAGTGTAGGTTTCCAACCTCTCTTCCTCAAAATCTAGATCCATAGATGCAACAGATGCTGGTCTACTCATGGTAGTAAGAATTGGCAGTTCTCAGGAAAAATAACAGTCCAAGGAAAAGAAATTCTACCAAAAAAAAGTATGTGGTTGCGTTTGGTCTGCACTCACTAGTAGTGTACACCAATTACTGTATACGAGTCACAAATGCAAGTCCAGAATCCTCACTGCTGACCACCGATGTTAGAACTGGGGGTCTCTAGTTGGCAGAGGTAGGTACCTTTGACCAAATAGGGACCCTTGCTTCTACGTCAGGGAAAGGGGATTTCACTACTGGATAACCCCTGCTCATCCCCTTGGTAGCTTGGCATGAGCAGACAGGCTTATCTCAGAGGCAGTGTGTTAAGCATTTGTGAACACATACAGTAATACAGTGAAAACACTACAGATGGACACCACACAGGTTTTATAAAAATAAGTATTCTTTATATGGACTTAACACAAGACCACAAACGACAAATCCACAATACTGTACTCAAAATAGACTTAAAGATGGTAGAAGTAACTTAGTTCAAGTTGATGGTAAATGCCACAAAGTTCTCACAAAACTACCTGGATGCGTAACGCAAAACAAACAAAAAGGTTCGCAGGGATGGAGATGCGTCGGTTCCTTGCTTCGGGGGAGACGATGCGTCGCGCCTCAATGCTTGCGCAGAGTAGGGGATGCGTCTTGGTCCTTACCGGAGAGGAGGTGATGCGTAGATTCTCATACTGCGTTCCGGTTGTGATGCGACAAGATGGCGCCTCGATGCGATGATCCGATGCGATAAGATGTGACGACGTGAAGACGGTGCGTGCACGCCCGGCGGCCGTGCGGCGACTCTAACTTTGGAGCCGTGACAGGCCCTGCATCACACTTCTCCGGTGATGCGCCGGCGACCTCTGCGGCGGCGTCACGCTTCTCCGGTGATGCGTCCGGTAACAGCTTTGACGAAGGCTCGCTTCTTTGGTGATGCGGCGGCGACCTCTGCGGCGGTGACACGCTTCTCCGGCGATGCGACGGCAACAGCTGCGACTGAGACACGCTTCATCTGAAAGAGACACGTTAGTGACAGATTCCTTACCTTAGAATATCCCCAGGCGTCAGGCTGGATCCGGAAAGCTTTTTGCGTAGCAGTACCCTTGCGCGCCGGTAGGCGGCGTCGTGCGGCTCCGCGTCCGTCGCCGGCGTCGTGATCGCCGGGATGACGTCGCGGGCAGTACTTAGGCGCCGCCCTGCGCGCTGACGTCAGTTCTTCTTTTTCCGCGCCAGTAAGCGCAGATCCGGGAAGAGCAGTGCCCAAGTCACTTTTTGACTATCTTTTTTGGTGAATTTTTTCACTGTTTCTTCAACGAGTCTTCACGACTCCTAAGGTGTCGTAGGGATGCCCGGCTTTAAGCCCTGTGAGGAATGTGGTCGCATGATGTCGATCACGGACCCGCACCTCGAGTGTCTCTTTGTCTCGGCCGAGACCACGACACGAAGTCGTGTCCTGACTGCCGGAAACTTCATCCTAAGGCTTTGCGAGAGCGGTCTCGAAAGCTCCTTGAAGTCCGGCATTCGGCTCCGCACCAAGCCTCCCGGGAGAGGCCGAGGGGCCGGACGCGGAGTCCCCGCCGCTCGCCGGATTCAAAGTCTTCGCGCTCCTCCGGTAAGTCGAAGCACAAGAAGTCTAAGCGGCGTCATCGCTCTAAGACTTCGCCTCGCCGGTCTCGCGACTCGGCTGAGGTCCCTGTCGGCACCGTCCCCGCGGCCCCGGACGTGCCTGTCGAGTTACCCCCGCAGTACCCGCCCTACCCGGGCTCGGGGGCGACTCAGGCCGATATACAGGAATTCCTGTCGGCCATGGCCTGCCTCTTCGGGCCTCAAGGTCCCTCCGTGCGCCTCCGGGCCCCGCGGGCCCTGATTGGGTTGCTCCGGCGTCGCCGCCGACTCCGGTCCCGGCGTCGCCTGTCCCACCAGCCTTCGTCCCGGCCTCGGCCCGGTCCCGGCCTCGACCCCGGCCCGGTGGGGCCGCAACCCCATCGACGCCGGTTGACCTAACCACGCCTCCGCCGACGCCGATGTCCCCGGTGCCGCTTCCGACGCCGTCCGGGCGCCGTTCCCCGGTTCTCTCCGGGTCCGGACATGGTGCCGGAACGGCAGCCGCCCGACGCCGCATCCGGCGCCGATGAGACCTTGGGTCCCTGATGTCCCTCCTCCTCCATATTTTCAACCTGGAGGAGGACCAGGAGAGCTGGGAGGGGTCTGACGACCCTCTCACACAACAGTGCGAGTTTGACCCGGACTGGGTTGAGGAACTTGGGGATGCCAGTGGTCTGGATACCTCCCCTGACTCTGGCATGCTGTCTCCTCCCGTGGCAACGGAGGAGAGGGGCTAATTTTGCAACGGTGTTGCGTAGAGCTGCTGGAGCCTTGAATCTCCAGTTGCCTACAGTGGTCGCCAGGTCTAACATCCTGACTGAAGTGCTTCAGCCGGCGGCCTCCTCTTCGGAGACTGTGCTGCCGTTCAACGAGGCACTGACTGACGTTCTTTGGGTGCCTGGTCCAAACCCACCACAGGGGCTCCTGTGGATAGGAACGTGGCCCGACGCCATCGCCCTGCTCCGGGCGACCCCCTGTTTCTCTCCCAACACCCCACCCCTGAGAGCTTGGTTGTCCAAGCCTCTGCCTCCCAAACCGCCTTCCCTACCGCCCTCCGGATAGGGAATCCAAGCGCCTGGATCACTTTGGGAAGAAGGCTTTCTTCCTCCAGTGCTGGCTTGCGGTCTGTTAATACCGCTTGCCTCTTGGGCCGATACACCCACTCCCTGTGGGATTCGGTGGCAACTGTTTTGCCGCAGTGTTCTGAGGAGGTCCAGACACTGCTTACCCGCGCCGTTGCGGAAGGGCGTGATGCGGCTAAATATACCATCCGCTGTGGCCTTGATACCGCCGACTCCCTGGGCAGATCGCTTGCAACGACGGTGGCACTGCGGCCGCCACGCCTGGCTGAGAACCACTGGTTTTTCGGGAGATGTCCAGAATACACTCATGGACATGCCCTTTGATGGTGTCGGTCTTTTGGTTCGAAGGCAGACCATGCGCTGGAGCGCTTCAAGGACTCTCGGGCTACTGCTAAGTCCCTGGGCCTTGCTGTTGTGCGCCCTCCGCTCACGTCTGCTTTTCGCCCTTTCGTGGCCACGGAAGGGGCGCCCAGTCACGTCCGCAGCCCGGCCAACGGCCCGCGCAGCAAGCGCCTCGCGTGGCCGAGGACGTGGATACCGCCGTGGCGGTTCGGGCAACCAGCGTGCGGGTCAGGCCACCACCTGCAACCCGTCCGCGGCCTCCAAGCCCTCCTAGTCCCTCCTTTCAGGTGCACAGTACGCCAGTTGGGGGCAGGGTCCGCCATCACCTTCACCTCTGGCGTCCCATCACCTCGGACAGGTGGGTCTTGGACATTGTCCGAAGGGGCTACTCCCTCCCTTCGAGACCACCCCCCAGCCATGCCACCTCAATTCCACCGCATGTCAGGGGATCACTTGGCGCTTCTACAGAAGGAAGTCACGGCCCTCTTGGCCAAGAGGGCCATCGAGCATGTTCCGACCCCAGAAGTAGGGCGTGGTTGATACTCCCACTACTTTCTGGTGCCCAAAAAGGACAAGGAGGACATGCGTCCTATCTTGGACCTCCGGAACGTCAATCGCTTCCTCCGGAAGGAGAAGTTCAAGATGCTCACCCTAGCTCAGGTCTTGACTGCCCTCGACCCCGGAGACTGGTTGGTAGCGTTGGACTTGCAGGACGCCTATTTCCACATCCTCGTCCTGCCGGCCCACCGGCGTTACCTTCGGTTCACGGTAGGCCTCGAGCATTTTCAGTTCACCGTGCTCCCTTTGGCCTTACCAGTGCCCCTCGGGTGTTCACGAAAGTGATGGCGGTGGTCGCAGCTCATCTGCGCCGGGCAGGGGTTTCAGTCTTCCCCTACCTCGACGACTGGCTGCTGAAGGCGGGCTCGTCCCAGGCAGTCGCCTCCCACCTCCAGACTACGGCCGAACTCCTGCACTCGCTGGGGTTCTCCATCAATGTGCCAAAGTCGCATCTGATTCCTTCTCCACAGCTCCTTTTCATCGGAGCAGTTCTGGACACGACGCAGTTTCGGGCCTATCCTCCCGAACGGCGAGTCCGGGATATTCAGGCTATGATTCCGATCTTTCAGCCTTTATCCTGGGTTTCGGCACGGATGACCCTGAGGCTGCTGGGCCTCATGCGATCCTGCTGGTCACTCATGCCAGATGGCATATGCGGGCTCTGCAGTGGGACCTGAAGTTCCAGTGGGCGCAGCACCAGGGCGACCTGTCCGATCACGTCCAGATCTCGGAGGGGACTGCAAGACAGTTGCAGTGGTGGCTCTCGAACCGGCAATGGGTCATGGGCAGATCCCTCTCCCTTCCCCAGCCAGAGCACACAGTTGTGACGGACGCGTCCCTTCTGGGATGGGGCGGTCACATGGGAGAGGCGGAGATCAGAGGCCTCTGGTCTCCGGCGGAGTCCCGGCTCCATATCAACCTTCTGGAGCTCCGGGCGATCCGACTTGCACTCAAGGCATTCCTTCCCTCTGTCAAAGGGAAGGTAGTGCAGGTGTTCACAGACAACACCACCGCCATGTGGTACTGCAACAAACAAGGCGGGGTGGGGTCGTGGACCCTTTGTCAGGAGGCTCTGCGCCTCTGGACATGGCTGGAACATCAGGGCATGTTCCTGGTGGTTCAACACCTGGCAGGTTCCCTGAACGCCAGGGCGGACGAACTCCAGCCGCAGGTGCATGATGGATCACGAATGGCGTCTTCACTGGAAGTGGCGCAAGGACTCTTTCTACAGTGGGGAGAGCCTTGGTTAGATCTATTCGCCATCGAAGAGAACGCGCAATGTCATCAGTTCTGCGCGTTGGAATTTCCAAGGCGGCACTCGCCGGCGACGCTTTTCGTCACGAGTGGAGTTGCGGTCTATTGTACGCCTTTCCGCCTATACCACTTCTACCCAGAGTGTTGAAGAAGATTCGGCACGACCGGGCCCAAGTCATTCTTGTGGCTCCGGACTGGGCTCGAAGAGTTTGGTATCCCGAGCTACTCAATATGAGCGTGGATCCCCCGATCCGTCTGCCTCTTCGGGAGGATCTTCTGTCGCAGCAGCAGGGGACGGTCCTCCACCCGAACCTGTCCAGTCTACACCTGCTTGCGTGGAGATTGAGCGGCGGCAGTTGATTCCTTTCGACTTGCCTCCCGAAGTTTGTGATGTGATTCTGGCAGCCAGGCGTCCCTCCACTAAGGTGGTATACGCCTGCAGGTGGAACAAATTTGTGGCATGGTGCACAGCAAAGGCTGTGAATCCCCTTTCTGCCCCTCTTTCTGAGGTCCTTCTGTTCCTTCTCTCTCTGGCCCAACAGGGTTCTGCCCTGGGTACCATCAAGGGTTATCTTTGTGCTATCTCGGCCTTCCTCAGGCTCCCTGATCAGCCCTCCCTTTTCAAGTCCCCTGTTGTTAACAGGTTCTTAAAAGGCATTACTCACCTCTTCCCTCCTGTTCCGTTTGTGATGCCTCAGTGGGACTTGAACTTGGTTCTTACCTTTTTAATGTGCGCTCCTTTGAGCCTTCTACATAACTGTCCTCTTCGTCTTCTGACTCTGAAGACAGCCTTTCTGGTGGCCATCACCTCCGCTCGGCGGGTGAGTGAGCTCCAGGCTCTATCTTGCAAACCTCCCTTTCTGTCTGTTCATCCAGACAAGGTTGTTCTTCGGACGCGTCCGTCCTTCTTGCCAAAGGTGGTTACTGCTTTCCACATTGGGCAGACCATCACTTTGCCCACCTTCTTTCCGCCTCCGCATCCTTCCAGAGAGGAAGAGAGGCTCCACCGTCTGGACCCAAAACGTGCGCTCTCTTTCTATATTGACCGCACAAAACACTTCCGGGTGGATGACCAGCTCTTTGTTGGCTACGTGGGCGCCAAAAAGGTCGGGCGGTGCACAAGAGGACCATCTCCCGCTGGGTTACCTTGTGCATCAAGACCTGCTATTCTTTGGCTAAGAAGGAGCCTCCTGTTGGGCTGCGTGCCCATTCCACCAGGGCAACGGCTGCTACCACGGCCTTGGGCCGCGGTGTTCCGCTGCCGGTTATCTGTCAGGCAGCTACGTGGGCCTCGCTGCACACGTTTACAAAGCATTACTGCCTTGACAGTCAGGTCCGGAGGGACGGCTTCTTTGGCCGTTCTGTCCTCCAGGACTTCCTTGTCTGATCTTTGTTCGCAGACCCACCACCGGGGTTGGTATTGCTGGGGTATCTATTCTAAGGTAAGGAATCTGTCACTAACGTGTCTCTTTCAGATGCACAAGTTACTAACTTGTGTAACGATATATCTGTAAGAGACAGTAGTTAGTGACAGATTCCTTACCGCCCACCCATCCTCCCCGTTCTGCGAACTGATTTCTAGGGTTAAGGACATCCCTTTCAGGGCCCTAGTATTTTTCAGACACCTATGTCAGCTTCTTGCATGGCTCTGCGTTCCTGGCGCGGAAAGTCGTGTACAGAACTGACGTCAGCGCGCAGGGGCGGCGCCTAAGTACTGCCCGCGACGTCATCCCAGCGATCACGACGCCGACGACGGACGCGGAGCCGCACGACGCCGCCTACCGACGCGCAAGGGTACTGCTACGCAAAAAACTTTCCGGATCCAGCCTGACGCCTGGGGATATTCTAAGGTAAGGAATCTGTCACTAACTACTGTCTCTTACAGATATATCGTTACACAAGTTAGTAACTTGTGCTTCTCGTTGAGTCGCGCTTCCAGCGACAAGCAGGCTTCTGCAGACAGAATTCCCAGCAAGGGAATTCAGAGGGGAGCTGGTGGTGAAGTCTTTTGTCCCTGAGACTTCAGCAGGAGGCAAGCACAAGTTCAAGCCCTTGGAGTAATATTCTGCAAGATGATGAAAGTTCTTTAAAAGTTCCTTCTCCTCTCCTTGGCACTGATGACACCACTGTAGGCCCACCCAACAACACAGCACACTGGCAGGGGGGCAGTCCAACTCCTACAGCTTCCTTTGGTTCTTCTCCTTGGCAGAGGTTCGTCTTGTTGTTCCAGAAGTGATCTAAAGTCTTGGGGTCTGGGTCCCCATATTTATACTACTAAATCCTTTGTCCTCTGAAGGCAGAGGGGCCTTTACCTGGTCCAAACCAGTTCTGTGCAGTCCTGGAGCACTTTGTTTACAGGACTACTTCTTTCCTTTGGCAGTGTGGGCCAGGGACATCAGACGCACCACAGGTGGTGGAGCCAGCATTGTGGAAGGCAGGCACAGCCCTATTCAGACCCAGGTGCAACTCCTCCCACCACTCTACATGCAGATAGGTCTATTCAGCCCTGTGCTGACTCACCCTGTCTCCTGGAATCCCCCCTCAGCCCCTGTCACTCACAAACCAGACATGGAATATACAACCTAGCAGAGGCAGGCTTGGACAGTTAGGCAAGAAAATACCTACTTTCTAAAAGTAGTATTTTCAAACACAGAATGTTAAAACCAACTTTACTAAAAGATGTATTTTATCATTCTGAGTTCAGGCATACTAAACTCGAATTTCTACCATGTTCCCTGGGTTAGTTAGGATTATAAGATGTTGTAATCAACTGCCCATTCTGGCCTATGGGGACAGGTAGCCTTGCAATAGTGAACAATCGAAAATGGCTGTACTTCAGTATTAGGACATGCCACACACACCAGGGCATGTCCTACCTTATACTTACAATGCACCCTGCCCTTGGGCCTACCTTAGGGGTGTCTGATATGAAGATAAGGGAAGGTTTAGGGACTGGCAAGTGGGTGCACTTGCCAAGTCGACATGGCAGCCCCAGACTTCACACAGGCTCTGCAATGGCAGGCCTGAGACACACTTTACAAGCTGCTTCTGTGGGTGGCACAACCAGTGCTGCAAGCTCACCAGCAGCATTTGATTTACTAAGCCCTGGGCCCACATGGGGCACTGTACTAGGGTCTGACAAGTAAATCAAATAACCCAATCATGGAGTCACTAATCAATACATCAATTTAACATAGGGAGCACTTGCACTGTGGCACTGAATAGCAGTGGCACAGTGCCCAAAGCATCTAAAACCAGCAAACAGATCAAAAACAGAGGAGGCAATCAAAAAAAAGTGGAAGGGAGACTCGCGCCAATGGTACCAGGTCTAACACCTTGTTTTGCAAAGTAGGCCTCTCGATCATTCAGCAGAAGTCCTCCACCACAACCAGTCAGATCATGACATTCCTGGGAGCTTATCTCGATACCGTTCAGAACAAAGCCTTCCTCTCCCACGAAAGGCAAACCAGGTTGGCGCGTTTGGCTCAAAATATTGCAGGAAGACCATGCGTTTCTGTGAGACTGTTCAAGTCACTCCTAGGCATGATCTTCTCCGCCATAAGCTTGGTCCCCCTGGCACGCCTCAAGATGAGACGGTTGCAAGAGGAGAAAAAACTCAAGTGAATCCAGTCGGAAGGGTCCTTCGAGGACTTTATCTCCATCTCTCCTCGTATGTTTAAACACTGGCATGGTGGTTGCACATGCCACCTCTCTCCCAAGGCCTCCCATTTGTACCGCTAGTTCCGTATTTTGTCATCACTACAAATGCCTCAATGGAAGGCTGGGGGGGGGCACATGGAGGACTTTCAGATCCAGGGAAGATGGTCCACAAGTCTGAAGGCTCTTCACATCAACAGCTTGGAGCTCCAAGCCATTTTTTCACTTTGCAAGCCTTCCGCCTAAGGATCGAGAACTCCTCTGTGCTGGTTCGTACCGACAATACAACCTGTATGTATTGTATGAACAAGCAAGGAGGAACCCAGTTGCTAACGTTATCTCAGGAAGCCCAAGAGCTTTGCGATTGGCTTGCGGCTCACAACATATCGTTAAAGGCCGAACTTCTGTCTGAAGTCCACAACACACTCACAGATGCCCTGAGCAGAACCAGGGACAGGTACCACGAAGTGGGAACAACAATGGCAACTCGACAGGATATTCTCGGTGTGGGGTAAACCAGTGCTGGATCTCCTCATGACGGAAACCAATACCAAGTGCCAGTTTATGCCAGTCGATTTCCCCTCCCAGAAACATGGGGGAATGCTCTTTTGATGTATGGAGGCGGAACACTGTCGTTTTCTGTTAATCGCTCCCAAGTGGCCCAGACAACACTTTTTTTCGAAGCTTCTCCTCCTTTCAGAGACCAAGCCCATTTGCCTCCTACCAACATCATCTCTCCAGAGCAAAGGTCAAATACATCACCCGGAGCCAGCATCTCTCCACCTGCACACATGGCTCCTGAGTTCTATGAATTTAGTAATCTAAGGCTCTCACAAGAATGCATGGATGTTCTCTCTCAATCTAGGGCTGAAGGCACCAACAAGACTTACAGGTATAAGTGGAAGTGATTTTGTCACTGGTATCTCCAGAACGGCTTGCATCCTCTCAGAGCCTCTCCTGAGCAGATCTTGCCTACCTTCTTGTAGGAGGCTGGCTTAGTATATGGTGCACACTTATTCAAGTGGTGCACCTTGCACTAATCCAGGCAACCTTTATGGTGATTTTAGTGGTCTTTGTTAAGCATAGAACGTTCTAAAAGTGGTAGTTGTGGATGGCAGCCTTCAGGCTTATCTTGAAGGAGTGTTAAGCAGCTTGGTTTACCAGTTTAATCATGTAGTGTAGGCTAAACAATAAAGGACCACACTGTTTATATAAAAATACTTCTATTTATTATACAACACTCACTAACAAATTGGTATATTTCCTACCCGAAGATATCAACACAATACACAGCAATACTTCAGTTGCAATAAGGTAAGTTATACAAAATGCAGCGGTCTCCAGGGGGAGACCAAACCATATACTAAGAAAGTGGAATGCGAACCTCAAAGGAGGACAGGACTGGGACCAGAGGAGCCGAGGGCACTAGGAACCACCCAAGTTAGTACCCAGGAATCCCACGGAGGCTGTGTGCAGAGTGGGAACTCAGCCGCATGCCCAATGGAAGTCAGTGGAGAAGTTGCGGTTGCAGTTTTTCAGAAGAACCCTTCCCAGAGGACCCCGAAGAATTCCCTTGGAGAACAGAAGGTTGGAGAGCCACCCCACCCGTGGATGCCCTGGAGACCAGATTACCTACACCAAGGTTGCCAGGTGCATAGGAGTGAAGAGACATCAGAAATCTCTGTAGATGACAATGAAAGTCTTTGAGAAAAGTGCCTCTGGAGAAGAAGGTGAAGAAGTCTGATGGAATCAAAGGGTGGATTCTGGAAGTGAAGAACCTGCATGCAGGGGGGACAGAGTCTATGCGACTCAGGAGTGACTAGGAGGCACGGAAGAGCAATGCCCACCGATATCGGACGGTTCCGAAGTGATGACGTTGACTTTGTTGCTGCAGCATTGAGTACCAGGCGACACTGAGGAAGACCAGGAGCCGTGCACAAGCTGTCGGATGTCGGTTACTGGGTGGTCCGTGTCCAGCAGGAGCACCGACAAGCCTTGGTAGCCGCAACTGGCGTGAAGAACGAAAAAGGAGCAATGTTGGGACCAGCAAGGTTCAAGGGGCTCCGCACCAGCAGGAGAATCAGAGCAGGCCCCGAGCAAGCATGGGAGTCCACTGAAGTAGGAGAAGACCCTCCGGAGGACCCACAGGCTGAAGGCACAGGAGTCGCAAGAGGACTTCGAGCAGCTCACCAAGAAGTAAGGCCCTTGCTGCTGAGGATGCGGTGAGGACGCTGTACTTAGCAGAAAGAAATGCTGGAGCTTCTTGTAGCCCGAAGATCTCTGGAGTGCACAGCCAGCAAGCCTTGGCAACGGCAAGTCGACGCGGTGCATAGGGGTTCTGTCCCCGCGGTTCCGCCGAGGAATACTGGCCTCAAGATCGCAGAGGACACAGGTCAGGCTTCGAGGGAGTTGCAGAACCACCACCTGTGTTGCAGAACCACCACCTGTGTTGCTGAGCCTTGGGAAGTCCGTGGGATGTCAGGAGCAGAAGACCGGTCAGCTTTGTTGCGGTGCCTGCAGATGCAGGGGAGGGACTCCTAAACCTTCTCGAGCTTGGTTTAGCAGCAGAAGGGCAAAATCGTGTCTGTGGCAGGCAACAGCACTAGCTTGCTGTCAGATCCTGAAAGCCTGTTACCGGGAGTGCAGGGGGTACCCCAAGGGAGCCCCCTAGTACATGGGATCATACTTCCAACACTGGAATCGGAGTTGGAGCATGATTCCAACATGTTTGATAACAAATATGACCGGTTTCGGTGCAGCCACTATATAGATAGACATCTCTTATTGACTGATGTCCACTATGTTTTAAAATGGCTGACCGCACTTACAAAGCCTGGAGAATTGACTCTGGGGTTTGTAAGGGTGTCCTGCTCATGCTGGGGCACCCTCACACTTATAACCAAGCACCCTGCCCTCAGGACTGAAGAGCCTGCCATAGGGGTGATTTATAGGTTTCAAGTGCAGTGATCTCAGATATAAGGAAACTTGTATTCATCTTGAGAGGTGCAAGCACCAACTGTCACAGGCTGCAATTGCAGGCCTGTAGTCACAGTTTAAGTGGTCTCCCATTGGTGGCACATTATATATGCTGCAGCCCATGGGAGACCCCTGGTGTACCTATGCCCTGGGTACCGGGTCCTGATTAGCAGGATCCCAGTCAGACTAGTCAAAAAAATATACTGACACCTAGCAAAAAGTAGGGGTAACCATGATTGCAGATCCTACTTTCCCACACTTCGCTCTCTAGCCAAGTCAGGCCTAGTATACTCTTCAGTGAGGGTTCACCTTGCTGCAATCTCTAGGTCGAGGTGATCGCTGGATACATCTCTTTGCTCCACAAGGCTTGTATACCAATTAACGAAAGGACTCTTCAGAACCTTCCCTGCAGTGCAGCCCCCTCCCCAGAATAGCATCTTAATGTTGTCCTTTCACAGCTAATGAAGCAGCCTTTCGAGCCTATTCATAGGGCTGAATGAAAATTTCGCACATGGAAGGTTGCTCTTCTCCTTGCTCTCACATCTACCAGAAGGGTCAGTGAGATACAGGCATTTACCACTCGGGAACCCTTTCTTCGCTTCACGGATTAATTTGTGCTTCTTAGATGAACCCAAAGTTCATCTCCATGGTTCCTTCCCAATTTCACCTCAACAAGCCGATCATTCTTCGGACCTTTTTCCCTAACCCAGCCATACGAGCTGAACAGGCGCTACACCCTTCGGACATTAAAAGAGGCCTCAAATTCTATTTACAAAGATCTAAATTCATTCGCAAAACTGACGAGTTATTTGTAGCTTATGGTCAAGGTTGTCAAGGCTCAGCTGTGACAAAACAAACCATCACCATGGATCTCGGCAACAATCCAGTTCTGCCATACTAAAGCGGGAAAACCTCTGGTGAAAAAAGCTAAAGCCCATTCGACGAGAGCTGTGTCCACTTTGGCTGCTCTGTTCGCAGGCATTCCAATGGAGAACATTTGCCGTGGTGCCCTGTGGCTAAGCACTCATGTTCACGCAGCACTATTGCCTAGAATCAACACAGCGTAGTAACTTAGTCATGGGACAGGCGGCATTACAACATCTATTCCAATAAGGTGAGCCTCTTTAAATAGAAGTATCTTTTTTCTTTTTATATTCAAAGGTTAAATATTTCTAAAGGGGATATAGATATATTGCTGCTCAACCCTTTTGCCAATTTCTTTTGTTTTAAGAGTCTTACAGCTAAATTTGTATCCTCTCATTCTACATAACAATGTTCGCATGTTTACATATGTACATAAAGTATCTGAAAGAGACACGTTAGTGACAGATTCCTTACCTTAGAATATCACCAGGCGTCAGGCTGGATCCGGAAAGTTTTTGCGTAGCAGTACCCTTGCACATCGGTAGGCGGTGTCGTAAGGCTCCGCGTCCGTCGTCGGCGTCTAGATCGCCGGGATGACGTCGCGGGCAGTTCTTAGACGCCGCCCCTGCGCGCTGACGTCAGTTCTTCTTTTTCCGCGCCAGTAAGCGCAGATCCGGGAAGAGCAGTGCCCTAGTCAATTTTTGACTACATTTTTTGTGAATTTTTTCACTGTTTCTTTTCGAGTCTTCATCGACTCCTAGGTGTCGTAGGGATGCCCGGCTTCAAGCCATGCGACGCCTGTGGTCGAATGATGTCGATCACAGACCCGCATCTAGAGTGTCTCTACTGTCTCGGCCGAGACCACGACACAAAGTCGTGTCCTGACTGCCGGAAACTTCACCCGAAGGCTTTGCAAGAGCGGTCTCGAAAGCTACTCGAGGTCCGGCAGTCGGCTCCGCGCCGCACCAAGCCCCGGTCCCGGGAGAGGTCGAGGGGCCGGTCGCGGAGCCTCCGCCGGTCGTCTGAGTCCAAGTCTTCGCGCTCCTCGGGTAAGTCGAAGCACAAAAAGTCTAAGAAGCATCATCGCTCTAAGACTTCGCCTCGCCGGTCTCGCGACTCGGCTGAGGCCCCTGTCGGCACCGTCCCCGCGGCCCCGGACGTGCCTGTGGAGCCGCCTCCGCATTACCCGTCCTTTCCGGGTTCGGGGGCGACTCCGGACGAAATACAGGAATTCCTGTCGGCCATGGCCCGCCTCTTCGGGCCTCAAGGTCCCTCCCGTGCACCTTCGGGCCCCGCGGGCCCTGATGGGGTTGCTCCGGCATCGCCGCCGACTCCGGTCCCGGAGTCGCCTGTCCCGCCAGCCTTCATCCCGGCCTCGGCTCCGGCCCCGGCCTCGATCCCGGCTCCGGTGGTACCGCAACCCCATCGACGCCGGTTGACCTAACCACGCCTCCGCCGATGTCCCCGGTGCCGTTCCTGACGCCGTCCGGGGCTCCGGACGGAGTCGTTCCCCGGTTGTCTCCGGCTCCGGACATGGAGCCGGACCGACGCCGCCGACGCCGGCTCCGGCGCCGATGAGACCTTGGGTCCCAAATGTCCCTCCTCCTCCATATTTTGAACAAGAGGAGGACCAGGAGAGCTGGGAGGGGTCGGAAGACCCTCTCACACAACAGTGTGACTATGATCAGGACTGGGCTGAGGAACTTGGGGATGCCAGTGGTCTAGACACTTCCCTGACACTGGCATGCTGTCTCCTCCCGTGGCTACGGAGGAGGGAGCGAATCTCGCAATGGTGTTGCGTAGAGCAGCTGGAGCCTTGCACCTCCAATTGCCTACTGTGGCTGTCAGGACTAATCTCCTGACGGAAGTGCTTCAGCCGGCAGCTTCCTCCACGGAGACTGTGCTGCCGTTTAATGATGCACTGACTGACGTTCTTTGGGCGCCTGGTCCAAGCCCACCACAGGGGCTCCTGTGGATCGGAACGTGGCCCGACACCATCGCCCTGCTCCGGGCGACCCCTTGTTTCTCTCCCAACATCCCACCCCCGAGAGCTTGGTTGTCCAAGCCTCTGCCTCCCAAACCGCCTTCCCTACCGCCCCTCCGGATAGGGAATCCAAACGCCTGGACCAATTTGGGAAGAAGGCTTTTTCTTCCTCCAGTGCTGGCTTGCGGTCCGTCAACACCGCTTGCCTTTTGGGCCGATATACCCACTCCCTGTGGGATTCGGTGGCGGCTGTTTTGCCACAGTGTTCTGAGGAGATCCAGACACTGCTTACCCGCGCCATTGCGGAAGGAAGAGATGCGGCTAAATACACCATACGTTGTGGCCTTGATACCGCCGACTCGCTGGGCAGATCGCTTGCAACGACGGTGGCGCTACGTCGCCACGCCTGGCTGAGAACAACTGGTTTCTCGGGTGATGTCCAGAATACACTCATGGACATGCCCTTTGATGGAGTCGGTCTTTTTGGTTCCAAAGCAGACCATGCGATGGAGCGTTTTAAGTACTCAAGGGCTACTGCCAAGTCCCTGGGCCTTTCTGTTGTACGCCCTCCGCTAACCTCTGCTTTTCGCCCCTTTCGTGGCCACGGAAGGGGCGCCCAGTCACGTCAGCTGCCCAGCCACCGGCCCGCGCAGCAAGCGTCTTCGCGTGGCCGAGGACGTGGATACCGCTGTGGCGGTTCGGGCAACCAGCGTGCGGGTCAGGCCACCACCTCCAACCCGTCCGCGGCCTCCAAGCCCTCCTAGTCCCTCCTTTCCGGTGCACAGCACGCCAGTAGGGGGCAGGGTCCGCCATCACCTTCACCACTGGCGTCCCATCACCTCAGACAGGTGGGTCTTGGACATTGTCCGAAGGGGCTACTCCCTCCCCTTCGAGACCACCCCCCCAGCCATGCCACCTCAATTCCACCGCATGTCAGGGGATCACTTGGTGCTTCTGCAGAAGGAAGTCACGGCCCTCTTGGCCAAGAGGGCCATCGAGCATGTTCCGACCCCAGAAGTAGGACGTGGTTGCTACTCCCACTACTTTCTGGTGCCCAAAAGGACAAGGAGGACATGCGTCCTATCTTGGACCTCCGGAACGTCAATCGCTTCCTCCGGAAGGAGAAGTTCAAGATGCTCACCCTAGCTCAGGTCTTGACTGCCCTCGACCCTGGAGACTGGTTGGTAGCGTTGGACTTGCAGGACGCTTATTTCCACATCCTCGTCCTGCCGGCCCACCGGCGTTACCTACGGTTCACGGTAGGCCTCGAGCATTTTCAGTTCACCGTGCTCCCCTTTGGCCTTACAAGTGCCCCTCGGGTGTTCACGAAAGTGATGGCGGTGGTCGCAGCTCATCTGCGCCGGGCAGGGGTTCCAGTATTCCCCTACCTCGACGACTGGCTGCTGAAGGCGGGCTCGTCCCAGGCAGTCGTCTCCCACCTCCAGACTACGGCCGAACTCCTGCACTCGCTGGGGTTCTCCATCAATGGGCCGAAGTCGCATCTGATTCCTTCTCCACAGCTCCTTTTCATCGGAGCAGTTCTGGACACGACGCAGTTTCGGGCCTATCCTCCCGAACGGCGAGTCCGGGATATTCAGGCTATGATTCCAATCTTTCAGCCTTTATCCTGGGTTTCGGTACGGAAAACCCTGAGGCTGCTGGGCCTCATGGCCTCCTGCATCCTGCTGGTCGATCATGCCAGATGGCATATGCGGGCTCTGCAGTGGGACCTGAAGTTCCAGTGGGCGCAGCACCAGGGCAACCTGTCCGATCACGTCTAGATCTCGGAGGGGGCTGCAAAACAGTTGCAGTGGTGGCTCTCGAACCGGCAATGGGTCATGGGCAGATCCCTCTCCCTTCCCCAGCCAGAGCACACAGTTGTGACGGACGCGTCCCTTCTGGGATGGGGCGGTCACATGGGAGAGGCGGAGATCAGAGGCCTCTGGTCTCCGGCGGAGTCCCGGCTCCATATCAACCTTCTGGAGCTCCGGGCGATCCGACTTGCACTCAAAGCATTCCTTCCCTCTGTCAAAGGGAAGGTAGTGCAGGTGTTCACAGACAACACCACCGCCATGTGGTACTGCAACAAACAAGGCGGGGTGGGGTCGTGGACCCTCTGTCAGGAGGCTCTGCGCCTCTGGACATGGCTGGAACATCAGGGCATGTTCCTGATGGTTCAACACCTGGCAGGTTCCCTGAACGCCAGGGCGGACGAAGTCAGCCGCAGGTGCATGATGGATCACGAATGGCGTCTTCACTCGGAAGTGGCGCAAGGTCTCTTTCTGCAGTGGGTAGAGCCTTGGTTAGATCTATTCGCCACCGAAGAGAACGCGCAATGTCATCAGTTCTGCGCGTTGGAATTTCCAAGGCGGCACTCGCTCGGCGACGCTTTTCATCGCGAGTGGAGTTGCGGTCAGTTGTACGCCTTTCCGCCTATACCACTTCTACCCAGAGTGTTGAAGAAGATTCGGCGCGACCGGGCCCAAGTCATCCTTGTGGCTCCGGACTGGGCTCGAAGAGTTTGGTATCCCGAGCTACTCAGTATGAGTGTCGATCCCCCGATCCGTCTGCCTCTTCGGGAGGATCTTCTGTCGCAGCAGCAGGGGACGGTCCTCCACCCAAACCTGACCAGCCTCCACCTGCTTGTGTGGAGATTGAGCGGCGGCAGTTGATTCCTTTCGACTTGCCTCCCGAAGTTTGTGATGTGATTCTGGCAGCCAGGCGTCCCTCCACTAAGGTGGTATACGCCTGCAGGTGGAACAAGTTTGTGGCCTGGTGCACAGCAAAGGCTGTGAATCCCCTCTCTGCCCCTCTTTCTGAGGTTCTTCTGTTCCTTCTTTCATTGGCCCAACAGGGTTCTGCCCTGGGTACCATCAAGGGCTATCTTTGTGCCATTTCGGCCTTCCTCAGGCTTCCTGATCAGCCCTCCCTTTTCAAGTCCCCTGTTGTTAACAGATTCCTTAAAGGCATTACACACCTCTTCCCTTCTGTTCAGTTTGTGATGCCTCAGTGGGACTTGAATGTGGTTCTTACCTTTCTCATGTGTGCTCCCTTTGAGCCTCTATATAACTGTCCTCTTCGTCTTCTGACTCTGAAGACAGCCTTTCTGGTGGCCATCACCTCCGCTCGGCGGGTGAGTGAGCTCCAGGCTCTGACATGCAAACCTCCCTTTCTGTCTGTACATCCAGGCAAGGTTGTTCTTCGGACGCGTCCGTCCTTCTTGCCAAAGGTGGTTACTGCCTTCCACATTGGGCAGACCATCACTTTGCCCACCTTCTTTCCGCCTCCGCATCCTTCCAGAGAGGCTCCACCGTCTGGACCCAAAACGTGCGCTTTCCTTTTATATCAACCGCACACAACACTTCCGGGTGGATGACCAGCTCTTTGTTGGCTACGTGGGCGCCAAAAAAGGTCGGGCGGTGCACAAGAGAACCATCTCCCGCTGGGTCACCTTGTGTATCAAAGCCTGCTATTCTTTGGCTAAGAAGGAGCCTCCTGTTGGGCTGCGTGCCCATTACACCAGGGCAACGGCTGCTACCACGGCTTTGGGCCGCGGTGTTCCGCTGCAGGATATCGGTCAGGCAGCTACGTGGACCTCGCTGCACACGTTTACAAAGCATTACTGCCTTGACAGTCCGGTCCGGAGGGACGGCTTCTTTGGCCGTTCTGTCCTCCGGGACTTCCTTGTCTGATCTTTGTTCGCAGACCCACCACCGGGGTTGGTATTGCTGGGGTATCTATTCTAAGGTAAGGAATCTGTCACTAACGTGTCTCTTTCAGATGCACAAGTTACTAACTTGTGTAACGATATATCTGTAAGAGACAGTAGTTAGTGACAGATTCCTTACCGCCCCACCCATCCTCCCCGTTCTGCGAACTGATTTCTAGGGTTAAGGACATCCCTTTCAGGGCCCTAGTATTTTTCAGACACCTATGTCCGCTTCTTGCATGGCTCTGCGTTCCTGGCGCGGAAAGTCGTGTACAGAACTGACGTCAGCGCGCAGGGGCAGCATCTAAGTACTGCCCGCGACGTCATCCCTGCGATCCCGACGACGGACGCGGAGCCGCACGACGCCGCCTACCGACGCGCAAGGGTACTGCTACGCAAACACTTTCCGGATCCAGCCTGACGCCTGGGGATATTCTAAGGTAAGGAATCTGTCACTAACTATTGTCTCTTACAGATATATCGTTACACAAGTTAGTAACTTGTGCATTTCTATCTATACAATCTTTTTATGCGTAGGCTACCCTGTATCTGAAAGAGACACGTTAGTGACAGATTCCCTACCTTAGAATATCCCCAGGCGTCAGGCTGGATCCGGAAAGTTTTGCGTAGCAGTACCCTTGCGCGTCGGTAGGCGGCGTCGTGCGGCTCCGCGTCCGTCGTCGGCGTCGTGATCGCCGGGATGACGTCGCGGGCAGTACTTAGGCGCCGCCCCTGCGCGCTGACGTCAGTTCTTCTTTTTCCGCGCCAGCAAGCGCAGATCTGGGAAGAGCAGTGCCCTGGTCATTTTTTGACCATACTTTTTGGTGATTTTTTCACTGTTTTTCCATCTTTCAAGGTGTCGTAGGGATGCCCGGCTTCAAGCGATGCGGCGCCTGTGCGCGGATGATGTCCGTCACCGACCCGCATTGGGAGTGTCTCTTCTGCCTCGGCCGAGGCCACGACACGGAGTCTTGTACCGACTGCCAGGCCCTCCACCCGAAAGCTTTGCGAGAGCGGTCTCGAAAGCTCCTCGAGGCCCGGCATTCGGCTCCGCGGAAGCCCCGGTCGCGTGAGAGGTCCAGGGGTCGATCGCGGAGTCCACACCGGTCGTCGGCGTCGAAGTCTTCTTCGTCCGGTAAGTCGAAGCACAAAAAGTCCAAAAGCATCATCGCTCTAGGACTTCGCCTCGCCGGTCTCGCGACTCGGCTGAGGCCCCTCCCGGCACCGTCCCCGCCCCCGCGGCCCCGGACATGCCTGTGGAGTCGCCCCCGCCATACCCGCCCTTCCCGGGTTCGGGGGCGGATCCGGCCAAAGTACAGGAATTCCTGTCGGCCATGGCCCCCTCCGGTGCGCCTTCGGGCCCCGCGGGCCCTGATGGGGTTGCTCCGGCGTCGCCGACGGCTCCGGCCCCGGCGTCGCCCGTGCCTCCAGCCTCGATCTTGGCTCCGGCCCCGGCCTCGATCCCGGCTCCACAACCCCCATCGACGCCGGTCGACCTAACGACACCTCCGCCGGCGCCGATGTCTCCGGTGCCGTTCTCGACGCCGCCCTGGGCACCGGGCGGCGTCGTCCCCCAGTTCCTTCCGGCTCCGGACATGGACCCGGAGCGACGTCGCTCGACGCCGGCTCCGGCGCCGATGGGACCTTGGGTCCCAACTGTCCCTCCTCCTCCTTATTTTGAACCAGAGGAGGACCAGTTGGACTGGGAGGGGTCTGATGACCCTCTGACACGACACTGTCAGTACGATCAGGACTGGACAGAGAGTCTAGGGGAGGCCAGTGGTCTGGATACTTCCCCTGACACTGGCATGCTGTCTCCTCCCGTGGCTACGGAGGAGGGAGCCAATTTTGGTACGGTGTTGCGTAGGGCAGCTGGGGCCTTACGTCTCCAACTTCCTACCTTGACGGTCAAGCCTAACATCTTGACAGAGGTGCTTCAGCCGGCAGCCTCCTCTGCGGAGACTGTGCTGCCGTTTAACGACGCCCTCACTGACGTTCTTTGGGCGCCTGGTCCAAGCCCAACACAGGGGCTCCTGTGGATCGGAACGTGTCACGACGCCATCGCCCAGCTCCGGGCGACCCCCTGTTTCTCTCTGTCCACCCCACTCCTGAGAGCTTGGTTGTCCAAGCCTCCGCTTCCCAAACCGCCTTCCCTACCGCCCCTCCGGATAGGGAATCCAAACGCCTGGATCAGTTTGGGAAGAAGGGTTTTTCTTCCTCCAGTGCTGGCTTGCGGTCCGTTAACACCGCTTGTCTTTTGGGCCGATATACCCACTCCCTGTGGGATTCGGTGGCGGATGTTTTGCCCCAGTGTCCTGAGGAGGTCCAGACACTGCTTTCCCGCGCCATTGCGGAAGGAAGGGATGCGGCTAAATTCACCATTCGTTGTGGCCTTGACACCGCCGACTCGCTGGGCAGGTCTATTGCAACGACGGTGGCGCTCAGACGCCACGCCTGGCTGAGAACCACTGGTTTTCAGGGGATGTCCAGAATACTCTCATGGACATGCCCTTTGATGGAGTCGGTCTTTTTGGGTCCAAAGCAGATCATGCGTTGGAGCGCTTTAAGGACTCACGGGCTACTGCCAAGTCCCTGGGCCTTTCTGCTACACGCCCTCCGCTGACTTCTGCTTTTCGCCCCTATCGTGGCCACGGTAGGGCGCCCCTTCACGTCAGCAGCCCAGCCACCGGCCCGCGCAGCAGGCGTCTTCGCGTGGCCGAGGACGTGGATTCCGCCGCGGCGGATCGGGCAACCAGCGTGCGGGTCAGGCCACCACCTCCAACCCGTCCGCGGCCTCCAAGCCCTCCTAGTCCCTCCTTTCAGGTGCACGGCACGCCAGTAGGGGGCAGGGTCCACCATCACCTTACCCACTGGTGCACCATCACCTCGGACAGGTGGGTCTTGGACATTGTCCGAAGGGGCTACTCCCTCCCCTTCGAGACCACCCCCCCAGCCATGCCACCTCAATTCCACCGCATGTCAGGGGATCACTTGGTGCTTCTACAGAAGGAAGTCACGGCCCTCTTGACCAAGAGGGCCATCGAGCATGTTCCGACCCCAGAAGTAGGGCGTGGTTGCTACTCCCACTACTTTCTGGTGCCCAAAAAGGACAAGGAGGACATGCGTCCTATCTTGGACCTCCGGAACGTCAATCGCTTCCTCCGGAAGGAGAAGTTCAAGATGCTCACACTAGCTCAGGTCTTGACTGCCCTCGACCCTGGAGACTGGTTGGTAGCGTTGGACTTGCAGGACGCATATTTCCACATCCCCGTCCTGCCGGGCCACCGGCGTTACCTTCGGTTCACGGTAGGCCCCGAGCATTTTCAGTTCACCGTGCTCCCCTTTGGCCTTACCAGTGCCCCTCGGGTGTTCACGAAAGTGATGGCGGTGGTCGCAGCTCATCTGCGCCGGGCAGGGGTTTCAGTCTTTCCCTACCTCGACGACTGGTTGCTGAAGGCGGGCTCGTCCCAGGCAGTCGTCTCCCACCTCCAGACTACGGCCGAACTCCTGCACTCGCTGGGGTTCTCCATCAATGTGCCGAAGTCGCATCTGATTCCTTCTCCACAGCTCCTTTTCATCGGAGCAGTTCTGGACACGACGCAGTTTCGGGCCTATCCTCCCGAACGGCGAGTCCGGGATATTCAGGCTATGATTCCGATCTTTCAGCCTTTATCCTGGGTTTCGGTACGGATGACCCTGAGGCTGCTGGGCCTCATGGCCTCCTGCATCCTGCTGGTCAATCATGCCAGATGGCATATGCGGGCTCTATGGACCTGAAGTTCCAGTGGGCGCAGCACCAGGGCAACCTGTCCGATCACGTCCAGATCTCGGAGGGGACTGCAAGACAGTTGCAGTGGTGGCTCTCGAACCGGCAATGGGTCATGGGCAGATCCCTCTCCCTTCCCCAGCCAAAGCACACAGTTGTGACGGACACGTCCCTTCTGGGATGGGGCGGTCACATGGGAGAGGCGGAGATCAGAGGCCTCTGGTCTCCGGCGGAGTCCCGGCTCCATATCAACCTTCTGGAGCTCCGGGCGATCCGGCTTGCACTCAAGGCATTCCTTCCCTCTGTCAAAGGGAAGGTAGTGCAGGTGTTCACAGACAACACCACCGCCATGTGGTACTGCAACAAACAAGGCGGGGTGGGGTCTTGGACCCTTTGTCAGGAGGCTCTGCGCCTCTGGACATGGCTGGAACATCAGGGCATGTTCCTGATGGTTCAACACCTGGCAGGTTCCCTGAACGCCAGGGCGGACGAACTCAGCCGCAGGTGCATGATGGATCACGAATGGCGTCTTCACTCGGAAGTGGCGCAAGGACTCTTTCTACAATGGGGAGAGCCTTGGTTAGATCTATTCGCCATCGAAGAGAACGCGCAATGTCATCAGTTCTGCGCGTTGGAATTTCCAAGGCGGCACTCGCTCGGCGACGCTTTTCGTCACGAGTGGAGTTGCGGTCTGTTGTACGCCTTTCCGCCTATACCACTTCTACCCAGAGTGTTGAAGAAGATTCGGCACGACCGGGCCCAAGTCATTCTTGTGGCTCCGGACTGGGCTCGAAGAGTTTGGTATCCCGAGCTACTCAATATGAGCATAGATCCCCCGATCCGTCTGCCTCTTCGGGAGGATCTTCTGTCGCAGCAGCAGGGGACGGTCCTCCACCCGAACCTGTCCAGTCTACACCTGCTTGCGTGGAGATTGAGCGGCGGCAGTTGATTCCTTTCGACTTGCCTCCCGAAGTTTGTGATGTGATTCTGGCAGCCAGGCGTCCCTCCACTAAGGTGGTATACGCCTGCAGGTGGAACAAATTTGTGGCATGGTGCACAGCAAAGGCTGTGAATCCCCTTTCTGCCCCTCTTTCTGAGGTCCTTCTGTTCCTTCTCTCTCTGGCCCAACAGGGTTCTGCCCTGGGTACCATCAAGGGTTATCTCTGTGCTATCTCTGCCTTCCTCAGGCTCCCTGATCAGCCCTCCCTTTTCAAGTCCCCTGTTGTTAACAGGTTTCTTAAAGGCATTACACACCTTTTCCCTCCTGTTCCGTTTGTGATGCCTCAGTGGGACTTGAACTTGGTTCTTACCTTTTAATGTGCGCTCCCTTTGAGCCTCTGCATAACTGTCCTCTTCGTCTTTTGACTCTAAAGACAGCCTTTCTGGTGGCCATCACCTCCGCTCGGCGGGTGAGTGAGCTCCAGGCTTTATCTTGCAAACCTCCCTTTCTGTCTGTTCATCCAGACAAGGTTGTTCTTCGGACGAGTCCGTCCTTCTTGCCAAAGGTGGTTACTGCCTTTCACATTGGGCAGACCATCACTTTGCCTACCTTCTTTCCGCCTCCGCATCCTTCCAGAGAGGAAGAGAGGCTCCACCGTCTGGACCCAAAACGTGCGCTCTCCTTCTATATCGACCGCACAAAACACTTCCGGGTGGATGACCAGCTCTTTGTTGGCTACGTGGGCGCCAAAAAGGTCGGGCGGTGCACAAACGAACCATCTCCCGCTGGGTTACCTTGTGCATCAAGACCTGCTATTCTTTGGCTAAGAAGGAGCCTCCTGTTGGGCTGCGTGCCCATTCCACCAGGGCAACAGCTGCTACCACGGCCTTGGGCCGCGGTGTTCCGCTGCCCGTTATTTGTCAGGCAGCTACGTGGGCCTCGCTGCACACGTTTACAAAACATTACTGCCTTGACAGTCAGGTCCGGAGGGACGGCTTCTTTGGCCGTTCTGTCCTCCAGGACTTCCTTGTCTGATCTTTGTTCGCAGACCCACCACCGGGGTTGGTATTGCTGGGGTATCTATTCTAAGGTAGGGAATCTGTCACTAACGTGTCTCTTTCAGATGCACAAGTTACTAACTTGTGTAACGATATATCTGTAAGAGACAGTAGTTAGTGACAGATTCCTTACCGCCCACCCATCCTCCCCGTTCTGCGAACTGATTTCTAGGGTTAAGGACATCCCTTTCAGGGCCCTAGTATTTTTCAGACACCTATGTCAGCTTCTTGCATGGCTCTGCGTTCCTGGCGCGGAAAGTCGTGTACAGAACTGACGTCAGCGTGCAGGGGCGGCGCCTAAGTACTGCCCGCGACGTCATCCCGGCGATCACGACGCCGACGACGGACGCGGAGCCGCACGACGCCGCCTACCAACGCGCAAGGGTACTGCTACGCAAAACTTTCCGGATCCAGCCTGACGCCTGGGGATATTCTAAGGTAGGGAATCTGTCACTAACTACTGTCTCTTACAGATATATCGTTACACAAGTTAGTAACTTGTGCTTTAGGTTTAAACATATAATAACTGATAAAACCCCACTGAAAGGGAAATATCCCTCACCAGTGTAAACATATAAACACTGAAAAAACACCTGCACAACCACAAACTAAATGCCATTCAAAGAAAGGAAAAGGAGGGTGAAAGTCATTAACTTTGTTATACAAGATAGCAAGAGAGACTGGGCTAACATTATTCTGCTTGAGTTTCGTTTTGTAGGAATGTCACTAAAATATTGTTTCTTCTTCCTTTTGCTTTTTTCAGTTTTGTGGTCTTTGGTCTATAGATGCAGGGTTTAGAAGCATGTTTATTTTATAAACTGTAGAGAATCAGGAAATATCATAATCATATTTGATATTTTGGCTCCGTTTGATTCTTTCACTGATAGGTAAAATGGCTGGTTTCACAAGAATCTTTCCCAATGTGTGTCATAACATTTACCCACAGAGAATGGGTGAAACCCTCTGATACATCAGCTCCCTTTGGAAAACACCCCAGGCTTTAAACATTCAATGCAAGGTGTAGTGACGGGTATATGTGATAAGAGTGCTGTCAACAAGCATCTGGGAATGTGGTGAAAACATGACACAGACAGTTGGAAAACATGGAACGCAGTATCACTTGGAATGCTTCTGCAAAAAGTTTATACCAAGGTCAACAAAGTTTGGAGTGACATTGTATTTGCAGTGATTCAGCTACATATATGAAAAAGTTATGTGATGAACTGTCAAAAATCGATCCCTGAGTTGAAGTGCCTCCCTGTATGAGATCCTTGCCACTTGCTAGATGGTATGCTGAAAAAATCTTTACAATCTTCAGAGTTAATGAAGAATGCTATTGACTTAGTAGTCCATTCTGCTCATCCCAACTGTCATTTAGCTGGTGGTTCTCAGACCTAGAGGTGCCGAATGCTATATTATCCATGTGGCGACCGTTTACAGAATTTTTGCTTAGTGATGATGGCAAAGGCAAGAAGTTTTAGGATCTTCGGTCGCATATTGATAGTGATGTGAAAAAAGTACACCCTACCACATTCTTAGATTTTTACGAGAAAACATGACTGCTGTAGTGCACATAATCAAAAAACTAGAGTCTGAAAGCACCCTTGTCTACCAAGTGTTCAGCATTAATTGGACTAGATATGAAACATCTCCTTGAGAGTAGGCTGGGCAAACTTTATATGACTTTGGCACTGCACTATGTTCCATGTTAGAACACTTGCCACTTGGTAAGCAAAGAAATGTTGAGGAGCAATTGAGGACATTTTATTTACAATACATGAGAAATGGCTTGCAATGATGCATAGAAATGTCCCTTCACCAACCATGGCATTTGAAGTCAATGAAGCCTCACTGTGGTACTCTGCACAAGGTGTAGATCCCTTACATAAAGGGGAATTTTCTCCAGACTTTGAAATGTACTGCTTCATTTTTGACCACTTCAATAACTGAGGACATAAGCACCCAGTTCAACGCATATGTTGCTGAACCTGTCCCAGAGAATTGCATTCTTCAGGTACACCAGTACTGGCATGGAAAGCTATGTCAGTGACCAGAGTTAGCAAGTTGTGTACTGGCTGTTTTGGCATTGCCCGTCTCAAGTGCCAATGCTGAGAGGGCCTTTTCACAGATCAAAGTTTACATGGGAAGGAAAGTGCGACCTTGCATGACCAAAGACTCTCAGAAGTATTGTATGGTGTACTACAAGAAGTATGATTTGTAAAAATGTATTTGGACCTCATATACACTGTACGTACACTGTTTATATACTATGCATTATTAGTGAAGAAAGCAAGGAATAATAAAAGCAAAACTTTCCATAAACACCGGAAAAAACGGTTTCTGTTTTTAATGGCGCAAACATTTGAAACCACTGATAACCGCTCATTTTTTAAGGTATTGAAAACACTGGGAAAAAAACCACCAGAATTTGCAAAAATAGAAACTGAAAACGGGAAAGCCTATTTATGCGTTACTTGGAAATGTATATTAATGTTACCCACCATCCACTAAGGGTACTTACATTTGTCTTGATGCTGCTTGCTATTCCGATTCAAGTTTGTGAATCTATTACAGATACCCTAATACTGGATAAGAAAATAAGTTACTTACCTGTAACTGCGGTTATTCAGTAATGGTATCTTTCATAGATTCACATGCAACCTCTCCTCCTCCCCAGAGAGGCTCCCCTTAACCCACTGAAGCAGGGGGTTGGCTACAGGGCCAGCCCACCCAGAGGCAGCAACACCCCCCCACCCCACCCCGCAAGGAAGCTGTGTGGCCCCCTCCCCCAATCATTCACCGACCCCAGGGCCACCTGTTTATAAAAGGGGAGGTAGGGGGCATGTTCCTCCTCATATCGCCCGCCCCCCAGCCTCTTTTAGCCCCAGGGAAACCAACCCCCAGGACTGTCTTTTTTTGTTGTTTTTTAAAGTGGGAGGAGGACTACCCAATCGGAAGCAGCAACCCCCCACCCAAAAGGCTATAGCCTTATTAGGTGCTGGAGACCCTGTCCCTGCATTAAATTACTAAGGAGAAGGGGCCGTGTGGCCCCCCTCTCGATCCATATTAGACCACAGGCAGTCAAAAGCTATCAATTCCCAAATGCAGGCAGGACCTTCATAGCAACATCAGGCTAATTTTTTATCTGTTTTTTATCCTAAATAATACTGCCAGACCCCGTGGGTGGGGGGGCAAGGGGTATGCAGAGCTCACGGAAGCTCAGGCATGGGCGGCTGGGATCATTTGCCTCTGGCTCAAGCTCATCCTACTGTGGCTTTGCAAACTCTGCCAAGTTCAAACCCTTCAGGACTTGACTCGGTGGTAGCGATGACAAGCGGTCATAAGCATGTCAGGGAGGTAGTTTCAGGGTGCACAGACTCTGCATTCAACAGTCAGCAGCAGCTCAATCACTAAACGTCCAACCCAATGCTTTACTTTGATGTAAAAAAAGGTACTTTAATCTACACACTTAAAGCAGAATACTTCACAGCACATAAAACAAGCACAATTATCCCACTGGTGCTTGAACTACTGTACCTTGTATTCTGCCCCACTTATCCCTCTCTTGGGTGTTTACCCACACCACCCTGGCAAGTATAGGTAGGTCCCACCTTGGGCTGAGTGTCTATCAGGCAAGTATCAAGGCTTTAGTGCAGATTACCCTTAATTTAATTTCCTAGTGTTCTGGCAATACTGGGAGCACCATAGTAGAACTACAACAGTAACCAACATCCTTGCAGGCAGGTGTCAAAGTCAAACTTAACTTTATTCAATCTAAAAATATCGACCATAAAAGTACAATTAAAAAGCAATACAATAAAATTAATTTTGTTTCCAAGAGTGTCAGTGCATAATAGACCATTAATAACAAAACACTATCATGTCTTGCCATTACCCACTCCATGGCATCCAAATGACTGTTACATTTTTGAGTTTAGGTCATAACGAAGTGAAGGAGGGCAAAAACCTCAACTAAGGGTCCGCTAAGTGCTCCTGCTTACTTAATTATTATTTCCAAATATTGATCTGTCTTTCATTGTTTTATTTATTTCGCTATATTGCAATTGCAAATATACAATAAAACCATCCGTATTGCAATATTGAGTACAGTATAATATATTATACTAGTAAAACGATAAAATCCTAAAATCATTCTGCATTGATATAGGGAGAGAAAGTACAAGTGAAATTATCATCACAGTATTCATCATCGACATTGATATGCCGTCCACGGCCCTATGGTTGAGATCTGTTCTTTAGTGAAAACCATAGAAAGGATGCTAAACAATGACATATAAGGGGATCAGCCAGCATTTGTAAAAAAATATAGTGCTGGACGGCATTGCCTGAATTTATATTTGCGCTTGAGGAGGAGAATAAATCTTTTCCTTTGAGCCGAATAAAATTTACAAAAGAAAATGTGCAAGTCTGTTTGGGAGGATGTTCCATCACAATGGTAGGCCCTAGCGAGCCCTATGGGCAGGGTGCGGTGTAGGTAAAAGGTAGGACATGTGCCTTAACTGTGTGGCATATCCTGGTAGTGACAAACAGCCTATTGGTTTCTCACTGCTGTGAGGCTGCCCCCTCATAGGGATGCATTGGGGATTCCCTGATATGTGCTTCAGTGGTAATTCCTGACATGAGGGGTAGCGTGATCAAGGTTGGTATGTTTAGAATAGTGGTGATAAATGCTGCGTATTGGTGTTCGTGGATTTATTATTACTATTTTAGAAATGCCACTTTTAGAAGTGGGCATTTCTGTGTGCTAGTCTTTGTGCCTGCCTGTTGTGTATTGACTGGCCTTGGAGTGACAGGGGCTGGGGAGGTGCAGTGTCTCCAGAGAGTCTGGATGAGTCAGTGCTAGGCTGAATAGGCCTGGTCTGCATTTGGAGTGGTGGGAGGAGTATCACCTGCACCTGAATAGGGCTGTGCCTGCCTTCCACAATGATGGCTTCGCCCCCCCTGTGGTGCGTCTGGGCCCAGGGCCTACACTTACCATGGGGAGTATTGTGCACTTGCCAAGTGCCCCCCAGAACTGGTTTGGACTGGGCTCAGAGCCCTTGGCCAGGGGAGAACAAAGACATATGCCCTATAAGTACTGGGGCTGTGACCTCATGTTTTGGAGCTTGTTGAACTGAACTGGAACAGAAGAGGACACTGCACTGGCAGGGAACCACCACTGGAACTTTGCCTTGGGAGCTGCTTTGCTGAAGGAACTGCCCCTATGCCCAAGGACCATGTGTGCTGGCCTGCTGCCTGTTTTCTTAACCTGAGTTTCCCATTGTTCTCACGGAGCCCAGCACGAAAGGAGCGCTGTGTACTGCTCCTGCAGGTTGTGCTGGGCTGAAGAAAACGTAGCGCTAGTGAGCGCTGTATGGTTCATGCTTCTTGTCTCTATGGTGGCGACAGTCTGAGCGCTGTATGGGGCAAACCTCCTCTCCTTGATAACCGTGTGGGGCCGCAAGACGAGTAGACCGTGTACTGGCAGCTACACCAGGAGGGGAGAACTCTAACGTGGAAGGACTCTTCCCCCCTCCCGAGCCTCCAGTGCGTGTTCCTGCTGGGGAGGCAGGGAAGCCGTGATGCGCCGGAGTCACCTCAGTGTCTCCCGAGGCGGTCCAGGCTGCGAACCGTCGCCTAGCAGCCTGCCGAAGGGAAAGACGGCCCGCACAATACCATGGAGCGCGAGAGTTCTGCAAGTTGCAGTAGCTGTAGGGCCTGAGGAGGGGCGCGGACGCCTTACCTGATTCCAGAGACGCGCCCAGGCTCATTCGGCCCGACCCATGAAGCACGAAGGGCAGCAGGAGGAGTTGAGCCACAAAGATTGCAGCGACTGTGCTGTTCGACCCCGTGGGGTCCAGAACCACCAGGGAGAGTCGACTCGCCCGGAGAGGGGGGTGGGGGGGTCAGCCAGTTTACAGCGGGCCACGACTAAGGGATGACCCGACGAGGTCTCCTCACCGGCTGAGGCCGTGTGCAGGCAGCAGCTGCCCCTCAGTGCAATTGCGGCAGCTGCCACTCCTTGCCCCTACACCTCCTTTTGGGGGCCCTACTTTTCCCCATGCTCATGGTGGAGCGAGCCCAGGATAGGCCTCTGCTGCGATTGGCTCGGCAGCTGCACCACGTGTCTGTAGTCGGCTGTCCCCCACAATCGGTGGGGGACCGGTGGTGTTTTCTCGCTGGGCAGAGCTTGGGGGGATAGGTCCAGCAGGTAGGCTCTACATGTACTTGGGGAAATCCGGTGTACAGGGTTGTAGGAGCGCAGGTGTGTTGGCACCCTATGCCTGCTATTGGTGACTGATGTACATTCACCCCCCAAGAAAAAGAACTTACCCTAATGCAATGGTGCATTTGTAAGTTGTAGTAGAAGAGCAGGAGCGCTGCCTCCTAGGTGGTTGGAGACAGTACGTTTACTCATCACCTGCTGCAGGTGGGCACTAATGTTTTGGTGATAGCTGCTATTGTCCTCGGTTACACCACCTGCTCAGATGTTATGAGTTTTGTGTTTTCCCCTCATCACGTGGTTCATGTGTTCATGCCCATACTAGGGGATGAGGTGTTTCATCACGTATTGGTGTTCTCATAACGTGCACAACTTACAAGTGATGACTTGCTTGCACCCAACTGTAATGTCTGTGACAGTGGCCCGATTGCTTTATGTAATCCCTGTGAAGTCATGACAAGTGCTTAGTGGCACAGTGATGTATATGTGATGGTTTTCTAATGTGTATTTATGTATAATACAAAGGATATTTTTTATAACCTTGTGTGGAGTTTCTTTTGTGGTGTACCTAGTGTGTTGTTGCTGCTGCTGTGAGTGTGTTGCGCAAACGCTTTACACATTGCCTCTGGGATAAGCCTGTCTGCTCTGCCAAGCTACCAAAGGGGTGAGCAGGGGTTATCTTCAGTGTGTAACTCCCTTGCCCTGACTAGAGAGGTGGTTTCTGCCTGGCTTAGGCGCATGCCCTAGCCAACCAGAAATCCACTTTCTAACAGCCATCAAATATAATTTTACCATAGATTTATTGCAATTAATTTACAGTCTCTATCTCGCCATCTTGGTTAGGAATAAGCTTTTAATTCTCGTTTTAAAATTTCAGGCAATTAGAGTTCTCAAACAATGCCTGCAAACCCATAGAGCTCAGGGTACTTTTTACATATTGCAGCCAAATAAACTTGTGCGCATAATAAAGGTTTAAGTAATCCCTCATAATGCTCTGGTTCAGGTTTACCGTCTCCCTTCTCCACACTGAATGCCACAATATTATAGGAGCTAATCGCACAAAATCTGTTATATATGGCACGTCCAACTCTGTGTGACAGTTTAAAATTTGAGCAACTTCTAAGGAGGGCTACCAGCTCCTTAAAGAAGCTGTCCTCAATACGTTGGAGGGCAACTACATCTGCCATGCCCCACACACCAGCCTTGTAAGTGGCTACTGAAATAGCTTTGGCCATATAGATTTTTTTTTTATTATTGCCTCAAGCGGTTTGGACCACTGATTTTTGATAAAAGTGAATATGGCCATAATGCTTTTTTCCAATAAAAGGCCACTGTTGGCTACCATGTGTGACCATGTACTCACTCTATCGAATAAGACCCCTAGATAATAAAAATGTTTACACCACTTCCAGCTTATGTCCAGCTATATGGAAGAATGGAAGTTTCTTTGGCCGATGGCCTCTCACTCATATAAAGGATTTCACTTTGTTAGCCTGGAGTTCTAAGTTTTTCATGAATTTCACATACTCCTCTGAGTTTCTACAGTGCCAACCTGGTCCGGGCTATTAGCACTGCATCATCCACATAGAGGAGTATTGGGACTCAGGCAGAGTTCACCAGGGGAACGTCTAGGGTGGATCCTGATAAAACTGCTTCTACACAATTTTATAAATTGAGAACAGGAAGGGTGCGAGAACGCTCCCTTGCCTGACTCCCCACTTAATGTGAAACTGCCTAGTACATTCCACATGACCTCCGTACCGGACACATGCTGTGGCTTGAGAGCACAACTGGCGGATGAATGTTATTATTTCATCTATATCCATCTCGTCCATAATTCTCCACAGCTGGGAATGGGAGACGCAGTCAAAGGCTGCTGATAAATCCATAAAAGCCATATAGACTTTGCCTTTTTTAACCGCCGTATATTTTGCTATAATCATACTCTGATTTAAACATTGATCCAGTGTCCCTTTCCCCTGCCTAAAACCATACTGTACAGGTATTAGGATATTCCTCTCCTTGGCCCACTCCTCTAATCTGTTCAGTAGTAAACGCCCCATCAATTTAGCTGTTCCATCTAGAATTGATATAGGTCTATAGTTTTTTGGCAATGACTTGTCCCCTTTTTTATGGATGGGGATTATGATTGTCATTATTCAGCCCCACCTTAGCTATGGCATCGAAAACATTGGTCAATAGTGGTAAGGTCGAAGTTTTCAAAAAATAAATCTATGGGGGGCCCCATCAGGGCCCGGTGCCTTAGCAGAGCTATACTACGCCAAGCCATATCTAGCCTCTGCAGTATCAAAGGTAATGTTACCTTTTAGGTTGTACATGGGGGGGGGGGAGGGGGTTCCCTAACCTCAGCTAAAAACCTGAATATTTTACAAAAATGAACCACCCATGTGTCTTCATCCACATGAATGTCTAAATTGGGGTATTTTTCCTCTTTCATGAACGAGGTGTTGATTACAGACAAAAAGTCCTTACTATTTTTCTAAATCGCTGCCTTGCTCAGGTTATCCCCTGCCTCCTCCTTTAGGGCCTTAAGTCTAACCTTCCGGGCTTCTTTGTATTGGTATCGTAAATTCCTGACTAGGTCCTTATTCCTCTGCTTGGTCCCAAGGGCTGCATGTAAGTTTTGAGTGTCTTTGTACAAGCCGCATCAAACCAGCGAGCTGTTAGTGTTTTTTTGGGAAACTCTGACCGTGTCAAGTTGCTTTTTACTTCGTCCAGTATGTTCTCAAAAACTGTCACTACACTGCTGGCATCTATGTGAGAGTCTAGACAGGTCATTACCACCTCCTGCTTATTGGCTACAATTATGGGGATAAGTTTCTCCTTATTAATCTTACCCCATTTAAGTGCAATTCCATTCTTCTTCCAACAACTTTTTTTTAAAATCTCTAGTCAGGAACAATTTTGCCTTCCTTTTCAATTCGCAGCTAATGGCTGTGTGATCACTAAAAGTTAAAAATGTTGCTTCAGTATTAATAAAATGCTCTTTTAGGGCTACAGATACAACTATTTAATCAATGGTGGAACCCTGGTTACTAGAGCCAAATGTTTTCTCTAAAAGTCTGGTGTGGGCATCAACTGCATTAATAATCTCCAAGTTCCTTATTATTAACAGTCTAATTAGGGCATTGCCATCATCATTGTGCACAAAGTGCTGGGTTACTTCCCCCTCCTCATCAGACCAGTCCACGCCAGTTTGACCATCTTATCACAGTTATGGGCATTAAAATCTCCCATCCATAGAATATTAAAACTGTTATGGTGTGCTGTGATAGACGCAATTTCTTTCTCCAGTGAATCGCCACCCGTTGGCATCGCGACGCCAAATTTGTTATTAAAATAGTTAATTAAAATCTGATCACTCCCTCTGTATCCTTCACACACCAGGATATAATAATCTGGGGACTCATTATAACAAGCATTGGCATAGCCAATAGGTCTCGCCTTTGGGACCTTATAAGTATTTAGTTATGCAGCACAATATCCTTGGTGCAACAACATCAACTGTTGCATGGCTAAACACTTATAAGGTCCTAAAGGGGAGACCTATTGGCTATGCCAATGCTTGTTTTCCTTTTTGACTTCTAAAACATAATTTCTGATTTGAAAGCACATAAGAAAACAGATTTAAAGATGCCCAGTTGCAACAAGCTTGCGGTAATTTGTACGCAATTACAATGGTTTATGCGACAGAGAGAAGAGTGTGGAATACTGAACATTAACAGTACTTGGGAAGGACCTTTCCTTCTGTAGTATTTATTAGTTTGCATGTAAAGTCAGTTCGTTTCGATGGTAAAGGGCAAGGGTAAGGTCCGATGTGACAGCTGGCTCTCTGCTGGTGTTGATCAGAGCTATTTCCAGCCACAATCTTGGTTAAGAATGACCTAGAAGCAAATTGTCAACTATGGAAACCAGAAGACCTGGTTTACACTCCTTGCTTCTCTACTTGCTAAACTTGTTAGATCTTGGGCAAATCACTTCATCTCTCCACACCTTCATCAAATTTGGAGCCCTCAGTTGCAGCCTTACCTCTAGCATTGAGAGCTATAGAAAAGATGCAGACATGCAGAACCCCAAAACCACTTCCAAGTAGGTCCTGCTGCACCCGGGTCTTTGCGTATGATGTGATATCATTTGGTGACTTTAGGTTCTCTTGCTCTGTTATCACCACCTAACCACACCTCGATGCTGCCCATGAGGTCCCTGTGATATATTAAATGACCTGCCTTGAACAGTTTTTCTCCCACGGCCTTTGATAAAGCCATTTCATCTTCTCCCAAGGGCAATATGCACTGCCTTTGGGGTGGGCTTTCTATGGAATGGTCGATTTCTATTTACATATCTCACAACTTATAGCAGCTGCAATAAACTCATTTTAAATTTCGCTCTGAACCACGACTAAATCCGCTCATGAGTGGACTGGAACAGGGAGAAGGCAGATACCTAAAGTTAAAAAATGACTGTAAATAATAGCGGAACTCACCAACTGAGGGACAGAGGGCAGCTGCAAAAGGTATCATAAAATGGTAGCCCATGATACTTGGGCCCCATCTTCCTGCATCACCTGCCATCAGTTTAGTAGTGGCTGGATAACACAAGCATTGGCATAGCCAATAGGTCTCGCCTTTGGGGCCTTATAAGTGTTTAGCCAGAGCTATTGACTTTGCCAATGTCTTCAAGCTGTGCTGTAGAGAAGTGTGGCTGCTGTGCAGCATGCTGAAAAGTTATAATAAAAAAGTGTCAGAAGCATTTTTGTTACTTTATATATGACCAAGAAGGCATAATGTAAAACTGAACGACCATATTAAAAAAGTATTTACAATAAAAAAAATTCCTCAGTTTTCTTTTGTTCTTGCAATGCTGGCAACTTGTTTCTGCCTATTGCAATGGTTGTTTGTTAAAGCTTTTTTTTTGAGGGGGCATAAACAATCGGAGGGTGAAGGTTGGGAACTAGTACCTGTATTATAACACTAGCAGCGGCCAGACGCTAGGGGAGAATCAACAGATGCCAGATTCCGAGAGCAGGCTGAGGTGGTGCTGAGTGATGCTGAGGTGGTAGTGGTGGTGGTGGTGACTGTTGCGGAGACGATGCTGAGGTGATGCTGAATGATACTCAGGTCTTGCTGAGTGATACTGCTGTGGTGCTGAGTGATGCTGTGGTGGTGCTGAGTGATATTGTCTTGGCGCTGAGTGATGCTGTGGTGGCCCTGAGTGATGCTGTGGTGGCCCTGAGTGATGCTGTGGTGGCCCTGAGTGATGCTGTGGTGGCCCTGAGTGATGCTGTGGTGGCCCTGAGTGATGCTGTGGTGGCCCTGAGTGATGCTGTGGTGGCCCTGAGTGATGCTGTGGTGGCCCTGAGTGATGCTGTGGTGGCCCTGAGTGATGCTGTGGTGGCCCTGAGCGATGCTGTGGTGGCTCTGAGCGATGCTGTGGTGATGCTGTGGTGGTGCTGAGCGATGCTGTGGTGGCCCTGAGCGATGCTGTGGTGGCGCTGAGCGATGCTGTGGTGGCGCTGAGCGATGCTGTGGTGGCGCTGAGCGATGCTGTGGTGGCGCTGAGCGATGCTGTGGTGGCCCTGAGCGATGCTGTGGTGGCCCTGAGCGATGCTGTGGTGATGCTGAGTGATGCTGTGGTGTTGCCGAGTGAGAGATAGAGTGAAGATATAATGCCCAATTAGAGAGGGTGGTGAGAGAGAGAAAGGGTGTACATAGAATAAAGAGCGGGATAGAGAGAAAGAAGGGGAGAGAGAGTGAATGAAGGAGTTTGAAAGAGAACAGATAAAGGGGTGAGAGAATGAAAGGCTAAAAAAGATAGAGAGGGGAGAGTTAATTAAGTAGAGAGGGGAGTGAGAGAAGGAGAGAGACAATAAGAGTGGGGGGTGTGGAGTTTAAATAGAGTGAAGAAGTGACGCGGAAAAAGTAACCTTAAATATAGCTTTGTGCTTTTCGCGAATAAATACAAAAAAAACAGAGTGAGACAAAAATACTGATTATTAGGCTGTGACTCCCAATATAAAACAAATAGCGATATAAGGTGAAATCAACCCACCGAAGCAATATTTCTAACTAGACAAAAAAAGCTTGCATTTCAATGCTAATTGCTGTTGTTTTTCATGTAGTCCAGGGCCGTCAGTTGGTAATGTGAGCTGCTGCTGCGATTGAAACATCAGAGTCCAGAGAGTTAATGAGCCATGACGAGGAAATGAGGAAGAGATAGGAAACCCAGATGGCAGCTGCGCGCGTGCACGCCCATCGTGAACTCAAGCTGGTCGCCAGCTGAAAGCCAGTGTTTGCACTTCCAAAACCCACTTACTAAAACTCTCGGCCAGACCAGCTCAAGCGCTGGTGCAGGCCGAGACCTAAAAACCGGTGACTTACTGTATTTCTAATTAAGGTCAGGATGCCCCCTCTTGCTCTGCCCGCTCTCAAGGGAATCGCAGCTGTAAAGAAAGAATGAAAACCTTCTATATGGATTGTACCCGTTTCCCAGGCTACAAACTTAACCCATGCTGGATCAGCCAGCTTCGACCTTAGGCCAGCTATATTCCAATTATAATTAGAGTACCTTATCCTCACTTAAAACTGGGGCCTTCAGTGATTTGATGAGCCGGCTCTTACTTACTAATGGGGCTTCACAATCTTCCCCCAGTCAGTCGAATGCCTCATCACTGGGTGATTCAAGGGCCCTCCACCCCGTGTTGCTAGGCCATCCACTGTTACGTTATCGTGCCTTTGTAGAGATTGAATGGGTTGTAAGGATTGTAGTTGCTGGTTGAGCTGTGATGTTGCCCTTTGAGTGTTCCTTATCATGGGTTGGGGTTTGGGATTGGAATAAGCCTCCCTCCCCTCCACCCCCCTTTGGGTAACTACCCTCTGTTGTTGTGATTCAGAGGGCTCAATCACACCTAGGGCCTGGGTAGTTAATGAATTAGAGTAAAACTCTTTGTCCTTTAACATTCCCTTTGGGGCCTCCTTTACTGACTTCACCGCGCCTTGAATACCAACCTCTCAATTAATGAGTGGCTAGACCATCTTCAATTTGTCAGTCTACCAAGGACTGGTTGCAACAATGATGTAAAGACCTGCTCCATTCTTAACCATAAGTCATCATTACCATTCAAAGACACCACTGTTGTCCCAGTCGATATATTTTGTTTGCAGCCTTACTGTTCCTCATACCGCCTTTTTTACTCTTAACTGGCGGTTCTGTTGGGGAGCTTCTCCCCCTCCCCCCCCCCCCGCTCCCGGGGTTTGAGGGTATTATTACATTGGGTCATAGGAGGGTCCTCACACAAAGGGTATTGTAGGTATTGTAACAAGTCTTGTAAGATCCACTATTTGCAGCAACGACCTCTTCTCTCCTGTAGAAAGTCGATGTTCAGTAAGTTCTATCTCTTTAGATATTATATCCGTAGCCCTGGTTAAAAAAGTCAAATTTGTTGATGATTTCGCCCCCTTGGTCAATGGCTTTAGCCTTGCGTTTGCCCATAGTCTTACTGTAGGTTGTTCCGGGGGCTAGATCCAAGATGTTAGAGTGGGGGCCCGGCCTCTTCCGGCGTCCAGGAGTTGATGGATGCGCCGCGGGTCAGCGTCACGCTTAAATCTGCATGTGGCGTCCTGGGGATGATGGGGACTGTAGTTTCCCCCAGCGGTGCGACGGTACAGCAGTCCAGGGGGGCACAGCTTTTCCCCTGTCACCAACAAAGCGGCTACAACTGCAGTGAGTCGGCGTAGCGCTTAAATGCGCGTGTGACGTCCTGGGGGTGATGGGGGTTGTAGTTTCCCCCAGCGGTGCGACTGTACAGCAGTCCAGGAGGGCACAGTTTCTCCGGTCTCACCAACAAAGCGGCTACAACTGCCCGGGTCAGCGTCACGCTCAAATACACGTGTGGCGTCCTGGGGATGATGGGGATTGTAGTTTCCCCCAGAGGTTTGATGGTACAGCAGTCTAGGAGGGCACAGCTTCTCCTCTCTCGCCAACAAAGCGGCAGGGGAGAAAACTCCGCCTCCGCACAAAGGTTCTTGACAGGGCTCAATATTGGGCACAGGCTTCTCAGCAGCTCAGGGCATGCACATCGCCCTTCTGTGTTCCTTTGGTTGATGGACCCACACAGTTCTAGGCTGTTCTCCACATACAACCTTTGTGCAGAGTGGTGCCACTCCACAGCAGGGTAGTCTCCAGCCTGCAGTATACACAGCTGAGGCACAGAGGTGTGAACTTTCTGCACCTTGCTCATCAACCGCTACAATGACGGTGATCTGAAAAGAGACAAAAGGCTGGCCTTAAAAAAAAAAAAAAAAAAAAAGGCCTCTCACCCTTAACAATAGAAAATGCTGTCCCATACATCGCTCCATTCATCCACCAAATTGCAGTGTTTAGAAAAACTAATCCACAGCTACTCTTTCTTTCTAAATTTCTAAAGGTGTCTTGTGGCCTCTTTCCCCAAATCAGCGTCTGAGTCTCCTCGTATCCTCCCTCCAGCTTTAAGAATGTCAGCAATATACTGCTACTGTCTTGTGCAATGGAACCCAAAGGCCTCTTTTAATCTAGTTCACTCATACATTCAATTCATGATCCATGCATGCCACAAAGATGTACACACACAACATATACTTGGGATGTTAGTGCTAGGTGATGGAAATTCCAGCCGAAGATCCACTTCAAGTTCATGTCCAACCTCAGCGCCTTCATCCAAATCAGCTCATGGTTCAAAGTACACTTCCATGTCTCCTTTAAGAAAGATACCTCTTCGTTTGGCTGTTCCAAATCCTCCTCTTGAGAGTTTCAATTGTTCAACCTCCTCTTGCGGAGCACCCTCAAAGGCTCAAATGTAAAAGATATCCATCCCTCTGTCCCTCCAATTAGTGTGACTCTTCAGATAAGTCTGACATGTTGCCATCTATACCTACCTCACCAATGGGTTCTTCATCAAAGTGGTCAGTCACTTCTAAGTGACACAATGACTGTCCACGATGTTATGCTGAAGAGCACCTAAAGTAAAAATCCTATTTGAGGTCCCAAAGATTTAAGTATTAGTCATACTTAAGACACTAAAACATCACTCAGCTTCTCGATGATTCGCTGTTCCAAGTTTGAAGAGATGGCAGAAGAAAGTTTCCTCCTTCTGCAGCTACTAGGATTGTGACTCAAAGGGCGTCAAGAAGCAGTTGGCAAGGCCTAACACTAGCCTTCAACAGGTGTTGGCATGCCATACTTTAAACCATCTTCGCTGAATACATTCTGAAAACGAAAAGGCTGGTAGTGTATAACAAGCGCCAGCGTAGCCTGGCAAAAGGCTTCTTGATTGTGGCGGTCGTACATTGTAATACGTCCTGAATTGAAGTACATCATCCAGGAATCCCATGAGTTCTCAGATGAATTGGAGATGGCTGTGTCCATCTTTGATTGAGCATAACTTCCCTTTTGTTTCATGGTGTCCTTGTTAGGAAATCAAGCTACAGTGTTGTTGCTGCTGGGCCACTTGTTACATGGACATATTTGTGTTGTATGAACTATTTCTTTCTGAGAGCTTGCTGGCAGACCTTGTTACAGACCGGTTCTCTGGCAATCATATTGAGTGTGAAAGCGAACTTTGAACTGTTTTTGGAACATCAATTCTAATAGACAATGAATTGGGAACTAATTCTTTATTTTGAACTTTGACTTCTTTTGTGAAGGAACAAAAAGGATTCTAGAATCAAATCCCATTGATTATTTTCTGTACATAATGCGTTTTCAAGGCACAATTGGTTTTTCTGACTGATAAATGTGGTTAATAATATGAATCACAGAATGTTAATGAACAATTACTTAAAAGGTAAACCATGTATTCTGTTCTCTCTCAAAGAGGAAAAGCCATCTATTCATATTTGTGGTTCACAAACAAAGGCGCTAGGAAAAGATTTGTTGCGGGGATTCTGCACATATACAGAGCTATGCACAGGAAAATAGGACCTCGTGTATAGTGGTGTACCAACCATGCACCTTAGTACCCACAATCCCAATCCGACTAGCTTTAGCGTCTCATTCGTTCTCCGTACTACAGCGAAGTTACCAATGATTAGACAACCCAGAACACGGTCTCTCTCAGGACTCGTGGGAGCAAGAACACTCTTTCATAACTCACTCATACTTGTCCACAACGTGCGTAATAAGAGACACAGTATAGTTTAAAATGTTTATTTCAACTATCGTGCTCTAAGATAAAGTACACGTGCCAGTACTATCAGCATAATGCATAACGATAAAATAAGCATGGTTACAATTCCATAGAATACAAACGGGGACAGCATTTTATAAAGACAGTGGATATAGGGCTAAATTGCCTTACCACCCTCCCCGTGCTAGTAACTAGTTTATTATAAAAATAGAAGACCTCTGGGCTTTGTCAGGCGGACCCCCATACCTCAATATCTAGATGCAAGGTTTAAATCATCAGACAAGCACAGCTCTTCTCCCTGGAAAGGTTTTTCTCCAAGTGCCATCAACAGGGAGATCACAATATTAAAAGCACCGGAATTTCTCCAGTGCAGCTGTATTTCGTGTTATGTCTAAGTGCGAGGGGCTAACCAGATCAGCAATAACAAGGGACGTTGTTGTTCGACCTTGTACATGGTGTGCAGACGAAACCCACAGGGAACAGGAGAAAAGGTGAAAGGCAGACAGTTCTAATATAACCGGACACAAGCAGAGGCTGGAAAAACAAAGTCACAGAATAACGTGTGCAAAAAAAGGCATCATGGCAGCCAGGCCTAAGCTAACTTAGCAATGTAGACAATGAGGCCACAAACCACACTACACCCTCCCCTGGTCAGTCCATAGGCTAAGACATAGGACGAAAACAGAGTTCAAATAGATGGAGCAGAATGTAAACGTCTATTTATGAATAGTCCCCAATGAAGGACAGTGAATGGAAAAAAAGTTGAGGACAAAAAAATTCCAGGTAGGGCCAAAAATCAGGGCCCAAAGAAAAAATCCAGAAATGTAGTTCGCTGAAAGCGAAGGCCCCTAATCCAATAGAGTGTAAGTGCAGAAAACTGCCACACCTTCCAAGAGGACATCATTGGTATCGTCTGAAAAAAGAGACGCCATCCAGTTCAACAAATCAAAACTGCATTCATGTTCCTCATAATGGGGAGCAGTGATCAGCATTGCGGGACAACTTGCGTGATACTCAAGATAACTGTGTTGTAGGAGATTCTGAGCAGCCGCCCAGATATCCCATTGCGCCAAAACTCCAAGTGCGGCCGCACGCGCCATCAATCCAGCGCTGGAACAGTCCTGTTCATGGGCCACTAAAAGGCCCATCAACTGGCCAAAATCCGGGTCCGACAGAGACGTATTGGAGAGGCAAGCATCCAAGGACCATGAGAATGGACATCTTAAGCAAGACTTCACAGGTTGTACGCAAGTGAAATAAGCAAAGCAAAAAGAAAGTCGATAAGACACGCCGACTGTCACCAATGGTAGGATGCCGAAGCTGATGATCATGCGTTCACGGAGCATCCGGAGTCGACCTTGGTCGAGTAGGCTCCCAGGAAGTGCAGCCATTGCGCAGCAAACAAATTAAAAGCAATATTCCAGCAGCTAAGGCTAGGAGCAATGGGAAGCCGCCAAAGACGCTGGAAAAAATAGAATGAATAAAAGCCGGAATTACACCAAATATAGTTTGAAAGGAGGTAACCAGGCCAGAGCCCACAACTTTAAAAAAGTGCACAAGACCTTCGGTATTAGAAGCATTGAAAACGCGGTGAATCAGTTCACCGAAATGTTGTGGGAGGTTCGTGTTCAAAAGAGCCTGTATCTCACTGTGGGTACTAGCCACCTGGAGCACGAAGGTCTCCCGTGCAGAAGTGAGCATAACCTCCTGGTTCAATAATAGCGCCTTTATTCTGCTCAATTTATTGAAATCCACCTTCAAAGTCGGTATGGAAGGCCAAATGGAACTATCTATTATGTCGTGCGGGGGCGGAAAAAGCACATTTTTGCAGCACACAACACGGTGGGAAACTGTTACAATGTAGGGGATGCCGGCCTGCATTCCACAGCAGTCCTGATTATTCAGAAGGAGATAGCTACCATTTGCAAGCACAGTGAAAGTAGGCGATATAACAGGAGCAGGAATGCCCTTCAAAACGCAAGCAAGATTCGGAGCTGTAACATTACAAGCCCCGTGCAATTTAATGTTTTTACAAATTAGGGAATGACCCACTGTAGAATCGCACGACTCTCCTGTGAGAAAAACCTCCTTTCCGTCCCTAAGGCATCTGTACATAAAGGGCAGGGACCAAAGTTCATGCAAGAAGGCACTGCCCAATGGTTGAAAACGTCCAACAGGATAATGTTTCATGCATGAACTGAACTCAAATAAAGAAAAAGGCAAAGCGATAACCCCGTGAACTAGCCACACCGCAGAGTCCAACTCCGCCACAGAGAATGGTAACGGCTCTATCTTTTCGATATGTAAGAGTGTATGTGGCATCTTTCATGGACATGAATTGCTGTTTTCCAATTAAATTAAACAGCAAGAATAAGGCAGACGTGTTTAAAAAATGCCAAGGAACTGTACCCATTTTCAGTGTTTGCAAAGTCCATGCAAACAATTACTGAACGCAATTGATTCTGACCATGATATAACACAGACACATCATCTTGTACAATATCAACAACAGAGGAAACAATATTCTCTAATGTGTAAATGCGGGAAGACAGGGTATTAATACTATTTGCTACAACAGCAAGCACTTTTTCTAGATTTGCTTGATCGATTTCCCGTAAATGGAAGCAGCTTCAATTTGCGAAAGCTTCCAGAGTTCATTGTAAGTTTCATAAATGAATCTCTTAGGTCGAGGACCACGAGGCCCCAGAACAAAATCGGACAGATCAATGTTGCCTGATAGGAGGGATAAATGTTGTTTTACAGAATCTAATGAAGAGTGCTGCAACCACTGTTTACACAATTTACCAACAGAATATGTTGTAATAGTACGAGAGTCAGAAAACCTCGGATCTGGCCTATCCTGTTTGTAACCAGGAGCTGAGTCATGAAAACGCAGTTGGCAGGCATTTGACGCTATGGGCCAAGCCAACCAGGGTGACTGAACAAACGTAGAGATATTAAACAAATTGTTTTGAAACAGAGCTTGCAAATTGGCAAGTGAAATATTGAAATGCAAGCTCTCGTTTGGAGTGGAAGACAATACGGGGATGGAGGGTGCATTCAATTGTTTGGCAGTAGCCAAACCCCAACAGGTTGTTTGATAGATCGTACTATTTAAAAATAAGATCTGGGCCGGGATAAGGCAAGCACGGTGTAAGGCTTCCGTACCGCGTACCTGCCACGATTTGGTGCCCCAGAGAGATTTTAAGTCAATGGTATCCTGCCAGTGCTCATAACCACCCACGGCTAAAGCGTTCAAAAAGGAACTGGAATATAGCAATTTGGTGTGGGTCAACATGACCTTCTGAGTGGACGAAGTGATCAATTTAAAATAATAGGACCCAGGGTTCGATCTATCAAAGTCAGTAAAGTAAGCAAACTTACTTTTAAGTGTGTGGGAGCTACCTGGCAAAGGGGTCGGACAATTTTCCCATTGGGTGTAATTAAAATTTCCCTGAAGTGTGCTTGGTTTATGGAGAAAATGGTTGCCCCAATGCTGGTAACAATATAAATCAGCATAATATTTCAAATCGGAGAATAACGATTCAACGGCATGCACATCCCAATCGTCAGAATGAATATTACTCTTCACCACATCACCCATGGAAACACGGAGGACACTCGGTACATTAATAATCTCGGTTGGTCCATGAATTTGGAAATTTACAGCATCCCATACGATGCCATCAGCGACTGGGAAAGCAGAAATGTTCACAAATGTGTGGTCACGCTTCATGATGTGAGATGAAGAATGCGGAGCCAAAGTTCCAGCGAGACAGTTAACTGCAGAGCATTCAGGTAAATAATGACCATTAATGAGCAAGAAAAAAACTGTCACAAAACCAATGGACATGAACAGGAAAATCAGGAACAGTACCAACCAGATGTATGTCCATGGTGGGAACAAAAAATTGTCTCTGAGCCAGGATATAAAAATACTGAAGCTGGACGGGATAAGTGATGAGGTGGAAGCCGAATCAAAGGAAAAACGGGTTGGGCTCAGTGGGGTTGTAGGTAAATGAGCCACCGACTTGTTGGCTGGGTATGCATACTCTGTCTCCTCGTTGCAGGAGGAAGCCGGGAAGTTGGGCAGGCATTCAGGCAAATCGACCATCTCAATGGCAACATCAGTGTCTGTGTAAGGTGGAGGGGCACAAACAGGAGTCCGTGAAATGGCTGGACATGATACCGCAGGTGTCACGCTATTCAGGATCGGCCAGATGTTGTAGCTTGACATTGTCCACTGAGATGTATCTGTTGTCTTTGCGACCAGGAAGCGGTGGTAAGATGACTGTACGAGTACCCTTCAAGCCAAGGACAGGAACCGGTGCACGATAAGAGGGGCCAAATTCTTTTTTGTTCTCCACCTTCTCTCAGACCAGATCTCCAACCTTTGGAAGCCAGCCGGCAACCGGAATCTGCAACGCAGCGTCAGTGGCTGAAGGCAAGTGTTCATTTGCGAGTTTATCATGGGTCTCTTGTAAGTCCTGCAACATAGTAGAATGATTATCTACGTCAAAGATTGCGCCATTTGCCGCCATGTCTAGACCAAGGTCTGGCACAAACATTTGTATGCCAAAGAGCATTTCGTATGGGGTCCGCCCAGCCAGAGATCTTCTAGGGAGATTATTAAGTGCACGTTGCACGCTATACAAGTGGGCCAGCCAGTTCCTGCCAGTACCTAAGACTCTAGCTGTCAAGGATTGCTTTAAATCACGCTTCATTCGCTCCACAATCGAATTGCCCTCAGGTCTATATGGAGACGAAAATTGCACCCGCACCCCCAGTGACCTCATAGCGTCCTTGTACGCCTTAGAGGCGAACGCTGGAACTTGGTCGGAATGGAAGGTGCCACAGGCAAAAATTCCCACAAAGACACGCAAATCCCTTATGACATTTCGAGCGTCAGCACTCCGTTGTGGCCAAACCCAGATGAAACGTGTGCACAAATCTACTGCAACTAAGATGTATTTATATGCAGTGTCAGAAGAAAATGGACAGCAGTGATCCAGGTAAACACACCCAAAAGGTTTGTTAGAAATGCAGAGCTGTGTTTGTGGTGGTCGTGTAACCGTTGAAGGCTTAATTTGCTGACAAACGTCACAAGAAAGCACATAAGTACGGGTCTGTTTATATAAACCTCGCCACCAGTAACGCTGCTGCAAGATGGAAACAGTCGCAGACACGCCAGCATGGGCTGAAGCCAAGCCTTCGTGTGCGGCCGTTATCAAGGAAGGTCTGCGGTCCGCGTTGGGAATCAGCTGATCACCAACGTCTGGAATTTTTACGTAAGGAACCTGTTCGGGACTTAAGTGATAAGAGTACTTGGAAGGGAAACCCCGTGGGTAATTAGCACCTTCCTTTGTTGCAGCAATAGCTGCCAAAATCTCATTATCTATTTTTGTCATGGATCTTGTAACTGCTGCTACTGAGCACGTTGCTACTGCTGATTTGGCAGCTTCATCTGCCAAACTGTTACCGACCGCGTGTGCGCCCAAACGCTGGTGGCCAAGAGTGTGAATCACCTGTGTGAGAGGCAGACGTTGTTTAAGATCTGCCACTCGAACCCAAAGCATTTTATGCTTAATTGTGCTGCCTTTAGCATCTCTATAGTCGTTTTGAGACCAAAAGAATAGGTTGTCATTAAAGGACTGAACACAGTAGTAAGAGTCGCATACAATAAGTGTCGTCACGTCTGGATTTGCGAACTCAAGTGCAAGCACCAAAGCACGCAGCTCGGCCAATTGTGCAGTACTGTCTCCTAGTGCCTGTGTGTGCACTACATCCGACTTGAACTCACCGTTCACCATAGTACCTGCGACAATAGCACATGCTGCGGAATAAGCATGTTTAGAACCCGTGGCCGGTTGCGCCGAACCATCGGTGTAAATGATACATTTGTACTCCTCAAGCGGTAGCAAAGACAGAGGAGGAGGATGAACAAATTCATACTGCAAGAACTCCTGTGTGTGAAGAGAGGAATCAAAGATAAAAGTGACATCCGGGGACGTCAGAGATGTAGCCCATTGTATCCAACGGGGGTGCAAAGCCTTAGAGTTTGGTACACTTGCCTTCGTCACTGCCTCAAGGGCAGGTTATGGTGTTACCACCAAAATGCGTTTTCCCTGTGCCAGTGCGTGTTCCTTTAGAATCGCCATTTGCACTGCAGTCAAAACTTTCTCCACAGAGGAAAAGCGCAACTCCGCTGAAGTGTAAAGATGTGACTTGTATGCAATCGGGACTGTCACCTTCGTTAAAGGTTAAGTACGTGAAACCCACTGCCCCTGGTACAATTCTAATCACCAGGTTTGTGTGGTTATCACGAGTCAACAAGAACTTAGATTCAAGTAGATCAGACTGCAAAGAGTGCAGTATAGAGGAATGCTCAGGAAGCCAGCATGACTTTGAAAAGTTAGGCTGTATCAAGGCATATAGAGGCTTGATACGCTGGGCATATTCGGGAATGTAAGTACGCCCGAAGTTGATGAAATCCCAGTAATGACTGAAGCTTCTTCAGGGTGGTCGGAGGGCGCAAGAGTGCGCACTTCTCCAAAAAATGGGGAGCTAAGCCCCTACCTTCATTGGTGAGCTTATAGCCCAAAAACAAAACGGTGAATTCAGCGATGTGAGATTTGGCAAAATTAAATTTGTATCCTAAGACCGCAAATTCAAGAATAATGCGGTCCACACGGGAAAGATGCGGCCATAATTCGTCGTCTGTCAGATAGATGTCGACGTACGAACACGCATCTGGGTCTATGCTGTCCAACAAAGAGAACACGAGCGGCGAAGACACCCGGGCTGTTCTTGTAGCCCATGGGCAAACGCCGAAATTTAACATGTTTTCCACCGGAAGTGAAAGCGCTCCATTGGCTGCACTCTGGGGACAAATTGTGCGTGTAAAATCCATTGGATAGGTCAAGTGTCGTTTTATATTTTTTACGAACAAGACTACAAGCGCAGAACTGTGGGTATTTGTACCGCGAAGGTCCGACAATGAGAGTTCAAATGTCGGTAATCCAAAACTAAACGGTACGACCCATCGGGTTTAGAAACCACAAAAAGGGGATTATTCATTGGTGATACGCATGTTTCAATTACTCCTTGATATTCTAACTGTGTCAGAATGTCCGAAACGGGACCTTTAGCTTCCCGCCGGATGGGATATTGGGGTTGTGGCTGTGGCAGAGATCGCAATGGTATATCATGGGGTGGAGAATCCTCCCACGTGGTTACGGTATAGCGCCGGAGCCAGGGCCCCAGCCCATTCAGCTGTGAGAGCCTCCGCTTTGTCCTTGGGGACATGACGAGAAAAGCTCGGAAGGATGACCTCCTCCCCTCTACGAACACTAAGTACGAATGGGGGCGGCCAATCCGCCTCCGCCAACAAAATGTCGTAAGAAGAGGTCAGATTTTCCCAAAAAATCCCTTTAATAACCCGCTCAATGTCACCTTCAATTTGAATGACAATATTAAATAGTCTGTCAGGGGGTGCCACTCGGGTGTCAGCTGTCTCGACAGTAATGAATGTATCAGTTGCTGTCGCCTCCACATGAGGACGCAGTGCCTCCCGCACTATGGTAACTTCCGCGGCACTGTCTAGCAGCGTCACTGCCCACGTCCAATTCAGGAGTCTCGTTCTCACCGTCTGTGGCATACCTCGCTGTTAATGCCGCAATTTTTTTCTTCTGAAACTGTGGGCGAGAACGTGGAAATTCTTCTGGTTTCCCTCGGACTGGTTGTCGAGGTTGGTCTCGTCCCTGTGGGGCCTCACGACCCCTGCCTCTATCCTGGCGATCTCCACCACCAGTCTGGGAGGTCGATGGTGCCTGTGAAGAACGAGGAGAACGCGGGTCAGGGACTTGAAATCTATCTGGAGATTTAATTCTCGCTCTGTCGCGCAAATCATAAGTGCGTTCAGAAGATATGGAAACCGGGGATGCGGCATGCGACCCTGGTTTTAATTGTTGCTTACCCTGTTTTTTCAACCTCCAGTTCTTTTTAGTAAAGAACGGTTTCTCATCTTTCTCAGACTGAGTTTTTTGTTGTGGCTGTGATTGAGTTTGCGTTTTAGCAAAAGGCTTAACCCCCAAACTATTGCGGCCAATGGTTTTATAAGCCTGTGCAATAATTTTCGGTAATTCGCGTGGCTTGTCCGGCTCCGGGACCAAAGCCAAAGTATTAGCGACTTGAAAGTTGACTGCATCACCCTTTACGTTTGCAAGGATCAGATCAGCCACCACATCGAACACTCCCATCAGTCTCATCCCCAATTCCACAGCCGCTTCAGGGCCATGTTCATCCTGCACTCGTTTAATTACAGAGGGGAGAACCGTCATGGAAGGAGTGCCGAAACACTTCGCATACACCGCTGCGAATACCTTGCCCCAGTTGTTGCATTCTGCCAACTCGGGAATTAAGTCTTTTGGCAAACTAATAGTCAGAATCCTGTGTTTGTCCACAGGAGAAGTATTCGGAAAAACAGCCTCCAGCTGGTCAAATTTTTTTTGCAAGCCAATAAGGCAAATCATCCTTATTCTGCGGGCGCTTGCCCATCACCGAATTCACCATGACGGGACTTATGGTTACACCGCCCGGTCCAGCTGGATGCGCCGCAACTCCAGGAGGGGCCCCCTGGACGTTGCCTGTAACATATTGTACCAAAGCTCTGTGCACACGGATTAAAGACGTATGCATCACGCGCAGTTTATCAACCGGAACTGCTAAATGCCGTGGATGTGGGGTATACCCGGCCAAGACTGGCCAAGTGGCCCCCTTTATTGATAAGGGGCCTAAACGAACCGGGGTGACCGGATGTGAGAGGGCGCCATTAAACCAAATACGGTGTTGCCATGCTGTAAGTGGTACTTCAAGAGCCTGATAAGGCCAATAAGCATTGGGTAGGGCAGTGGGAGTGTACACATGAAATAAATTGTCCGCTCCTTCCACCGCTGGAAAAGTGACCCAAGAGTAAAACACCTCAAAGTGGTGAGCCGGATCAGCCTGCACCACAAAGATGAGAGCGACACCCGCGTCAGGCACTCCATAAGCCAGTAAATGAGCCCTGGAGCGTAGCGCGGCTATGTGCCGGTATATTTACATCCGCCATTAAGACCAGGAATGTTCAACAACCTAATGTGTGGCAGCGCAATATAGTGTTAACATAAACACCTTTTAATAACTTCAAGCTTGAAAGAACCTATAAAAACATCAATATAGGAGGTATCACCCTCACACACGTTTCCGGAAGCGTATGCGAAGGTTGTTGTGAACAAGCACAAGCCCTACTCAAGCGTCTCGCAGATAAGAAGCCCACCACGTTGGTGGCGCCATGTTGCGGGGATTCTGCACATATACAGAGCTATGCACAGGAAAATAGGACCTCGGTGTATAGTGGTGTACCAACCATGCACCTTAGTACCCACAATCCCAATCCGACTAGCTTTAGCGTCTCATTCGTTCTCCGTACTACAGCGAAGCTACCAATGATTAGACAACCCAGAACACGGTCTCTCTCAGGACTCGTGGGAGCAAGAACACTCTTTCATAACTCACTCATACTTGACCACAACGTGCGTAATAACAGACACAGTATAGTTTAAAATGTTTATTTCAACTATCGTGCTCTAAGATAAAGTACACGTGCCAGTACTATCAGCATAATGCATAACGATAAAATAAGCATGGTTACAATTCCATAGAATACAAACGGGGACAGCATTTTATAAAGACAGTGGATATAGGGCTAAATTGCCTTACCACCCTCCCCGTGCTAGTAACTAGTTTATTATAAAAATAGAAGACCTCTGGGCTTTGTCAGGCGGACCCCCATACCTCAATATCTAGATGCAAGGTTTACATCATCAGACAAGCACAGCTCTTCTCCCTGGAAAGGTTTTTCTCCAAGTGCCATCAACCGGGAGATCACAATATTAAAAGCACCCGAATTTCTCCAGTGCAGCTGTATTTCGTGTTATGTCTAAGTGCGAGGGGCTAACCAGATCAGCAATAACAAGGGACGTTGTTTTTCGACCTTGTACATGGTGTGCAGACGAAACCCACAGGGAACAGGAGAAAAGGTGAAAGGCAGACAGTTCTAATATAACCGGGCACAAGCAGAGGCTGGAAAAACAAACTCACAGAATAACGTGTGCAAAAAAAGGCATCATGGCAGCCAGGCCTAAGCTAACTTTGCAATGTAGACAATGAGGCCACAAATCACACTACAGATTCAGATGATCCTTAAACCTCAAGCTGGCCAACATATAGTTCAAAAACAGAAACTTTGTATAAAATTTCTTCATCAAATATTTTAGCTACTTAGAAAATGGGACTGGATGTGTGCAGTGGATGCAGATTTCCACCCCCCAGTAGCGAAGAAACCAAGGTTTTAAGCTCACAGCTGGCAGCTCACCCCACCAGTGCAAGGTTTGACTATGCAATCTGAAATCAGACCACAGACTTTTTCTAGGTGCATGGTATTAGTGGCAGCGTTTGTTCACAAAGGATCTGTCAGTTTTTATCTTGACAATTGATTAATCTGGTCTCTCCTAACTGAAAACTCATGACTTCAATAACACCATTGCTCAGCTTCGTCAGGGCCTTCGAGTCGGCTACCATAAATCCACATCATCTGCTGCTCAGATTCTCACTTGTCTAATTGTCTCCTTGAAAATAAAACAAGAGGTGTATCCATCAGGGAAAGGTTTCAGCCATTTTTCAGAAATGTCTCCAATTCAAAACTCCTCCCCAACTGCTTTTCAGGTGTCTTTATTTGTAGGTACAAGTACCTGCCTTTCCATTGTCCCCAAATGCAACCCCTCGTGTAACCTCTGCAGCTTAGATAAGTGGCCTCATTATAAAGGCATCGCCAAAGATGAGTTTTGTCTGTCTCTGTCCGACAAACTGTGCCTGATATGGTAATGCAAGAATTCTAACCTGAAAGGAGAGCCTTCCATCACAGACCATTGTAACAGATACCTTCTCAACAGGTTTGGGAGCCCATCTACAGAACCGCAAGGCCTGTCGACAGACAGGAAACAGCTGTATCATGCTAAAGTGGGAACTAAAATTGCTGATCAATGGTTGTGCACTGTAGGCATTTGAATTCTCACCCTTGTACACACACAAGATCAACTTAATTAAAATACAAAATCACTGTTGACATAGCTAATGTTGTTGATCTATTGGATTGTTTAGCCAAAACATTTGGTGGTATTCAGAGCACACATGCAAAATTACCACAAGGGCGTAAAAGCAGTCCAGTGTTTTTCGCAGCAAGAATAATGATCATCAGGATTGTCCTGAAAGATTAACTGGCATAAATTGACCTATATTTCACCGACAGTGATTTAAGTGGACAGTTTGAAAGAATGGACAGAACCGTGACTGTTTTAACAAGCCACAGAAAAAAATGAATATCTGTAAATGGAAGATTGCTTTCCTTAGTGTAATCTTTCTACAACATGAACTTTTGAGCGATAGCAAATTATTGGTACCAGACTTCTTGCAAAAATTATCCATCTTGCAACTTCCAAATACATTACAAAAGTTATCAATAATGTGATATTTCGAAGTGCTTACATATCGTATATGCTGAGCAAAGAAAGCTTTTGTGTGATTTGATGACTCACGATGAAGCATAAATGATCTCAATCAAATACAAATTTCAATAATTATCTGCTGATGATGAACGATGGATGTATGTGGTAAGTTTGAAGGAGCAGCCTCTTGCATAGCATAAACAAGGTATAGTGGTTTCCCCAGGACTTGCCTTATAAGTAGCTAATAAAGCAAATATCCCAAATGCTCATGCTTTACTCTTGTACAGGATGGAATGGACGTCGACTCAGAATTTGAGTGAGAAACAATTTAAGTATGATCCCACACTCAGAACGCACACCTTTTTACAATTTCAAAAGCTACTACTACAGATTTCTCACATGCTGCCCATAAACCAGTATGCGTGTGCTGTTTACAGACAGCTCTGTGCAGCCTGTGGTTTATTCTAAACACAAATGGTCCTCTACTTGAGGTGTAGTGCACAGAGTTTTCCAAGATGAAGAACTCAAGGCATTACTGACTCTCAAAACATTAGGCACCCTCTGCACAGGTAGCAGAGTTCATGCCATTTTATTGACTTTAAAAACATATTGGCTGTGGTTGATTCGTACTCTTGATTCCTGTAAGTATGGCCACAAGTAGCTGCCATTGCTTGAGCGGTTTTAAGAGACTTGTAGTATCTAGTAGCAGTGGGAGCAGTGCAGATCTTTCATTTAGACAACAACCTGGCATTCACTTCATGAGCATTTGCTGATGCTATGCTCTGTGAGTTTGCCTGCTATTCTCACACCGCTCCTGTGCACAATTGAACAGAATCGTTCAGTGAGTCAGTTATGCTTGAACAAGCCTTGACAGCGAGGGTATTTAACACTGAATTGTTGTATGAACCGCAACCTATATTAGGCTGAACGAGCTTTTAAGAAGTTGCCAAGCGGTGTCAGTCAGTCAAATATCTTTATTCGGCTGACTTGCAGCCATAAAAGAATGCATCCTAAAAAACATTTAAAACGTGAATTTAAAATATAATGCAGACAATGGAAATAGTCTTCAAAGCAGTAGTAGTTCATAGTCGGGATGTAGTAAGAGTAATTCAATAAATTGATATTTCTACAAAATAGCAGCATAAACTAGAAACAGTATGTGATAAACTTCATGGGGAACCCCCGTTCCATGGGCCCTAAAATCCAAAGATAAATCATTAAAACAGGACAAAGATCATTTCCCATCAATATTACGCAAACGAACAGCTGGAGAAATGTATCTGTAAATCATTAAACAAGTGAATTCATCATTTAAAAGCTGGAGATGATATAAAGCTGGCCGGCACTTCCTAATGTTTAAAAACTTTAAAAGAGGAATGATAAAATCACGCCTTGGCTTGATATAGAGTTGACAGAAGAACAAAAAATGAAGCGTACTCTGTGTAGACTTGGAATCACAAGGGCACAGATCCAGTTTAGCATCACAGTGGGCTTTGCGGGGATAAGAGACCAAAAAGTGCGAGATGCCAAACCTGAATCTGATGAGATAAAACAATTTAGTATGACTGGAGTAAAAAGAGTGATAAGGCTCAACATCTGGAGAACGTGCTAGAAGCGAGTGTTCCAAGACCCTCTTTTTTTACCATCTCTAGGTGCTCACTGGATGACTTTAGACCGGTCAAGAGATCTTTTTTCAATTTAGTTTTTGTAATCTTAGCAATATTAGCTGTATTATAAAAAACAATCCGCCAGCCCCAATGTCTCCAACTGTTTTTTTATGTAGCTGAGCCAAGGTATCTTCAACATGTAATCAAGTTTAAAACAGTCCAAAATAATTGCACGATTAAGAGATGGCTCTTCCTTCGCCCAAATTGAGTGCCACAGTAAAATTGGTGCAATTTGTATGCGAAAAGACAAAGGGGTCAAACCAAGTTCACTATGACAAACAATGGCGGGAAGACTATTGGGGACTGTCAACAAACTTCTCATAAAGTTGTTCTCAGCTATTTGGAGACGTGCCGGATTACAAGAGCCCCATACTCCAGCACCGTACAAAATAACAGAGCACGAGCGAGCCTTATAAATATTAATTATTGTATTGATCGGTCTTGAGCCCAATTCTTCGTGAACCTAAATACCGCCTTCAGGTTTTGATTAAAACTACTGACCCTTGTTTCGACTAGATGGTGCCAGGTACTCTTCTGATCGAACGGGATTCCCAGGTACGAGAAAGTTGGGACATAGGACAGCTTTTCCTTGTTGATAAAACATGATTTTAAAATGGTGGGGGATTTACCCACCACCATGGTGTAAGATTTCGCTATGTTGGTCCTTGAGCCCAGTTCGATCATAAAATCATTAAACCTGGTCACTAACTTCTGTAGGCCCACACTGGTTCTATACATTAGGACACAGTCATCGGCATAAAGTAATGCCGGAACATTTCTGATACCCATCTTGGGGGCATCCACATTCCCATGATTAATGTAACTTTCCAAATCATTAATATACAGACAAAATAAAAAGGGGGCAAGGATGCAGCCTTGACGAACTCCACGATTCATTTCGATGGGAGCAGAGAGTTCCCCACCCACTCCGTACCTGACCCTCCCAGTCACATCTTGATGCATTTTGGCTAAAAAATGGACTAAGGATGGTTCAATGCCCAGATCCAGCATTTTTCCCCATAATCTCCCTCTCTACACCAAGTCAAAAGCTGACGTAGGGTCCATGAACCCGAGATAAAGAGATCCGGGCTTGGCTATCGTGACCAGTTGGAGATTAAGACATTGTTCGATGGTTCCCAGGCCCCTCCTGAAGCCGTATTGTACATCTTTCGGTTACCCAGGCCTCCAACCGTTCTAATATGATCCTGCCCAACAATTTACAAGTAGTCAATGAGATGGGCCGATAACATTTTGGGTCCGACCTATCCCCTTTTTTGAAAATGGGGACTATTATCACGGATCCCCGTGATTTGGGAGGGCCCTGGGATGCTATACAACTTAAAATATTGGTCGGCAGAGGAAGCCATAGGGCGGGGTTGGCCAAAATCAAATCGGCGGGGACACCATCAGGGCCAGGTGCCTTATTCTTCACTGTTTGATTTAATGCCATTTCAACTTCGTCGAGCGTTGGTTGAACAAGCTCTAAGGTCCCATAATTTAGGGTGGGGCAATACTCACCATTGCCACTATATAGACTGGAGAAGTGCTGTACCCACACATCAGGCATAATTGTGGCATCAATACTGCTACTGTGGGAGCTTTGGAAGAAATCAGAGTTGACAATTTTCCAAAAGAGTCTGGGATCTTTATTTCGACATGCTACGTGCAGTTGTTCCCAGGCCTCTTTTCTTATGTCCAGTTTACGTCTTCCTAAAGCCCATTTGTATTCGCTTCGAAGATGTTTTACCGCTAAGTTATCCCAGGGGTTTTTTTTCCAGTGCCTTCACAAGATTATTATGAGATTGTGAGCAGTCACTGTTAAACCATTTACATTGCTTCCGGGGTCTTGATCTATTGTCACTTCGTAAAGCAGCATTAATAGTCTCAGTTAGCAAAGGCCTTTAACATGGATGGGGAATTTACACTATCATCCAAGCACTCTAAAATTTGTCTCATATTAGTGGTCAGAATCCGTTGAACGGAATCTGGATCAACAGTAGACCACTTGCGCAATAGTCCCTTGTTTTTATTATAAATAGGGCTCCCGGTTTTATGGTATTTATTTTTTTCACATTTCCGGCTGTATTTATCCATATTTATTTTTTTATCATTTTATCTGTATTTATCCGCATTTATTTTTGTGGCAAGCAAAGAAGACTCTGCAGCTAGTATGTTTTCACATTTATTTAAATAGACAAGGCACACTTTTTGCCATTTTTTTTATAGTGCGAGTTTGCACTAAAGGTATTGAAGTGCTTTACATGAGCAATAGTTTGATTACACAAGGTCATTTTCATTTTTACAGACACTGGGAAAATCATGGGATGGTGAGCCAAACCCGAGACTTGAGCCTGGTTATTTATGTTCATGTCCCTGGATGTTAATTCACCCCAGTGCTGTGGTAGTGGAAGTGACATCACAATCCTTTTGCCATCACAGGGTTACACCCACTCTTAGCCCCACAGAAGTCACTCAATTCCTTCTGTGCTGCTTATAAAATAAAGCTGAGTGAAAATCAAGGAAAGCAAACAGGGCTCTTAGATTCCTGATTTCTTCCTGTTTCTCCCACAACAGTGATGACAAGGCAGATCGGGTGGTTCACTATCTGTACTCCTCACTAATGCTAATTGACCACAACGTTCAAGTCCCTCCAAATCTACTATTCCCATTTCCTGCACCCACCACCTTTCTGTTTAATGCATACACCCATTGTCATATAATTAATAAAAGAAATGTAAAGACAGATCCCACAGGTTGACACTTTAGGTCACCAAGATTCATGCACTTGTAATGGGCTCCAGTTTTCTCAGTACAATTTGAGATCGGGCTACAGAAATGTGGATCGCCAATGTTTAGACATGTATACAGCTTTTACATGCTGAGAGCTACACCGCTGCCTCAAAAGCCAGCTGAGCTGTCCCTCTGCCTGTCCATTTCTTTGCACTTTAAACTGTGCCTCCGGACAGGCAGCTCCTACGAGCTGATGGTGAGACAACAGATGAGGAACGCCATGGTGTTAACAGTATGTCTGGGGGTCAATAGCTGCCACATTAACCCAGTGGCATGGCCAATACGTGCATGATGATTTGATAAAGGACGATAAGCGCTCTCGGCCTGCTGCTGTCTGGGAGGTAAAGACTGAGGCTCGCTCATTAACAGATCAGTCTCACTTGGCAGTAGAGTGCTTAACCCAGACTCGGGAGGGCGGGATGGTGTAGAGGGGAGAATAATCTGCAGGACATCCCGGCAGCAGTTTCAGATTTCTTTCCTTAGCCCCTGTGTGCCTCAGACACAGATTTTCCAGAGGAGCACATAGACACCATAAAGCCGGTTGGTAAGTATATTTCCGTTTCTATTTATTAATACAGACAAAGGAATAAAAGTTTTCCGTCTGTATTTATGTGTAAAAATCCGTTTAAACGGAAAACCGGGAGCCTTAATTATAAATTATGGGGCATAGTTTCTCTCTCCCTGAGGTAGTGCCAGTTTGGGTCTAAATAGCCAATGAAAGTGGTTACTGAAACAAACCTTAAGAATGGAAATAGCCACAGATTGAGGTTTAAAATATTCAGAAAGGGCAATGAAGTCTATTAGAGTGCCTTGACCTCTGCCCGTAAAGGAAACATGATCCGGGCCTAATGGTTGAATTAGATCTACTGTGAGAAAGAGAAAAGTTTGAAAGCAGTGAATTAAAAATATTCCCACATGGGTTATGATAAAAATGGCAACCGCCATCCCTGGCCCCATCTAGTAAACAACATGCAGACTGCTTTGATAAGAAACATAATTTGCAATTAAAATCCCCCCCCCCCCCAGAGAACAAAATCTGTATTTAGCTCCTGTATGTGTCTGCTTAGTGAATTCTCCAAGTCTTCAGCAATAGCAATATTGTTGAGAAAAATATTATTATGATAAAAATTGACAACGACCAGCGTCACATTCTGTTTAAAGAGAATATTAATAATTTGGAAATGTGGTGAATGGAGCTGGGTCTTACCTACTCTGTCTGATAGTGTTGTCGCTACCAAAGTAAATAGGCCACCCTTGAGATGGCCACCCAGAGCTACATTGGCCGGAGTATGTATGGAGGCATAACCGTTGATATAAACTGTCTCTCTCATCCAAGTTTCTTGGAGGCATACAATACTATAATCTTTTATGAAATCAAGCCATGGTTCAGATTTCAGCTTGTTTGACAAGCCAGCAATATTCAAAAATAGGCTACTATGAACAATTGTGCTATTATGACTGAGAGGTGTTCCCTCGTTACTTGTATGAGCAATTATCTCACAGTCGCCCTGGGAATTCTGAGCTATGTAAGGGGATAATGAATATTGGGCCTGTTCAGCTGGTGAAATATTGTCAAATTCCAAAAATGCTATCTTTGCCGAATCAGAGAGGACAGGGCTGCCTACATGGGCCAGATCATTAAACACTGGTTTAACAAACCCCCCAGTACTACCCTTGGCATTTATCTTGTCTTGGTCACAGTTAATAGTCAAAGCAGTTTCCTGTGCCCTATAGTGCAGTCAATCCACATGGTCAAGAGGGGAAAAACGATAAAAGGTTGGAATGGCAAAATTATGGGAAGCATTGCAAGTTATAAGATGTGACCTCTGCTCTATGACTGAACTTGGTTTATAAAATATCCAAGAGATACCGCCACAATAGGGCCACTGGCGTTACTACTCCAGAAGAGCCTGTCCATAAGGGAGTGCACCAATGACCTATTTTTAAAGTTGACAACACAATCTCCTAAATCAGTTTTAGGTTGTGTGCCCACCCATGAAACTCGTTCAACATTATTTATGTTCCGGAATAAGCCTTCACTGTTTGGCCAGTACGTGGCTTTTACTAGCCAGTGTGCAGTTTTATTCCTTAACTGCGGCAAGTCTTCCTCCTTGTTGGGTGACAAAGGTGGTACATTCTTAAGTACTATTACCAGCGGAGTTGCTTCCGGTGGAAGGTGGAGAATTCCATCATGACTTTTCCTTGATTTAACATGGCTATTGACAACTGGTTTAAAGGCTCTGGCATCATTTACCCCATTTAAAATTGTTGAGTGGCCTCCAGCCGCAACAGATGCTACATGTATTTGTGATAAAGAAGGGCGAGGTAAAGGATTAGTGTTAATAGCGGGGCAGCGACCAGGAGCCGGGCCCAAATCAGGGGGAGCTAACCTCTGGGGGTGCAAAGTACTGCGATGCAGAGATAGAGTCAGTCTGTTGCGTTGTTGGACCCAGTGGTTAAGCTGGAAAGACTAGAGCCGATCAGAATTTTCAATGACGTATCAATGCTGTTAAGATTACTTTAAAAAGGGTCAAGAAGGGATTTCACTACTGTTTCAAGAGAACTGACGAACTGTGCATGCGACAGTGAATCTCCATTGTCCTTGGAGCCTACATCAGCTTCCAGATCAGGAGCCCCTATGCTCTTCCTCACGGTGAGCGCCACAGTTTTTTTCCGTGTAGCAGGTGGCAATACCTCTCTCTTTGATTTGCTGCATGCCTTTTCCTTTTTAGGAGGGGGTGGGCATGAGGTGTCAAGGGAGTAACCTTGCTGAACAGTATTAGGAGCTTCCGGATCATTGGGTGTTATAACACCCGTGGGTTAGTTGGAGCCCCTAAGTCGTTGACTCTGTGATGGGCTTATTGATTCTACCAATGACGTGTGTAGTGCCCGCTTAGTGGCCCCCAATCTCTCCTCCACACATTCGATCTCACTATTAATGGTCCCCGTGGCGGTGGTGAGGAAGCTGGTAATGGTGGAAGTTAGTGGGCGGTCCTTGGCAGGAGGCATAGTTAGTTTACGTTTCCCCATCCTCTTACCTGTGGTAACGAATAACCCACCATGGGATGAGGCTGTATCAACAAACCAAGAGACGGGGCCCGGCCCAGCGTGGCCGTGCACAGACGGGCCCACTCTTGGCCCAGGTGCGGCCAGGGCATGCCCGCGTGAGCCCTCCTCCTCTTTTCAAGCGCCTCCTGGAGCGCAAACAATGACTGGGTCAGTGGCGGCAGGAGGCTGCATTGCAGGCCAGGTCTTGTGGTCCCAAGAATAGCAGGCCCCAAGAACAGCAGGTACGGGCGTCCCGCGCTGCGGGAGCCCTCCTCTTTTCAAGCACCTCCTGGCGCGCAAACAATGACGGAGTCGATGGCAGCAGGAAGCCGCGTTGCAGGCCGGGTCTTGTGGTCCCAAGAATAGCAGGCCCCGACAACAGCGGGTACGGGCGTCCCGCGCTGCCGGAGCCCGCCTCCTTTTCAAGCTCCTCCTGGCGCGCAAACGATGACTGGGTCGGTGGCGGCAGGAAGCAGAGTTGCAGGCCGGGTCTTGTGGTCACAAGAATACAAGGCCCCAAGAACAGCAGGTGTATTTGATGGTCACACACTACCAACATTTATTTTATTTGGGGTATCTGTGTTTGTACCTGATTTACTGCTCCATGGAAAGACAGTTGCAATCTGATTTATGTGTTGATGTGCTGCAAAATCTCAAAGACCTTAGAGGAAAACTCTCAAAGTAAAGCTGCTTATGGGTGGCTCCTGAAACCGGGAGAATTAGTTCAAGAAAATCTTCATGAAAAAACCTTTTAGAACATTATGCTGACCACCTGTCCCAGTTCTTGGGGTAGAAGGCATTACCTTGTGCACAGAAAATTAATACAGTGTCCATTGATTACATCAAGAAGCATAATGTGGCAGATTCTGTTCTGAACCCGCCATCATACCAGCATTCCTCTAGATCAGTGATTCCCAATCATTTTAGACCCATGAACAATGGCGTAGGGAGTACCCCCACTCCAGCTTAAGCGGGGGCTTCCAGTGGGCACGATGGTCTGCTGAAATGTCCTGCTGCTTAAACCTTACTAGTTGTTTATGGGCCTCTTCTGTCAGCAGATTTTCAAAGAAGCTACTAATAAAAACACTGCCGGAAATGCAAAGAAAGAGGGTTGTAGGTTTGGATTGGTATGCTCAGGGAGGGAAACAGAAAGAGAAATAAGGAAAATAAGGAGAAAGATAGAGTAAGTATGGATGAGAGAAAAAATGGGTAAATGGGTGAAAGAAAGAATGGGAGGAGGAAGGAGGGTGACAGGAAGGAATGAGTGAAAGAAAATTTTGAAAAAGGGGAAGTAGGATGAAAGGTGAAAGAATGAATGGAAGGATGAAAGGATTGCTAGATGAAAGGGTGAAATGATGCATGCAAGAGTGCAAGGCTCGATAGGTGAATCAGTGAATGGGTGGAAGAATGAACAGTTGGAAAAAAGTGAAAGGATGTATGGTCGGAAGGATGGGACCTGCATGTTTTACAATGCACCATCTGACACTGGGTGTCCGAGTTTGGAGCACTAACATGAAATTTCAGTTCCTTTCAGGTTGGCTGGATGAATGGAAACCAGAAGGAAAGTACAGAGGGATGAATGAATAAACGGAAGGGTTTATGCTTGGAAGACTGGATGGATGAGTGAAAGGCACTCTTCTCAGGACGGTCAGGTTTGCTCGCTTTTAATACAATTGAAAAATTGTGAATATAGGTATGTTTCAAGTGGGGGGTACTTTAATTTTGACTACTCTACTCCCTTGCCCATGACCCACTTTTTAGAACGACAAACCTTCTCGACCCACCTAGCTTTAATAGGCACGAAGCAGTAGATTTTTTTATTATTGTAACTAAAGCATTGTGCGATAGCGTGCTATCATTTACAGTCATCACATATTTTCCATTGAAATGGCCATTCAGTTTGCACAGACGTACAGTTTTACCGATAAAACTATCTTGCACACAAATGATAATGTGTGGAAATCGAGTTTCAGTGAATATTTATAATTTGTGCATCACCAAGTAGTGTCTCGATTTGTTTTGATCCCATTTAAAATCTTTGTTTCCATCACACTTCAGAATTACAAAAAAAGTTCTTTATTTTTCTTTCCTAAGTGGTGAATGTGTACAGTTCATTTACAAGTATGTACTTTTTGTTGTGTTACCAAAAATACCTTACAACCTTTCCTTTCACATTCTCAGTAGCCCAGCAAAATTGTCACATAATTTACTTTACTTTCTCTGACTGGAAAGTGAGAGGCGTTTGTAAACACCAGTCCCTGTGTTTTAAAAAAATAAAAATGAGCAACAATTTTTCAGAAGAAATAGCCTGACATTTAACCTCTGTCTTTGAAGCGCTCCAAATGTTTCAAGATAAATGCAAAATTTAAAGGCATCTTTATTTATTGCTTGGACTTATGGACCCACCAAAAATCGTCCCGCAACCCACCAGTTGGCCGCGACCCACGATTTGGGAAACAGTCCAACACGTCCCTCTGGAAGTTACCCCAAGACGAGATCTGCGGAGTTAAAATGGTTTCTCCTATTGGGGAGTGGGAAGGACTACTGAGTCTTCAACTTTTCTCCATCACATGCTGATTTGGTGCCAGCAGCAACTTTAACAACTATAACCCTTCTTCACCATCGCCAGCGACAGCACTACCACAAGAAGATGCACCATGAAAAGATTCTGTTTCGCTTTGTAAAACTCCCATCATATCACAGTCCTGATCCGCAAGATGGAAGATTACCTGTTGCTGTTGAAGTGGTAGGTATGCTTGCCCCTCCATGGTCCTAAATTGTCCTATATTTGGATTTTTGCAGCAAGCTTATCAGTTCTTCTTTGGATTACAGTGTTGATTAACATTTTAAAGATAGTTCATGGACACTTTCTTGCAAAATGTGATTCTCCATCTCCTGTGAAACAAGACTTGCAGTCTCCCTCTTTCTCATATCATGTGGCAAGGAACTATCATGTTGTTAACCTCACTCTATAACTGTAACCTCAAGGCGTGTTTAGGAACTTCTTCAGTATCAGTTATTGATGCCTACAGAAATGGTTCAAATACCTCTTTTGATTTTCTTGTATTTCATTGGATAATATAATACCACATTACCATATTGCCAACATTAAAGCTATATGTTCCCTTCAATTTCTTGAGTTTTCTTTAGAGCAAGGTTATGCATATTGGCATGCTTCTATTGCAGTAAAAATGTACATGAGGCGCACAATCCTGGTAGATTAAGAAGTATGACACATTATTTCCTGCATGTCTGTACCCAAGGGAAGTTAGTTTTCTTAATGTACTGCCAGCAAACTTTGTACTTGGGTTGTGCTTGCCTTAAGGAATTGTAGAACCCACTAGCTTCAAAAGAGAACTATACATATTTTCCAGATTTGAAAATAAGGGCTAAATTAAAAACAGCATGTTCAGTATGTCATCATCATTCTTGAGATGGAGTAGCACACTGGCCTTTCCATACGAATAGTGTACCTGTAAATTTGTGTCTAAAACATCTCATGCTTTAGCATATCGATCTGATTCTAGTTCAACTGTGACTTATTACCTACAGTGTTCGGATACTGTCAAAAGTGGTTATCTAAATGTGAGCTCAGGTCTGTAAACACGTTAATATATGATGGTATGAATCAAACTGAAATTTCTTGGAGTCCAGTTCCGGGCAGGGGACACCTGGATCATTGCTGTATGCTTTAATGCAACAATCATCTGCTTATTCTGAAAAAGAGGCTGCTACCGTTGTAAGGGAAATGGATTAAGAAACCTTGCTAAGGTCTTTTTCTGTAGTATAGAATAGCATGCAAACACTATCTAAATGTATCTATTCTGCTTCTACCATCACTTCATCAGCCCTACATGCAATAAAAGAAAGCTTGTCTACATTACGCCAAGAGCAAGTTCAAATTTGCACTCATCCATCTGTCCTTGGCTCCTACACTTAAATCACAAGTGCCTTGGCCCCTTCTTAATAAACTGCTCTCTTTCACCTTTCAATCTTACTGCTCATCAGAACCATCAGTGGTACTCCATCTCCTTCTGTGGCACCAATGACTTGCTCACCTGCACGTTATATGTTGCTTTATTCACCAGCAGCATCTCGAGCTATAATTTTCAGTTCTCTTTTGTCGACTTCTACAACAAATATGCCTCCTGTTGTCTCTTCAGCTCCTGTTGTTTCTCCGTCGATTATCTAACTGATTTATTTTTCACCATCGGCTCTATAATTGAATGTGCATTGAAATGCCCGATTTCTGGGTTCCATGCCTGTCCATGACTCCGAAGTCCGTTTAAAAAGAGACCTATGTACAGCAGCTGTTCCCACATATAGTCCATCTTTGCACCCATGTTTTGTACCTTAGTTTTGCACAGTGCTATAAAATCGAACACAAGGCTGTGGCCTTGATCATTTATCAACATGAATTGATATATAACTGAGATGATCAGCTTTTGTCATTACATATATTCACATATATATTAGAAATGCTCACTATAGCTCTGGGGGTGTTGTGTTCTGCTTTATACGACTAATCACAGACCTTTGTGTTTTCACATTTGCTGATCATGGCCTGAGGCTTCCAATATTGTATTTATTTGCAATTGGCGAGTTAGTTTATATGCATGTATGTACATTTCAATGTAACAATGTGTGATAAATGAATTTTGAAGTGCGCTTCTAGTCCATATATTCATGTAACGTGTGGCACTTAGGATGGATATGTGAGTGAATTGCCTTGCTTTTATTCCTTTCTTACATATTGTAGTACAAGCGTATTTTGTCGTAATAATGTTTAGAAATAATGTAAAATGAGTCTTCACAGCTCTTTCAGACAGCGGCGCTAGGCATTCCATAGGGACCAAACAATTCTCTGTGTAACTGCACAAAGGCTGTTATCATATAACAGAGATGGACATATTGGCATGATCTAGCCTTTTCCTACTGACAGACCTTGGACTGCAAAATGTAAATCAAATTTAAGTTTGAGTCATCAAATATTTGCATACAAGGTGATACAATATTTATTAGCTAGCGCTAGATAGGAAGGACATTTCCATAATGTCATGTTGCCTGCATTTATTTTTACATTCCTGAGAGATGTATATAATCAATTCTATACTTTTTATATTTGACATATTTCTGAATGTATTCTGGACTAAGCCTTGCTTTAAATAAAGTCTTTTAAATTTAATAGTATGAATTTCTTATTATGTGCTCACTTTGGTGCGGGAGGAGGGTGCAGGAGACAGATGCTGCAGACTCAAAACAAATCAAATAACTATTTGTTCAAACAGGTTTTTTAACATTTACACATTCTCTTCAGGTAAGTTTTAAGAGAGAAGTGTGTCATAACTAGCCTGTTTTCCCCGCTCAAGCTGGCGAGTTGATACTCCAATTCCTACCTGAAGGATAGAGTAAATCTCCTGGGTCGTGGTCTGGGATGCCCCTCATGATGTAACAGTGACACAAATCTATAATTTGCCTCATTAAAAGTTAATTTAGTGGCTTTTACGGCTTGTAGAAAGGTCTTGCTCAAAGGTCTGTCATTAAGGACTTTTTGAAATGGTTAAGAAAACTTGCACTCCTAGATGGGAGCCTTCTCCATGGGAGCTCGATTTAATTTTGTCTAAATTTATGGCTCCTCCTTTTAAGCCTATGCATGACCGTCATTGGAGTGTCTCATTTCGGAAGGATGCTTTTCTAGTAGCTGTTAAATCAGCATGCAGGGTGAGTGAATTTCAAGCCCCGTCTGCCTTGGAAGCTTACACTGTTGTTCATGCAGGGTTAAGAGAGCAGATCCCTCTTCTTACCATAAATGCGATCTGATTTCCACATCAGTCAAACCATGTCATTGCCAGATTTCTTTAGCAATTCCACCTTTCCAACAATTCTTTTTATTTCTTAGATGTAATGAGAGTTCTTGCATTCTACTTAGGCAGGGCTCAAAAGGTCAAAGAAATGTAACCAGCCTTTTATGAACTAAGGGTTGCTGCAAACTAGCTTTGTCCAAGCAGTCCATTTCGAGGTGAATCTGGTCTTATACTTCCTTAGGTTATCAACTGGCCTCTTTCTATTAAACCTAATGTTATGTTCCATATAGGTACCCTAATACAGGCTCAGATAATCACCTAACCCTTCACCTATATTCTCCCTACCATTGCACTACATAACGATTCTTAGTACTGACCTTTTACCTAGTTACGGTGATGTCCAAAGATGACATGGGGTTTTCTCCGAAAAGCTTAAGCCTCATTCATTATGCATGAGGATTCTTGGAATCACAGCAGGCCTACCATCTCCTGCATAAAAACTATGTATAAGGGTCATTCCTTCTGTCATCCCAGTCCGACATGACATAGCAAGGTATATCCCCAGGGGGTACCACTTTGGGTATTTATACATCATCTCTTGCTGAGATAGCCAGAGGAGAAAAAGACTTCCATGCTGACACACTGACGCGAGACGCTGAGGCTCCTGCACGCAGACACTCCAGCTCGCAGTGGTCTGACATCTCTTGCGGGGTGTCCATCTTGAGACCAAGACGAGGTCCCACAGTCTCTCACTTCAGGTAATGGGGTTGACTTTATCCTAGAGGGATTCTTGGCTTTACACCCACATATATACTAGGTACACTTGGGTACATCTAGTTAGGGACGCATCGTAGGAGTACGCATTTTACTACTGTCATGTATGTTATATACTTGCCTGTATTCATTGTTTTAGCACGATGGTAGAAATATACCATCCTTTTACTCTGTTAGTGCTTATAATCGTTTATATCTGTTACTGTCTAATGGTTGTTTCAGCACACCTATTTTACACTAGAATGACACTGGTTCAATAAATACTTATTGAGAAACGTCCCCACCGTTTATTCTGTGTATATCTCTGATACAAAGTGAGCACGAGTGACTGAGCGAAAAGTAGTACACTGTTTCCACGATCCTGAGGGATTAGGGTTGTCATGTTCGATAGTTGCCAAGAACTATTCTCTCCTTGGTAAGAGGGGTTTCTAGTGGCACTGTGAGCTAGCTGGTATACAGGCTGACATATCCGGTAGGGGTGTCCAGAATCAGTCTGACTCCAATCCTACAGTATATGTTGTCTAAACGTGCAGACCCTATATAGGTTTATAGGAACTACACGACACTAAAGCTCATTCTGAACACGAGAAAGCGGCTACTGCAGCTTGGTTATAAAATGGTGCAGTGTTAGACATTTGTAGAGCAGTCACTTGGAACTCTGGTCATACTTTTAGCAAGCATTACTGTGTAGACAGACTTTAGAGTGACTACAGTCATTGGTCATGCTGTTCTAAGGAATCACTTTCAATGTGGTCCTTGTCGCGTAAGCTTTCTTGATTGTCTTGCTCTTCGGAACTGAAGGCTGCAAACTTTTCAGAACGAGCATGCTATTCTGTTCTATATTTATGATTTACAGTGAAGGTCCTGCGATACAGAAGAAAATATTACTTTCCTGTAATCCTAATTCTGCATTGTAGTTCTCTTCGGTGAAGTCATAAACACACACCTGCCTGTCTGGTCCGTCCACTTTTGAACAGCAAGCTCGTTTTTGTAAACATTTTAGCTCTGCCTGTCATCCTCAAAGAACTGAGCCCGTAACGTATTTGCTAGTACAAAGCATTCTGAGATACGGATGCAGCTGGCTTCTTAAAGGAACAGTGCATGATTTTCAGTTCTCTATACGTTTAGCCTTTAAGACTTTTCTTTTTCTATACGTTTGGGGTTGTTCCTTTGTTGCAACATATTTCAGGCCTTTTGCTGCAATGTTGCCTTATGTAGTATTTAAAATAAAAGAAAGAAATGGAAAAAATAGCCACCTATGGAGGTACTGCTTGTATTTGGTTAATGAAACCTTTTCACTTCCCATGAATGAATGTTCTAATTTTGGAAATTACATTTTCCAGGATCGTCACAGGCATGTAGGAATATTCTAAATTTGACTTCAGTGAAGCAACCATTGAATCTGAACTATGATTATAAGTGACAGTTCTTTCTGCTTGATTTCTGCATTTTTTTCCCCCTTACTAGGCTTCTTGTCGCTCATCGTTTCACCTGTATTCAGGTGTGTTGCCTAGGTGAAAACAAAACAGAAGTGGTTGTTTTCCTTCTAATCATATTATTCCTGAGTTGTCCAGTAACTCCTGTCACTAGTTGAGTGAGAAATTACTTGTCCTCAAATCAGGGGCTTGAACATTTTTTAGAAGGCCCAGAATGCTAGGCAATTTCATAAACGTTACGTCCAGAGTTTTTAATCTTTATACAAGATACTCTATAACCATTTAATCAGGAAGCCATATTTATCAAGACCCTGACGGTTTTCAGTCGGTGTATCAATAAATAAAAATCTAGTAGCTGAAAAGAGTGAAAGCGGGGGAACGTTTCAGCATAAAAAGAAGGCTCACCAGAGGACTACAAGAGTCCGGCAGTGTAGCCAGCCTTAAATGAGGTTGTCTAGAAAAATAAGGTATCCATGTGTTGATACTGCCTTCTACCTAATATGTATGACTAGGTAATGAAATACACATCTTTCAAAACAGAAGGAAGTATAATCTATTCTAATTGATATAGATATATTGAGTTTGGTAAACAGGAGTTTATGATTAGTTGCAGGATAAAGGAGTGTAGTGTTACATGTTAGAGAAGGTTAACTTTACTAGTAACCAGAGCACATATGTAACAGTCAAAGCGGAGAGTTTTCAGCATGAGAAAGTATTACAATTGGGAACAATATTAATTTGGATGGCAACACTAGCCAGCAGCACAACGTATTTCCAGGTTTTGTTGTAGATGACATACTATTTTATGCAGAGAAATCAGGATTCCTAATCCCTCAGCGTGCCACTGTAAAGAGGCTCACTGTTGATTAATTGTAGCATGTTCTTTTCTTGCTCATGCAGATATGCCAATGTTAGAAGAGTCAAGCTGTCTTCAGGAATCTAAACTGTCAGAAACTTGCAAGACAAGTGTGGCTGAATCACCAATATTGCAAGTCCAGACAGACGAAGCTCATGAATTGAATAATGCTGGTGAAATGCTAGTAAGTATTGTACTTAAGAGATATACAAAGGGTTTGGTCAAGTAGTTTCTTTCAAATTCATGGCATCTTAAGACAAACTTCACTGTAAATATCCCTTATGTGCATTGATAGCCCTAATGCTCCTGAGGAGCCTTCCCAAATTAGCATTGTATTTAGTATAGTCTTTGGGATTTTTTCAGGGTTGATGTAATATAGTTTGTCAGAAAAGCATTTGGCACTCTTTCTCCAAGCTTTCTCCACAGCGTCCTTTTATCCTGTGCCACACAAAATGTGTTTGCGGGGATTCCAAGTTGGCTGCATTAAAGCAGACACACACAGGATGAGCTCTCAAGTGTCCTGGCTTGCAATTAGCAGTCACCTATATTCTCCAGGATAGGACACATAACTTGAAGGGTCCCAGAATATGTTGGGAAAGATATCCCCTGACAAATTGCCATCAACAGCAGATGAGTGGGTAGAGAAAAACTTGAAAAGAGCATGACGAGGAACCTGGAGATTGGAGCCAGGAGCTCCGGTGCTGACAACTGGAGTATGCATGAATAGGCATAGCAGTGGCTGAGTGTACAGAATAAGGCGGGAAGGTAGCTGTACTTGGGTGCAGAATGGGAAGCAGGTCTTGTGGACGCTGCGAAAGCCCAAAAGACATGTTTTCTCTATCTTGCCAGTGGTGTTTTGCTACTGCCTTCTGGAGACACCTGCTTACTTAGAGAGAGGAGCAGGCGCAGAACCCTGGAGACATTTTTCCCAGCATTGCCCATAGGTTTGGGACCATCATACTGATGAAAGTGGGGAGCAGTTGATTATGGAGCTCAGTATTGCCAAGACCTGATCAACATATTCAAGACACCCATGAAGGTGAACTGACACATTGGAGAGGAGCTCATCTCTGGCTGCTCATCAGGAGTTGAGCAGCCGTCTCTAATGTTGGTTACTTAGGCACAGGTTAAAAAAAAAACAGCAGAAGTCGGACAGTGGGAGTACTAAGTGAGCAGACTTGGCCCTAAGATTGGGCCCTGGTGGTAACTAGATCATAAAGACTACAGAATTGCATTTTAGGCAGCCGCCCAGACTTCTTGTCGAATATCATACTTGCCCTCTTAAAGAAAAGTTTCTGGATGCCTTCTTCTCATCGCATAACTTTAAATTGAAAATGATTGTTCTGTGTAGCGCATTCCACTATGGTAAATCAGTTGTTCACATAATTTACTTCAAAGGACCACTTTTTTTAACAATCCAATATAATGGTGACGGGGGGAGCAGAACTGTTGATCGGGGGTGGGTGGATGGAGCAATCTGCAGACAAAGAGGAGGGAACAGGTCTAGATAGAACATAGCTCATGGGTCCACAGCCATCAAGGGAGATAGCATATGCTGATAATCCTGGCGAATGCCCACAAATTGGCCTGCATTCATGCATATGGAGGTAATTAGTTGGTTGATTAATTAAGTCAAGCAAGAGATTAAATTGACTCATTAAACTCATTGGGTACAGTTAATGGGAAGGTCAATGGCCACAAAGTAGGTGGGATAGAAGGTTATCCGCGCCTAAAGCTTTATAGATTTGTTCTTAGCTTGCAGAGTTGTTCAGGGAGTTATGCAAGATGTTTATTTTATGTAATTGTTTACATGTTAAGACTCATTGTTCAGTCTTTGACCATGGGTGAAAATGAGAAGGCCTACTGTTAGAGCACTGACAAGAAGGGTTGTACTGACCTCTGTCAATAGGAAATTGGCCTGGGAGGTCTAGGGGTGGATAGAAAGATGCAATGTTGTGAGTAACCCTTCATATTATAAATGGTATTGACTTTCTTAGCAATGCGCTTTTTTCCCTCTAACCAGTTTTTTTGTACAAACACAAACAAACAACACAAAAAAGCAGAATATGCACAAACAAAAGCAAACACCTGCGCACCTAGTCCTGCCCAAAATGCAATAAGATGCATAACAAATACATTAAGTCAAGCACTTATCCTGTACCAACGTATCTGTCTCAACCCCTAAACACTAGAAGCTCATCATCCACTAGCTGTCCCAGAGATCGGACCTCTGTAATCCACCCACTCCTGCAAAATCTATAGGGTGTGTCTGCGGACATACCCGTGCCTTATAGACTGCTACCTCCAAGCCCTCTTCCAGACTGCAAGGGATGGGGGAGGTCTTGTCCTTCCTCGCCTTGTTTTGCTTCGCCAGAGTCGGCCCCAAAAACAGCAGCGATAACTTGGATCTATTGCCACCTAGGTTGTCATTGACTGGAAGGAGAATTTGTTTTGGGTCCATTGGAATCCACCAAGGCAAGACATCACCCCGCTTAGCAATGCCCTTAATAAAAGAACACAAGTTCTTACTTTACTGGAAAACTATCTTTCTAATTGCTGTCAACTGGAGACATTTGCTGCAAGGAGACAAACAGCGCCTAGATTTGAGGAAGTCGCCAGTACAATAGTTTGACAAATTACTAAGGTCTGGCTTCCAGTACCAAGTCACCTATACTGTCAGAGATGGTGGGGAGGCAATATTGGTTATCAATGGCTCAAATTTGGAAATGTAAATTCCTATTAGTTGTCTTGAAAGAATTCCACTTCAGTGAAGGTACAGTTGTGGTGTGGGGAGTGGCTCGTTCAGTGGTTGACCATGGGGAAATGGACAGAAGGCTTAATCAGAGCAGGGTAATGTTCTATGAAGCAGGAAAAGCATCAGACCTGAACAGCTACACAGCCACTTTCTGTGAAAAAAAAGAAAATTGGATCCTTTTTAGTAGGCCCTAATGCAAAAATTGTTTAACTACTTTCTAGCCACGGGGGTTCTGCATTGTTCGCACTTCACTGATAGTTGCAAACATGGACTATTTCCTGCTCTGCTTTGAACAGACACCTCAGACCAATTCTTTCATATAAAGTAAAAGATCATCCATAACTTGAGTTATTTTCCATTCCAAAGTGCAGATCCAACCTCCAGAGAACAAGCGGGTCCCCAGCTTTGCTAAACTTGGAGAAACGTTCCTCTAACTAGCCCCAAAGAATGTGGCGGCCCGAGACTATTAAAGTTGAGACATTTCCCCCTGCACCTTGCCTAAGTATCGGAACCTCGGTTAATTACCATTAGGGCCACTTATTAAATAAGGGTAATAAGTAATTCAACATTGGCCTCCTCACACACAAGATAGTTCTTGTCACTGTTACCCACTTACATTACACCACATAGTAATGTAGAAGTTTGAGCATTTCCCACAGGTGTTCGAGTTTAAAATAAACATGGGGAATACTGAGATGCTGGACCTTCAACTGGAAGATAATGGATCAGTTAATGAAAGTGCCCTCTGGCCATGGGCTTCAGGGAGTTTTAAATATTTATGGGTAAAAAACACTCAGGACATGGCCACATTATATAAAGGCAAATTCCAGAGCTCTCTACAGGCAGTAAAAGAGAGATGAACAGGTGGAAAGGTCAGTATCTATCTTGGGTAACCAAGATAGTGGGTACTTAAAATGGCATTCCTGTGTATATTCCTAGAGATGAGTTAATGTAATTAAAATGTTCTATAATTAAACTTCTATGGGATGGTAAATGAATGCGGAACAGTTAAAAGATTTTTATGGCGCCGCGGAGACAAGGGTAGAATAGGATGTCCTGGTGTGGAGGCACACCATCATGCTCCCCAACTTAGGATACTCCAAGCTGCACTGATATCGAAAAAATTGTTTGCTTTTCATGGAGCATCCAATCACAGCGCAAGTGCTATGGGATGCCCTATATTTGTCAAAGAGCAGAGACCGAAATCCTTGTACATAAATCCTTTTATCTTAATGCTCTTGAAATCCTCGGCCAAATTGGTGTCGATCACCTCTCTTGCTAACTTTCCAGCCCACTTTCTCCTTACTTGAATGAAGTCTCACTGTAAACCAGAGGCAGGTGTTAACACCTTTCAGAGATGGAGGCTGCCACATGATTGACAACATGTTTGAGAATCTCCAGAACAACAGGTTTGTAAGGTACAGGATGGACTTTGGAATAACTGAATGGGAGAGGCCATGGTATTACCAACTTCGCCACTGAATGATGAACCTAAACAAAAGGGTGAGACCCTAGGCACCTGGCAGTATTTTGAAGAGTGCATTTTTGAATCCACTGCCCCCAGGGGCCTGATCTCAACAAACTGCGTCAAGGCCAGACACAGTCTCACAGATTGTTTGGTAAATCTAGCTGGGCAGAAACATATTTAATATAACATTCGACGGTTGTCAATAAAAGAAGTGCAAGAAAAGTGCTCATTTGAGAGGTGAGTGAAGAAAGAAAAATTCAGAAAAGAAACAATTTTAAGATCATAGTATTTCAGTTCTACAGAGGTAACGCCCTCTTCGCCTAAGTCGGGTCGAAACGTCGACACCCCTCACTCTACGGCCTGGAATATATTATATCTCCCCTTCCCACAACTTGATGCATTCTAATTAAAAAAGCATCATTCAGAAGAGAAGACGTGGGAGAATATAATTAAAATTGTTATAAACAGGCCCAAGAACACTGGTTTACTCTTTGCAGCATCATTGCAACCAGCGTTACCTCTGTAGAACTAAGGTACTATGATCTTGAAATTGTTTCTTTTCTGAATTTTTCTTTAACTCCCCTCACATGAGCACTTTTCTTGCACCTCTCCTTTTTTTGACAACCGTTGAATGTTACATTGAATATGCAATTTCAATAACAAATATATAAAGAAGATTTTGCCTCTTGAATTTATTTGCTTTGTCTTTCTCTCTGGTGTATGGTTGAAGAGTATTTTACTCTCTTGTTAAAGTGATAACAAAATAACCCTTTTTTGTGACTCAATTAATTTAAAGAGTCCTTTTGCCTCTTTGGTCTCCAAAGAGGTCACGTCAGGACCAATTGTTGTTCTTACCGTAATGTACCCAGGTCCTCTGACGTATTCTGGGTTACCCCATTAGTTTGTAATGATATTCTATGAGGACAAATTAAATATCATCTAGTGATTTATGATTCTGTCTTTGCATGAATGGCAACATCCATACACTCATTGACTTTTTCGATGGTCTCTTTTAACCATCTTGGTTATGAGAAGGTAGACCTGTCCTTTTCGTAAAGACCAAGTGTTTATTTAAACTAAGGAAAGTGGCAAATGCATCCTTGCTTATAAATATCTCTGTCTTTGAAATTTGCAGACGGCTACCGGTAGGTCAGTTCACGTTTACAAAAACATTGCATAGATACGGATTCCAGAACAGGCTCCAAAGTAGGTAAAGCATCTCGCAGAAAGCTGTTGCTCAAATACCTACCTGTATGTATTTTATCTACTTTTGTATTCTTCTAGTGCATTGGTTTGTTGATAAAAAGGGATAGAATTGCCTTGCCATTCTGTTCAGTATACAAGAAAATCTGTACAGATCCCACCTTGGAAAAGGAAATATTCTGTAATTCTAGTTCTCAATCATTAACATCTGAAGTTGTGAATATCATTGCCTCCTCCGTACATAATGTAGAGTAGGACTCTTTGGTGGACAGGCTTTAAAACGAATTTCTTTGGAGCGATTAGAGCTCTGTTTTTGTAGAATAGCAGATTCAGTTTGGGGCCTTAGAGGCCCACAAATAAAGCCTGTAACACTTTTTTGTTTGTTAAAAAAAAAACAGGAACAAAAATTATCTGAAGTTTTTGTCAAACGTTCACTAAAATGGACTTTCCCAATTGGAAAGAGAGAAAAAAGATGAGGTTCATTTAGTTGAATGTTAATGTAACTAAGGGAGAACAATTTTGTTTTGTAAAAGTGTTTGGAAATCTCACTTACCGTCTTAAATATTAATTGTTCGTGAATTTATTAACGTTTCCATGTAGGATAGTCAGAGTTACGAGTATGCAAGTATTCCTTACTTACAAGCATGATGGTCCTTGGAAAAGACAATGAAATGAAAGAACTCACCCCATCCCAAGAACAATACATTTGCAACCTATTTATTATTTTTTTGTAAGAGCATCCTACCAATGCTGGACGCCTAAGCTTGCAATCCCGGGAACTCTGAAAGCAGGAACGTCCAAGTCCTAATAAAAATAGGAGAAGAAACAATTAGCGTGGGCAGTGTGAATACCTGCCATTTGATAAAAAGGACTAGCACAACCTGTCCCACACTTCTTTACAGCCAAAGGTAGAACAAAAGAAAATGCAATGTGTAAAATATCAGATTATGTGTAAATAATGCTATTTACAGTGCATTTAGTCATATATAAACCACTTGCAGGAGTCTAATAGGATTATGATCATGTTATGATTTGATAGGTGTCCTGGAGAAGCCCCTTGACTGTTTGCGCACTAGACATTATTCCAAATGGGAGCATGAAACAAGCATTGTGTTATTTTACTAGTGTAAATCATATGCATGCTTTCCACGTATTGCGGAGTTCACCTTATAAATGAGTCAAATTTACCCTAGCACTATGATCACTGGAAGCCCTCTTTTAGGTTTATACTAGGTTTATACTTGCATTACGTCTGGCAGTAGTTTAGGTTTCTTTATTAATAGTGTCACACTTCTGTCTCTTAAGCCTTAAAAGTGCTCTCCATTGCATGAAGATTTGTTTATATGCTTCTGAGCCAGAAAACCAAAAGCGATTCTACTTTTTTTTAGGAATAAGGACACATGGGGTCAACATTGGCATACATGTGTTTGAGCTGGGACAATAATTAGGAAACGGCATCTGTTGCAAGTGTAGGCTTGTATCACTCGGTGTAGCAAAGATGAGGAGGGCCCTATTGCAAGCAAGAAAAAGGTTTCTCCTTTCCCCCAGGTTGGATATTCAAAGACACAAAATCAGGATGCTGGAGGCCTCGATGCCAAGCACCTACGGAACCCATGATAGCTGAGGTCCTGCCTAGACTCAAGGCCAACAAGAGTTAATATAGCAAGAGTGGTTATCAAGCCACAAGATAAAGTTGACCCACAGAGGTCTACATCTATTTTGATGATTTTGTGAAGCAAGTCGGAGGTCTGTTCATTAAAGAATAGTTGTGATACCAGGAAGACTATATCAAGGTGAACAGTGTAAAGCAACAGACTGAATTTAAGATTGTGCTTCAGTATTACTTGTATTGATAATTGTTAAACTGGCAGACGTTTGGATTTTTACAAAAATCAAAAGCAATTCTCGCTTACATTTTTATAGCAACAGGTTGACACTGGGATATCTGACACCTCTTTATTAATCAGCTCAGCAGAACACGAAAAGGAGAAGCACCTTGCTGAATCAGCTCCAACGCTTGGCATTTATGAGGTAGGAAACCGAAGCTCCTATTAACATATGCTGCTTCTTCCTTTGTTGATGCTGTTCTCTAGCATGCGAATTGTGAAATATGTGCTTTAGACTGTTGAGAAATTACTTTGAAATAAAATGTGAACGCTAGGATGCAACTTTTGTATTACATTTTTTTATGTTTTAACAGTTGAGAAAAAGGCAAGACATTGTCACTTTCTGATGTTAGTGTAAGTGTTCTGAGCATATGATCACTTAATCAGCTGAGCGATACTTCTATAGTATCTGGAAAGTTGCTTTTTTGAAATTATTTGATTGTGTCGGGTGCAAGCAATAGCTTACACTAGTTGCCAGGTAACGAAAGGATTGGGCTCAAGATCCTCTGCTTAGTTGTTAAAAAAAAAACCTCTTGTATGGTTATGATTGGTCCTGCATGAAAGAACACTGTTGAAAGACATGTGCCACAGGAATGAAAAATGGCCGGGGCGAAGCAGATAAGTAAAAGATTTATTTCAGGAGCAGTTAAACCCCATGACTGAATCCAGGAAAATCTCGAGTGCCATAACTAGCCCTAATTTAACACTCGCAGCACTCGAGAATCCCCAGGGTCCTAATAGCAGCGTGTGACAATTAAATATTAGACATTGAATATAAACTAGTAAGAGTATTGTATATACATTGAGTGTAACCACATCATTTTAAAAATAACTCAAATTTGAGTGTGATCAGTACACCATATATTGATCATATTTGGTCGCAAATTTACAAAAATGACCGGACTTGGTGAAAAATGAGTGATCACAGTTGCACCAGAACTACAACCAGCATTATCTTCATGAGCATGCATCATCAGTTCACTGTTAGTGCAAACATGTGTCAAAGGCTGATTAAACTTTTATTAGATTTGTTTTAAACTTCTTTGCTAACTTCACTTGTCATCCAATAAAACCCATCCTCTTAATCCTCAAACTCTCAAACTTGACAAGCACTTTACTTGTGGATATAGGAAGAATACCACTCCTGTTCCACCACTCTTTCCCCTCTATCCAGACTGCAGAGCTGGACACTGACTATTTTGAGTGGCATAGTATATCTGGAACATCCTTAATTTGATGTGTGAAGAGGTTTCCTGATGATAACCCAATCTCCTTTTTGCAGCTCCACGTCGTTAAGCGCTCTTTTTGTTGTCAACCTAAATATGTCTTAAGTCAGTTTGCAAACTATTCTCTTCCTGCTAAATCAGGCATGCTACTACATTTTTAAGCTAAAATCCACTTACTCACGCATCCAGACTGTACTTAATTTTGTTTTTGTACCCTTCTGCTTTGCAAAACGAAAGATGAATTTCTGTATCACTGATGAGTAGTAACATAACTCCAGACTTTATCCCTGATGTACAACTTAAAATAAATTTTATTCAATTGAGCTGTCTGGATTCCTTCAATTAGCTACATGTTTGCCATTTCTACCATATCATTGGAAGATGCGCTGTGTAATGTTACCCTAAGATGTTTGATGCAATGACTATGTAAAAATATTAAATTCTGATACTTCTAACTGCAGATTTCGCACCTTTTTGAATATTTCACACAAGGACATAAGTGTTCCAATTCCCTGGTCCATCAGTAACGCCCCAGCATATCAAGGCTTTCCCTGAAGCTGTGCTGCACATTTTTGGCACATTACCAGCTCCCTCTGGCGTGCCTTTTGTTGTATTCCGCTTTAGGTGTCCGTATATAGGTTTTCCTGAAACATGTCCTTATGTAGGCACAAGTCGCATTGCCCTTATATAGGCATAGAATCCCAGTCCTTATTTAGGCATTAGCCATGCACTCCAAATACAGGCATGGTCACCGACATCCGTCCACCCTAACATCACAACGAGTTCTTAGAAACCAGACCCTTAAGCTCTTGGGAGTTCCCCTAGCACAGGATTATTGATTTCTCCAAGAACTCATTTATTATGCATGAACCGCTATACCTTAAGGGTTCATTCCTGACGTCTTCCTCTGTCCGACTTCACGTCAATGCTAACATTCCAAGGCACCTACCAGGTATAAATATACCTTCCCTTGCCCAAGCAAGTTAGAGGAGACCTCGACTTCAGAGGAGCCCGTATCCCGGCCTGACGCACTGAGAAGAAACGCTGTCATCCCTGCTCGCAGAGACTCCAGCTTCCAGTGTTCTGACTCCCTTCGCGGGGTGTTAGAGTTTGAGATCCGGCAGGAGATTCCCACCTCTCTCATTCTCAAGGTATGGAGCTGACTACAACCTAGAGGGACTCTTGGCATACTAGACTTAACATACTCTTAGTAGACCATACTAGAGAATACTTCACCTACTTCTTACCTTGCCCTACACCAGGTTAGGTACACTAGGGTACACTTAAGGGGACCGTAGGGGACCACAGAGTGTGACCGATCAGCCCTCCACAGGGCTTGGTCGCCCCACTCACTGCTGCCGCTCCTGCCTGCCTTGCCGCCTCCTGCCTGGAGATTCCTTCGCTCGCTGCCCGCTGCTCCTGGGACTTTCCCGCTGCCCGCTGCTCCTGGGACTTTCCCGCTGCTCCTGGGACTTTCCCGCTGCCCGCTGCTCCTGGGACTTTCCCGCTGCTCCTGGGACTTTCCCGCTGCCCGCTGCTCCTGGGACTTTCCCGCTGCTCCTGGGACTTTCCCGCTGCCCGCTGCTCCTGGGACTTTCCCGCTGCTCCTGGGACTTTCCCGCTGCCCGCTGCTCCTGGGACTTTCCCGCTGCTCCTGGGACTTTCCCGCTGCCCGCTGCTCCTGGGACTTCCCGCCACTGCCTCCCTGCGGCCCCGCCCCCCGTGATTCCATTCGCCGCCCCGCTCCCGCCACCCAGCTGCTCCTCCCTCCAGGCTCCTTACTTATGACGCCCCCTGAGCGACCGCGCAGCGGCCGCGCGCAGCGGGAGCACCGACGGAGCGCCGAAGGTGCGCCAAAGGTAAGCCCGTCTGCGCCCGTCCGCGCCTGGCACGCGCCCAGCGCCAGGACCCCTGGATCCCACCGATGCAACACTACTCGACGGACCTACGACGCCGCCACCCTCACCGCACTCAATGCCGGCCGGAACCCTGCCTGCTACCGAGCCTCACCGAGACGCACCCACGGACCCTTCACCTGCCAAGCCTGCCGATTCACCTGCCCCCGGACGTGCACCACCTCCGCCAAGTCGAGCACCAGCAGCAACCACCTGAAATGCATCCTGTTGAACACCCGCTCCGTCCACAGGCACGCCGTGGAACTCTGGGACCTGCTCGACGCAACAGCACCGGACGTCGCCTTCCTCACCGAAACCTGGATGAACGCCTCCTCAGCGCCCGACATCGCCATAGCCATCCCGGACGGATACAAGATCACCCGGAAGGACCGCGTCAACCAGACGGGAGGAGGCATCGCCATCGTACACAAGAACACCATCCGCATCTCGACTAACTCCGACGAGACCTTCACCGCCGCCGAACACCTACACTTCCAGATACACACTGACCCCAAGACCACCCTCCGAGGCACCCTCATCTACAGACCCCCGGGACCACGCACACTATTCAGCGAAGACATCACAGACTTCATCAGCCCGCACGCCATGCCCTCCGCCGACTACATCCTCCTAGGGGACCTCAACTTCCACCTGGAGAACAACAACGACAGAAACACCACCGCCCTGCTGGACAACCTCGCCAACCTCGGACTCAAGCAACTGGTGAACACGCCCACCCACTACGCCGGCCACACGCTTGACCCCGTCTTCTCTTCCAGCAAGCACATCTCCTTCAGCCACGCCACCGGACTCCACTGGACCGACCACAGCTGCGTCCACTTCAGCTTCAGAAAGACTGCGACCCACCACCACCCGCAACAGGCTCCCCGCCGGAGCTGGAGCAAGATCACCGCCGAGCAGCTCACCGCCTCCCTCAGCCAGAACACACCCACCAACACAACGGACCCAAACGAAGCAGCCAGCAACCTCGCCAAGTGGCTGACCGCCTGCGCCGACGACCTCGCACCACTAAAAAACCCTCCCAGCAGACCCGGAAGCAAGAAAACCCCTTGGTTCACCAACGAACTCAAGGAATCCAAGAAGAACTGCCGCACTCTTGAGAAAGCCTGGCGACTCGACCAGACCACAGACAACAGGACCGCCCTCAAGCACGCCACCCGCAAACACCACCAGCTGATCCGTGCCACCAAGAAGTCGGCACTCAAAGAACGACTGGACAACAACGCCCACGACAGCAAGGAACTTTTCAGCATCGTCAAAGAGTTCTCCAACCCCAGCGCCGGAAACAACGACATCACCCCTCGCAAGACCTCTGCAACTCACTCGCCGCGTTCTTCCACCGCAAGATCACCGACATACATAACAGCTTCGACGCACAGACCACGCACCCTACCGCCGAACCAACGCCCGCCACCACCACCCTCTGCAACTGGACCCCGATCAGCACCGAAGACACCACCCGCACGATGAACTCCATCCACTCCGGATCACCAACCGACCCCTGCCCACACCACGTCTTCAACAAAGCCGACGCCACCATCGCACCCCATCTCCGGGACATCATCAACTCCTCCTTCCACACCGCCACCTTCCCGGAGAGCTGGAAGCACGCCGAGCTTACCGCCCTCCTGAAGAAACCAACGGCGGACCCCACCGACCTCAAGAACTACCGTCCCATCTCGCTCCTTCCGTTTCCGGCCAAAGTCATCGAGAAGACCGTCAACAGACAGCTTGCCGCCTTCCTCGAGACGAATGGATCCCTCGACCCCTCGCAGTCCGGGTTTCGGGCCAACCACAGCACCGAGACCGCCCTTATCGCAGCCACCGACGACATCAGAACCCTAACCGACAACGGGGAAACAGCAGCCCTCATCCTCTTGGACCTCTCCGCGGCGTTCGACACCGTCTGCCACCGCACCCTAGTGAAGCGCCTCAGCAACATCGGAATCCGAGAGAAAGCACTGGAATGGATCATCTCGTTCCTCGCCGGAAGAACCCAGAGAGTCCGCCTCCCCCGTTCAGATCCGAGGCCACCGAAGTCATCTGCGGCGTTCCACAAGGATCTTCACTCAGTCCAACCCTCTTCAACGTCTACATGAGCCCCCTCGCAGCCATCGCACGCCAACACAACCTCAACATCATCTCCTACGCCGACGACACCCAGCTGATCCTCTCCCTCACCAACGACCCCACCACCGCCAGAGCCAACCTACACGACGGGATGAGAGCGTCGCCGACTGGATGAGGAACAGCCACCTTAAACTGAACTCAGACAAGACGGAAGTCCTCATCCTGGGCTCATCACCCTCCGCCTGGGACGACTCTTGGTGGCCCCCGGCCCTGGGCACCGCGCCCAAGCCAACGGACCACGCACGCAACCTGGGCTTCATCCTGGACTCCTCCCTGTCGATGACCAGACAAGTCAACGCCGTCTCATCTTCGTGCTTCAACACCCTGCGCATGCTCCGCAAGATCTTCAGATGGATCCCCACTGAAACCAGGAAGACCGTCACCCAGGCACTCGTCACCAGCCGACTGGACTATGGGAACACCCTCTACGCCGGAACCACAGCCAAACTTCAAAAGACTCCAGCGCATCCAGAACGCCTCCGCACGACTCATCCTGGACATCCCCCGACACAGCCACATCACCGGACACCTGAAAGACCTGCACTGGCTCCCCGTCAGCAAGAGAATCACGTTCAGACTCCTCACCCACGCACACAAGGCCCTCCACGACCTGGGCCCCAAGTACCTCAACGACCGCATGACCTTCTACACGCCCACCCGCCAGCTACGATCAACCAGCCACGCCCTCGCCACCGTACCACGCATCCGCAGAGCCACCGCCGGAGGAAGATCCTTCTCCTACCTGGCAGCCAAGACCTGGAACTCCCTCCCCACTCACCTTCGGCGAACCCAGGACCATCTCTCCTTCAGGAAGCAGCTCAAGACCTGGCTGTTCGAGCAGTAACTTACCCCCTCCCCCAGCGCCTTGAGACCCTCCCGGGTGAGTAGCGCGCTCTATAAATGCCGTGATTGATTGATTGATTGAGGGTAGAACTATCTTAGAGAAGCATCATATGAGTACTCGCATTTTTAGCTCATGTTTATGTATGTGAATATATGCTAAAAGATAATGCTAGCGCAGTATTATTTATTTCTACTGCATACGTTGTACATTATATATCTTGCATACTGTCTTGTGATCATAACAGCTCATATCTCTTACAAGAGAAACAAGACTGTTCAATAAAACCTTTTTATTGAAACGCCCGTCTATTCTTTCTGTGCAACTCTGAGGAAACTAAGCATGCACGATTAGCTGAGTGAAACTGTTATCTATTGTTTCCACGATTCTGAGAAGTGTTCCGATTCTAAAGGGAAACAAAGTTGTCATGTTTATGCGGTTGCTAGAAACTACTCCCTTCTTGTTTACAAGGAGTTTCTAGTGGCCTCTGAGTTAGCTGGCAAAAAGTAATTAAGTTTAATATACTCGATAGGGACATACTGACCTCAGTCCTATGTCAAACCTATAGGGTATATTATTCCAATGCGCAGAGCCTATTAGGGAAATAGGAACTACACTACATGGCGCCCAACGGTTTGGTAAGGCACCAATTTAACGCTAGATACTGAGTAACTCAGTCGTGCTTTTCTCTCAGAGACCCCTACTCACATACTCCATAAGACGTCTGGAGTGGGTAGAGTTAAATATCCGCCAAAGCTAAATAGGACAAAAAACCTATAGATTAGCTGTTTGGTTTAATCAATGTTGAAGGATACAGTGTTCCAAAATATTGTGCACCTTATCTTTTGTTTCCTTGAAACTTGTACTACATTTTTCAAAAAACAAATGTCCAATCACGGGGACAATGGCACCGAGAACGGTGTAGCTGCGGCTGACCCAGTCGTAACAGCCTTTAACTTTACCGGTTTAAATGAAGCTGATGAGGGTGTTCTAAACATCCATCCAAACTTAAGGAGAGCCATCACTCTAAAACTTATAAAACACGGCCTATCACAAAGAGGTGGTAGAGCAGTTTTCGTGATAAAGGCACACGAATCCTTTCAGACAGAGGTATACTATTCATGGATAGCATTCCCAGAATAAATCCAGTAACAAAAATGTTTGACTTCTTTAAAGAAGATGACCCACCAGAGGAATATATTCCTTTCGAGGATATTGAAATTCCACTCGCATACCAGGAGCATCATCTCTGGTTTAAAGGCGCCCTAAAACATCACAAAGACATTACCAGGCTCGGTCCACTAGGTAGACCAGGAGCAACATGGCCGATTCTAGCCGGCTACACACCTCATCCTGACATCGAGGTACTGTCAGACGAGGAATTACTTACTCAACTACAAGAGTTAATAAAAATTTACAGACAACTAGTCCAATATGTCATGCGGACTTTCACAGTCCAACCACCAATGACCATTCCAATTCAAACCCCTCATCAGGGGAATACACTAAAAATTACACCACAGACTTTATACGCAGTCATGGGTAAAATGCCCACAAAACGTGAGCAAATTCCATTCTGGATAGCTCAAAAAATTACTCAAATTGAAGCAGTATTTCGAAATACTAGCCCTTATGAGAAACACAGAATCCTAACAATCTGTTTACCAATGGGGATCACACCACAACTGGAAGATTGCACCACTTGGGGTTCAGTCTTTGCTGCAATCTGTACTAAAGCACATGGTGTTCCGTCAATCGCAGTAATACCAGATGTCCTGAAACAAATTCAAAACGAATACGGGGCAGAGTGTGCTCTGAATTTAGGTATGAAATTACTGAAAAACTTCGACCAGGTCTCAATAATATTATCTAATATTAAAGGGGAGGCAGCATCAGTGGCGATCCGCCAACACTTAAGGGAATTTGATGTTACAGAACATCAAAATGAACTACCCAGAATAATAGAACAATCTTATGCAGGATTAGGCAGAGATAGTTTGGGTGGAAAACTTTTGAAGCCAAAACTATCTGAAAGTCCTGAGAAGGACTCTATTAAACAAACTCCTACATCTTCTAAAAAGAAGTGGGAAACTAATAAACAAAATTCAAAAGAGAAACGTTCTCAATCCCGAGGCAGGTCTCCTCAAAAGGAGCCCTCTGAAAGGAGGTATAACCTCAGGAATAGGGATAATTTAAGAAAACCTGACGGGTATCAAGATACTGATACACGTTCCTCTCGTACCTTTCAGATATCGTCACAGACATCGGAAAGAAGAGGACGGTCAGAACATAGAGAAGAACACGTGAAATCTAAAGACGACAAACACGTTCAGAAAAATAAATCAAAACCTCAATTTACAAAAACGAAGGTAGCAGGTCTGAAGATCAGAATTGCCGAGAATACTGAGAACACAGCTCAAGAACGGAGAATGGGCTCAGACAATGCTGGACAGTGCAGCAGAAGTCACAATAGCTCGCCAGAACCTGAAGGAACTTCTGGAGATAGTGGACTTGAATGAGTACATCACAGTAGAGACTGTAGACACCAGGGTTAGTACTCCACAAAAGTTATATGAAATAACACTCCGAATGGAGGGAGACATACCAAGAAAAGTGAAAATACTCTTTTGGGAGAAACTTTCAAGGGGTTATGATATACTTCTACCAGAAAAAGACTGGCCACCACAATTTGTCAGGGAGTGCCCACATGGTGAGGACATTATTATGCCAGCCTTCTCCAACCATATTCCAATTCACCTAAAATATACTTATGCCAGGAAATGGGCAGTTGCCCAGGCCCCAGCATTATATAAAAATCATGTAGGATGGGATGAGGACTCGCCTCACCACAAAATACATCTAAAAAATGAACCTACTGCACAAAGGCAGTACCCAATAAAGCAAGAAGCTAAAAAACAGGTCAGGGAGATCTTAGATCAACTTGAATACCAAGGGGTGATTGAAACATGCACCTCCTCAATGAACAATCCTTTGTTTCCTGTATCCAAACCAGACAATACATATCGTCTAGTTTTGGATTACAGACACTTGAACACTTGTTCAAAAACATTTGCAGTGCAAAATGCACATAGTACAGCGTTAATGAATAACATTGTGCGCAAAAAAATATAAAACCACATTGGACATTTTAAATGGTTTCTTTTGTCAAAACATTGCACCTGAAAGCAGGTACTTAACAGCTTTCTCAATAATGGGGACCCAGCATCAATTTTGTCGACTCCCACAAGGGTTCAAGAATAGCCCGGGGTTATTCTCAGCGAGAGTAACAGAGTTATTACAAATTTATGATCATGAGGCATTGTCATATGTCGATGACATCTATCTGACAGACGATGACCTAGATAGGCACTTGAACAGGGTGAGTACCATTATATTGGGCTTCGCCTTTGAGGGCTATAAATTCAACTTTAAAAAATCCAGAATTGCCCATCTCAATGTCCTTTTCCTAGGATATGAGCTTTCAAGTGAAGGCAAGAGTCTGGCAGCCAAGTTTTTAGAAAAGTGTGCGCTGCTCCAACCTCCAAAAACGCTGATAAACTTACAATCCATCTTGGGTTTCCTAAATTTTGGAAGAACTTACATTCTAAATTACGCAGAAAGGGTTAAACCTCTCTACGAATTAATCCTGATTTTTCAATCAAACATTGGACACAAGAACACACAGAAATCATGCGTTCACTCCAAGCTAACATGTTGGCAACAAATCACTTACAAACACGCGTAAGTCAACGCAATTTAGTGATCCGAATAATTTCGGGTCAATGCGGATTCACCTACTTAACATTTAATGAGGGTGAAAAAGTACCAATAGCATACAAATCACATTTGTATACACAAGCAGAAAAGCGCTTCACTTCAACAGAAAAAATACTGACAGCAGTTCAAACTGCTGTAGCAAAAGAAAGCGCTCTAGCCCAAGGGAAACGCATTATTGTCGTAACTCCAGTACCAGCCTTGGAGGCGGTTACAAAAGCGAGCATTTCAAATGCAAAAGCTTTACATCCTAGATGGATACAATGGGTTAATTCTCTTGCTACAACAGATGTTGAATATGTTTTTGATCCTGATTTAAAAACACAAGCGTTCCTGCAATATGAATATGAATGTCCTCTGCCCACTGAAATTCTGCCTCTCGATCAGTATGAATTTATAATTTACACTGACGGATCAGCACAACCCGCTACAGGGAGTAAGCAAGCTTACAATGCAGCGTGCGCAATCGTTAAAGATCGCATGCGCGATGGTAACTTCAGACCAATGGTCACTAAAACTCAATCTCTAGATGGCACAGCTCAGCGAGCTGAACTACAAGCATTCAAACTGGCACTTGAAAGTACAGATCGCGAATTCCCCACACTAATAGTGTGCGATTCTTTCTACTGTGTGCAGTCGTATAATGAATATATACAGAATTGGCTTGAAAACGGGTTCAAAGATGCAAAAGGTGGCACAATAAAGCATAAAACGCTTTGGGAACAAGTAGTTCAGTTAAAAAGCGAACTACCAAAGGCTCACGTGATCCATACACTGAGTCATCAACGTGATGGCGTTCACGTTGCAGGGAATTCATTGGCTGATGAAGCCGCAAAGGGGGCTGTTCAGACGGCTTCCGTAGCTGCGATCACTCGTTCAGTAACGAGAATAGACAGTGAGATATTGTTGGCTGTCAATGCTTCAAGCAAAGGCAGTGGTGCAGCGTTACCAAAGAAGTTTCCACTCAAGTACTCTTATGTAATTGATGCGAACAACGTTCCTTTTGCTCGAATCCCTGGAGTGAGGGAATAGGGTAATTCCAAACATGGAACGTAGATTAGGACTAATCCTAGCAGCACATGAGGGGATAGCCTCTGCAGGTGTTTCTGCAACAGTATCTTTACTAAAACAAAGATATTGGTGGCCTGGCATTAGGAAACAGACCAAGAACTATGTTCTGTAATGTGAAATATGCAAACAGATGAAAGTCTCCACAGTGAAACGTCCTGCGCAGAAACCCCTGTTGATTTCAGACAAATCATTAGCTTGTGTTTACCTTGACCACTGCGGTCCCTTGCAACGGGACGGTAACTATAATTATATAATGGTCGCAGTGGATTCGTGCTCAAGGTTCCTATGGATATGGCCTCAGCGCTCGGATGACGCTCGAACTGTTATAAAAGATTTGCGAATCTTTATCGGCACATACGCAATTGGCACACTACATTCTGACCAGTGCTCTGCGTTTAGCTCTCGGGCTTACAAAGAAGCCATGGCCAGTTTGGGCGTAGCATTGCGGTACTCCTCTCAGTTTCATCCTGAGGGAAATTCTGTTGTGGAAAGGAAAAACCGGGACATAAAGCAGTCTATAACAGCTAGAGTATTAGGTTCGGGTGATGGGTGGGTCAAACATCTTTATGGGGTCCAACGCTCATTAAATAATTTGCCAAGAAGTTCTCTAGGGGGGGTCACTTCATATGAGGTCCTATTTGGGACAAGAATGTGGGTTTCTGATCTCGAATATAAAGGCACAGTTGTGGAAAATAAACCCTTTGATATCAAAGATCGTTTGGCTGTTTTACAGGATCTAAATGAACTAAGATCGAAACAAAGCAACGTGTTCCTGAAGCCAACCACCACTGGGGGAAAACCGGCAGTCCCAGCAAGGCCTGTCTGGATCGCAAAAGTTGGGGATCTAGTCCGAGAGAAGATTGCGGACAAGAAGGAATTTGGACCTTCTTACAGACAACCAGTACCTGTCCTAGCCGTACACGGAACAAGAACAGTACTTCTGCCGCCCCTTGCTGGAAAAAAGGAGAAAAGATTTGTGTCAATCGACCTCATCAAACCACAGTATGTGGCCAATAGTAAATAGTAGGCCTCGTGGACTCCGACCTAGTAGCAGACGCACTCCTCTCGCTACTATCCAAGAGGTTCAGACTGAAAGACTCATAACAATCGAGAATTCAGCAGTAACAGATGAAGGACTAAGCAACAATGCTATGGAACTCGTCCCTCTTGAAACTCAAATAACAGTTCTTCCAGATACACCTGCCTACACCAACGTAACAAGTGATCAACTGGTTCCAGCGATTTCTACAAATCCTGATGCAATTCCAACAATTGACAGAACTGCTTCTGGCTATTTCATTAACTTTGATACGTTTTCTGAGGGTCCGAGTGAACCTGAAACGACGCCAGCATCCAAAACTTTCAAACAACAAGTACAAGACTTTTTTCATTTTCTGAAAAGGACTTATCTGGTTTCACCATGGATTGAACTGTGGATTATTTCTGGAATATTTTTCTTTCTGCTTTGGCTAGCTTTGGTTATGACTATCAGCGTGCTTATAAATGGTAGATGCATCCGTTTGGACACTGAAAGTAAAAATGTGAACTAACTTTTGAAACCACACAAATCATCCCATCGTGAAGCTAGAGACTTGTCAGCAGTGAACATCACAGCCGTTCCTATACAGGATGGTATAGTATGGGACAAAACCGATTTCGATATCTTCGGCCCTACGGAACTTTTGAACATTCCACATTTATTTAAAATTTCACTAAGTGATTTTATTACCTCCAGTACCTATTCTGATGATTGGGACTTTGAGACTGTAAATGATATGATGTCTGATCTAGAAAGGTCTGCTGCATTCTCTAAAAATGAATACTTAGAGGGTTCATCAGACTATGAACAGCTTTATTGTTACAACCACTATGGTCATCATTTCTTGCATAAATCTGCAACACCTAGAAATGTGTTTGTTTAACCAATGGGAACATTGTCCTACACCACCAAAAAGGTAGTTCAAAAACGTTTGCTAAAAAGTTTCTATATTTTTCAGGATACAATACATCTGATCCAGAAACATTTTACTATAAAAATGTAAACAAAACCGGACTGAAAATTATGTTAACTAATACAAAACAGATTTACGCTGCAGCCTTTATTACCCAACTGTCTAGACATGGATTTGACTTGTGGAAAGACACAATGGACACGAAATCTGTCTGGGGTTCTAAAGATTGTCAAGTACAGGGGATAGAAGCTTTGTTTAGAGCATGTATCATCCCTCAGCAAATAATGTTTTTGAATGACACTGTGCAACAAACGTCTTGCCTTGGTTTAGCTAAGATCAAAGACATGAAAACACCTTCTGTACCAACACCTGCAAGTAATGACACTACACAGGGAGCGGTTACAATTGACACAATACTACAAACCAACAGAACAGATCCTGATTGGAAAAACTGGTTACTCTGGCCTACAGACACAAACATCTGTCAAGAAAGATTCCTGAATAGAAGACGGGGCTTTACTATCCATAGGCCAGACCCACAATACGTTCAAAGACAACATCCGGGGGTAGTAACAACATACAGTGTAGGAAAATTGTGCCTCGACTGGCTACAAAAATCTACACTTGAGGATGTGAAACAACACTTATCTTTACTTAAAGAAGACGCAGACCTTAGGGAATTCTTGCTAGGACCAAGAAAACTGCGTCAAAAACGTTTCATATATGCCGGCATTTATGCTGTTTATAATGAAGTATGGAAGGAATCTGAAAGAGACACGTTAGTGACAGATTCCTTACCTTAGAATATCCCCAGGCGTCAGGCTGGATTCGGAAAGTTTTTGCGTAGCAGTACCCTTGCGCGTCGGTAGGCGGCGTCGTGCGGCTCCGCGTCCGTCGTCGGCATCGGGATCGCCGGGATGACGTCGCGGGCAGTACTTAGACGCCGCCCCTGCGCGCTGACGTCAGTTCTTCTTTTTCCGCGCCAGTAAGCGCAGATCCAGGAAGAGCAGTGCCCTAGTCAATTTTTGACTATATTTTTGGTGAATTTTTCACTGTTTCTTTTCGAGTCTTCTCGACTCCTAGGTGTCGATAGGGATGCCCGGCTTCAAGCCATGCGACGTCTGTGGTCGAATGATGTCGATCACAGACCCGCACTTAGAGTGTCTCTACTGTCTCGGCCGAGACCACGACACGAAGTCGTGCCCTGACTGCCGGAAACTTCACCCGAAGGCTTTGCGAGAACGGTCTCGAAAGCTGCTCGAGGTCCGGCAGTCGGCTCCGCGCCGCACCAAGCGCCGGTCCCGTGAGAGGTCGAGGGGCCGGTCGCGGAGCCCCCGCCGGTCGTCGGAGTCCAAGTCTTCGCGCTCCTCGGGTAAGTCGAATCACAAAAAGTCTAAGAAGCATCATCGCTCTAAGACTTCGCCTCGCCGGTCTCGCGACTCGGCTGAGGCCCCTGTCGGCACCGTCCCCGCCCCCGCGGCCCCGGACGTGCCTGTGGAGCCGCCCCCGCAATACCCGTCCTTTCCGGGTTCGGGAGCGACTCCGGCCCAAATACAGGAATTCCTGTCGGCCATGGCCCGCCTCTTCGGGCCTCAAGGTCCCTCCGGTGCGCCTTCGGGCCCCGCGGGCCCTGATGGGGTTGCTCCGGCATCGCCGACGACTCCGGTCCCGGCGTCGCCTGTCCCGCCAGCCTTGATCCCGGCCTCGGCTCCGGCCCCGGCCTCGATCCCGGCTCCGGTGGTACCGCAACCCCCATCGACGCCGGTTGACCTAACCACGCCTCCGCCGGCGCCGATGTCCCCGGTGCCGTTCCCGACGCCGTCCGGGGCTCCGGGCGTCGTTGTTCCCCGATTCTCTCTGATTCCGGACATGGAGCCGGACCGACGTCGCTCGGCTCCGGCGCCGATGAGACCTTGGGTGCCAGATGTCCCTCCTCCTCCATATTTTGAACCAGAGGAGGACCAGGAGAGCTGGGAGGGGTCGGAAGACCCTCTCACACAGCAGTGTGAGTATGATCAGGACTGGGCAGAGGAACTTGGGGATTCCAGTGGTCTAGACACTTCCCCTGACTCTGGCATGCTGTCTTCTCCCGTGGCTACGGAGGAGGGAGCAAATTTCGCAACGGTGTTGCGTAGAGCAGCTGGAGCTTTGCACCTCCAATTGCCTACTGTGGCTGTCAGGACTAATCTCCTGACGGAAGTGCTTCAGCCGGCGGCCTCCTCCTCGGAGACTGTGCTGCTGTTTAATGATGCACTGTCTGACCTTCTTTTGGGCACCTGGTCCAAGCCCACCACAGGGGCTCCTGTGGATAGGAACGTGGCCCGACGCCATCGCCATGCTCCGGGCGACCCCTTGTTTCTCTCTCAACATCCCACCCCCGAGAGCTTGGTTGTCCAAGCCTCTGCCTCCCAAACCGCCTTCCCTACCGCCTCTCCGGATAGGGAATCCAAACGCCTGGACCAATTTGGGAAGAAGGCTTTTTCTTCCTCCAGTGCTGGCTTGCGGTCCGTCAACACCGCTTGCCTTTTGGGCCGATATACCCACTCCCTGTGGGATTCGGTGGCGACTGTTTTGCCCCAGTGTTCTGAGGAGGTCCAGACACTGCTTACCCGCACCATTGCGGAAGGTAGGGATGCGGCAAAGTACACCATACGTTGTGGCCTTGATACCGCTGACTCGCTGGGCAGATCGCTTGCAACGACGGTGGCGCTGCGTCGCCACGCCTGGCTGTGAACAACTGGTTTCTCGGCTGATGTCCAGAATACACTCATGGACATGCCCTTTGATGGAGTCGGTCTTTTTGGTTCCAAAGCAGACCATGCGCTGGAGCGTTTTAAGGACTCACGGGCTACTGCCAAGTCCCTGGGCCTTTCTGTTGTGCGCCCTCCGCTAACCTCTGCTTTTCGCCCCTTTCGTGGCCACGGAAGGGGCGCCAAGTCACGTCCGCTGCCCAGCCACCGGCCCGCGCAGCAAGCGTCTTCGCGGGGCCGAGGATGTGGATACCGCCGTGGAGGTTCGGGCAACCAGCGTGCGGGTCAGGCCACCACCTCCAACCCGTCCGCGGCCTCCAAGCCCTCCTAGTCCCTCCTTTCAGGTGCACAGCACGCCAGTAGGGGCAGGGTCCGCCATCACCTTCACCACTGGCGTGCCATCACCTCGGACAGGTGGGTCTTGGACATTGTCCGAAGGGGCTACTCCCTCCCCTTCGAGACCACCCCCCAGCCATGCCACCTCAATTCCACCGCATGTCAGGGGATCACTTGGTGCTTCTGCAGAAGGAAGTCACGGCCCTCTTGGCCAAGAGGGCCATCGAGCATGTTCCGACCCCAGAAGTAGGACGTGGTTGCTACTCCCGCTACTTTCTGGTGCCCAAAAAGGACAACGAGGACATGCGTCCTATCTTGGACCTCCGGAACGTCAATCGCTTCCTCCGGAAGGAGAAGTTCAAGATGCTCACCCTAGCTCAGGTCTTGACTGCCCTCGACCCTGGAGACTGGTTGGTAGCGTTGGACTTGCAGGACGCTTATTTCCACATCCCCGTCCTGCCGGCCCACCGGCGTTACCTACGGTTCACGGTAGGCCTCGAGCATTTTTAGTTCACCGTGCTCCCCTTTGGCCTTACCAGTGCCCCTCAGGTGTTCACGAAAGTGATGGCGGTGGTCGCAGCTCATCTGCGCCGGGCAGGGGTTCCAGTCTTCCCCTACCTCGACGACTGGCTGCTGAAGGCGGGCTCGTCCCAGGCAGTCGTCTCCCACCTCCAGACTACGGGCGAACTCCTGCACTCGCTGGGGTTCTCCATCAATGTGCCGAAGTCGCATCTGATTCCTTCTCCACAGCTCCTTTTCATCGGAGCAGTTCTGGACACGACGCAGTTTCGGGCCTATCCTCCCGAACGGCGAGTCCGGGATATTCAGGCTATGATTCCCATCTTTCAGCCTTTATCCTGGGTTTCGGTACGGATGACCCTGAGGCTGCTGGGCCTCATGGCCTCCTGCATCCTGCTGGTCGATCATGCCAGATGGCATATGCGGGCTCTGCAGTGGGACCTGAAGTTCCAGTGGGCGCAGCACCAGGGCAACCTGTCCGATCACGTCCAGATCTCGGAGGGGACTGCAAAACAGTTGGTGGTGGCTCTCGAACCGGCAATGGGTCATGGGCAGATCCCTCTCCCTTCCCCAGCCAGAGCACACAGTTGTGACGGACGCGTCCCTTCTGGGATGGGGCGGTCACATGGGAGAGGCGGAGATCAGAGGCCTCTGGTCTCCGGCGGAGTCCCGGCTCCATATCAACCTTCTGGAGCTCCGGGCGATCCGATTTGCACTCAAGGCATTCCTTCCCTCTGTCAAAGGGAAGGTAGTGCAGGTGTTCACAGACAACACCACCGCCATGTGGTACTGCAACAAACAAGGCGGGGTGGGGTCGTGGACCCTATGTCAGGAGGCTCTGCGCCTCTGGACATGGCTGGAACATCAGGGCATATTCCTGATGGTTCAACACCTGGCAGGTTCCCTGAACGCCAGGGCGGACGAACTCAGCCGCAGGTGCATGATTGATCACGAATGGCGTCTTCACTCGGAAGTGGCGCAAGGACTCTTTCTACAGTGGGGAGAGCCTTGGTTAGATCTATTCGCCACCGAAGAGAACGCGCAATGTCAGCAGTTCTGCGCGTTGGAATTTCCAAGGCGGCACTCGCTCGGCGACGCTTTCGTCGCGAGTGGAGTTGCGGTCTGTTGTACGCCTTTCCGCCTATACCACTTCTACCCAGAGTGTTGAAGAAGATTCGGCGCGACCGGGCCCAAGTCATCCTTGTGGCTCCGGACTGGGCTCGAAGAGTTTGGTATCCCGAGCTACTCAGTATGAGCGTCGATCCCCGATCCGTCTGCCTCTTCGGGAGGATCTTCTGTCGCAGCAGCAGGGGACGGTCCTCCACCCGAACCTGTCCAGTCTACACCTGCTTGCGTGGAGATTGAGCGGCGGCAGTTGATTCCTTTCGACTTGCCTCCCGAAGTTTGTGATGTGATTCTGGCAGCCAGGCGTCCCTCCACTAAGGTGGTATACGCCTGCAGATGGAACAAGTTTGTGGCATGGTGCACAGCAAAGGCTGTGAATCCCCTCTCTGCCCCTCTTTCTGAGGTCCTTCTGTTCCTTCTTTCTCTGGCCCAACAGGGTTCTGCCCTGGGTACCATCAAGGGCTATCTTTGTGCCATTTCGGCCTTCCTCAGGCTTCCTGATCAGCCCTCCTTTTCAAGTCCCCTGTTGTTAACAGGTTTCTAAAAGGCATTACACACCTCTTCCCTCCTGTTCCGTTTGTGATGCCTCAGTGGGACTTGAACTTGGTTCTTACCTTTCTCATGTGCGCTCCCTTTGAGCCTCTACATAACTGTCCTCTTCGTCTTCTGACTCTGAAGACAGCCTTTCTGGTGGCCATCACCTCCGCTCGGCGGGTGAGTGAGCTCCAGGCTCTATCATGCAAACCTCCCTTTCTGTCTGTCCATCCAGACAAGGTTGTTCTTAGGGCGCGTCCGTCCTTCTTGCCAAAGGTGGTTACTGCCTTCCACATTGGGCAGACCATCACTTTGCCCACCTTCTTTCCGCCTCCGCATCCTTCCAGAGAGGAAGAGAGGCTCCACCGTCTGGACCCAAAACGTGCGCTTTTCTTTTATATCAACCGCACACAACACTTCCGGGTGGATGACCAGCTCTTTGTTGGCTACGTGGGCGCCAAAAAAGGTCGGGCGGTGCACAATAGAACCATCTCCCGCTGGGTAACCTTGTGTATCAAAGCCTGCTATTCTTTGGCTAAGAAGGAGCCTCCTGTTGGGCTGCGTGCCCATTCCACCAGGGCAACGGCTGCTACCACGGCTTTAGGCCGCGGTGTTCCGCTGCAGGATATCTGTCAGGCAGCTACGTGGGCCTCGCTGCACACGTTTACAAAGCATTACTGCCTTGACAGTCAGGTCCGGAGGGACGGCTTCTTTGGCCGTTCTGTCCTCCGGGACTTCCTTGTCTGATCTTTGTTCGCAGACCCACCACCGGGGTTGGTATTGCTGGGGTATCTATTCTAAGGTAAGGAATCTGTCACTAACGTGTCTCTTTCAGATGCACAAGTTACTAACTTGTGTAACGATATATCTGTAAGAGACAGTAGTTAGTGACAGATTCCTTACCGCCCCACCCATCCTCCCCGTTCTGCGAACTGATTTCTAGGGTTAAGGACATCCCTTTCAGGGCCCTAGTATTTTTCAGACCCCTATGTCAGCTTCTTGCATGTCTCTGCGTTCCTGGCGCGGAAAGTCGTGTACAGAACTGACGTCAGCGCGCAGGGGTGGCGTCTAAGTACTGCCCGCGACGTCATCCCGGCGATCCCGACGACGGACGCGGAGCCGCACGACGCCGCCTACCGACGCGCAAGGGTACTGCTATGCAAAAACTTTCCGGATCCAGCCTGACGCCTGGGGATATTCTAAGGTAAGGAATCTGTCACTAACTACTGTCTCTTACAGATATATCGTTACACAAGTTAGTAACTTGTGCTTCACAGGCAGAGGCCGCAGAACGAATACGTGAACTTGATCGTATTAACTTAGAGAAAACTCTCTCTGTGGTCGACAATGGGTTAACAACTTTGTCATCCAGAATTTATTCATTGGACAACATTGTATCCTCTGCTATTGACATACTGGAACAAGATTTAGCCATGTTACAACAAGGCCAATCACAGCTACGTTCTATTATGTTATTAAGCTGGACGCTGCAATCTTTGCGTGCGGGCTATGTGCCTTGGCGTTTTATCAACACGTCGGCTCTGTTTGCAGAATACAATGTAACTGATAAACAGATCGAATTGGCACAAAGGAGAGCAAAGTATACAGTGCTGAGCATTGAAAAACTGGAAAAATTACCATTTACAGTAGCAGAAAAACCAGCTACAGAATGGCTTATTCATGGCAAAATTACTCAAACAAATGCAAGCAGGCAAATATGAAAGGTCGGGTAAAGAAAACATTAAGACATCCTGGGATTTACCTTACAAATACAGATGTTGGAGTGGGGATCGTGAAGTGTTTCTAAGCGGTACACACTGTGAAAATGCACTAAGCGGTTCACTCATACGTCAGGACATTTCTTTACACTGGGCTTGTAATGGTTCGGTGGCAAATTTGTCCTGCCACCAGCAGGGTACACCGGCTACTGCGATTAATCCGACGTTTGGCCAACTTTCTAACGGGAGTTACCTCATGTTGAATGATCAGAGTTGCTGTGGCATGTTGCCAGGCATCCCATATCTGGTAACGGTCGACTCCAGGGTTACATGCTGTATGCAAGTATTGTTCCCCCCCTATAGACAGTCAGGGAGTCGCCTCTATGGCCTTCATTGAATGTTTCTTTTATACGTTTTGATACTTTAAGCAGAATGAAAGCCATGCTTTTGCAACAGACCGTGCCTCTGACTTCGGCCAAAGAAATCTATGATTTACAAATTGCAAGGACTTCTGCTGATATACAGGCTTTAATTCGTACAAACTGCCCTATACATTTCACAGAAATGATGGGACGTATCTTTAACATGTCTGATACGAGCGGTATTATACATGTATTTAAGACCATCTGTTCAGGACTGTTAGCACCCTTCCAGGCAGTCCTCGGAATCATCCCAAACTTCGCACATTCAGTGTTTGGTGGTGTGCCATTAATTCTAGCACTTGTTGCAGGAATCCTATTTCTATTCCTACTATTACGCTATGGCAAGCCTATCCACCAACATCACTCCGAGCGATGTGGAGAAAGCTCTCCTAGAACGGAAGTGCAGTGAGCTCATAGTGCAGCTTTTGGGCATGCCTCGTCTACGGGAACTTAATACAACATGGTTCCTGTCATTCAGACCAATCTGGCAAGATTGCATCTTACCTGTTCTACGCTGCCTGCTTTGCGGTGAAGAATGCGTGCTAAACACCTGTCTAACACTCCCATCAGTCATGCCAACGGATATCGATACTCTGCTGGACCCGGTAAAGCCCCATGCTCTGTGTTGTCCCCAGAGGCTACCAATCCTGATGACGGCATTCATTGAGATCTCACAGACGCTTCCTGCTGAGGTACGAGATGGATCAACAGGCACACAGGTAACAGACGCGAACATTGCTGCGGCATCTTCTGCTGAAGGCGATGTTTCTCATCTCTGTGCAATTAACCTTCTGAACGAGGTGTTCCAAATGTCACCAACATCGGTAGACGATATTTTGTCTACAGAAATAGATGATTTCATGTTTACACCTGACCCATACACTGACTTTGATTCGGCTCACAGTGTACCAGGGAAGCAATGAATTTGGCAATCATATTTTCAAAACTTGGAACTCTTCCTAAAATTGAACTTTTTCTTTTTCTTTATTTTTTGAAAATACATGGCAAAACAATCTGCTTACAGTAGAACTATTCTTATAAAATGGACTTCTTTGAATACTTCCAGTGACACAATGTCACCTTATTTTACTAAAATTTCATTTAGTACCATGATATGCAATGGCTTTGATTTTTGAAAACTTGTCAACCATTTCATTATATGTATATATTTCTGTTTAATCATTCATGTTGCATTTATTTCCAATATATGCTTAGAATGAAAAAATGCTTTAAAATGTACAGTACCTATTGCATTACATGTTTTAGCAACAGTTCTTTTAAAAACTTCTTTTACTATGCTTTTAGAAATGTTTTTAGCGATATGTGGTACTCAAGTTTAATGTTTAGCATTTAGTATTATCGTTCATTCGAAAGTGGAATGGGTGTTGTATTCCGCTTTAGGTGTCCGTATATAGATTTTCCTGAAACATGTCCTTATATAGGCACAATTCGCATTGCCCTTATATAGGCATAGAATCCCAGTCCTTATTTAGGCATTAGCCATGCACTCCAAATACAGGCATAGTCACCGACATCCATCCACCCTAACGTCGCAACGAGTTCTTAGAAACCAGACCCTTAAGCTCTTGGGAGTTCCCCTAGCACAGGATTATTGATTTCTCCAAGAACTCATTTATTATGCATGAACCGCTATACCTTAAGCGTTCATTCCTGACGTCTTCCTCTGTCCGACTTCACGTCAATGCTAACATTCCAAGGCACCTACCAAGTATAAATATACCTTCCCTTGCCCAGGCAAGTTAGAGGAGACCTCGACTTCAGAGGAGCCCGTATCCCGGCCTGACGCACTGAGAAGAAACGCTGTCATCCCTGCTCGCAGAGAATCCAGCTTCCAGTGTTCTGACTCCCTTCGCGGGGTGTTAGAGTTTGAGATCCGGCAGGAGATTCCCACCTCTCTCATTCTCAAGGTATTGAGCTGACTAGAACCTAGAGGGACTCTTGGCATACTAGACTTAACATACTCTTAGTAGACCATACTAGAGAATACTTCACCTACTTCTTACCTTGCCCTACACCTAGACTAGATTAGGTACACTGGGGTAGAACTAGCTTAGAGAAGCATCTTATGAGTACTCGCATTTTTAGCTCATGTTATTTATGTATGTGAATATATGCTAAAAGATAATGCTAGCGCAGTATTATTTATTTCTACTGCTTACGTTGTACATTATATATCTTGCATACTGTCTTGTGATCATAACAGCTTATATCTCTTACACGAGAAACAAGACTGTTCAATAAAACCTTTTTATTGAAACGCCCGTCTATTCTTTCTGTGTAACTCTGAGGAAACTAAGCATGCACGATTAGATGAGTGAAACTGTTATCTATTGTTTCCACGATTCTGAGAAGTGTTCCGATTCTAAAGGGAAACAAAGTTGTCATGTTTATGCGGTTGCCAGAAACTACTCCCTTCTTGTTTACAAGGAGTTTCTAGTGGCCTCTGAGTTAGCTGGCAAAAAGTAATTAAGTTTAATATACTCGATAGGGACATACTGACCTCAGTCCTATGTCAAACCTATAGGGTATATTATTCCAATGCGCAGAGCCTATTAGGGAAATAGGAACTACACTACACTTTGTGCCCCAAGGATCCATGAGGAAATGCAGTTGAGCTTCTAACAATGCGTCTGCCCTCTGCATCATTTGGAACCTCTGATTCTGTTTTGGTTTCTACACTGACTTTGGTTTCGGCCTCACGACCTGCACCTGTTCTCTCGCATCGGTGCTGGAGGAAGAGACAGACCATTGTGCTCGCTGACTGAGGGTTGGACCCACCTTGACATAGGCCCTGCTCTGATCTCACCAGGCAACAGCCTTCTGGCAACCTACTGCATTCAGACACCTTGCCTTTTCCTTGCAGCAGATCCTATTCACTCTAATATTTGTGGAGCAGACTCAGGCAATGTTGATGATGTGGCTGTGTCTGTCCCTCAGTACACAGATGACAATTGATATGAAGAACTTCAAGATGCCAGTGGCCTGGGCACCTTCCCAGACACCAGTTTTGTTATCAGCTCATCCCCCCACCTGCCGCCCAGTGGTCCTGCTGCAGAAGAAAGTGCCTCCTTTTCTGTGACCATAAGAATGGTGAAAGACGCCCATTACATCCAATTACCAAAAATAAAATTTAAGATTAATGTTCTTACAGAGGCTTTTCAACCGGGTCAGACACATGAAACCTTTGTTGCCCTTTTAATGAGACCTTAAAAGACACTTTTATCCGCATGGGCAAAGCCATCTCCTGTGCCCCCAGTTAACAGATAGCTCGTCACTGTCAACCTGCAACTGGTGACCTGGAATATTTGACTCAACATCCTACACCTGAGAGCTTGGTGGTACAGGTGTCCACCAGTAAGATTAACTCTGATTGCTTCCGCACCACCCCACCTCATCATGAATCTAGGTACATTGAAACATTTAGTAAGTAAATGTTCTCCTCCACCAGCCTTGCCCTGCAGTCTGTAAATGTCCATTGTCTCCTGGGTTGCTACTCACACACACTTTGTGATAGTGTCCCGATTCTTGCCAGTAGTTCTTTATGACCCCAGGTGTTTCTGATTTAAGCAAACCAGGACAGCAGTGATGCAGCAAATTCATCATTCGCTGGGGCCTGGGCACTATTGATTGCCTAGGCCGGACAATGGATATCGGCATGGAAATCTAACACCACGCATGGATGAGATTCACAGGCTTCTCTGGGGATGTCCAGGTAACTCTAATGCACATATTTATTTATAGGTTTTATAATGCGCTTCAATCACCCCCGGAGGGGTATCTCAGTGCAAAGGACACAGCAGGCTAAGCTGAAAGGCCAAAGGCTAGAAAAGAAAGGTTTTAAGACACTTTCTAAAGCAAAGGTAATTGGGGCATTGTCGAAGTTGTGTGGGAAGCTTATTCCAGTAAGACGGAGCAAGGTGAGAAAAGGCCTTCCCTCCTAACCTTGTTCTCTTAATCCGGGGTACCTTGAGAAGGGATTAGGTGCCAGAGCGGAGGGTTCTAATAGGGGAGTATCTGGTGAGTTTTTCGGCAAGGTAAGAGGGGCCTTTATTACAAAGAGACTTATACACCGTACAACAGATCTTAAACCGCACCCGCTGGTGTACTGGAAGCCAGTGGAGTCGGCGGAGAAGTGGAAGGGACGGAGTCCTATGGGGGGGCGTTCAAAACAAGGCGTGCAGCGGTATTTTGAACCACCTGCAAACGCTGCAGGGACGACTCATTCGCCGAGATCAAAAGCGCATTACAATAGTCAAGGTGACTCAGAACCATCGCCTGCATAAGAGTTCTACGTGACGAGTCAGGGAGCAGTGGAAAGACTCTCCGTAGTAATCCCAATACATGAAAGCAAGAGCCGACTGTAGCAGTCACATGCTCCTTTAAGGTCAGAGCCTGATCAAGACGGATGCCTAAATTTCTTTACACAAGTCTTAGGTGGGGGGGAACACCGAGATCTTCTGGCCACCACTCGGGTGTCCACCACAGCGGGGCATCACCAAAGAGCATAAGCTCAGTCTTTCCGGCATTGAACTGGAGGAAGTTGCCCTTCATCCAGATAGAGATTGCATTCATCCCTGAAGCAAAGGTGTCTTGAACTGAGGGAGTGAATTTATTAAAAGAGAACAGCAGTTGCGTGTCATCCGCATAGGATATGGGAACAAAGCCCCATGTCCTCAGGAGATTAGCCAGGGGAGCCACATAGATGTTGAATAATGTAGGGCTCAAACATGAGCCCTGGGGGACTCCCCTCTTTATCTCCCTAGCCTGTGAACAGTAAGGGCCAAGATTGATGGTCTGAGATCTAGAGGAAAGAAAGCTGGAAATTCACTGCAACGCTACACCTCTCAGTCCTATCTCCTCCAGTCTCCCCAGCAAGATCCAGTTCGAGACCGTATCAAATGCGGCGGAGAGGTCCAACAGCACCAGAATCGTAGAGTGGCCGCTATCTAGGGTCATTCTGATGTTATCCGTGACTGCTAGTAGAGCGGCCTCCGTGCTGTAATTAGGTCTAAACCCAGATTGTGAAGGATCCAGACCACCCGTGGATTCCACATGGTCAGACAGCTGCTTATTAATATGTTTCTCCACGACCTTGCTCAGGAGCGGAAGGAGAGAGATAGGGCGAAGATTCGAGAGATCTTCCATGGGGGCCTTAGTATTTTTCCGGATCGGAATAATCTGAGCCGCCTTCCATTCAGGTGGGAGCCAACCCTCCTTCAAAGAGATTAAGAAGCGGAGTGATATATGGAGCCAAATGAGTGGATAGTGAAGCAGCAGTTTTCGCCGGAATGATGTCCAGGGGGGATCCTGATTTAGCCGATCCCAAAGCCGCTTCTACTGCTTCAAGAGTTATCGGGAGGAAATTATCTAGCAAACTGTGTGCTACTAGGCACACTTGAGAGGAGGGCTGGGGAGGCAGGTGTGCCCCCTAATAAAGTAATTTTGTCATAAATCAAATCTATCTTCTGAGTGAAATACCTATCAATGTCATTGCATAAAACTTGGGACGGAGCCTCTACTGATTCGCATGCCTTGGGATTGGTGAAGGTTTTCAGGATCTGAAACAAGGTTTTGGACACATTTCCTGCCTGAGCTAGCTGTGAGGCTAAAAAGGTTTTCTGGGTGACTTTTATATTTTTATGGTAGAGAGTAAGAGCTAATTTGAAATTTTCCTAGTCCCTATCTTCATGATTTCTACGCCAGCGTCTCTCTAAATTTTTACATTTCCTTTTTTCGGCCGCAGCTCAGAAGAGTACCAGGCCATCTGTGGGCGCCTGACTGAGGAGGGGAGGGATTTCAAAGGGGCAAGTTGATTAATGGCTTGTTTAACCGCGGAGTTGTACAGGGCTAACCCCTCCTCTAGCTTTGTGGGTTCAGCATCCCAGGGAGCTGAAAAGACGGTGTGAAAGAGGTCGGGAGTGATTTTATACCACTGTCTACCGACCAGCTGGGGAGCAATGTGGGGGGGCTGTCCCTCTTGCACCTTGCATGTGAAATTCAATCAGGGAATGATCGGACCAGGTTAAAGGACGAGGTTGTTCACAACTTATTCCACGGGAGTTGGAGAAAATAATGTCCAACGTATGCCCAGCAATATGTGAGGGGCCTTCGTTGCGTTTGACTAAGTCTAATGTCGCCAAGTCCGCTAAGAAAGACGATACTTCTGCATTGGCGGAGCATTCGCTATGGACATTAAAGTCCCCCAACAGCAGGAAATTATGGTTTGAAATAACATAGGGTGCAATAAGTTCCATAAATTGGATTGAAAAGTCCCCTATGGGACCAGGAGGACGATAAACTAGGGCACCCTTCCAACTCAGCCGAGGGTGTAAATCTAAGCGAAAGATTAAGATTTCTATATTTGCCTTACAATGTTGTTCAAGAATAGTGGCTTCAATTCCCTCCTTGTAGATAATAGCTAGCCCACCCCCTACTCTGGGTGATCTGTCCTGTCTAATAATTCTATAGCCTTCTGGGAGAGCGAGAGCAATAGCCGGGGTGGCACATGGCTTGAGCCAGGTTTCTGTAAGGAAACCTACCTCAGGGGAGTCCGAGGATACCAGATCCCAAATCTCTGTTGCGTGTTTTGGGAGGGATCGTACATTACATAGAATGCCTTTCCACCCCATGTTGGGATTTACAGATGACAATTCAACATTTATACTGGGGGTGTATAGAGGCTTATTACAGAGGGGAAAGTCAGCAAATGGACCGCGACTGGAGTCGTTCGTCACCGCCTCATTTCACAGGAGCTTACATTGGTATCAACAGGATAGACAAGAGAAAGGACCTTCAGGTGCCATCTTGGTCCGGGTCATTGTTGCATCTCGAGTCAGAGCCGTGCAGGTCGGCCCCGAGTTTTTCCTCAAGTTGTATAAATCCCTACTCGAATAGGATAACCTAGAAGTCACTAAGGGTAGACCTAGAGACATACCTCCAGGGTTCCTGTCTCCTGGCGACGTCAGGGCGCGGACGGGCGGAGACGGGCTTGCCTTTGGCGCGCCTTTGGCGCGCGCGCTGCGCGTCTCGTATGACATCCGCTTTTATCGAGGGGGCAGGAGCCGCTTAAACGCCCGCCTCCCTCAAACCGGAAGTCCCGCTGTTCTCCCTCCACAACAATCGGTCTATTACCGTGGTGGACCGGGGAGTAACAGCCCAAGATCCATTGATGGGTCCCGCCTTTTTGGTGACAAAGCGGACACTGTCCTCGAAAATTTTAAAGATAGCCAAGTCACAGCACATTCCTTGGGCCTGTCTGCTCCAGTCAGTTGTACCAGCAATTTCACCCCCTCTTTGGCTATGATGGGGGTTCCATTTACTGACCGCACTATCCCACGCTACTAATCCAGCAAACCTCATAGCCATTTTGTGGCCGAGGCCATGACTCCCAAAGGCAACACCCAGTACAGCAGGGGAAAGGTGCTGGTCAGTCCCCCGCTCTTCAAGCTGCTGCAGCCCCAAAACCACTTTAGTGTGTCCTTCTCAACACATAGCCTCCCTATCAGAGACAGGATCCGACATTTCCTCCAGGAATGGTACGCAACCACTTTGGACAAGTGAGTCCTTCAAATTGTCTATCAATGGTACGCCCTTCCATTTCTTTCCACTTTGCTGCACCTTCCAACACCTTTCGGGCAGCTGGCAGATGATCACCTGTTCATTTTGCAGCACGAAGTGCAGGTCCTTTTGATCAAAGAGGCCATAGAGAGGCTTCGCGCATCAGAAGGAGGAAGTGGATGTTACTCCTGGTATTTCCCGGTGCCGCAAGAAGATAGAGGGCTTCATCCTTTTTTAGGTATTCTGCCTCTCCACACCTTCCTGTGAAAAGAAATATTCAAGATGCTCACCCTAGCCCAGGTCCTGTCTGGCCTGGAAACTGGATGGTAGTTCCCACACCCCTGGTCTGCAGGCCCTAGGGCACTACTGCGGTTCACTGTGCACCAGCTGCATTTTCACTTTGTAGTGCTCCCCTTTGGCCTCTAGACTTTAAACCTTCTAATGTTATTGGGGTTCACTGTTCACTGTCAACACACCTGACTCCTTCGCAGACTGTCCCATTCATTGGAGCTATTCGGAAAACAGTATGGTTTCATTCCTCCCCCGCGATGTTTCAGCCTCTATCCTGGATCTCAGTGAGGATGAGACTGAACCTGCTAGGTTACTACCCTACTGCATCTGCTGTTGAAGCATTCTGAATGGCCTACGCAGCGCTGCAGTGGGATTTGAATTCTTAGTGGGCACAGCACCAAGGGGACCTGCCCAATCAAGTCTAGATTTCAGATGAGACTGCAAAAAGACCTGCAGTGGTGGCTGCTGGACTGTGTTTAGGTTACCCCATCTAGAGTTGACCGTGTGAACTTTTGGGTTGAGGAGGCTATGTGGGAGAGATGGAGATCCGAGGACTGTGGTCTCCGGCAGAGGTCCCAGCTCCATAACATAACATTTTCCTATAAAGCGCACTTTCACCCAGAAGGGTATCTTGGTGCTGAATAACAGATGTTTTTTGTTACCCAACTCAATAGTACTCATTTTATCGCCCTCTGAAGGATGAAAGGCTGAGTGGACCCTCCGGGATTTGAAACTGTGAGCATGAGGTCAAACACAGGCCCCCTACAGTGGACGCATTAGTCCACTAAGCCACCAGACCCGGCTCCACATCAGTCTATTGAAGCCACAGGCAATTCACTTGACATTGAAAGCCCTCCTGTCCTCCATCAAAGGGAGGTTGATGGAGGTGCTCATGGACAACACCACCTCCATGTGGTACTGCAACAAGCAGAGCGTCGTGGACGCTTTGCCAAGAGGCATTACACCTCTGGAAGTGGCTGGACCATTGGGCGATTTCCCTGGCTGGGTCTTAAAATACCAGGGCAGGCAAACACAGTAACCAACGACTAGCAGACCACGGATTGCAGTCCCACCCACAGGTGGTGCCTGTCACTTTCAGAGAATGGGAATAATCATTGCTCAATCTTTTTGCCCCCGCCAAGAACGTGCAGTGTCAGCACTTTTGCACGTCCGCATTCTCACAAAAACTATCTCAGAGACACATTCCGCATAGGGTAGAGCTCTGAACTTTTGTATGCCCTCACGTCAAGACCGATCCTGCCCTGAGTTGAAGATCATCAGGAATGACTGGACCCATGTAATTCTCATAGTACGGGACTGGACCAGGAGAGTATGGTAACCTGAATTCTCTTCCAGGGGATACTCGTCAATAGTCATAAGCACCGAATAATCCCTGCCCATGTGCGGGACCCCGGAGCATATACAAAAATACATATATATGTGTATGTTTAGAACCACAAGTACATAGTACTTCCAAAACATACATATATATACATGTATACACACATAAATATGCAGCCTATAATAAGTCCAATAGACTGAAATGCCAAAATTACATGGATTTCTACTATAAGAAAATAATATCCCATGTAAATAATGTAACATAGAAAATATACTGCAGTGGTGTTCAACAACAACCCTTTATTTTCATAAAGAAAAAACCGGTAATTGCAGGCAATTTGTTCTTAGGCTGCATAGATGAATAATCATCACCATATAACAAAAAACTGGCACCTTGCCTTTAAGGCTTTAGAAAACCTGGACACCGTGCCTTTAAGACCTCCAGGAGCCCTCTGCTCCCATCATGCACCACAGGTGACAGTTAGGTCAGTTCTTTTTTCCGGCTCCTTCTGTGAGGATCCTGGAGCTTGAGCTCGGTCTTTTTTTACTTTTTTCAGTCAGAAATTGATTTTCTACTACTTAATTCGACATTTTTCTTTGCTGGGATTAGTTTCTAACTATTTTCTGACTTTTTTACTATCTTTTTATGTCAGAAATGCCAGCTTTGTTTAATAAATGTCCTTCCTGTGGGAAGAAAATGGCGAAATCCGACCCTCACTCTGTGTGTATTGTGTTTGCCATCCTCACACAATCCACAGAAGTGTTACTACTGTCTACAATTTTCTAAAAGAACTCTGCGTGACAGAGAAAAGATCAGACTTCATGCGTCGATGGAGAGAGGAAAAACCAAAAGTGGCCTTGAGGCGCATTCCAAGAAGTCCTCTTCTTATGGACAACACAAGAAGTGTCGATCTGCTTCTCCAGCTTCCAGAAGTAAGCAGATTCCAGAGTGCTCTCCGTGAGCGTCGAAATCGGCGTCTGGAAAAAGAGTAAGTCATTCTACGACGTCGAGGGGACGAGAACCGCCGTCGACAAAGTAAGTCGACGTCGAGGCATACTTCGGGCTCGAAGTATGTGGGTGAAGACCGATCTAAGTCGACGTCGAAACATCCGTCGACGACGAGACACCGGTCGACGTCGAGATCTCCGCCTCCTTCTCGAAGGTCGGTGTCGAGAGGATCGACGACGAAAAGTACCTCGCAGATGGTCGACGTCGAGGGCACGATCGGCGATGAGAAAGTCGACGTCGATGGCACCACAAACCTGCCGACGTTCGACGTCAAAAAGACGGTCACGGTCGCCGTCGAGGAGACCGATGTCTAGAGCATCATCGCAGACACACGAATCTTCAAGTGTGTCTCCACAGCGGTCGACGTCGGAGGTGGCTTTATCTGGGTCGATGTCGAGGCAGCGTTCGAAGTCTATGGAAAGGATTGTTGCCACTTCAGGAGACGCACTAGAAAAACCAAGATCGACGTCGGGAACACGGTCGACGTCGAGAGAAGTGTCATCTTCTCCTGGAATCAACATTATACAAGTCACACTGGAGGGATCTCCGTCTCCAAGAGAAAAGTATCCTACTAACTTATCTCCACGATGGCTTGAGAGTATATGACACTGGAAAGTGCCACCTAGAGTTCCGGGCGCGGAATTCTCCAAGCCTCTATCGCCACCCAGTGTCTCTGGGGGACCCCCTTCACGCAGGTCCCCAAGAAGCTCTCGATCACCTGTGAAAAGGCGTTCAAGATCAAGAGGGCGTTCAAGATCTCGCCGCTCTCCTACTCCTAAAAGAAGACGTAGATCTCCAACAGCAACTACGTCAACCAGGTCTTCCATTAGAGATTACTCTCCTACTCTATCCACTACACCCCCGTCCAGGGTGTCCCCGATAGACGATCTCGGAACTTTTAATGAAGTCCTTTGCAGGGGTGCCAATAAGCTAAATATCACTATGTTTACACCTCCAGTTTCAACGTCCGTCATCTTTGAAACTCTACATCACAGGTCTTCTGCAAAGCCTCTGATACCTTTGGTGCCAGGTCTGCTACAACCAGCGATGCAGACCTTCCTTACCCCGGCCACAGTGGGTTCAGTTCCCACACGGATATCCAAGAAATATAAGGCCCCTGAGCAGGACCCGTTTTTTCTTCGCGCAGTCCCACCTCCAGACTCAGTGATAGTGGCTGCAGCCAGGAATGCACATTCGGCTACATCTTCTTCTACTGCCCCACCAGAGAAGGACAGCAAAAATATGGACTCTCTGGGCAAACGAATGTGCAATACATCTGCTTCGGTGATGAAGGTGGCTAGTGCTTCTGCCCTGTTGGGTCGGTACGGTAGATCTCTCTGGGATTCTTTGGCGAGATTTACAGAGAAGCTGCTGAAGGAAGATCAACAGGACTTCCAAGAGATATTACAAGAAGGCGGACTGGTAGCTAATCAGATTATCAGTGCAGCCGCAGATGCATCTGACTTGGCGGCCCATGGATACTCTCATGGCATCTGCTCAAGGAGATCGGCATGGCTTCGTCTTACGGGGCTAAAACCTGATGCACAAAGAAGGATCATGAACCTTCCATTCAACGGATCCTCTCTGTTCGGTTCCCATGCGGACGACGAAATGTCCAAGATGAAGAATGACTTGGACACTCTGAAAGCTGTTGGCTTAGAAAAGCGGAAAGGGTTTAAGTGTAGATTCCGTCCCTATGATCGACGTTCCTCTCAACAGAGGGTTCTAACCCCTCATTGGAACACACAAAATCAGGGTCAAGGTCAATCCATGTCCCATTACCAACAAAGAAGACCTGGACGAGGGAGAGGATCTACAATACAGCAACCTAACGCTCCTAAACAATCAGCAAAACAATGAGGGATGGCTTCCTCCATGCCCGTTGACCACTCCGGTGGGAGGAAGTGTTATGTTACACCTGGAGGAGTGGGAGAAGTTAACAAAGGACAAGTGGGTTTTGAATATTGTGCAGAATGGCTATCTGCTCAGGTTCAAATCTCCACCACCATCAGTTCCTCCAAAGCAAAGGCCGCTTCAAAGACATCACTTGTTACAAGCAGAAGTAAACGTTCTCCTGCAAACACATGCCATAGAAAAGGTCCCTATTCCACAAAGAAAGCAGGGGATTTATTCTCGCTATTTTCTGGTTCAGAAAAGAGGTCCTTCCAGAGAATACAGACCAATACTCGACTTAAGACTACTGAACAAGTACATTCGCAAAGAGAAGTTTCGAATGTTGACTTTACATCAAATGTTCCCTCAGCTTCATCAGGGAGATTGGATGTGTGCAATAGACTTGCAGGATGCATACTTTCATATTCCAGTGTCCATAAAGCATCGCAAATTTCTACGATTCCAAGTGTCTGCCCAACACTTTCAGTTCAAAGTTCTCCCGTTCGGGCTCAAATCAGCCCCACAAACATTTTCCAAGTGCATGGCAGTGGTGGCAGCTTTTCTTCGCAAGCAAAGGATATTCATATACCCCTATCTGGACGACTGGCTTCTGAAGAGCTCGTCACCTGCTCTGCTTCAGAGTCATCTCTCGTATTGTCTGCAACTACTAAACAGGTTGGGCCTTTATGTAAACTACAAGAAATCAATCTTCAATCCATCTCAGAAGATCCACTATCTGGGTGCCTTACTGGATACCGCAGAAGCAAGCGTGTGTCCTTCGGAGGAGAGGTTATCCTCCATTCAAGAGAAATGCCGCAACCTTCTTCTCACGCAGTATCCCACAGTCAGGCAGGTGTCATCACTGCTGGGATCAATGGCATCATGCATCTTCATCGTACCAAATGCCAGGCTGAACATGCGTCCTTTGCAGCAGTCTCTGGAAGACCAATGGATGCAAGTGTCAGGGCGCTGGGAGGATCAGCTGCTTCTCTCCCAATCGGCCAAGGATTTCATCAAATGGTGGATGAAGAGATCCAATTTGATGAAAGGAGTTCCCTTTCACCTGGACCCTCCTGCACAAACGATAGTCACGGATGCTTCACTCCAGGGATGGGGTGCTCACATGGGGGTTCTGCAAGTTCAAGGCCTGTGGTCGGAGACGGAACAAACTTACCATATCAATCTCTTAGAGTTGAGAGCAGTGCACTTAGCTCTCAAATCATTGTACCCATCACTTCAATCTCAGTTACCTTCTGATCCTAACGGACAACACGACCACCATGCATTACTTAAACCGGGAGGTACCCGATCGAGGCCTCTTTCTCTAGTCTCAAAGCATCTGGAAGTGGCTTCATGCAAGAAACTTGAACATTCTGGCAATGCATCTCCCGGGGACTCTCACCGTCCAGGCGGACGCCTTGAGCAGAGAATTCGTCGAAGCTCACGACATGTCGCTCAACAACAAAGTCATTCAAAGCATCTTCCGAAACTGGGGAACACCAGACATCGACCTGTTTGCAGACGCTGTAAACGCAAAATGCCCCGTCTTCGCATCCAGGTTTCCCCAACCAGGATCTCGGGGCAATGCCCTTTTGATAAATTGGTCTCAGACATTACTGTACGCCTTTCCGCCAATTCCGTTGATTCCCACAGTGATCAACAAGTTTTACAGGACCAATTCCAGGATGATTTTGATAGCTCCGGAATGGCCGCGTCAGTGGTGGTATCCGGATCTCCTTTAGCTATCAGAAGTCCCGCACAGGAGGTTACCATGCCGTCCAGATCTACTATCCAAGAACGAAGGGAAGGTATTCCACCCCAATCTATCATCCCTACGGTTGACGGCAGGGCTCCTGAAGTCCTTCAATACGGACATCTAGACTTACCTCCAGAATGTATGAACATTCTTAAAGAGGCTAAGAGGCCTTCCACTAGACAGTCCTATGCTTTTAAGTGGAAGAGGTTTTACTTATGGTGCACGAACAATGGACATGATCCCTTCCGGGGTCAGGAACAGGTGCTTTAACCATATTTACTGCATTTGGCCAAATCTGGGTTGAAATTTTCCCCTATTAAGGTGCATCTTGCAGCTATTACAGCGTATAGAAAATCACCTAATCAAATTTCCTTCTTCAAAATCCCCGTGGTCAAAGATTTTCTCGAGGGATTAAGAAAGGTTTACCCTCCAGTTAGAGCTCCTTCGCCACCTTGGGAGCTCAACATTGTATTAACGAAATTGATGGGTGCTCCTTTCGAACCTATTCATAGTGCTTCTTTACAACATTTGACATGGAAAGCTGCGTTTCTCGTGGCTATCACCTCTGCTCGCAGAGTAAGTGAGATCCAAGCACTACGCTGTAAAGAGCCCTATACTGTTTTTCATGCAAACACAGTGGTTTTAAGAACGTATCCGAGTTTTTTTACCCAAAGTAGTCTCGGATTTCCATATTAACCAGACAATCACTCTCCCCACTTTCTTTCTGAATCCTTCAAATCCTCCGGAAAGGTCCCTCCACTCTTTGGATGTTAAGAGGGTTCTGAAGTTTTACTTAGACAAAACAAAACGCTTGAGGAGAACGGACCGATTGTTTATAAACTACGGGTCCATAAATACTGGTTCTGCCGCTTCGAAAAGGTCTTTCTCTAGGTGGATAGTGTCTTGTATATCCTTGTCCTATCAATTGGCCAATAGAGTCCTTCTGGCAAGCCTAAGGCCCATTCCACCAGGGGAAAGGCTTCTACCACAGCTCTTCTTAGAAACATTCCTATGGCAGAGATTTGTAAAGCAGCCACATGGCGCTCAGTGCATACTTTCACGCGCCATTACTGTTTGGACTCTGATACACGGGCGGATGCCCAATTCGGGCAAGCCTCACTCAGAAATCTGTTTGGATAATTACGTGTTAGATGCTATGTTAAAAATTATTGTGACTGTTTGCTCACCCGCGAGGAAGTGGGTATTGTCCCACTACAAGCCGAACTGTCTGAGTTGTTGCTTTTTGTGTTATCGCTGGTCCAGCATGGACTTGCTTTAGAGGACGGTTAAAGGGTTATTTGTCTGCTTTTTTTTGGCTTTTTTTTATAGTTGCCAGATCAGCCTTCCTTAAATCACCTGTTGTGATGCGTTTCTTAAAGGGTTTTAGTCTGTTTTTCACCTAAGCCTTTCATAATGCCACAGTGGGACTTTAATTTAGTCCGTGCTTTTTTTGATGTGTACACCCTCTTGAGCCACTGAACAGCTGTCCATTGCGACTCCTAACTTTGAAGACAGCCTTTCTCATTGTCATAACCTCAATCAGCATATGAATGCGCTGCAGGCACTCACTGTTGACCCTTCTACACTAAATTTCTTCCTGGGCAAGCTTGTGTTTAATACCTAAGCTGCTTCTCTCCTGGAATTGGCCACTCCATTTCACCTTCCTGGCTTTTTTTTGTTCTACCTCATCCCTCCAAAGAGGAAGAGAGACTCCTTTGTTTGGATCCCAAAAGAGCGTTAAGTTTCTACATTGAGCGTACGAAAACACATTGGGTGGACAATCAGCTCTTTGTTGGATTCTCTGAGGCAAATAAAGACCAGGAGGTGCCAATAAGGACCATTCTCCCAGTAGTTTGTTCTCTCCATCAAAATCTTCTATGCACTGACTAAGAAGGACCCCCCAGAAGGTTTGAGGGCTCATTCCACCAGAGCCAAGGCTGCTGCTACTGCGTTGATAAATGGAGTGCCTGTGCCGGATATTTGCCAGGCTGCTGCATGGGCAAGTCACTTACCTTCAGTAACGCTCTATCAGGTGGATACTCTATCTAACCGCAGATTCCTCAGACATTCCTGCCTCCCCGTTCTGTTAACTTGTCTCTCTTCCATCAAAAAGGTCTCCAGTTTAGAGATCTGCACACACTTCATGCCAGTCTGCTGTTGAGCTGTGCTTCTTGGGGCCCGGACAGCCTAGAAAGCAACAGATGTCGGCATGCTTGGACGGTGCTTATGTGTTGCTCCTCATCACTACCAGAGCAGATGTTGGCACAGACGCACAACATCACCTACCGGCGTTCAGTAGTACTGTAAAAAAAAAAAATTCCAGATCTAGTCTGACGCCTAGGGAATATTCAGAAGGTGATGGATCGGCAGTTAGATTATTCACCAGAAAGAGTGCTACCAAATGGAAAGTACCTTGTTCGTCTCCTTAGAAGTGAAATGTGAGCCATTGTCTGTGACTAGTTTTAGGCTGACCTTCCACAGAAAAAACATCACTCAGCTTAACACACTTGCTCTTACGACTAATGAACATTGTATCTATATTTCATGGTTATCCAAAGGCACTATTAAATAACATTTATCCATGTCCAACGCATTGAAAGGTCACTAAAAATCTTAACCAATTTAGTCCTTGGAGAATCAGGCCACTCAATAGGAAGTAAATGGTTTTGAACTGTTTTCCAGGGCTGGTCAGACAACAAACACTGTTTGCGCTGCTCGACAAATCTAACATATACATATAAACAAAGCCACCAATACCACTGATGTAACCTTCTCACAGTTGCTGAAATACCCAAATGTTCCTTATGAGCAGCTTGTATTATTTTGTCTAAGATCACATAGTGGTACCAACCAGTCCTTAAACAATAAAATATCTTGTACTGCAGACAACTCTGGTGCAACTTTCAGTAGTATAGGGGCCGTGGCGCTCATCCCGGGACACAGCAGTGTGTGCAACATCCCTCGTGTAATCATCCCAGGGGTGTATGCCATCTCTTGTAGGTTACAGCCCACTGGCCAGTAAGAAAGCCATCATAATTGGCTCGCCAGACAGTAAGCTCATGGGGAGCCCCCATGCCTCCAGCCTTCAACGGCAGTTGCAATGTTATCAGGCTGACTGCGTTGGCCTGTACCCTATATTAAGTCGGTCAGTAATGTATGTAGCGTTTTGAACACCAGAGCTGGGATAACCACAAGTGAGTTAGTGAAAAAGTATAAGACTTGCTGGAGCATTACCATTTTTGCAATAGCGAAGCGCCCCGCTACCAAAAGGGGGAGAGGTGCCCAAAATGTGACCTGGGATCGTATGGAGGTGATCGCCCGTTGTAGGTTCCCATCAAGTAGGTCCAGCTGCATTTTATACACATGGATTCCCAGGAACTTGAATATGTCAGGGGCTACGGCCATCTCAGCTACCCCACAGGGGATCACACGTTGTTGGAACCCCTCTCCGATCAAAAATGTGTCATTTATCAAAATTAATGGCGAGCCCCGAAACTGACAGGAATTACGAGAAGATTTGAGCCACAGTTAGTAGATTACAGTGTAGGTCCCTGGTATATAGTATAATATCTTCAGCATATGCATGAGTCACGTTATCTTTCGGGAACCCCCAGTTTGCTGCATCTCGACGTAGCTTGTGGGATAGGGGTTCCAGTGCCAACATGAAGAGTATAGGGGATAATGGGCATCCCTGTCATGTGCCACGTTGCATCTGGTAGGGGCCCGAGATATGGGCACACATGCGAGCCCTTGCAGTTGGGGAGATGTACAGTAATTTGACCCAACGGACAAACTCACATGGGATCCTATATTGTGTATTTGCCGCCAGCATGTGCTCCCAGCTAAGAGTGTCAAAAGCTTGACGGAGATCCAAGGATAGGCAACCTGCCCTGTTAAGATTGTCTGGTGTTACCCACATTACTTGATAAAGTCTGCGTATGGTTAACGATGTGTTCCTGCTGGGCATGAAGCCGCATTTATCTGCATGTATGAGTTTTGGAAGAAAGGGGAGAAGACGGCCAGCTAGTTTTTTGCTTAGTATTTTGTACTCGGTGTTCAATAGTGACAGAGGCCTGTATGCCGTGATATCTGCTCGATCTCTGTCCTATTTCGGCAGACACGTCACTAGGGCCTGTTCTGTGGTCGGGGTAGGGTGCCCTCTTCCAGTGAGGCACGATATAGGCACTCCAGCCGGGGCAGCAATTGCGTGGTAAAGGTGGCATAGAATTCCACAGGCAGGCAGTCCAGTCCCGGGGTTTGGTTTTGCGGGAGGTCCCTAACAGCCTCTCGGATCTCTGTCGTAGTAATCAGTGCCACAAGTGTTTTCCTATTTGTTGCTATCACTCGCGGCAGCTGTACAGCCTTCAAGAGGGCATCAATCGATTGCAATCCCGCTGCTTAGGGAGCTGTGTACAGTTGGTCATAATACTCTTGGAACGCCTCATTCACTCCGATTTGTGTGACCACGTGGGTATGCCACGGAGTATTATTCTCAAGTATGGGCTGCCAGAGAGGGGCATCTCTAATCAGGCGGGCCAGCAATGCTCTGGCTCTCTATAACTCTATGAATTTTCTGAGTGTACAGGCGATAGTCCACCACTCGTAGGCGCTCCAGTAATTCTGTATACTCTGCGCGCGCATCCTGCAGAGCCAGCTAATCGCTTCGCATTGGTTCCCGTTCTAAAGTGCCCAGGCTCGCTTCCACCCTCTTTAGGTCGTAAAGTATAGTTCGTCGTGCCCGACTACTGAGCTTATCGTCGGCCCCCTTGCCACCGCTTTGAAGGCCTCCCACTCCACTAGGGGTGTGGAGGCTGTATTTGCATTGGTCGTGAAATATGCATCTAGAATGGTTGCCATATGTGCATGGAAAGACCCATTTTCCAGTAGGAGGGGATTGACTTTCCAGGTCAGGACCGGGGTGGGTACACGTCCCCAAGACCGTGTAAGCTCTAAGGAGCTGTGATCTGACAGTCTTACCCAGATAGGTAGTGTGTGATCACTGAGCCAGCAGGGTAGGAGAACATAGTATGTGATCTATTCGTGTATGCAGGGCATGCGTTGCAGAGTAGAATGAATATTCCCGCATTCCCACATCCTTACTACGCCATGCATCTGTCCGTGTCCAACCCTGCACCCGTGATGAAAGGGCCTTTGCTTGTCGGACTGTCGTGGCACCTGGAAGTGGGGGGTGTGAACGGTTTAGATGCATGTCTAGTACGGCATTGTAGTCATCCCCAAGTATCCATGGATACATTGGCCAGTACGAAAGCGCTGTGCTGACTTGGCTCAAGAAAGCCTCCTGTTCTGTATTTGGGGCATAAAGGCTGCCCAGCACTACTGGAGTACCACCCAGCCTGCCCTGGATTAATGCAGATCTACCATTTGTGTCAATGCGGGTTTCTAGTGCCTCAAAGGGTACCCCCGCCCGGATCCACACAGCAGCTCCCCTTGCAAACGCAGAGTATGAGGTATTAAATATCTGCCCCCGCCATTTCTTTCGGAGCTGGTGGGCCTCTGATGATGTCAGATGTGTCTCCTGTAGAAACACTGTGTCACTTGCGTTTGCACAGTTGGGCATAGATTCAATGGCGTTTATGGACAGAACCCATCCCCCTTGCATTCCAGGTTGTGAAATTTTAGTGATGTAATGCAGCCATTGAAGCTAAATACCATGCATACGGTGCACACATCTGGCACCCACCACAACACCTATGCAAATGCAAGTATTAATGGCGCACCTGTTTTGTTTCCCCAAGCAATTAACAGCAAATTCCCATCTATACTGTCCAACTCGTAAACTGTGTTCAACCAATCAAAAAATATCATGATTCAACCACTGTAACGAGTTATGTGCGTTCACCCATGGGATCGTAGTGGAAACAGTGACCAACTGCATCATCTTGTGTGGCCTTAGAATGTATCCCATATTGAGGGGCCTCCGAGCTCGGGACTCGCCCCCCACCCATAGGATAATGGTATCACACAGAGTGAAATGAAAGAAAACCCACCCTTGCAATCCTAGTGATATACAAAGATTAAGGTCCAGCTGTGTTGTGTGACACAGGTACCACCGCACGCGAGCAGCCAACAGGTACATCTGCCACCTCCAATAATCTCAGAAGGCAATATACAATGTTTTTAATAGAACTAGGCACGAGTACTTCCTTTGATCTGCACAGTTATTCCCTTTTCTCAGCCTAGTAGTTTGCTGACTGAATGTGGGGTTATGGTTGGGAATAGTGCCAGGCTGCTTTCAGAGTCAGTAGGGGTTGTGCTGCCCGATGAAGTCTCATGTCCTTGTGTCTCGTAGGGTGGCTGGGGTCTGAAGCGCCACGCACTGCCCCTCCAGCACTTGTTCCTGGGTAGGAATTGACTCTCCATCTCGGCAAGTATGCACTGTGCGTCGCCGTTTAGTGCGCCTCTGCCTTGTCCGGTGTGCGGGTGGGTGTCTGTGTGTATCCAGGATAGGCTGATCTGGAGGTATTCTCAATCTAGTCCCAAGCCACCTCTGGGTCCTCAAAGAAATTACTTGTGTGCTCATAAATGATTTTGAGGCGGGCAGGGAACAGGAGGGCATACTTAAGGTTGAGCTGTTGCAAGTGTTTTTTGACCCCTTGGTAGGAGGTTCGCAGACGCTGAGCATGTATAGTATAATCCGGGAATAGAGAGATTTTGACAGTTTTCCTGTGCCTTTCGGAGAAGGGTATCCCTGTTTCTGAAAATTGAGGATCCGGGCCAGGACCGGCCTGGTGGTGCTCCCGGCGCTCGACCCCTGGTGGAAACTCGGTGACCCCTCTCCACACTAAACAGCTCGGTTAGGTCTCCCGGAGCCACCACAATGCACAGCCAATGCCCTATAAATTGGGTGGGATTGTTACCTTTGCAGTTTTCAGGCAGTCAAAATATTCTCCGGTCCCGGCAGCAGTGGGTAGGTCCCTGGACATATTGCGTACTACGCAAACTATATGGGGAAGTTCCTCATATCTTGACCTGCCGGGGATTGATGAAGCAGTAGTATATCCCAAATAGGGTAGAACCAGTACTACCAGTCATTAGACAGAGTAAGTCATGGTGGCATAAACCTCTATCATTAGTTCATTATTGTTTTTCGGTCCACCTTAGTGTAGATAGTTTTTAACTTTAGGTCCTGACGAATCGCCTCTAGACTTGTAGAATAGGCGAGAAACATGTTGACCAACCACACGGAAGAGCGCCACACCTGAGACATTAACTTAGCATTTCGCCTTTCCTTTTTATTTTAATCAGGGTAGGAGACCCCACAATTAAAATTATTTTTGCTGGTACTCCCAACCCTGTTTTAATTCACATAAACATCACACACCACTCATTCATCTACACTCACTAAGCCCCTCACCCCTACGGCACCAAACGGCTATTTGGAAAAAGATCTCCGCCAAAGTGTCCCTCATTGGGAGCCCGTCAGGCATTGCAGCGCCGGCTAGACGAGGAGCAGCCCGATGATGAAGCATGACACCCAACTGGGTGTGTGAGGGCATTATATTCCAAAGAAATGGATTCCCATCTCTTTGACTCTGTAGCCTACTGTCTTTTGTATATTGCTACACTCTAGATTATTTAGGAACAGCACAACTCTAATTTTCATATTGCATTTGGGCATTTGTGCTGGACCTCATGTATAAAAGCCCTTTGTCCCTCTATTTGTGAATATAAGTCCAAATATTCTCACATTATTCCTTCGGGACCATCCATCGGCATCTTCAACCCGGTCCTGCAGTTCTGCAACTTATGTTTGCAGCAATCACTTTCGTTTGTTCCTTGTACCAGGGGGTTATATCGGAAAGTGTCATTGTGTTAGTTTTAACCGTTTCTGCCAATTTCTTCGGCTTTGAGAAGGCTGACATCTTAGGTGAGCGCTTCCAATTGTTCCAGTACTGTCTGGGACTCCCTAATTTCCTAAAGGATAATGTCTAGTTTATCAGGAGGGGGGAGATCCTTAGTAGGGGGCACAATATCATCTGCAGTCGAAGGGAGGGGGGAGGAATCTGTACTTCGAGTTAGAGCCCCTCCCGAGAGTCCGTGGTCTGGAGTCTACCCTTTCGTGAGGCCCATTTTGTGATAATTGTCCGTGCCCTTTGGTCTCATCCCCACCACGTACGCAGGCAAAAAGAAGGGAGGGGCCTGACGAATCCCCGCTTCAGTAGTCCTCTTCCAGTACTTCATCACGTAATTCGCACAATGGGGTCGGACCAAGCCAGGCATCAGGGGTATGGGCTTGTTGGGAAGTTTGGGGTCAGCCAACCCCACTGATTTCGTGGGACCCACCCACCGCAGGGTCCCCTGACTGCTCCCGCACAGCGCAAGGTGCGTGCCAAGGTGGGGGACCCCTGTCCACTGGCCTGGTTGAGTCGCTCTCCCCCCCTTATCTCCCGCCCAACGCCACCACCAGAGTAGAACTTGAGTACCGTAGGGTGTCCTCACCTTCAGGACTCCATCAGAGGCAGTCCTCAGTTACACGCGGCCCGCCCCGGTCGGGATGCCGCTGCATTCACTCAGGCCTCCATGCGGCCTATCAGGTTCACCGTGCCTTCGGGCTGCGCACTCCGCCCGCGCCACCCAGTTTGGAGGCTCAGCGCGCTGAGGCCGGCTCAGTCCGCTTCGCAGCAGAGCACGGGATCAGTTGCAATCCCTCCCGCTCTCGGACCTCGTTGCCTTAGCGCAAGTCCGGAGTTGGGCCACACGGTATAGGTCTGTACAGCCGGAGCCGATATGCAGTGCCCAGTTGGACGTGGCTCCCTCTGCTACCACGACTGTCTACCTGTCAAGGTAATTTTTCCAGCTTTGCTATTTATTTTAGATATTCTTGGGCCACCCTCCCATGAAGGTGACCTACCATCGTGTTTAAAGTTTCACCAAAGATGGTACCAACGGTGGAGTGAGATTGCCTGCAGGGATAAAAGAATGTGGTTGAAAACCAGCTCTACTGACTGTCTGACTGCCTCTCAATTTGGAGTACCGGGCACACTATGGGTGTGCGCAATGGAATCGTACTCTTAAATTATTATTATATCTATCCTGCCACTTGCTCATCTTGTCGCCACACATTTACTGAATATCAGACACTTCTAAGTCTTGCGACGCAGGTGTCCAACAGTGCTCTGTGAATTCCACAGTAGCGGATGTGTTCCTTACGTATAGGTTGCTACCCCCGCAATTCTGGGTGATTCAGTATTGGGCATCCATTAATTTACTGACAGTTTGACATCTGCACCCAAAAAATTAAGCGGTCAATCTGATCTTACCTCTATCGACATTCCGGAGTTCTTTTTAACTCCAGAGTAACCTCAAGCCTTAAACCTGGTACCCTACAGTCCTAATTGAGGCTTTCCTGATGAAGGCTCCTTGTGCCGAAACGCACATAGATCTCATGAAGACTCCTCAGTAACTTAAGCCACGATCTCTCTTATAATCATCATGTTGGGGTGACATTATTTGAATTCAAGAGATTTACTGTTGATCATTATGTTATACTGAGTTTGTTTTATGAGGACAATAAGATATAAGACCATACCAAAATCATTGCACGTAGATGTATTGTTGTGTAACTGTGTGGACTCCTGACTGTTGTCTTTTTATTCTATGTAGTATGGTAAATCACCAATTATATTTTGTACATTAGGGTTTTTAAAGAGATAGTGATTTAATAATAAAATATATTTAATTTTTAAGTCTGTCTGTTGACCCATATAGATTAACCATGCCCATTCATAGTTATTCAGGGGTGGTGTTTCTACATTAGTACTTTCCTGCCCTGAGCACAGTTATTGCTTACAGGGGTCCCTATCTTTTCATTGAAAAAGATCCAATGTACATGTTTTCCAAAATTAGAATTCTTTAATATGTATTTTATTGGAGGATACATAGTGTAATGTTGGGGGGAGTATTCAAAAACGAAGTGACCCTGAGAGATCGCATTGGCGGTGAACAATGTTTGCAAGTAAAACCTCTGTTTTTCAGCATCTCCTAGATATTTTTATTTGCTCTTCTGTATTCTTTTTCTGTTTATTCTAGGTGTTGGTTTTGAAAAAATCCATTCTCAACTCCTTATATACTCTCTAATTCAAGACCTGTCTCCAACCTACCCTGCCTTGGAAAAGTGGTTGAGAGTTGCACAGTTTCTTCTTTTAAAACTGAAACCCGAGATCAAAATCTGTCCAGTGCTCCTTGACATACTTAGTCATACAGTGTTCTCTGTCCTTAGTCTGTAACATCCGTATGCGTTACTTTAGAAAATCACTCATTGCCGTCAACCATTGAACTCCGATTGGCTGCATAAGCATTTATTCTTGAGCATTGGATCTTTCATATACTCACATGCTCACTTGAGTCATTTCCCATCACCAGGCAAAAAAAAACCAGTAATTTTAAATGGCAGTAAACTGTGTTAAAATGGCAATCGGTCTCAACAACGTTTGTTTAATAGCACATCCACCTCATTTTAAACAGCCCAGACTTGAGCCTATGTGATGAAAGTGCTGGGCTCTCCCTGAAGGTCAAAATAGCTCAGATTTCGAATTCATGTCTTGTATGAGAGAGCCCCTGCGAAGGGCTCTACTCTAACCTGTATTTGACCTAAAATGCTTAAAAGCTTTATTGATTTAGACCCCTACCGGGATTCAACAATATAAGACAAAAATTGTTATTGAACATATCCTCAATATTAAAACAAGTTTAGAAAAGTTTTAAAACATTTAAATACATTGTAACATACATATACATTTGGTGTAAACATTATAAATTTAATCATTTCTGCAACTCTTGTGAAATTGAATCTAAAATATAAGGGGGTTGGATATTGGTGGCATGCTGCAGAAGCTGCCGGGCAAAAATAAAGTGTATGTCTTAGACCCAGGATCCCTCTGTAACACATCACACAGGCCGTTAGTGTTATTCCAATGGCCTTTAGACATTAAATGGTTGTACTCCCACCCTGAGTAATATTACCCGCCTAACTATATGATCTAAGGTGAATGATAAATATTTTTGAGGATGATTGTCATCTGAAATAGCTGGTAATGACTTATGCAATGCGAGCTTCATGCAGTGATTAATGTTACTTTGGTGAATTAGTCTGGGAATCGAGGTTTTAAAAAAAACAAAAAGTGTAATTTGTGTGGGTGTCCAGACATATAAACATTCCATCTTGCATTCCAGTTTAATTAAGACTTCTTTTTGGTTTTCCATAAAGTATATTCTTATTTGTCTACTTCTAGGGATTACTGCCTCAATATATCTCTGAGTACCTTCTTTTGCATGAAATAAATTATAGCCCCATCGAACAATCTTTGCAATTGTCGTGGCAAATGACCTAGTGAGATTAAGTTCTAGTCTTAAAGCATGCACAGGGATTCCTTGGTTTATCGTAGTCCAGTTCGAAGAAGCATACCGTCGTATTTGTTAAAGAAGGACCATTTCCTTATAGGTGTGCACTCAAGTGTCAAGAGTCAGTGGAATTTTTACTCAGTATATTTCTATTACATGTTTAAAATGTCCCTTCCGAGAGGATTTATAAAACTGGTTTAAGGATGCCGTATTCTTTAAGGCCTTCTTTCCTAAATGTTAAAAATGAAGTTTATTATTGAGACTCTGGAAAAGTACTTTACTGAAAGGGGCATGATTTTTTACCATTTCGAGTGGTGTTCCGCCTATGTCCCAACTTAAAGGGTAACAATGCTTTTTTGCCTTAAAAGCCATTGTGTTGGTCTTAAAGATAATGATATTTAAAGTTTTTTTCCTGCATATTCATTCAAAGCTTTCAAATTTCTCTGTAAGCCAATTGATGTTAGGTCAAATAAAACCATATCATCTGCATACAGTAGTACTCATAAATCATAATGTGCAACCTGTGAGGAAAATTCCTAACATTTACAAATTGAACAGGGAGATCATAAAGATATATCGTAAAAGATCGGGGAGCAAACAAACAGCCCTGCTTTAGGTCGTTCTTTGTCCTAATATTTTGTTTGGCCCTTACTCCCTCCCATTAACACCTTGCACCAAATAGAGGAATCCTGTGCTAGAAGTAGTTTTAATAAATCTGATGGTTTACCCAATGAAATCAGTTTCAGTTTAGAGAGTCGGCCTATCCACTTTCTCAAACCCGTTGAATGCAATGAAGGCGCTGTAAGGAATTTGCAATTTCCTAACCACTTCTTCATCTATTAAAGTCTGTACAATTGCGATGTTACCCATTCTAGAGTGGCTTAGTCTAAATCCAGCCTGTCCACGTGGCATAATTCCTTCAGAGAAAGCCCAATCCTTGAAGTGTTCTAATATACAGGCTGTGAAGATCTTTCCTGATGCAGCCAGGAGAGCAATCTGGCGATAATTGGCCATGAATATGTATGCTGCTATCGGTTTACTTGCGGGGGGGGGGGCACTATAATTCAGGTACGTGTCCTGCAAGATCTAATGCCTGTTCAGGTGGTGAGGATGTATTCTCCATAGAGAGCTCAATTATATATGCATTCCATTCAGACCATGAAATGGGGATGGACAGTAGGGATTTCCTAACCCCACTGTGAAATGTTAGTTTCAGAATAACCTTGCGATTTTATTTTGTGCTGCCAGACTGAGCTTGATCCAGCTCTTGTCAATTGCCCTTTTTGAGATTAATCGAATCCTTTGTCCTTTTTTCCTCCATATTAAATTTTTTTTTTTGGGTGGCAGAATATTTAATAAGTTGAAAGCGAATAAGTTTATTTATGGCTACTGAGATTTCCTTGTCTTGAACATTTCTTTGCTTATATTTCTTTTTCCTCTTGGGATGATTGGTGGAATTTCAAATCTTGTTTGTGATTTCCAAGATAATTTCATCATAGGAGGCTATTGGAATAACCTTTTTTCTCTGTTTAGATTTTGATATTCTTCTAATAGCTTTATTCACCTGATTGATCGACCCCCAAGTTCCTGAACATTGTGCCCCATGCTTGGGTCTACCTGTGCTTTAACATTTCCCTCCTCCCTTGCCCAATTTTCTAATTGTTGTACCTGTAGGGTGAGTATCAGGAGTAAAGCTGAGTGGTTGCTACCGTGGCAAAAATTAACAAAGACTGCTCAAAAACATTGAATAAATCATAGTTGGTGTAGGAGGCTGGCTTAGTATATGGTGCACACTTATTTAAGTGAAGCACCTTGCACTAATCCAGACAACCCTTATGGTTATTTTAGTGGTCTTAGACTACCATAAAAGCTCTCCTAGTAGTAGCTTGGAAAGCAGCCTTCAGGCTCACTCCAGAAGGAGTGTTAAGGAGCTTATTTTACCAGGACTAATCATATAGTGTAGGTTAAACAAAAAAGAACCAAACAGTGTAGTTATAAAAATAAGTATATTTATTACACACACTAACACATTGGTATATCTCCTACCCGGAGATATCAACACAATATTTCAAAAGTAGAACAGGTAAGTAGCACAAATGCAGTGGTCTCCAGGGGGAGACCAACCCATATATTAAAGTGGAATGCCAACTGTGACCGAAGTCTTGACTTGGACCAGAAGACTCAGAAGAGCGGTTTTCAAAAAGGACCCTTCCCAGTGGACCCTGAAGAAACTCTGTGGAAGATGGAAGGTTGGTGAGTATCCCCACCGCCCCCCCCCCCGTGGATACACCAGAAACCAGGATACCTACACCAGGGAAGCTGGCTGCATGGGTGCGAAGTGACATCGGAAACCGCCGTAGACCACAATGGAGGACTTCAGTAAAGATGCCGCTGGCCAAGGAGGTGAAAGAGTCCGGTGGAATCCAAGGATTGCTTTTTGAAGAGGAGTACCTGCAAGCAGAGGGGACCGTGTCTATGCCACTCTGGAGTGATCAGGAGGAATGGAAGACCAGTGCCCACCGATGACGGAAGTTGCAGGAGAGTTGACTATGACGGTGTCGCTGTAGCTGTGAGGACCAAGCGACGCTGTGGAAGACCAGGCGCCGTTCACGAGCTGTCCCTCATCGGAAGTCGAAAACCAGGGGGTGGGTGTCCGGCAGGAGCACCAACAAGCCTTGGCAGCAACAGACGTGGTAAACGAAGAAGGTGCAGTGTCAGGACAAGCAAGGTCCAAGGGACTCACCAAGTGCAGGAGAGTCAGAGCAGGCCCGAGCAAGCAGGGGAGCCCACTGAAGCCAAAGAAGACCGTCTAGAGGACCCACAGGCCGAAGCCACAGGAGTCACAAGAGGACCTCAAGCAGCTCACCAAAGATACAGGCCTACTGTGCAGAGGATGCAGTGAGGACAAAGACCTTGGTAGGAAGAGACGCTGGAGACTCGAGCTTCTTGTAGCCCGAAGATCTCTGGAGGACAGAGTCAACAAGCCTTGGCAACGGCAACTCGACGCGGTGCACAGGGGTTCTGTTCCAGCGGTTCCGACGAGGAATACTGGCCTCAAACTTGCTGAGAAGACTGTGCAGGCCTCGAGGGAGTTGCAGAACCACCACCTGAGTTGCTAAACCTTTTAGAGTCCGTGGGAGCTCAGGAACATCAGGCTGGTCAGGTTTGTTGCGGTGCCTGCAGATGCGCTGGGACACTCTTGAGTAGCCGTGCGCGTTACAAATGCCAATAACATAACATAACTCCTTCACTCCAAGGGAGATTACTTTGGGTGTCTTTGATGCCCACAGGCCTGAAGAAGAACCTGGATGAAGCACAGACACACACAGATGACGCAGAAGACTGTCAGGACAACGAGACCAGGAGTCTTCTTGATGCAGTCTCGGTTCCAGGCGAAGTCCAAGGTGCCCAGACAGTTGAAGTGGTTTCGAATCTGAATCTTGTCCCACGACAAATCTGAAGAGCCACCCACAGGTAAGCCTTTAAGTACGATTCAGGATTCCATCCCAGAGGAGGGGCTGGACAGAGGGAAGATTCTCCAATGACCTTTGTCCAGTTTCGCGCCAGAGCGGGAGCAAATGGCTCCCTGAACTGGTTCAAACTGGTGTATGCAAGGAGGGCACCAAATGTGCCCTTTATAGCAGTCTGTTGGCGCTGGCAAGCGCGCCCAGCCCAATACACTAAGTCCTGTCTGGGAGGTGGTCACGCCTCCCTGTGGCAGGAAACCTATAGTTCTACCTTCCCATGCTTCAGCTCAGCAGCTGGAGGGCAGAATTGTCTGTGGTCGGCAGCAGCAGTAGCTTGTTGTTAGACCCTGAAAGGCTGATACCGGGAATACAGGGGGGCTCCCTAGGGGAGCACCCCTAGTAAATGGGTTCCTGCATCCAACACTTGAATCGGTGTTGGGGTAGGATTCCAACATGTTTGATGCCAAACATGACCAGTTTCGGTGCAGCAACTATATAGTTAGACATCTCATAAGTGACTTGATGTCCACTATATGTATTAAATTGCTGACCGCACTTACAGAGCCTGGAGTATCGACTCCGGGGTTTGTTGGGGGTGTCCTGCTCATGCAGGGCACCTTCACCCTCACACTCGTATCCTAGCATCATGCCTTCAGGATTGAAAGCCTGCCTTTTGGGTGACTTTTAGGTTTTAATTGCAGTGACCTCAGATATAAGTAAACTTATATCTGTGGTGAGTGGTGCTAGCACAGTTTGAGTGGTCTCTCATGGGTGGCATAATACATGCTGCAGCCCTTGGGAGACCCCTGGTGTACCTGTTCCCTGGGTACCTGAGTACCATATACTAGGGACTCAAAAGGGTACTCCAGTAGCCAATAGGGAAGGTACTAAAGTACTAACCGTAGTCAAATTTAGGGAGAGACCACAGTGACTGGGGTCCTGATTAGCAGGATCCCAGTCAGACTTATCAGAAAACAGCATAACACCAGCAAAAAGTGGGGGTAACCATGAAAGCAGATCCTACAGGTAGATATTACATAACCTATGATAGATGAACCTGAGATTCCTTTTGTAGTTGGAGTAGCTGGTACATTAGGAGCCACCCAGCCATTTATTGTTGCCCCGTTGATTCCACTGAAATATTCCAAAGGTACTCTGCCTCTTCAATCTGCTTTTTGTGAAGTGGGGAATAAGGATTTGGGTATCTGCCAGGCATATTCAAGCACTTTATTTCTATGTACAGATAAGGTTAAGTTGTGTTGCTCTCCTGGAGGAACATATATGTTAAATAAAAGAAAGGAGGATCTTTGATAATTTTCAGTTTTAGGAAAATTAATCTGGATACCTTGTACACTTTGATGAAAACTGATAGGATCTCAAAGACCCATAGTATTTCAGGTGACAATCCAATTGCGAGTCCTCCTTTTGCATGCCTTATGGTTACTGTCTGTGCAGGAATGTCTATTACAAAATATGCATCTTTAAAGAACTTCCTATCATACCAGCTTTCTTGAAGGCATATTATTACGGACTTTTGCTCTATTAGTGGTGCTATATTATCCAAATGAAAGCCAGCTAGATTCCATGATTACTAAAAAGACAATTTGCATTCTGAACTTACTTTCTTTTCATTAATTGCCCTGGCTAGCAAAAGCAGGATCCTCCTTAAAAGGCTCATCACATATTTGATGCTCTTGATTGGTGATCTATCTTCCATGTGCACTGACTTGAATCATAACAGAATTAGGATTACCCATCGTTTTTATACCATCAGTGGAATTTACAAAGTGGCTGCCATTCCTTTTTCCTTTATTGGGTACACCATTGAAAGTACTTCTTGAAAGTTCAATACTGCACACATCCTAGCCATTTTTGTGAAGTACATCACACCCCTTAATAATTGCTGGGAACAAGTTGTTCCAGAATTCAACCTGTGCTGTAAACTTTCTCTTCTGAGGAAAGTCCTTGAAGTTGTGGATAAGTATGTAATAGACAAAGGATTCTCTAAGAGTTGCATCATTTGGAAATAAATCTGTGATTTCAATAATAGTAGAGAAAGGTGCTAGATTGCTACTTTCCATTATTGAGATCATTGGCTCCATATTTAGATGTGCTTCTGTAGTTTTAGGTTCTAAACCCCATATCCTCCAGAAAGAAAGTCCTAGAATTTAATTAAAGAGTCTTTGGATGTAATCCCTAATTTATATTAACACTAACATCAGAAGCGGAGTATGTCTCCATCCCCATTGCTGTGGTTTTCTCTGAGAGGGGGGCTAATGTTATCTTTTAATGCAGTCTTCATCTCAAATTTTATCCGGTTTTGTGAGATCATGCGATTTTCCCTTTTCAGTTTCCACCTTGTCAAGATACTTGGAACTTCTATCCCTTGTTGCTTGTTTTCATTGTCTGTTGAGTAGCATGGAGGGGAAGATGCCACTGAGGGCTGTTGATGGTCCTCAGTACCTTCAGAAAACAATTCACATAGCGAGAGTATAGTTTCTAAGTCTTTCTTTTTTTATTTTTTTATTGCCATACTTTCGAGTTTTCTGTTTGCGTTGCCCTTGTTTATCTTTTATCTTTGCCTGTATGTTTTTTTCTTTTTTTATGTTGACCATCCTTGAAGTTCTGGCTCGAGGTTGTTGCGATGAGAGATTTCAGTATTGCAGTTAGAATTTCCAGGTTATGGTCTGAATTACTTGTCATTTTTTCAAGAAGCGACGGCATTGATTCTAGTATTCTTTGTAGTGCTTGTATGCTTCAGAAACCTGCACACATTCTCCTGGTGGGTGTAAGGAGTTATTCCGTGTTAGTTTAGGTGATCAAGAAAGATCATTAGTGTCAACTGACACGCAGTGTGCTGTTGGTTTCCTTTGGTGTTTTATTTTTCCTCTACTGGGCTAATGTACTCAAATCCACGTCAGGGAGAGTATAATCCAGGGGTATTATTCCTGAATAATTCTCTCCATTACTTGTTGAATTTTCTTGATGTGGAACACAGGTGGCTCCTGACAATAGTTGTGTATTTAAAGGAGCGTTTACGGTTATTTCATTTAAGCCCGTTTCTTGGGACTTCGAATTTTCTACCACGTACTCATTCTTTATTTGGGATTGTCTTCGTAATAGTGTAGATTTCTATTTAGGGAAAAATTCAAGAATTGAGGGAAAACCCTCTAGTGAACGAGTGTTGAGAGATGTTTTCCTTCCTTCCTTTTTAAGTGCTACAGGTTGCCTTTACATTAAAATAGAGCGGCTTCTTAGCTTTTTAATAGTCATGATGACTGAAAATTACTCAAGCATGTGAACATGAAAGCTACCAATCCTGGAGAACTGGAGTTACAGGTAAGTAACTAATTTCCTTTCTCCTACTTGGACTTTAGCAATGCCATTAGTATTTCGGTGTTTCAAACCTCGCTCAATCCTTTTATATCCATTCTACACTCCACAGCAAGACTCTTATCTTCAACCAAACGTTTTGACTGTTTTTTCTAAATACTTGCTGGATTCCCATGTACGCCAATTAAAGCCAGTGTCTGCTTTAAATTTGCCTGTCTGACTTAAAAAGTTCTCCACTTGAATATGTTGTACTATCTGGCCAAGATCTCGGATGGACGAGACTTAGAAGTATGCTCTGTAAATACTTAAAGATACTTAGGATCGTATCAACTCAAGCCCAGCACTATTCCTTTTCTGGAGTGGCAACTGCTTTATGTAATGATCTGCCAGTGGAATTAGTCTTCAAACATTCGCTTATTGACCTTCAGACTTTATTTAAAAGCTCATTTGTTTTGACTGTACCTAAACTAGTTATGATCTGCTATCCTCCCTATCCCTTACATTTTCTGTCATCGCAATTGTATTTTAACCTATAAATGTAAAACTCTCTCATACATTCACTTGTGTTAGTACTGTATAAAATGGTTAAAATAAGTAGATGGGGAGAAAAAGATTCAGTTATAGAGAGCTGAGTGATGTTAGAGCAGAGCCTGAATGCAGAAAATAGAATAGAGACGAGGAATACAAGACAATGGATTGAAATCAGTGAGTGATTTCTCAAAAGGTATTCTCTTAAGAGCTCTGAGGTCTAGTTTGTTGTCCATAGAAGGAATGACCATAACTTTTTTTTTTATCCTACTGACATTTACACTTTAGTTAGAATCATTTGACATCTGTGGGTGTGAAGATATTGACCAATGCTTTTCTCAGTACTAATTTGAGGATTCCCTGTGCATTCATGAAAAGTGGAGAATATCCTCCATGAGAGCCCTATAGTTGGAAGTAAGGGAAGTCCTTTTTGCTTCATGTAGCACTACAGATATGAAAGTGTAGCTGTTTCTGTTACTTTATTTTGGTATGGAAACAGGAAAGAAACAAGTAATATGTTTGCTACAGATTTCAATAAATTTACCATTCTAGATATAGCTTTCTTTGTAAATTATATATCTGAAAGAGACACGTTAGTGACAGATTCCTTACCTTAGAATATCCCCAGGCGTCAGGCTGGATCCGGAAAGTGTTTGCGTAGCAGTACCCTTGCGCGTCGGTAGGCGGCGTCGTGCGGCTCGGCGTCCGTTGTCGGCGTCGTGATCGCCGGGATGACGTCGCGGACAGTACTTAGACGCCGCCCCTGCGCGCTGACGTCAGTTCTTTTTCCGCGCCAGTAAGCGCAGATCCAGGAAGAGCAGTGCCCTAGTCAATTTTTGACTACATTTTTTTGGTGATTTTTTCACTGTTTCTTTTCGAGTCGTCTCGACTCCAAGGTGTTAGGGATGCCCGGCTTCAAGCCATGCGACTGATGGTCGAATGATGTCGATCACAGACCCGCACTTAGAGTGTCTCTACTGTCTCGGCCGAGACCACGACACGAAGTCGTGCCCTGACTGCCGGAAACTTCACCCGAAGGCTTTGCGAGAGCGGTCTCGAAAGCTACTTGAGGTCCGGCAGTCGGCTCCGCGCCACACCAAGCCCCGGTCCCGGGAGAGGTCGAGGGGCCGGTCGCGGAGTCCCCGCCGGTCGTCGGAGTCCAAGTCTTCGCGCTCCTCGGGTAAGTCGAAGCACAAGAAGTCTAAGAAGCATCATCGCTCTAAGACTTTGCCTCGCCGGTCTCACGACTCGGCTGAGGCCCCTGTCGGCACCGCCCCCGCGGCCCCGGACATGCCTGTCGAGCCGCCCCCGCATTACCCGTCCTTTCCGGGTTCGGGGGCGACTCCGGCCCAAGTACAGGAATTCCTGTCGGCCATGGCCCGCCTCTTCGGGCCTCAAGGTCCCTCCGGTGCGCCTTCGGGCCCTGCGGGCCCTGATGGGGTTGCTCCGGCGTCGCCTGTCCCGCCAGCCTTGATCTCGGCCTCGATCCCGGCCCCGGTGGTGCCGCAACCCCCATCGATGCCGGTTGACTTAACCACGCCGACGCCGATGTCCCCGGTGCCGTTCCTGACGCCGTCCGGGACTCCGGACGACGTCGTTCCCCAGCTCTTTCCGGGTTCGGACATGGAGCCGGACCGGCGTCGCTCGACGCCGGCTCCGGTGAGACCTTGGGTCCCAAATGTCCCTCCTCCTCCATATTTTTCACCAGAGGAGGACCAGGAGAGCTGGGAGGGGTCGGAAGACACTCTCACACAGCAGTGTGAGTATGATCAGGACTGGGCAGAGGAACTTGGGGATGCCAGTGGTCTAGATACTTCCCCCGACACTGGCATGCTGTCTCCTCCCGTGGCTACGGAGGAGGGAGCAAATTCCGCAACGGTGTTGCGTAGAGCAGCTGGAGCCTTGCACCTCCAATTGCCTACTCTGGCTGTCAAGACTAATCTCTTGACGGAAGTGCTTCAGCCAGCAGCCTCCTCTGCGGAGACTGTGCTGCCGTTTAATGATGCACTGACTGACGTTCTTTTGGGCGCCTGGTCCAAGCCCACCACAGGGGCTCCTGTGGATAGGAACGTGGCCCGACGCCATCGCCCTGCTCCGGGCGACCCCTTGTTTCTCTCTCAACATCCCACCCCGAGAGCTTGGTTGTCCAAGCCTCTGCCTCCCAAACCGCCTTCCCTACCGCCCCTCCGGATAGGGAATCCAAACGCCTGGACCAATTTGGGAAGAAGGCTTTTTCTTCCTCCAGTGCTGGCTTGCGGTCCGTCAATACCGCTTGCCTTTTGGGCCGATATACCCACTCCCTGTGGGATTCGGTGGCGACTGTTTTGCCCCAGTGTTCTGAGGAGGTCCAGACACTGCTTACCCGCACCATTGCGGAAGGTAGGGATGCGGCAAAGTACACCATACGTTGTGGCCTTGATACCGCCGACTCGCTGGGCAGATCGCTTGCAACGATGGTGGCGCTGCGTCGCCACGCCTGGCTGAGAACAACTGGTTTCTCGGGTGATGTCCAGAATACACTCCTGGACATGCCCTTTGATGGAGTCGGTCTTTTTGGTTCCAAAGCAGACCATGCGCTGGAGCGTTTAAGGACTCACGGGCTACTGCCAAGTCCCTGGGCCTTTCTGTTGTGCGCCCTCCGCTAACCTCTGCTTTCGCCCCTTTCGTGGCCACGGAAGGGGCGCCCAGTCACGTCAGCAGCCCAGCCACCGGCCCGCGCAGCAAGCGTCTTCGCGTGGCCGAGGACGTGGATACCGCCGTGGCGGTTCGGGCAACCAGCGTGCGGGTCAGGCCACCACCTCCAACCCGTCCGCGGCCTCCAAGCCCTCCTAGTCCCTCCTTTCAGGTGCACAGCACGCCAGTAGGGGGCAGGGTCCGCCATCACCTTCACCACTGGCGTCCCATCACCTCGGACAGGTGGGTCTTGGACATTGTCCGAAGGGGCTACTCCCTCCCCTTCGAGACCACCCCCCAGCCATGCCACCTCAATTCCACCGCATGTCAGGGGATCACTTGATGCTTCTGCAGAAGGAAGTCACGGCCCTCTTGGCCAAGAGGGCCATCGAGCGTGTTCCGACCCCAGAAGTAGGACGTGGTTGCTACTCCCACTACTTTCTGGTGCCCAAAAAGGACAAGGAGGACATGGACCTCCGGAACGTCAATCGCTTCCTCCGGAAGGAGAAGTTCAAGATGCTCACCCTAGCTCAGGTCTTGACTGCCCTCGACCCTGGAGACTGGTTGGTAGCGTTGGACTTGCAGGACGCTTATTTCCACATCCCCGTCCTGCCGGCCCACCGGCGTTACCTGCGGTTCACGGTAGGCCTCGAGCATTTTCAGTTCACCGTGCTCCCCTTTAGCCTTACCAGTGCCCCTCGGGTGTTCACAAAAGTGATGGCGGTGGTCGCAGCTCATCTGCGCCGGGCAGGGGTTTCAGTCTTCCCCTACCTCGACGACTGGCTGCTGAAGGCGGGCTCGCCCCAGGCAGTCGTCTCCCACCTCCAGACTACGGCCGGACTCCTGCACTCGCTGGGGTTCTCCATCAATGTGCCGAAGTCGCATCTGATTCCTTCTCCACAGCTCCTTTTCATCGGAGCAGTTCTGGACACGACGCAGTTTCGGGCCTATCCTCCCGAACGGCGAGTCCGGGATATTCAGGCTATGATTCCGATCTTTCAGGCTTTATCCTGGGTTTCGGTACGGATGACCCTGAGGCTGCTGGGCCTCATGGCCTCCTGCATCCTGCTGGTCGATCATGCCAGATGGCATATGCGGGCTCTGCAGTGGGACCTGAAGTTCCAGTGGGCGCAGCACCAGGGCAATCTGTCCGATCACGTCCAGATCTCGGAGGGGACTGCAAAACAGTTGCAGTGGTGGCTCTCGAACCGGCAATGGGTCATGGGCAGATCCCTCTCCCTTCCCCAGCCAGAGCACACAGTTGTGACGGACGCGTCCCTTCTGGGATGGGGCGGTCACATGGGAGAGGCGGAGATGAGAGGCCTCTGGTCTCCGGCGGAGTCCCGGCTCCATATCAACCTTCTGGAGCTCCGGGCGATCCAACTTGCACTCAAGGCATTCCTTCCTTCTGTCAAAGGGAAGGTAGTGCAGGTGTTCACAGACAACACCACCGCCATGTGGTACTGCAACAAGCAAGGCGGGGTGGGGTCGTGGACCCTCTGTCAAGAGGCTCTGCACCTCTGGACATGGCTGGAACATCAGGGCATGTTCCTGATGGTTCAACACCTGGCAGGTTCCCTGAACGCCAGAGCGGACGAACTCAGCCGCAGGTGCATGATGGATCACGAATGGCATCTTCACTCTGAAGTGGCGCAAGGACTCTTTCTACAGTGGGGAGAGCCTTGGTTAGATCTATTCGCCACCGAAGAGAACGCGCAATGTCATCAGTTCTGCGCGTTGGAATTTCCAAGGCGGCACTCGCTCGGCGACGCTTTCGTCGCGAGTGGAGTTGCGGTCTGTTGTACGCCTTTCCGCCTATACCACTTCTACCCAGAGTGTTGAAGAAGATTCGGCACGACCGGGCCCAAGTCATCCTTGTGGCTCAGGACTGGGCTCGAAGAGTTTGGTATCCCGAGCTACTCAATATGAGCGTCGATCCCCCGATCCGTCTGCCTCTTCGGGATGATCTTCTGTCGCAGCAGCAGGGGACGGTCCTCCACCCGAACCTGTCCAGCCTCCACCTGCTTGCGTGGAGATTGAGCGGCGGCAGTTGATTCCTTTCGACTTGCCTCCCAAAGTTTGTGATGTGATTCTGGCAGCCAGGCGTCCCTCCACTAAGGTGGTATACGCCTGTAGGTGGAACAAGTTTGTGGCATGGTGCACAGCAAAGGCTGTGAATCCCCTCTCTGCCCCTCTTTCTGAGGTTCTTCTGTTCCTTCTTTCCCTGGCCCAACAGGGTTCTGCCCTGGGTACCATCAAGGGCTACCTTTGTGCCATTTCGGCCTTCCTCAGGCTTCCTGATCAGCCCTCCCTTTTCAAGTCCCCTGTTGTTAACAGGTTTCTAAAAGGCATTACACACCTCTTCCCTCCTGTTCCGTTTGTCATGCCTCAGTGGGACTTGAACTTGGTTCTTACTTTTCTCATGTGCGCTCCCTTTGAGCCTCTACATAACTGTCCTCTTCGTCTTCTAACTCTGAAGACTGCCTTTCTGGTGGCCATCACCTCCGCTCGGCGGGTGAGTGAGCTCCAGGCTCTATCATGCAAACCTCCCTTTCTGTCTGTCCATCCAGACAAGGTTGTTCTTCGGACGCGTCCGTCCTTCTTGCCAAAGGTGGTTACTGCCTTCCACATTGGGCAGACCATCACTTTGCCCACCTTCTTTCCGCCTCCGCATCCTTCCAGAGAGGAAGAGAGGCTCCACCGTCTGGACACAAAACGTGCGCTTTCCTTTTACCTCAACCGCACACAACACTTCCGGGTGGATGACCAGCTCTTTGTTGGCTACGTGGGCGCCAAAAAAGGTCGGGCGGTGCACAAGAGGACCATCTCCCGCTGGGTAACCTTGTGTATCAAAGCCTGCTATTCTTTGGCTAAGAAGGAGCCTCCTGTTGGGCTGCGTGCCCATTCCACCAGGGCAACGGCTGCTACCTCAGCTTTGGGCCGCGGTGTTACGCTGTAGGATATCTGTCAGGCAGCTACGTGGGCCTCGCTGCACACGTTTACACAGCATTACTCCCTTGACAGTCAGGTCCGGAGGGACGGCTTCTTTGGCCGTTCTGTCCTCCGGGACTTCCTCGTCTGATCTTTGTTCGCAGACCCACCACCGGGGTTGGTATTGCTGGGGTATCTATTCTAATGTAAGGAATCTGTCACTAACGTGTCTCTTTCAGATGCACAAGTTACTAACTTGTGTAACGATATATCTGTAAGAGACAGTAGTTAGTGACAGATTCCTTACCGCCCCACCCATCCTCCCCGTTCTGCGAACTGATTTCTAGGGTTAAGGACATCCCTTTCAGGGCCCTAGTATTTTTCAGACACCTAGGTCAGCTTCTTGCATGGCTCTGCGTTCCTGGCGCGGAAAGTCGTGTACAGAACTGACGTCAGCGCGCAGGGGCGGCGTCTAAGTACTGCCCGCGACGTCATCCCGGCGATCACGACGCCGACGACGGACGCGGAGCCGCACGACGACGCCTACCGACGCGCAAGGGTACTGCTACGCAAAAACTTTCCGGATCCAGCCTGACGCCTGGGGATATTCTAAGGTATGGAATCTGTCACTAACTACTGTCTCTTACAGATATATCGTTACACAAGTTAGTAACTTGTGCTTTATTCACGAAGAGGCTTATTCAACACATGTTTATGGTGCAAAGTTCTTTTTAGGCGGTAGGATTTTTTTTTGCATCAACCTTTTCTTTTTTACCTGACAGGATGCCATGGAGTGTGAACAGGACAACGAGGAAAGAAGGTGGAACAAAAGAACACGTCAAATATTAAGCATGTTACGTGTAAGATATCTGTTGCATTTACTCTGAAAATGTTTATATAATTTTATTGGAGCAGATATGGTATGAGGTCTAATGCCTTTATGGCACTGGGAATGCTGCATATTCTACATTTGTCAAACTCTTAAAATGTTAACTCACAACTTTTGAGCTTATCTATATGCTTTGATGCTGCTTTACAGGTTCAGCTATGGGGTTTTTAATTTATCTGAGAATGGCTACATTGGCAGTAAATATGGACTTGCTTTTCTCCGTCACCTTAATCATAATCCCGTTCCTACACAAAGATTCTCTGTTACGAAAATGTCATCATAATCATGAACCTTTTGAATGATTACTGCAGTTTGGAAGGTTATTCACAATATATAGCACTATTTCCTCTTCCCTGCAGAATCTCTTTATTAGAGATGTATCACCAGGCATCTAACTGTATACAAAAGGTTTTTTAGCAGTCCACCCAGTCAGTTCTAGGTGGTGCCTGAGCAGCTTCAGCCATGAAATCAACAACACCAATGCCAGAACTGATGCATTAACCACCTAAAGGTACCTCCTGTATCGGAATGGACTGAAACCAGTTACAGTGAGATGACAGTGGTACTGGTATCCCACATATTCCATGAGGACCTTTACACGGCTGCAAGTAATAAACAATACACATCTGTCATGATGTACCCAAACATATATCAGTTATTACTCCAGTATTGGATCTTTAATCAATCAATCAGGTAATTGTCAAGCGTGCTACTCACCCGTGAGGATCTCAAGGCGTGGGGCAGGGTAGGGGTAAACGGCTACGATCAGTCGAAGAGCCAGGTCTTGAGGGTCTTCCTGAAGATGTTCAGAGAGGGGGCGCGCCTGATGTCGATCGGGAGCATGTTCCAGGTTTTGGCCGCGATGTAGGAGAAGGTTCTTCCGCCCGTTCTGGATCTGCGGATGCGAGGGGTTTTGGCGAGGGCGAGGTCAGCGGATCGGAGGGTTCTCTTGGGTACGTGGAAGGAGATTCTCTCGTTGAGATATTGGGGCCCGGTGTTGTGGAGGCATTTGTAGGCATGGGTGAGTAGCTTGAAGGTTACTCTCTTCTCGACAGGGAGCCAGCGGAGGTCTTGCAGGTGTTGAGTGATGTGTTCATGTCGAGGGATGCCGAGGAGGAGTATGGCTGCGGTGTTCTGTATTGTGTTGAGTTTGCGGAGCAGGGACTTGTTGATCCCAGCGTAGAGGGCGTTTCCGTAGTCCAGTCTGCTGGTTATGAGTGCGTGGGTGACGATATTTCTTGATTCGGGCGGGATCCATTTGAAGGTCTTGCGAAGGATGCGGAGGGTGTTCAAGCAGGTGGAGGCGACGGCGTTGATCTGTCGAGTCATGGAGAGGGAGGAGTTGAGTACGATGCCGAGGTTCTGAGCGTGGTCTGTGGGGGTGAGTGGCTTCCGAGGGCGGTGGGCCACCAGGTATTGTCCCATGCGGTGGGAGAGGGTCCGAGGACAAGGACCTCAGTCTTCTCCGAGTTGAGCTTCAGGCAGCTGCTGCTCATCCAGGATGCAACGTCCTTCATTTCTTCCTGGAAGCTGATTCTGGTGGTGACGGGATCCTTGGTGAGGGAGAGGATGAGCTGGGTGTCGTGCTGTTGGACGATGGCGGTGAGTGGGGCCATGTAGATGTTGAAGAGCGTTGGGCTCAGCGAGGATCTTTGGGGAACTCCGCAGTTGATCTCTGTGGGTTTGGAGAAGAAGGGTGGCAGTCTGATTCTTTGGGTTCTGCCGGTGAGGAAGGAGCAGAGCCATTTGAGGGCGGTTCTCTATGCCGGCGTCGTGAAGTCTGGTGGCTAGTGTGCGGTGGGAGACGGTGTTGAAGACTGCAGAGAGATGGAGTAGGATCAGCGCCGCGGTGTGGCCTCGGTCAAGGAGGGTGTGGATGTCATCTGTGGCAGCTAGTAGGGCGGTCTCGGTGCTGTGGTTGCTGCGAAATCCGGATTGGGAGGGGTCGAGGATGGAGTTCTCTTCGATGAACTTCGTTAGTTGGGCGTTGACGGTCTTCTCAGTGACTTTGGCCGCGAAGGGGAGGCAGGAGATGGGTCTGTATTTCTTGAGGTCTGCAGGGTCTTCTGAGGGCTTCTTGAGCAGGGGCTTGACTTCTGCTAGTTTCCACTCATTGGGGAAGGTGCCGGTTTCGAACGTGGCGTTGATGGTGCGTCGAAGTTCCGGTGCGATGGCGGCGGCTCTGTTGAAGATGTGCGGAGAGCAGGGGTCCGTGGTGCTCCTGAGTGGATGCCTTTCATGGTCGATTCAGTGTCTTCGGTGGTGGCTGGGGTCCAGGCGGAGATGGTGGGTTAGTTGGCGTTGATGGAGGGGGGAGTGGTTTTGGAGTCCGGTGTCTGTTTGTTGAAGTTGTCCTAGAGGGCCTTGAGTTTCAGGTGGAAGTAGGAGCTAAGTTTGTTGCAGAGGTCCTGGGAGGGGGTGACGTCCGTGGCCTCGTTGGGGGGATTGGTGAATTCTTGAATGATGCTGAAGAGTTCCTTTGAGTTCCTTTGAGTTGCTGGAGTTGGCGGTGATCTTGTGCTGGGTGAAGTATCGTTTGGTTGATCTGATGAGTTGGTGGTATTCTGTCATGGCGTTCTTGTATGTGGTGCGGTCATCTGAGGTTTTGCGGTTTTGCCAATTCTTCTCGAGACGTCTGCAGATGCGTCTGGATTCTTGGAGGTCGGTGGTGAACCAGGTGGCCTTTCTGGGGCGCTGTCTGTCGGGGTTGCGAAGGGGTGCGAGTTTGTTCACGCAGTTGGAGATCCATTTGTGTAGTTCTTTGGCTGCGAGGTTGGTGTCGGTCGAGGTGGAGGGGGCATCGCGGTTGAGGGTGGAGTTGAGGTGTTCCTCTGTGACTTTCCTCCAGTTCCTTCACGGTGGGTGGGGTGCAGGTTTGGGGGCAGAGGGTTTGTTGACTTGGAGGTTTACGCAGTGGTGATCCATCCAGATGGGTTGGGTGGTGTGGCTGAAGTGGATGTTGTATCCTCCAGCTAAGATGGGGTCGAGGGTGTGTCCTGCCTAGTCGGTGGGGGTGGTAACGAGCTGATTCAGTCAGATTCACATGCTTGAATCATTCCCCATCGTCAAGATGGGAGTACCACGGTATCATTAGAAAGCAGTGCGATAATAAAGAAAGACTATAAAGGCCCTGTGTCCCTCAGTTTAGTAACATATCCTAGTCATTTTTTTTTTTTTTTTTTTTTTTTTTTAAAGAGTCCAGACTTAAGTTCCAACCAGTCAGGTTGCCACACCCTCTTGAACACTCCTCTGAGAAGCTCCAGTCCCTCCGATTTTCTACCGCACGTTGTGTCTCTAATGAACTCTACTCATTTCTGTCTGTCATTATTTATATATATGTATGTATGTATATATATTATTTTTTATTTTTTTTTCTTCCTCTACTGGCTGTTGCCAGTAGGTAGTTATAGTTGGGACCATGTTTCCATGGAAAAAGCATTTTTTTTTTTACTTGTCTATATCTTTGGCGTCGTTTGACGAATCTTAATGAAATTTTCCAAAAAGTGTCACAGTAAGTTTTGTTGTGCAAGGAAAGTGTCGGGTGATCCATCAAGCAGGGGCTGAAAAGTAAGGGGGGGGGGGGGGTCAAGAAAAGTGCTTTTCCCATGTTCATTCCCATAGGAGCTTTGAACATGACTACAGCCCGAAACCGCTGGATGGAATTTCACTGAAATTGGCTGAAAGGTAGATTTGGTTACGCAGATCACACTCAGTTTTTTGGTGTAAATCAGTTCAGTAGTTTCTGAGAAATTAAAGGAAATCCAAATTTGTATATCTATGATTGTGGCTAATTCATGACAATAACGAGCTTGTGCAGAGATCTGCAGAGCTGATTGGCTGCCAACCAGGAAGTGTTGGCAGCCAAAAAAAGAAAAAGGGGCAGGGTAAGAATACCCTGACCCTGAAACCTTGGTCTTGGGGGTCACAGAGGGACCCCGGCAGGGCAAAAAAACATTTAAAAAAATGCATTAGAATTTGTGGCAAAAAAATAAAAGCAGGTCCAAATATTTTCTAAAAGAATGGAAGAGGGGCCATATCGGCCCTGAGGACCACCACCACCCCGGCGCAGGCCCGTGCTCAGAGAAGGGGGTCCACGCAACCCCCCTCCTGGAGCCATACATGGCCCTGGGAACTACCACACCCAGGGCCAGCTCCTGCTATGTCCCGGGGTGCCCACCCCCAGGACACAGCTATTTGCTCTATCTTGGCAGGAGTTTTGACCGCTCCTGCCAAGTCGGAGCACACACAAACTCCGCTTTCAGCAAGTGAGAGCTGTGACACTGCTTCCGCTTGCTGAGAGCGGAGGTTTTCCGGCCCGCTGTCAGAAAGTATTTCTCTCACAGACTGGGAGTTGCATGTTTACTCCAGTATTGGAACTTTCATAGATTCAAATGGTTGAATCATTCGTAGACGTCAAGATGGGAGTCCCTGGTACCTTATTAAAAGTAATGTTACAATAGACCTAGAACATAGAGGCCTAAGGCCCCTTTGTTTAGTAACATATCAGTGTCCTAATAAGCAAGCATTGGCATAGCCAATAGGTCTGCCTTTGGGACCTTATAAGTGTTTAGCCATGCAACAGTTGATGCTGTTGTACCAATTATATTGTGCTGCATAACTAAATACTTATAAGGTCCCAAAGGCGAGACCTATTGGCTATGCCAATGCTTGTTGTTTAAGTGTAGTATGGTTGTGGTTTAAATAAGGACAGGGGTAATAAAAGGAAAGAATAGCTGCCATAAGTCAGCCAATAAGCTGCGTGTTTTTTTGAAAGATGCTTTGTAATTGGCTGAAAGGGCAATGTTGCTTTTAGGCTACCTTTCCAGTTTAATGTGTTTGAAGCATTCACACCTTGCTCCCGAAAGAGGAACAACTGATGCGCCAAGAAGTCTGGAGTAGTGTGAAACGTTCGAATAGTTAGTAGATGTGTTTGAATGGGAGTCTGCAGTGGTACATAAAGAGAAATGTCGCCTCCTGGTAAAGATCGTTATCATTGGTAGGTGCTGTAAATGTGGCTATCAAGTTGTACATATGGATGCTGTTTAAACGGGCTGGCAAGTTTCTTACTGAGATGAGAATGTTGTTCGAAAGTTTCCATTCCGTTTGCGCTGTAACAGTTTCACTTGCAAAAAGTTAAACAAATTACTCTACCCAACACTGCTTGTTTTTCAAACCCGCTCTTTAAACATCCATGCTGACATTTAGACAAAGTCCCTCGGCCAATTATGGTAAAATAGGTGATATCAGCACCTTGTATTCCTTGGCAACGCTTAGAAGCAACCGCGTTAATTTAAAACATGAAACCGGGCGCAGTGGTGGGCTGCAGGAACACAAAGGGAAAACGCATTTGGAAAGCAAAAATAATGATAAAAGCGGCACCCGTGAGTATTTAAATTGTTTATTGCGACCCTGAAGCGACGCAATAGTGATTAAAAAAAAACGGGCGCTGTGGTGGGCTGCAGGAACACAAAGGGAACAAGCATTGGCCGCGCGGCCGTGAAACTGACACGGCCGCGCGGCCGTGAAAGTAATCGCGAGGGAAGACAGATGGCGAGGGAAGCCATATGGCGCCTGATCGCGCGTGCACGCTCGCGTGAACGCAAGCTGGTCGCCAGCAAAAGCCACTGCTGTTTGCACTTCCAAAACCCGCTTACTAAAACTCTCGCCAGAGCAGCGCATGCGCTGGCTCAGGCGAGACCTAAAAATGAACCAAAATTAAAAATCAACCAATCGGATGACACCACCCTCTGGAACCATCTTGAGAGAAGCTGCAGTGCCTCCTATTTTCTACCACACCATGTGCTAGGGAATCTCCACTGAGCTCTGCTCAGTTTTCTTTAGAGAGTTATGACTGAAGAGGTTTTCGCACCGGTTTTCTACTACTTTTATTGGTTTCCTTCTTCAGCTTCCTGCTCTTGGTTGTTGGTGCTTCAAACTGGTTTCGACTATGCCAGAGACGCCAAAGAAGTGGCTCTTTAGGTCCTGTGACACCTGTAAGAAGAAGAGGCTCCACATTGATGATCCTCCTAAGGATTGTATTTACTGTCTCTACCTAGAGCACAAAACTAGAGACTGCAAGGTATGTCGCACATTTTCTAATAAAACCTTGAAGGATAGAGAAGGACGTCTTGTTCTCTGGCTGCAAACACTCAAGTCTAGAGATAACCCTTCGCTCTGATGCTGAAAGCGACCCCTCTATGTCCTCTTCTAAAACATCTGTTAAGAGATCTAGAGACTGGACATTGTCTCATAACTCTACAGAGCCACCAAAAAAGCATTAAAAAAGTCTTCAGAGGGTGCTCATAGACACAGAAGCCCCTCCAAGGTGCCTCACAGTTCTGCCTTGCCTACATCTAAAAAGGAGAAAAAGAAGCCAGACTTCTCCACACAATCTCTTCAGAAGTCCACCTCGGAGCCCCCAATGCCTCCTCCTGGGGCAAAACAGATTTTCAAAAAAACGGCATCCACACCACCGACGGATGGCTCATCGATGGCATCGACGCCTTCCTCATCGGCGTCTACAGTTAACACCGCCACAGTGTCAATGGTGAAATCGTCGTCGTTGACGACGCACTCTCCTGCAGCCTCTGTCCTGGGGCCGTCGATAGTAAATTTGCAGTCTTCGTCGACGCTTGCGTCGACGGCAGTCCTTTAGTTGAGAGCGTTCAACATCCTCACCGTTGACGACACAAAAATTGCTGGCGGACCCTTCGATCACAGCTCACTTTTTGTCTATGGTGCATAACCAGTTGACCACCCCACCGCCGACGATACCCACACCGACTACATTGGATCGACAACACAAATTTAAAAAGTTAAAAAAACAAATTACACCTTCCCTTACCTCTCCTTGTAAGGTGTCCTCACTGCTTCCCACACCTCCTCGATCAGGAAGACTCCGAGGAAGACAGCCTTTATGGAGCAGCTCAGAGACCCTCTGAGCTTCATGTAAAATGCCAGCACTATTCAGATGAGAGGAAATATGAGCAGGACCACTACTCACAGGACTATCATCATCAACAGTACTAGCAAGACATGGTATGTGTGCCATCCACTCTGCTGACAGATTTGCAGGCCATGCTGTCAAACTACAAAGCTTGCTTTCCCCCAGGCTCTACGCCGATTCAACAAGCTCCGGTTAGGGTAACTTCTGTACCTTCTGCGCCTCCTCCAGTTCTCCATCTTTGATACCCTTACGCGACGCAACTTCATCTGAGGATGACAGAGAAGAGGGTGAGCTTCCAGGCCACAATGAGGAGTGGGATGACTGTCTTGCCGACGCCAGCATCTCCATCACCTCAGGAAATTGACTCGACTCCTGAGGGTATAGAAGGTTTCCATTGCCTGCTAGAAAGGGCAGCTACTCGTTTTGAACTGCCCATGCCAGCCTCGCAACAGGATTCTTTCCTATACGATTTTAAGGAGCCTTATCGCAAGACAGTAAAAGCCATACCCATAATTGACTATGTATGGAATCAGGGCCTTAAGATTATGGGTAACCCGGCAACAGTACCAGCAGTATTGCCCAAATTGGATAAGAAATATATAAGGCCCCGGAGGATGTGCCTGCTTGCCTCACGGGTCCACCCAAGCCAGTTTTTTCCCAGGCGGCACAGCGAAGATCACAAAATCTTTCTACGCACCTTACAACACCTCCCAACAAAGAGGGAAGGCGTTTAGATAATATTGGCAAACGCTTTTCATCTATGTCAGCCCTATTAGTAAGAGCTGCCAATTCTTTAGCCCTCCTTTTATGGGCCAGCTTCTAGAGGAATTTCGGGGAGAGGCAAAGAAGGTGTTGCTAGAAGCTAATGAGATAGGACTTGGTTCACCCCATGACCGTCACCTGTCCAGCCGAACCTTGGGCACAGTTTTTCTCCCCTTCTCCCTGTCTCACCCACCCTCCCCCTCATTGTATTCATGCCGTTCTGCTTTTGCCTTGTTCTCCTTTCTATACACCGGTCTGACCGATACATGTTGGTGCTTCCTTGAGAGCTATAGGGGAGACTGGCCTCGGACGACCTCACTGGCCGTCACCTACCCATTCGGTCATTGGGCTAACTTTACTTCTGTATCTTATTCCTTCCTCCCCCTCGTCCTCTCACTCCCCCTCTCCCCCTTCCCTCTCTACTGATCTCTCCTTCTCTCCTGTTAATGTGTCTCATATATTTTGATGTAACGTAAATTGTTATTATTGTTGTAACTTTACTGACCTTATATAAAGCGCTCTGATACCTTCGTGTCTAGCCAGCGCTATATAAAACTCTTTAAATAAATAAAAATAAATAAAGGTAAACGTTCCTCCAAGATAATCGACTGCGCCATGGATATTGCCTCTACAGGCTTTAGACACTTGCAGCGGTTCTACGCCATCAAGGTTGGCTGAAGGCCACCAATTTCCGCCAGGAAGTCCAGACAAAGATACTAGATCTAACATATGATGGGGAGGCGCTGTTTGGAAGCCATGTTGATGAGGCCATCAAAACCTATACAGACACGGCCAAATCCTTAGGCACGTTGCAGTATAGAAAGGTACCTTTTCGGGCGCCAGAGGACAAGGGCAACCTTCCTTTTGTGGAAGATTTCAGCAATATTGTTATCCAGCATACTCCTCCACTACACAGTATTTCCGCTTACAAGAACGGCAGTGGCAACCACAGTCAGCGGCATGTCATCGCCCTCCTCTGAGGAAAATCAGGACGACAAAATAAACACTAGCTGTGGACCATGATTTCCGCCAGCTACTTCGCTTTCCATTCTGCCCAGACTTACCAAACATATACATTGTTGGAGACAAATCATAACTAATCAATGGGTCTTAGACCTTATCGAATTCGGGTACCTATTAAAATTTATCCGCATTCCTCCTCCAGCACCTCCCCAATCACACATTCAGAGACATTTACCCATTCTCAGATCAGAAGTACAAATAATGCTACAAAAGGGGACAATAGAAAGAGTTCCGTGCTCCCATAAAGGGAAAGCATTCTACTCCCTTTTCTTCTTGATACGCAAGAAGTCAAAGCAGTGGAGACCAATTCTCAACTTAAGGGAGCTCAACAAATTTCTCAAAAAGCAAACCTTTTGCATGATCTCGCTTCAAGACACATTGCAGCTCCTCAGCAATGGAGATTACATGTCTTCCCTGGATCTCCAAGACGCCTGTTTTCTTGTACCCATCCATCCCAAACACAAAGTTCCTCAGGTTCACAGTAGCTGGTAGCCACTTTCAATTCCGGGTGTTACCATTCGGTCTCGAATCGGCTGCTCACATTTTTACAAAATGTCTGGCGCCCATCGTGGCTTACCTCAGACAGTTGCGCCATCAAGTCATCCCATATTTAGACGACTGGTTGGTCAAAGCAGACACTCACCAGTCGGCGGAAGTGTCCACCAAAGCCTGCCTACACCTATTCAGTGACCTTGGACTCACATTCAACCCAGACAAGTCAATCCTTCAACCTTCAAGGCGAATAATATTCCTAGGAGCTGTACTGGACACAAATCTCAACAAGGCATACCCAACTGTTGAGAGGCAACAAAGGTTCATACAAGAAAGGTCACTTTCAGTTCACCTCTACAAATCTCTCCTAGGTATGATGTCCTCGTGCATTCACCTTGTAAGTCCGTTTTTATATAGCGCAGCTATTCACCCTTACGGGTCTCAAGGCGCTGGGGGCCGTAGTGGAAATTAAGTGAGCTATTGCCCAGAGTCACATGGTGCTGAGCTGAGCTGCTGCCAGAGCCAGGGATCGAACCGTGAACCCTGTGCTCCGAAGTCAGCTGCCCTGGCCGCTGCACCACACGCACTGCCGTCTTTATATGCATCCGCTTCAGGAAGCCCTGAATGCTCAATGGTCTCAGGCGACAGGAGCGTTCGAAGACATCATTCAGGTCACACCTATCATGTTCAAGTCTCTCCACTGGTGGACCCAACCAGCAAATCTTTCTACAGGTCTCCTGTTTCTTCCCCAGCCATCTCCATTGGTGATTACAACAGATGCCTTCCTGGATGGGTAGGGAGCTTACCTCCAAGACCTCCAGGTAAGTGGCATCCTTTGCATCGCAGTCTGTACATCGATCTACTCGAACTAAGAGCAGTCTACCTCTCTCTCTCCAGGCCTTCCTTCCCAGAATTCGGCAATCCACAGTGCTCGTACGCACGGACAACACCACAACGATGCACTACATAATCAGGGAGGCTCCAGATCTCGTCTACTGTCCCAGGAGGCGCAGCTGATCTGGAAATGGTGCATCCAACACAAGGTACATTTAACAGCAGAGCATTTACCAGGGATGCTAAACACCATAGCGGACACCTTAAGCAAGCTCAAAACTGCCTTCCACGAGTGGGAGTTAGACCAACACTTGCTGGATTTCATCTTTCTCAAGTGGGGAAACCCAAAGCTGGATCTCTTCGCGACCCCCCTCAACGCCAAATGCCATTTGTCCGCAAGATGACAACACCATCAGGGGTCGTGGGGGAATGCCTTTTCAATTGCATAGTACCGCATATTTGCCTACGCCTTTCCACCAATTCCCTTCCTACCGAAGGTTCTCCGGAAGATGAAGGCCGAGCCCTGTCAGATCATACTGATAGCCCCTGCGTGGCTACGCCAGTACTGGTACACAGAACTTCTACTAGCCGTGCGATCTCCCATTCGACTCAAATCAATTCTTTCATTACTAACAATGAGCCAGGGACAAGTTCTACATTCAGATCGCTCGAATTGTCAGCTTGGATCCTGAGTTCCGAGAATTTGGTCAGCTGAATATTTCCGCAAATAGCAGAAGAATACTTGCTAAGGCAAGGGCTGACAGTACAAATAAAACCTATTCCTTAAAATGGAAGAGATTCTGTATTTGGTGTCGAACTGCTGACATTCACCCCCTCACATATTCTCCTGAACAGATCTTACCATACCTTTTGCACCTCGCACAATCTGACCTAGCTCACGCCTCTATTAAGGTGCATCTCGTTGCCATTTCTCATTCCCGAAGATCGTCCAACAAGCCATCTCTGTGTCCAAAAGACTTGTTAAACAGTTCCTCAAAGGATTGTTCAGGAAATTTCCACTGTGTAGGCCATCACCTCCCGAGTGGCATCCTAATACAGTGTTGGAACAATTAATGAAGCCTTTTTTCGAACCAATACATAAAGCAGACATTAAATACCTCTCTTGGAAGGTATCCCTCCGTCTGGCTCTCACCTCTGCTCGTTGAGTAAGTGAAATTCAGGCTTTTACCACCCAAGAGCCATTCTTTCAGTTAAGAGAGGATAGGGTTATCCTTCATACTAACCCAAAATTTATTCCTACAGTCCCTTCAGACTTTCACCTTAATGAGCCTGAAATACTCAAATCATTCTTTCCAAATCCTCAAACTGCGGCTGAGCGAGCGCTTCACTCACTAGACATCAAATTATGTTTGAAATTTTATTTGGACAGAACTAAATCCTTCCGTAAAACATACCAGCTATTTGTCTCCTTTAGCACGCCAAGGAAATGTCTCTTCCGCTTAATAAGCAGAGCATATCCAGATGGATATCGAAAACTATTATTTTCTGTGATCAAGCGGCAGGACGGCCTTTAAACTCAAGAGTACTGGCTCATTCCACAAGAGCCATTTCCACGTCCATGGCATTGTTTTCAGGGTTGTCGTTGCCCGATATCTGCCGGGCAGCAACCTGGAAAAGTGCACACGCCTTCGCGCAGCATTACTGTCTGGATTCGGACGTGCTCAGAGACGGAGCAGTGGGACAAGCGGCTCTATGACATCTGTTTCAATAAAGGTGAGCTATCTTGGTCTTTCCACCAGACACTTAAAACCTGTTTACGCACATTTTTCTCTGCTGTATACTGCTGGGTTATCTAGATAATGATTTCAACCTCATGAATTTACGTGTAGATGTAAATATGAATAGATATATATGTATGTATGTGTGTATATATATATGTGTGTGTGTATATATACGCACATATACACACATACATGAATCTCTATGGTATCTTAAAAACATTTGCTCTTTACTGCTTGCTATTCTGATTCAAGCATGTGAATCTATGAAAGTTCCAATACTGGAGTAAGAAAATAAGTTACTTACCTGTAACTGTAGTTCTCCAGTATTGGAATCTTTCATAGATTCACATGCAACCCACCCACCTCCTCAGGGAAGCTCGCCTTTATTTCACTGTGTTGTACATATGTATGCACTAGTGCTATGAAAATCTGAGGCACTGCAGCTTCTCTCAGGAAGTGTTCCAGAGGGTGATGTCATCTGATTGGTTGATTTTTAAGTTTGGTCCCTTTTTTTTTTTTTTTAAGGACACTGATATGTTGCTAAACAAAAGGGGCCTTAGGCATCTATGTCTATTGTGACATTACCGGGGACTTCCATCTCGACGACGGGGAATGATTCAAGCATGTGAATCTATGAAAGATTCCAATACTAGAGAACTACAGTTACAAATAAGTAGCTTATTTTCTTAGCAGCTCCCGGTCTGTGAGAGCAATGCTGGCTCCTGCAGGAGGCGGGGAGCCGGCAGGGACTGTAGGGGCCTTGAGTATGATGTCACTGACCATGTCATGAGTGAAGTAATATGTGAGGCCATAAGCAGTGCACTGCGTGGGCATAAGTTATAGTTAGCTTAGGTAACTAACTGCTGAATTTCAATGGTTTCATACGAGTACAATCTGAGCCTAACTATAACGTCCCTATAACCTTTGTTTTTTTCAGTGATTTTCTCAGTTTTTTTCAATTCTATTTCCTAACTATAACGCCCCTGTAACCTTTGGTTTTCTCAGTGTATCTTTTCTCTTTACCTGCTGCTGTAGATCTGACTTAAAAATATCCGAACAAGCCAAGAAAGGTCTTTTTCGACCCTATGGGACTTGTGGCAAGAAAAGGCTCTATTCAGATGATAGACATAAAGATTGTATTTACTGCTTTTACCCATCCCACAAAGCCAAGGATTGTAAGGTATGTTGTATCTTTTCTTCTAAAACTCTTAAAGATGACAAGGCGGCATCTACGACGTCGATGACGGTGACCACTGTAGCTGCGGTCACATCCTCATTGACTGCTCAGTCTACAGCACCAATACCGTCGATGCTGAAGATAATTCCTGCCTTGTTGATGGTTACAACTCCAGCGGCAAAGTTACTTCCAGCGGCGTCGACAATGAAACTGCCATCGGCAACTTCGATGGTGGTCTCGTCGACAAGAGAAAAATCCAAAGAGAATCTGCAAAAGACAAAGAAAACTAAATATTTGATGCCAGAGCATACATCACCCAGCAAGGTATCAACTTTACGACCCAGCCACTTCTTGGATGATTCGGATTAATGTCCTCTGTCGCACGCAGTCCTTCACAACTGCATGTGAAATATCAACAAGATGACATTGAGGAACAAGGCTAATATGAGCTGGGATATTATCCTCCTTGACCAGAACAATTTCAACCGCAGTATTAGGAGGAAATGGAGTATCTCCCAAGATCGCTTGTCTCTGACCTTCAGTATGATGGTGGACTATCTGAAACGTTTCCCACTTACATCATCTACAGCTAGGCAGATGGTTCCATCTTCAAAGACTCCTCCTTTGCAGCTGTCTACCCCACAAACACCTTAAACTTTGCCTCCACCTCCATGACTTAATACACACAGTTCCCTTCCAGGATACGTCATCCTCAGATGATGCCTTAGAAGAGGGTGAACTTAGTGTTCATACTGAATGGGATGAATTCCTTGTCCTTATACCAGCACTGTCATCTCCAACATCGCCGCCCACAGTTTCACCTCCCGAGGATAGATGTGGTTTCCATTATCTCCTTGAGAGAGCAGCAAGGAGATTCATTCTTCCCATGCCAACAAAACCGATTGCTTTCTATAAGAATTCAAGGAGCCCTGCGTAAGAGCATCAGGGCTATAACCATAGCGGATTATATCTCGGATGAGGGGATTAAAACCATAAATAAATCCAGCCACAGTAGCTGCTGTATTACCACACCTCGATAAGAAATATTAAGCCCCAGACGACTCTCCTGCATGCCTCATCGGGCATCCAAAACCCGACTCTGTGATCACCCAGGCTGCCCAGCGTTGCTCAGAATACCAGTCTGTACCAATATCAGCACCCCGACAAAGAAGGCAGGCGCCTTGATAACATTGAAAAGCATTTTTCATCAATGTAAGTACTCGGTGTGAGCAGCAAACTCTTTTGCAGTCCTTGGGCAATATGATTGCCAAATGTGGTCAGATATTGCTCCATATGCCAACTGCCTTCCCAATGAAGCGAAAGCTGAAGCCAAAAAGATGTTACAGGAAGGATAGCGCGCCTCATCCAAGATCATTGATTGCGCCATGGACATTACCAACACTGGGTTTCGTCAACTGGCAGGGGCAGCAGTTCTAAGGAGACCGGGCTGGCTGAAGGCCACTTCCTTCAGACCAGGGGTTCAAAGTAAGATCCTAGGCCTTCCACACGACGGCAAAGCCCTCTTTGAAAAACATATTGACGACGCTCTTCAGGCAATGAAAACAGACACTGATGCAGCCAAATCGTTGGGAACATTGCAGTATCTGAAAATACCTTGTCAAGGCTCACGTGGGAGAGGAGACAATCCTCCTATAGAGGTTACCAACAATACACATACCCAAATTGCTCAAGGGCGTCTCAACAATTTTGCCCACAATTCCAACAGAGGCAACCCCCTGCAGGCAGACTATACTAGACCACTCCACAAGGGAAAGTTGGGCTGGCAAGTAAAAGACACAGGCCATCGTTAAGGATGAACTACAGGCACCGGCTACACCCCCGTCTCCTACACATATCCCAGAGGGAGGATATCCAAATATTTCCAACAGTGGAAGGAAATAACGGACCAATGGGTATTAGATCTCATTCAATTCGGCCACACATTGGAATTTATTCAAAACCATGCCTGACCCCACTGCAAATGTCCACACAAAAGCATCTACAACTCCTCAAGAAGGAAGTCAAGACCATGCTCAGGAAAAGGGCCCTAGAACGAGTTCCTGGAGGCCAGAAAGGGAAAGGTTTCTATTCAGTTTCTTCTTGGTCCGAAAGAAGTCAGGGGAGTGGCGATGAATCTTGGATCTAAGAAACTTAAACACCCACCTCATGAAACAAACGTTCCACATTGTGACTTATCAGGATATCCTGCAACTTCTAAACCAGGGAGATTATAGGACTACCTTAGATCTCCAAGATGCATATTTTCATGTCCCCATTCACCCACAACATTGAAAAATTCTCATATTCACAGTAGCCAGCAGCCTTTTATCAGTTCAAGGTTCCCCCATTTGGCCTCAGATAACCCCCTCACATTTTTTACAAAAGGTTTGGCACCAGTAGCGGCTTTCCTGAGACAAAACAAACATCAAGTGTTTCCTTACCTCGACGACTGGCTGGTCAAATCACCTTCTTGCCAGGCCGCAAGGAGGACAACCACCGCCTGCAACCACCTGTTCAAGAAGCTGGACCTTACATTAAATCTGCAAGAATCGGCTCTCCGGCCAGCCTAAACAATAGCATTCTTAGGGGCTACCCTGGATACTGTGCTCAACAAGGCGTTTCCCACACCAGACAAATGAGAATGACAACTCTGGCACAACTAGTACAAAGTAAAGTCACTTTCCATTCGCCTCTTCAAATCCCTCCTAGGGATGAGGTCCTCTTGCATTTCTCTAGTTCCATTGTGCCACCTGCGCATGCGTCGGCTACAGTAAGAATTAGACAGGCAGTGGCTACAAACAGGCTCTTTAGACGATCTCATCCAAGTCATCCCAAGCATGATCTGCGTTATCCCAATGGACTCGAAAAACACAAACATTTCAATAAGTCTGACTTTCATACCAAGGCTTCTCCATTGGTTATCACCCAAGATGCTTCCTTAGTGGGTTAGGGAGCTCATCTGAAGGATCTGCACATCCGCAGCAAATGGGAACCCTCTCAGCTACTTCTACACTTCAGTCTGCTCAAACTCATGGCTTTACTTATAGCCTTGCAAGTCTTTCCTCCAAGAATGCAAAATTCGGCAGTGCTCATCTGCACGGGCAACACCACGACCATGCACTATATCAATAAACAAGGTGTCACAAGAGCTAACCTGTTAACCCAAAAAGTAAAAAATATTTGGGAGTGGTCAATCCGTCACAAAGTGAATCTGAAAGCAGAGCGTGTCCCTGGGAAGCAGACACTCTGAGCCGAATGAGAATAGCTTGCCACTAGTGGGAGATCAATCAAAAAGTCCTGGAGAACATATTTCACCAGTTGGGCAAACCGACTTTCGGCCTGTTCGCAACATCCCAGAACTGAATGCCGGTTCTACACAAGCTGGCATCCGCAAGTGGGATCGTTGGGCAATGTGTTTTCGATTGCATGGTCCAGAATCTTTGCCTACGCTTTTCCTCAGATTCCTCTCCTCTCAAAAGTTCTAATGAAGATGAAAGCGAAACCCTGCAGGATCATTTTCATAGGTACGAGATGGCCACGCCAACACTGTTTTACAGAGTTACACCTCCTATCAGAGATGCAGCACATCCAACTGCAACCACTTCTGTCTCTACTGACGATGAGCCAGGGCCAAGTGCTACACCTGGATCCCAAATCCTTCCACTTGTCAGCCTGGCTCCTGAATTCAACAGATTTGTCTATTTGAACATCCCTGGCAAATGCAGAATTATCTTAGCCAGAACTCGTGCAGATAGTACGAAAAAAACACACTGCCTTAAATGGAAGCGATTTTGTATCTGGTGTCAACGCTCTAATGTGCATCCAATGTCATCTGCAACGGAAGAGGTCCTCCCTTAGCTCTTGCATCTAGCTAAATCAGATCTCACTCATGCTTCCATTAAGGTTCACCTAGCAGCCATTTCCCGCTTCAGGAGATCAGCAACGTCACCTTCATTATGGTCTAGCAGACTCCTCAAACAATTCCTTAAAGGGCTATTTTGAGTCTTACCGCTAGTGAGGCGGCGTCCTCCACTTTGGCAACTCAACACCGGACTTTCACAAATAATGAAAGACCCTTTTGAGCCCATCTATAAGGCAGACATCAAATTTCTCTCTTGGAAAGTGTCTCTTCTCTTGACTTTAACATCAGTAAGACAAGTCGGCGTGATAAAGGCTTTCCCTGTCCAAGAACCCTTCCTGCAATTCAGGAATGATAGTGGTTCTTTGAACAAACCCAAAACTTATTCCAAAGGTTCCATCAGACTTATTCCTGAATGAGCCTATAATTTTGAAAACGTTTTCCCCAGATGCTAAAACGGCAGCAGAAAAGGCATTGCATTCTTTGGATGTCAAGTGGTGCCTAAAGTTTTGCCTTGCAAACACACTTCTGCAAAGCCAACCAACTTTTCGCAGCATACAGCACTCTGAAGAAAGGCGATCTATCAAACAGAGCACAGCAGGATGGATATCTCGTGTCATTCAATTCTGCAACCAGAAGGCTGGCACGTCGTTGCAAACAAGTGTGCAAGCTTATTTCCTCATAGCTATGTCTACTTCAGTGGCGTTATTTGCTGGCGTATCTCTTCGGGGCTACTGCAGGGCAGCGACCTGGAAAAATACACAACTTGTATGCAGCACAACTACTTAGACTACAGTTCAGAGATGCAGCAGTGGGCCAAGCATATTGCAACATCTTTTCCAGTGAAGGTGAGACATTGTTATGAGTTATTCCCACCATCCTCTACTGCATTACACACATTTTATATTGTTTCTTTATGTACATGCATGACTACAGAGCTATGTGTATATATGCAAGTGTATTTTAACATTCCTATACAAAATGAGTTATTCAGCTGCTATTTATGCGACCCACCCTCCTCGCCTGAGAGGCTCACCTTCTGTCAATCATTCAATCAATCAGGGTTTAGTAAAGCGCACTACTCACCCGTGAGGGTCTCAAGGGGGTGGGGTTGAGCTGCTCCGGTGGGGTCATTCGAAGAGCTAGGTCTTGAGGTCTTTCCTGAATTGGTGCAGTGTCGGGCCACGTCGGACGTGAAGGGGGAGTTCGTTCCAGGTCTTGGCTGCGAGGTAGGAGAAGGATCTTCCACCTGCTCTGGTCCTGTAAAATGTCGGACGGTTACGAGGGAGAGGTCAGCGGGGCAGAGGTTTCTCTTGGGGACGTGAAAGGAGATCCGGTCGTTGAGGTATTGGGGTCCAGTGTTGTGGAGGGCCTTGTAGGCGCGAGTGAGCAGCTTGAAAGTTTATTATTCTTTCGATGGAGAGCCAGTGGAGGTCACAGAGTTGGGTGATGTGGTTGTGCCGTGAGATATTGATGATAAGTCTGGCTGCGGCGTTCTGGACGGTCTGGAGTTTGCGGAGGAGTTTTTTGTTGATTCTGGCGAATAGGGCATTGCCGTAGTCCAGTCTGCTGGTGATGAGTGTGTGAGTGACGGTTTTCCTGGAGTCGGGGGGGGGGGGTCCACTTGAACGTCTTGCGAAGTATGCAGAGGGTGTTGAAGCATGCAGAGGATACGGCGTTGATCTGGCGATTCATGGTGAGTGATGAGTCAAGTATGATGCTGAGGTTGCGTGCATAATCCGTTGGGGTGGGTGGGTTTCCGAGGGCGGGGGGCCACCAGGTGTCATCCCATGCAGAGGGTGTGGAGCTGAGGATGAGGACTTCTGTTTTCTGAGTTGAGCTTCTGGCAGCTCTTCCTCATCCAGGTCGCGACGGCTTTCATCCCTTCTTAGAAGTTGTGCCTGGTGATGTCGGGTTCCTTGGTGAGGGAGAGGATGAGCTGGGTGTCATCGGCGTAGGTGACGATGTTGAGCCAGTGGTTTCGGACAATGGCTGCGAGGGGGGCTGAGGGAGGCTCCCTGGGGCGCACTCAGCATCTGATCTCTGTCGGTTCTGAGAGGAAGGGCAGGAGTCTTATTCTCTGTGGTCTGCCTGAGAGGAAAGATCGTATTCAGTCTAAGGCCTTTCCTTGGATGCCGGAGTCGTGGTGGCTGGTGTGCGGTGGGAGACTGTGTTGAAGGCTGCTGATAGGTCCAGGAGGAGGAGGGCTGCCGTATGGCCTTGGTCGAGGTGGGCACGAATGTCGTCGGTGGCGGCGAGGAGGGCGGTCTCGGTGCTGTGGTTCCTGCGGAATCCGGATTGAGAGGTGTCTAGGATTTTTGTTGATTTCTATGTAGTGTACCAGCTGGGTGTTGACGGCCTTTTCGACGACTTTGGCTGCAAAAGGAAGTAGTGAGATGGGCCTGAAGTTCTTGAGGTCCGTCTGGTCTGCAGAGGGCTTCTTTAGGAGGGGGTTAACTTTGGCGCACTTCCAGTTGTCGGGGAATGTGGCTGTCTCGAGGGAGCAGTTGATAGTTCAGCTTAGCTCGGGTGCGATGGCAGTGGCAGCCCTGTGGAAGATGTGTGGCGGGCAGGGGTCAGAAGGTGCTCCAGAGTGGATGCTCTTCATTGTCTTTAAGGTGCCTTCTGTGGTGAGAGGGGTCCAGGTGAGAAGGGTCTGTTGGGTCGCATCGTTGGGGGCGGTGCAGTGGTCTTGGTCGTCGAAGTTGTCGTAGAACGACTTGATCTTGAGGTGAAAGAAGGAGCTGAGTTTGTTGCAGAGGTCTTGGGAGGGAGGGATGTCGGTTGTATCGCTGTTGGGTTTGCCAGATTTCTGTATGATGGCGAAGAGTTCCTTGGAGTTGTAGGCGTTGGAGAGGATTCTTTCTTGGATGAAGTTTTTCTTTGGTGATTTGATGAGTTGGTGGTGTGCTGTGATGGCTGTTTTGTAGGCGTAGCGTGCTTCCGGCGTTTTGCTGTTTCTCCATGTCTTCTCCAGTTGCCGGCAGGAGCGCTTGGATTCTCTGAGATCCGTGGTGAACCAGTTGGCTTTCTTGTTGTCGCCTCTTGGTGTTCTGAAGGGGGTGTGAGTGTTGGAGCAGTTGGCGATCGATTGGTGGAGGTTGCTTGCCACTGTGTTGGTGTCTGTTGTAATTGGGGGTGGAGTGCAGGTGAGGGCGGGTTGAGGTGTGCTTCGGAGACTTTGTTCCAGCTTCTGCGTGGGAGGCAGCACGTGTACTTGTGTGCGGTGGGTTTCGTAAAGGAGAAATGCATGAGTGGTGGTCGTTCCAGAGCAGTTCCGTGGTGTGGCTGAAGCTGTTTCCTCCGGCAAAGATGGGTTTGTGTGTGTGCCTTCTGTGTGAGTGGGGGTGGAGACAAGTTGCTTCAGTTCTATGTTGGTGAGGTTCTCTAGGTAGGAGGTGGTGTTGGGGTTGCTGTGGTTGTCCTGGTGGAAGTTCAGGTCTCAGAGTTGAATGTAGTCTGTAAATGCGAGGGAGTGGGGTGCGATGTGGTCGGCGATCACGTTGATGAAGGGGGTGCGGGGTCCAGGAGGTCTGTTGGCAAGTGTTCCGCGAAGCGTTGTTCTGTGGTTGGGCTGGATATGGACGTGGATGTGTTCCATGGGGGGCGAGGCATCGTCCGAGTTGGTGGTTGTCAATAGGAGGGAGCTTTTGTGGACGATGGCGAGGCCTCCTCCTGGGCGGTTGGGGCAGTCTTTTCTCAGGATCCTGTATATGTCAGGGATGGCGGTTGCGATGTCCGGTGCGGAGCTGGCGTTGGTCCAAGTCTCTGTGAGGAAGGCAACGTCGGGCTTGTGAGTGTTGAGGAGGTCCCAGATTTCTACAGCGTATCTGTGCAGGGCGCGTACGTTGAGGATGCAGCTCAGTGGTTTGTGTGCGCTGGCGTCCGGTTGTTGAGGGTTGCTGCCGGGGTCCGGAGGTGGATGAAGGTGTGGCGGCAGGAGATGGGGCCTTGGGTGTTGCTCGACGTCGAGAGCTGGCAGTTGTTGCGTCCGGGATTGAGTGCGTGGAGAGTGTGGGGGCGAAGCGGTGGGGGGTCGGGGGACCTGGGTCCCTGGCGCTGGTCGCGGACGGGCTTGCCTTTGGCGCACCAGCGTCAAGGCCACACAGTGGCCGCCATTTAGTAGGGGTCGGGGGGAGGGCAATCAGCTGGGAGGCAGGAGCGACAAGCTGGAGGGGCTGCGGGGGCAGCAGCGGCAGGAAGAGGGATGGGGAGGGAAAGAGAGGCAGAGGAAAAAGATGCAAGAAAAGGGAAATAGAAAGAAGAGAAAAAAGGCAAAATAGAGAGAAATAAAAAAGAGGCAGAGACAAAAGCTGAACAAAGGCACAGAACAGAAGAGAAAAGAGGCAAAATAGAGAGAAATAAAAAAGAGGCAGAGACAAAAGCTGAACAAAGGCACAGAACAGAAGAGAAAAGAGGCAAAATAGAGAGAAATAAAAGAGGCAGAGAGACAAAAGCTGAACAAAGGCACAGAACAGAAGAGAAAAGAGGCAAAATAGAGAGAAATAAAAAATAGGCAGAGACAAAAGCTGAACAAAGGCACAGAACAGAAGAGAAAAGAGGCAAAATAGAGAGAAATAAAAAAGAGGCAGAGACAAAAGCTGAACAAAGGCACAGAACAAAAGAGAAAAGAGGCAAAATAGAGAGAAAAAAAAAAGAGGCAGAGAGACAAAAGCTGAAAAAAGGCACAGAGCAGAAGAGCAGGGTGCTCTTCCACTACACCACCAGGGATGAGGCACAGGCAGGAGCCTGCGGGTGGAGGAGGGCCTCGAACACCTACCTGGCAAGGAGCTCAAGCGGCGCTAAGGGCAGAGCCTTAACAGTGGAGCTGCCGGGGGGGGAGAGCAATGACTCTGACCAGGAGGTTTTGGCATTTGTGCTCTAAAAATCTGAGGGACTGGAGCTTCTCAGAGGAATGTTCTAGAGGGTGTGGCATCCTGATTGGTTGGAGCTTAAATTTCATCTCTAGTTTTATAGAACAACTAGGATATGTTACTAAACTAAGGGACCTACGGCCTTTCTAGTCTTTCTTGACCATTGCACTGCTTTCTCATGGTACCGTGGGATTCCCATCCCAACAACCAGGGAGGATGATTCAAGTATGTGAATCTATGAAAGATACCAATACTGGAGAACTACTGTTACAGGTGACTTCATTTCATCATAACCAATAAAAGTTTTTTTACAGCGCAATAGAAAATATATGTTGGAGTGAAAATCGCAATAATATTTAAATATTTTACATATTGTGAAAAAAGGTGATAGTTAACACTGTTTCAACATTACAGTCCTTAAAAATATTTTTAAAGTGTGAGGGGCACAAGGTTTTTCAAATTTGACATTGGGGGGGGAGGGGGGGGGATGTCAAAAGCGAGGAATGAAATACTGACAAACCCTTGAGGTATACTTTAACCAGGGGCATTGTTTGACATGGAGGTGAGAAGGGAGATAGCCATATCGCATGCTCGGTCATATAGGATTCCTTTTTTTTTTTTTTTGTCCTCATTCCCCTCATGTTGCCCTATTTGAGATCTTTCCTGAGTACGCCCTGATATCAGATCTCAAGAGAGTACAGACTCCCCACCTAGGAACTATGATGCTGAAACTCTTCGATACTTAATGGCTTTTTGTGTGTGTGTGTGTGTATATATATATATATATACACAATGTTGGATTGGAAAAAAATATTTAATAACCTTAATTGAACATTTATTTTCATAATTGTGTATAGTGACGATATTGTCCAAATTTCAAACAGTATTGTCCCATCTTGGAAATGTATGGAGCAGTAGCAGAGGCAAATAAGTAAAACATAAGTATGTTATATTAAGAAGCCTACTAGCAATAAGTCGAAGATGTGAACTTGTGAACAGAATGATCATAGGTATGAACAACAGAAGTGAAGATGACATACTTACATATTAGATGCCACAATGATAAAGACATAATTATGGAATACAGTTGAGATATGGTTGTTGTAACAGGAGTACATGCCAATGTAAACAAAATATAGATTACATTTACACAATAAGCATGTTAATCAGTTGTTAAACCAATTGTGATGCAGCAATAAAACTACTCAACATTTTCAAAATTATATATTTGAATCGAAGGAAACAAGAAAGCTACTTCACACAAGATGGCTCCTGTTTGTTAAACATTCCAGTGATGTACTGTTAGACCTTTTTGCCTGCTTACCTCCACTTTTTGCCGCATCTTTTTGTTGGCCTTGGGACTCTGAGCACTTTACCACTGCTGACCAGTACTAAAGTGCATGTGCTTCTCCCCCAAATATGGTGACATTGGTATGTCCCTGATTGGCACATTTAGTTCACTTAAGTCTCTTGTAAAGTGGCATACCATATACTTGGGACCTGTAATCTAGATGCTACTAGTAGGCTTGAAGCACTGGTTGTGCTACTTACACATGTAGCCTTTCAAACATGTCTCAGGCCTCCCATTGCAAAGCATTTGTGTGTAGTTTCCGGCCACTTCGACTTGGTATTTAAAACCATTTACCAAGCCTTATACTCCCCTTTTATTACACATATGTCATCCCTAAGGTAGGCTCTAGGTAGCCATAAGGGCAGGGTGCAGTGTAACTAAAAGGTAGGACATGTACGTTTAAGTTTTACATGACCCGGTAGTGACAAACAGCCAAATTTGTTTTTCACTACTGTGAGGCCTACTCCTCTCATAGGCTAGCATTGGGAACTCCTTAAAACACTTTAAAGCTGTAATTCCTTATTAGAAAGGAGTGACTGCATCATGTTTCATATCTTTGGAATGGTGATGCTAAATCCTCTTTACTGGTGAAGTTGGATTTAACATTACTGTTTTAGAATTGCCTTTTTTAGAAAGAGGACATTTCTGTGCTCTTACTGCTGTGTGCCTTGCAGCCTGTCTCCAATACACGTCTGGGGTGGGTCACAGCGACACTTTTTGTTTTTCCTCTAAACGGTCACAAACACAGGAAGAGTGGGTGTGACCGAGAACTCATCTGCATTCATCTACATTCTGATAGCTCTTCCTGGGCAGGAAGAAGGAGGGGGAGCTGACACACCTGAATAGGCAGAGTCCTGTGTCCCACACAAAGGTCTGCTTACCCCTCACAGACAGCCTGGCAGACAGGACTGGGATGAAAGGGGACCTGTGCACTTCAAGGGCCTGCTTTGAAATCACCCCCACTTCAGAGGCACAACTGGGCATAAGTACTGGGCCTCTGACCCTACCAAGACAGTACACTACTGGACCTGTAAAGACCTCTGCCAGTAGTAAAGACTGCGGTGCTACAAGGATTGCCACTCTGCTTGACTGCTGCTCCAAAGGATCTGCTTTCGGTTTTGCTGAGCTGCCCTGCTGATCTCTGCCCTGCTGAGGACAAGGACTGTAACCATCTCACTTGAACCCAGAGTAACTCCAAGGGCTTGCCCCCTGTTCTGAAGTTCAGGGCCATCAAAGACAACTCTGCAACAGCACCTTAACTCTCCCATCTGGGAGTCCCTCCCTGCCAAGTGGTGACAATCCAGTCAGGGGCCCTTGAACGTTGATTTCTGCTGTACAGAACCTTCAAAATCGACACAGTGATGACTTTGATGACTTTGCGCAGATCGTAACCGACGCATTGCCCTTCACCCTTGACGCAGGAGCTGATAGACATTGCATTGACCTACTGCGCGGCTCGACGATGACCGACAGCACCTGCATGTCAACGAAGCAGTCCTCTTCTGCGCAGATCGGAACTGAGGCATCAAGTCTTCGGCGCCGACGCTTCCTCAATCCAAGGTACTTTTTCAGCAGGACCGGCGTGATTCCTGTAGCCGGCCTGCTCTGTCGCGGTCTGCCAAATCTTTGGATCTACCCCGGTCCAGCGTGACCTCAAATAAACCCTAAGAGCTATTTGCTTCTGAGCACTATTTTTTTTATTCTTTAAAATTTCATAACCCCAGTGCTACTTATTGGACTTTTGTTGTTTTGGTCTTGATTTTGTCATAAAAATATTCTCTATTATTCTATAACCTGTATGGTGTATTTTTGTGGTGTTTTCAGTGTGTTGCTGTGTGTGTGTGTGTTGCACAAATACTTTACACATTACCTCTTTATACAAGCCTGGCTGCTCTGTGCGAAGCTACCACAGGGTGAGCACAGGTTATCTTATAGTTATATTTAGCGTACCCTGAGTAGGATTGTGGTCCTTACTTGGACAGGGTGCATACCTCTGCCAACTGGACACCTAATTTCTAACACCTACTCAAGGTTCTAAAAAAGAAGCACAAATATTTGAAGAGATTTTGTAATATTGCAATACATTACATCACTGACCACATTTCTATTATAGTGTTATAGGTAAATTGACGAAGTAACTTTTTCATTGTGTTAGTCAGTTTCTATTGATCTAAAACCCTCGACTAGGTACATAGTCAATAAAGTGGGTACGCACAATTCATAATTAAGAAAATAATGTAATACGTCTTGATTGAGGCCTATGTCTACAGTATTTAATCTAGAAAAGTCCCTCTTTTTTCCATTCTTGAAGTGGCAGATGGTGATCTTGGCATTGGATGTTGCTGTGCAAGCTCAGGAAAGCGTCTGTAGTAATCCTACAACATGCCCTGTAGATCTTGTACTTGAGCCACAGGAACCTGGAGCATGTCCTCTGGAGTTGGAGGCGGAGCGAAGTGATGAAATTGCTCCATTTATTGTCTAGGCCTCTATATATGTTGCTGCCTGTCATAGACATGCTCATAATAGCCCCCTTCATCTTCCTCTTGGTGCTTGACATTAAGTTCTGATGAATTATGAGCCGTACCAAATGGTCCTTCATCATCAGAATCCTCCACATCTAAAAGATGACTTGGTGGCAAGGGAGACACCTGGCTAGGTGAAGTATGTTCTTGAAGCAAATATTGCTGAATTGGTTTGTCAGATGTTGTGAATTTCGGTGTCGGAATTAACCTTGGTAGTTTCTTTTGTTTTGCCATCGACGATGGTGTTTTTGCCGTCGTTTGTGTCGTCGATGGTCTCATCATCGACTAGGCAGTTGTTGACAATGTAGTAATAGTTTATTTGGTTGTGGTCATAGATTTTGACAGCAGTTTTGCAGACAAGATTTCCCAGGATGTAATGCCAGGGCTGAAGAGGGAGTTGTAGGCTCAGATCTTGCCTCTGAGGAGGTTGTTTCCTTTTTCTCTCTCTGAGAAGTACTTTTTGAAGGCTCATTGTGAGTCTTTATGGCTTTTCTGTGCGCATTGGGTGACCCTTGGTGCAACCTCTCCCTTGACCTCTCCTGTGAGGTGATGGAATCGTCACTGTCCTCCTCATCAAAAATGGCAGTTGGCTTAGATTTAAGTTTTTGTAGCCATAATAATAGCCACCCCTCTCTATCCTTAAGAGGTTTGGAGCAAAAGGTTAGTCTTGTTTTACAGTCCTTTGTCTTGTGGGCATCATGAAGGCAGTAAAGTGTAACCTCTTCTTTTTACAGGGTCTGAATAGTCCTTTTTTCTATTGTTCTGACATATTAGTGCCAGAGTTAGAGAAATGAAACTGGAAATATAATTTGAATTATCCAAATCAAGTAATAGCTGAAGAAACCGAGCAGAGCTCAGGGAGACTTTTTCACGTGACATGCGGTAAAAAAATCTGAGGGAACATGCTTCTGCTGGGAGTGTTTTAAAGGGTGCTATTGGCTGGAGTTTGGTTCTTTATAAATGATGTAGATAAGCTATTAAAGTCAATGTCTCTTGCCATTGTAAGCTATGTATGCTACGTCTGCTGCTTTAGAATGTACCGTCGGACTCCCACCTCGAAAAAGGGGATTAATTAGGCATATGAATCCATGAAAGATAATACTGAAGAACGAGGGTTACATGTACCTAACAAATTTTAATTGCCTGACTTTACTCATGACCTTTTTGGCTCCTAAAATTTTGTCTGGCTAAACAACTCTATCTAAAGACCCCAGAACTATACTAGATAATTTTGCCAATTTACAGACTCAAAGAAATTCTGTTCAAGGATATTTCCAGCAAATCACTTGCAGTAAATGACAAGTTTGAATTGTGCCTTTTCTCTAACATGACTGTAGAAACAGCACCTCAGTGAAGGGGGTTTAAGAACATGATCCTTCAATTTAGATCTGCATTTTTTTAACCAGCCAAACTCAGTCTTACAGAAGGGAAAATATGCTCAACGTTCTTTACTGATCTCAATTGAACATAATTTATGGTTGTGTATAACTGTATGCCCAGTTATTTCCTGCTATTTTATACAAGGCGCTATTATGGTGGTTAATAGATCTTATGTCTGACACTATTCACTTTCAGCAGACTCACTGTAAAAGCAGCCAAGATTTGTGTACCACAGTGGGTTTCTTGTATTCATTTCTCCGTTGCTCAGGCAGCATATCGTGAAGTAGCTCTATATGACATTTCACAGTCCGTTTCAACTCATGGTGGTCATGGTTACCTTTCTGGTTCTGGATACTGCATTTACACTGGTGGCCTGCCATGGCCCTATTGAAGATGATTGTATTTCAATTCAGGAATTGTAAATTGTAATAATGAACAGTTCAAGCCATGTGATGGGGGAGTGATCTTCATTTTTGCAGTCAGTTGAGTTGAATTATCTGAAAAAATATGAAAAGGCAACTTAAACCAAGAACAATGAAGATAATTTCTTGTTTAAATAAAGAATATGGGCTCATAGATCCTTGATGGTCCAATACCCATTTATGGCGACCGTATGCGTGCTTCTCAAAATGGTTTAATACCACAGCCCAATTAGACTTTTTCCTAAACGCTCATCAAATTGCATGGGAAAAAGCAGAACTGAGCTTCATTTATTTTCTTAGATCACGCCTTTGTTCAAATCGAAGTAGTGGCAACCTTTGCTCACCATCCCACTTACAGTTGGTATTTTATTAAGCTCTTATCTTTAGACGATGGTTGGCTATGTGAGATACAAGTTTTTGCTTCAAAATTCTTCAATATCAGTTTAGGTACTGCAAAACTATCAAGTGTTTGATTTGCATTTTAAGCCATGTTTCAAAGTCAGATTATTTTTTATACTTTCTACACTAAAAATAAGAAAGGCGAACGCAAATTGCACATTTGCAAGCAAATGCTGAATTAGCAGCCAACCAGCTGTTAATATCAGGATCCAAAGAAAGCAAATGAAACTGGGAGACATCTCCCTAGACCCTCGATTATTTTTATTTCAAACACCAATTGGTCAATAATAAAACAGATGGAGAACCGCCTCACAAACACAATGAAAACTTTAGGAACCATAATCGTAATGAAGCTATTTTGGATTCCATCAATCTGCAGTTAATTATAGACAATTTGGATACAGAGCAAGTTTTTTTTTTAAAAAGCACAACATTCACTGTGCCAAGCAGACAAGATTTCACTTCACCAGATCACATTGTTTATATTGTGTATATGTGTCCACTATCTTTTGAACAAGCTCATACAGTTGTCAGACCAATCTCTGAAACAGAACTAAATTTAGCCTTAAAAGGTAAAGAATGGGAAGACTTGTGGCAACAAAGGTTTTCCATCAGATTTTTTTTAAACAGTTTTTACTGCAGTAGGAAAAACTGCTCTGTATAATGAGATCATATATGGTGGTTCTCTTCCTGATGCACTCTGACACAGTAGTGGTTAGTGTCCTAAAAGGGAAGGTGAAAACTCATAATCATAAAAACCAGTCTCAGACCCACAAGTCTGCTGCAAAATCTGTACTAAAAATTATCTACAGAAATTCTATCCCATGCCTCACTAAGGCTGCCGAAGATCTGATTCATCTGGATCAGATTGGCATTTTACCAGTCAGACAGATTCTACATAATAATTTTTTTTAGCAATGTTAATTATTTTTTATCACAGTAAACCTTGAAAAGGCTTTTGATTTGGTAAGCCACAATGCCTTTATTTCGCATTTTACAAAGTTATGCCTTACTGAGTCTCTTTATACAAATTCCAACCAGAACTTTTATACCAAACCAATGGCTATTGTATGAATTCTTATAAGGCAAGTATAGTGACAGTAACTAATGGAACTCGTCCGGTATGCCACATGCTCTGGAGCGGGCCCCCTCCCCCCGTTTATTTTTCCTTTAGCAATTAACCTTCATGCACATAATGATTTTGACTGTCTCCATCGCTGAACTGCCTTCTGGTCAGCAAGCTTTAAACACAGTTGTTCTATTTGATATGTTAGAATCTATACCACAGTTCTCTATAAAATAAACTATCTCACAAGATTATAGTAAAATCCCTATTTGACAGATGACAAGTTCTCCCTTTCTCAATTAGAGGTCGCATAGCACTAATCAAAATATCTGAAAGAGACACGTTAGTGACAGATTCCTTACCTTAGAATATCCCCAGGCTGGATCCGGAAAGTTTTGCGTAGCAGTACCCCTGCGCGTCGGTAGGCGGCGTCGTGCGGCCCCGCGTCCGTCGTCGGCGTCGTGATCGCCGGGATGACGTCGCGGCCAGTACTTAGACGTCGCCCATGCGCGCTGGCGTCAGTTCTTTCTTTTTCCGCGCCAGTAAGCGCAGATCCGGATTGAGCAGTGCCCCAGTCATTTTTTGACTGAGTATTTTTTGAAACTTTTTGTCCACGTTTTCGAGTCGTTTCGACTCCAAGGTGTCAGTAGGGATGCCCGGCTTCAAGCCATGCGAGGTCTGTAATCGCATGATGTCGATTACGGATCCGCACCGAGAGTGTCTCTTCTGCCTGGGGCGCGGCCACGACCCCAAGTCGTGCCCCGAGTGTCGGTCCCTCGCCCCGAAGGCTTTGCGAGAGCGGTCTCAAAAGCTTCTCGAGGCCCGGCACTCGGCTCAGCGCCGCTCGAGGTCCCGGGAGAGGTCGAGGGGCCGGTCGCGGAGCCGTCGTCATTCGTCGGGGTCGAAGTCTTCGTCTTCAGGTAAGGCGAAGCACAAGAGGTCTAAGAAGCATCGCTCTAAGACCTCCCCTCGCCGGTCTCACGACTCGGCCGAGGGTCCAGCTGGTACCGCCCCCGCGGCTCCGGGGGTACCCGAACAGCCGACACCGGCCTACCCGCCTGTTCCGGGTCCGACGTCGACTCCGGCCGACATCAAAGACTTCTTGTCGGCCATGGCTCGCATCTTCGGGCCTAAGGGTTACCCCGGTGCGCTTTCAGGCCCCGCGGACCCCAGTGGGAGTCCTCCCTCGGCACCACCGGCGACTCCGGCCCCGGTGTCTCCGCCGGCCCCGGCGCCGCAGGACCCCCTCGGATCCAGGCCTGGATCCCGGTCGACGCCGGTTGACCTAACGACACCTCCACCGGCGCCGACCTCACCGGTACCATTCACGGCGCCGTCCCCAGGTTCTCCCCGGACACGGAGCCGGATCGACGTCGCTCGATGCCGATTCCGACGCCGATGGGACCTTTCTTCCCTCATGTCCCTCCTCCATACTTTTCACCTATTTTGGAGGACGAGGAGGACTGGGAGGGGCGGAAGACCCTCTCACAGCTCAATGTGAGCCTTATCAGGACTGGGCTGAGGAACTGGGTGATGCCAGTGGTCTGGACGCCTCTCCTGACCTTGGCATGCTGTCTCCTCCTTCCGTGGCTACGGAGGAGGGAGCAAGCTATGCAACGGTGTTGCGTAGGGCGGCCGCGGCCTTGCGCCTCGAGCTCCCTACCGTGGCTGTCAGGACTAACCTCCTGACGGAAGTGCTTCAGCCGGCGGCTACCTCTTCGGAGCCACTGCTGCCGTTCAACAACGCACTTTCTGACGTTCTTTTGGGCACCTGGTCCAGGCCCACCACAGGGGCTCCTGTGGACAGGAACGTAGCCCGACGCCATCGCCCGGCCCCGGGCGACCCCCTGTTCCTCTCCCAACACCCCACCCCCGAGAGCTTGGTTGTCCAAGCCTCTGCCTCTCGGAGCGCCTTCCCTACGGCTCCGCCGGACAGGGAATCCAAAAAACTGGAACAATTTGGGAAAAAGATTTTTTCTTCCTCCAGTGCTGGCTTGCGGTCCGTGAACACCGCTTGCCTTTTGGGCCGTTACTCCCACTCTCTGTGGGATTCGGTGGCGCAGGTGCTGCCCAAGTGTCCTGAGGAGGTTCAGGCACTTCTCTCCCGTGCTATTGCGGACGGGAGGGACGCAGCGAAGTTCACTATCCGATGTGGCCTAGACACCGCTGACTCGCTGGGCAGATCGCTTGCTACGACAGTGGCGCTGCGCCGTCATGCCTGGCTGAGGACCACTGGTTTCTCGGGCGATGTCCAAAACACCCTTATGGACATGCCCTTTGATGGTATCCGCCTTTTTGGCAATAAGGCAGACAGCGCACTGGAGCGCTTTAAGGACTCGCGGGCTAGGGCCAAGTCCTTGGGCCTCGCGCCCTCCGCAGCAGTCTGCTTTTCGCCCCTTTCGTGGCCACGGAAGGGGCACCCAGTCACGTCCACTGCCCAGCCACTGGCCCGCGCAGCAAGCGCCTTCGCGCGGCCGAGGACGTGGCTCCCGCCGCGGCGGGTAACCAGCGTGCGGGTCAGGCCACCACCTCCGCCCCGTCCGCGGCCTCCAAGCCCTCCTAGTCCATCCTTTCAGGTCCACAGCACGCCAGTGGGGGGCAGGGTCCGCCATCACCTTCCCCACTGGCGCACCATCACATCAGACAGGTCGGTTTTGGACATTGTCCGAAGGGGCTACTCCCTCCCCTTCGAGACTACCTCCCCAGCCATGCCACCTCAGCACCACCGCATGTCGGGGGACCATTTGGTACTTATTCGACAGGAAGTTGCGGCCCTCTTGGCCAAGGGGGCCATCGAGCGTGTTCCGACCCCAGAAGTAGGGCGTGGTTGTTATTCCCACTACTTTCTGGTGCCCAAAAAGGACAAGGAGGACATGCGTCCTATCTTGGACCTCCGGAACGTCAATCGCTTCCTCCGGAAGGAGAAGTTCAAGATGCTCACCCTAGCTCAGGTCTTGACTGCCCTCGACCCTGGAGACTGGATGGTAGCGTTGGACTTGCAGGACGCATATTTTCACATCCCCGTCCTGCCGGCCCACCGGCGTTACCTGCGGTTCACGGTAGGCCTCGAGCACTTTCAGTTCACCGTGCTTCCCTTTGGCCTTACCAGCGCCCCTCGGGTGTTCACGAAAGTGATGGCGGTGGTCGCAGCTCATCCACGCCGGGCAGGGTTCCAGTCTTCCCCTACCTCAACGACTGGTTGCTGAAGGCGGGCTCGTCCCAGGCAGTCGTCTCCCACCTCCAGACTACAGCCGGACTCCTGCACTCGCTGGGGTTCTCCATCAACGTGCCGAAGTCGCACCTGATTCCTTCTCCACAGCTCCTTTTCATCGGAGCAGTTCTGGACACAACGCAGTTTCGGGCCTATCCTCCCGAACGGCGAGTCCAGGATATTCAGGCTATGATTCCGATCTTTCAGCCTCTATCCTGGGTTTCGGTACGGATGACCCTGAGGCTGCTGGGCCTCCTGGCCTCCTGCATCCTGCTGGTCGATCATGCCAGATGGCATATGCGGGCTCTGCAGTGGGACCTGAAGTTCCAGTGGGTGCAGCATCAGGGGAACCTGTCCGATTACGTCCAGATCTTGGATGGAACTGCACGACAATTGCAGTAGTGGCTCTCGAACCGGCAGTGGGTCATGGGCAGATCCCTCTCCCTTCCCCAGCCAGAGCACACAGTTGTGACGGATGCGTCCCTTCTGGGATGGGGCGGTCACATGGGAGAGGCGGAGATCAGAGGCCTCTGGTCTCCGGCGGAGTCCCGGCTCCATATCAACCTTCTGGAGCTCAGGGCGATCCGACTTGCACTGAAGGCATTCCTCCCCTCTGTCAAGGGGAAGGTAGTGCAGGTGTTCACAGACAACACCACCGCCATGTGGTACTGCAACAAACAAGGCGGGGTGGGGTCGTGGACCCTATGTCAGGAGGCTCTGCGTCTCTGGACATGGCTGGAACATCAGGTCATATCCCTGAGGGTTCAACACCTGGCAGGTTCTCTGAACGCCAGGGCGGACGAACTCAGCCGCAGGTGCATGATGGATCACGAATGGCGTCTTCACTCGGAGGTGGCGCAAGGACTCTTTCTACAGTGGGGAGAGCCTTGGTTAGATCTATTCGCCACCGAAGAGAATGCGCAATGTCAGCAATTCTGCGCGTTGGAATTTCCAAGGCGGCACTCGCTCGGCGACGCTTTTCGTCGCGAGTGGAGTTGCGGTCTGTTGTACGCCTTTCCGCCTATACCACTTCTGCCCAGAGTGCTGAAGAAGATCAGGCGCGTCCAGGCCCAAGTCATTCTTGTGGCTCCGGACTGGGCTCGAAGAGTTTGGTATCCCGAGCTACTCAGTATGAGCATCGATCCCCCAATCCGTCTGCCTCTTCGGGAGGATCTTCTGTCGCAGCAGCAGGGGACGGTCCTCCACCCGAACCTGTCCAGTCTCCACCTCCTTGCATGGAGATTGAGCGGCGGCAGTTGATTCCTTTCGACTTGCCTCCCGAAGTTTGTGATGTGATTCTGGCAGCCAGGTGTCCCTCCACTAAGGTGGTATACGCCTGCAGGTGGAACAAGTTTGTGGCATGGTGCACAGCAAAGGCTGTGAATCCCCTCTCTGCTCCTCTTTCTGAGGTTCTTCTGTTCCTTCTTTCTCTGGCCCAACAGGGTTCTGCCCTGGGTACCATCAAGGGCTATCTTTGTGCAATCTCGGCCTTCCTCAGGCTTCCTGATCAGGCTTCCTGATCAGCCCTCCCTTTTCAAGTCCCCTGTTGTTAACAGGTTTCTTAAAGGCATTACACACCTCTTCCCTCCTGTTCCGTTTGTGATGCCTCAGTGGGACTTGAACTTGGTTCTTACCTTTTTAATGTGCGCTCCCTTTGAGCCTCTCCATAACTGTCCTCTTCGTCTTCTCACTCTGAAGACAGCCTTTCTGGTGGCTATCACCTCTGCTCGGCGGGTGAGTGAGCTCCAGGCTCTCTCTTTCAGACGCCCCGTTCTGTCTGTTCACCCAGACAAGGTTGTTCTTAGGACGCGTCCGTCCTTCTTGCCAAAGGTGGTTACTGCCTTTCACATTGGGCAGGCCATCACTTTGCCCACCTTCTTTCCGCCTCCGCATCCTTCTAGAGAGGAAGAGAGGCTCCACCGTCTGCACCCAAAACGTGCGATTTCCTTCTATCTGAACCGCACACAACAGTTCCGGGTGGATGACCAGCTCTTTGTTGGCTACGTGGGCGCCAAAAAAGGTCGGGCGGTACACAAGCGGACCATATCCCGCTGGGTCGTCTTGTGTATCAAAGCCTGCTATTCTTTGGCTAAGAAGGAGCCCCCTGTTGGGCTACGTGCCCATTCCACCAGGGCGACAGCAGCCACCACGGCTTTGGGACGTGGTGTCCCATTGCAGGACATTTGTCAGGCAGCTACGTGGGCCTCGCTGCACACGTTTACCAAGCATTACTGCCTTGACAGCCAAGTCCGGAGAGACGGCTTCTTTGGCCATTCTGTTCTCCGAGACTTCCTCGTCTGATCTTTGTTCGCAGACCCACCACCGGGGTTGGTATTGCTGCGGTATCTATTCTAAGGTAAGGAATCTGTCACTAACGTGTCTCTTTCAGATGCACAAGTTACTAACTTGTGTAACGATATATCTGTAAGAGACCGTAGTTAGTGACAGATTCCTTACCGCCCCACCCATCCTCCCCGTTCTGCGAACTGATTTCTAGGGTTAAGGTCATCTCTTTCAGGGCCCTAGTTTTCAGACACCAGTGTCAGTTTCTTGCATGGCTCTGCGTTTCTGGCGCGGAAAGTCGTGTACAGAACTGACGCCAGCGCGCATGGGCGGCGTCTAAGTACTGGCCGCGACGTCATCCCGGCGATCACGACGCCGACGACGAACGAGGAGCCGCACGACGCCGCCTACCGACGCGCAGGGGTACTGCTACGCAAAACTTTGCGGATCCAGCCTGACGCCTGGGGATATTCTAAGGTAAGGAATCTGTCACTATCTACTCTCTTACAGATATATCGTTACACAAGTTAGTAACTTGTGCGTCAATCCTTCCCCTACTAATTGTTTTATTCACTGATGTGCCTTGTAAATTACAAATGAAGTTGTTTGTACAATTAGTTAAACTAACATCCAGATTGGTTTGAAAGAGAAGAAACCCTTGTCTAAAATGATCCACGGTACAGGTAGGTAAAGATAACAGGGGATTAGTTCTAAATTTCAAATTATTTTATTTAGCTTCTCTTACAAATCTAATACTTTGGAATAGCGCTGCTCAAGTCGGTACCTTTGACAATACAATCGCTACTGTAATGTTCAAGGAATCATCAATGTTCTTACCAGCTTTTATTAAATCACCAAAATATCCCAAGAAGATCAGATCTAAATCTTTACAAATTATAGCATTATGGAAAAAATGGTTTACCCATTTTAATATTTTTGATTAATGAGTTTGTCTCCTTGGGAGATTGTCACAATTTGGATCTCAATCTCAAGGTAGGAGAAATCAGAAGATGGGAGGAAACATGCTTCAGATGGGTCTTTGAATCTGAAAGAGACAGTTATAGATTCCTTACCTTAGAATTACCCCCAGGTGTCAGACTGGATCCGGAAAGTTTTTTCGTCAGCAGTACCCCTGCGCGTCGAAAGGTGGCGTCGGTCGGCTCCGCTTTTGTTGTTGGCGTCGTGGTCGCCGGGATGACGTCGCGGTAGCTACTTAGACACCACCCTTGCACGCTGACGTCACTTCTTTCTTTTTCTGCTCCAGCCAGCGCAGATCCGGAGAGAGCGGTACCTCCAGTCACTTTTTGACTGACTTTTTGGACGACTTTTGTCGACACTGTTTTTGAGTCTTCGACTCCTGGTGCACGTCAGGGATGCCCGGTTTCAAGGCTTGTGGCTCCTGCAGCTGGCTGATGTCGGTGACTGATCCGCTCCGCGTGTTCCTGTTTTTCCTGGAGCGCGACCACGACCCCAAGTTGTGCTCCGACTGCCGGACCATGAATCCGAAGTCTTTGCGGAAGCTGTCCCGAAAGCTTATCGAGGCCCGGCAGTCGGCTCCGTGCCGTTCGAGGTCCCGGTCGCGTGGGAGGTCGAGGGACCGGTCGCGGAGCCACCACCACCAATCTTCATCAAAGTGTTCGCACTCCTCAGGTAAGTCGAAGCAAAAGAAGAAGTCGCAGGAGCATAGTCTCTCTTCGACTTCTCCCCGTCGGTCGGCCGACACGACGAGGGATGCGGGTGGTGCCCCTCCCATGGCTCCGCGTGCGGATCCCGAAGGGTCGACTCAGTTACCCTCCTTTCCCGGGACCCGGAGTGACCCCTGCCCAGCTTCGCACCTTTTACGAAGCGATGCATGCCATCTTTGGGCAGCCCGACTCCGCCCTGCGTGCCTTTGGGCCTCGCGGACTCGGCTGGGGGCCCTGGGCCTTCGGCGGCGCCGGTCCCGTCACCGCAGGACCCCTTGGATCCAGGCCTGGATTCGGATCGGCGCCGGTCGACCTGATTACACCTCCCCTGGCGTCAATTCCACCGGCACCACGTCCGCAGCCGACGCCGGTTGTGTCCCCAGCCGGCGTCTACCCCAGCCTCCACCCCGATGTAGACACGGAGCCGGACCTGCGTCAACCGACGCCGGATCCGGCGCCAACGGGTACTTTTGTGCCCCTGTTCTACTCTGGTTCTTTTAGGCCAGATTGGCAACCAGAGGAGGGTGAGGAGAACTGGGAGGGGTCTGGAGACCCTCTGACTGACCAGTTGGGTTACGAACCGGACTGGAGAGGGGAACTGGGGGGAAGGCAGTGATCTAGATACCGCACCAGACCTTGGCATGTTGTTTCCTCCTACCGTGGCTACGGAGGAGGGAGCGTCTTATGCAGTGGTATTGCGTATGGCGGCCGAGGCTCTCAACCTCGAGCGTCCTGCGGTGGCGGTCAGGACTAACCTCCTGACAGGTGCTTCAACCGGCAGCGAGCTCTTCAGAGCCTCTGCTGCCTTTTAATGAAGCCCTAACCGACATCCTTTTGGGCACCTGGTCCAGGCCCAACACAGGGGCCCCTGTGGATAGGATGATTGCCCGACGCCGCCGCCCGGCCCCGGGCGACCCCACTTTCCTCTCCCAACACCCCACCCCTGAGAGCTTGGTGGTCCAAGTCTCCACATCCAAAGGCGCCTTCCCTAACGCACCACCTGATAGGGAATCCAAAAAGCTGGACCATCTTGGGAAGAAGATGTTTTCTTCCTCCAGCTTGGGACTGCGGTCGGTAAACACTGCATGTCTGTTGGGCCGTTACACCCACTCCGTGTGGGATATGGTGGCGCAAGTGCTGCCCCAGTGCCCGGAGGAGACCCGGGCCATATTCTCCCGTGCAGTTGCCGAAGGGAGAGGCACAGCAAAGTTTACCATTCGCTGAGGACTGGATACCGCCGACTCGCTAGGCAGGACGATTTCCACGTCGGTAGCCCTTCGACGCTACGCCTTGCTGAGGTCGACTGGTTTTTCGGGGGATGTCCAATCCACTCTTATGGACATGCCTTTTGATGGCCGTCGCCTGTTCAGCGACAAGGCAGACAACGTGCTAGAGCGCTTTAAGGACTCTCGAGCTACGGCCAAGTCCTTCGGCCTCTCCACCACCCGCCCTGCGCAGTCTACTTTTCGCCCCTTTCGTGGCTACGGAAGGGGTGCCCCGCCACGTTCCGCCCAGAGCCACAGTCCGGCGCAAGCTGTCCAGCCCCTGCGCGGCCGGCGATGGGAACCACCGCCGTGGTTCTGGGGTCCAGCGGGCGGGCCAGTCCACCACAGCCCCCTCTGCAGCAGCCTCCAAACCCTCCTAGTCCGACCTTTCAGGGCCACCAAACGCCAGTGGGCGGCAGGATTCGCCATCACCTCCCTCACTGGCGCACCATCACGTCGGACAGGTGTGTTTTGCAAATAGTCCGAAGGGGCTACTCCCTCCCCTTCGAGACTACCCCTCCATCCATGCCACCTCGGCACCATCGCATGTCGGAGGATCATCTGGCCCTTCTCCAACAGGAATTTATGGCTCTCTTGGCCAAGGGAGCCATCTAACGAGTTCCTGCCCCAGAAGAAGGTTGTGGTTGCTACTCCCACTACTTTCCGGTGCCCAAGAAGAACAAAGGCCTGCGTCCTATCTTGGATCTCAGGAACGTCAACCGCTTCCTCCGGAAGGAGAAGTTCAAAATGTTGACGCTAGCTCGGGTCCTGTCTGCCCTCGACCCTGGAGACTGGATGGTGGCGTTGGACTTGCAGGATGCCTATTTTCACATCCCCATCCTGCCGGCCCCCAGGCATTACCTACGGTTCATTTTCAGTTTACCGTGCTCCCCTTCGGCCTTACCAGCGCCTCTTGTGTGTTCACGAAAGTGATGGCGGTGGTCGCAGCTCATCTGTGCATATCAGGGGTTCCAGTCTTCCCCCTATCTCGATGACTGGCTGTTGAAGGCGGGCTTGCCCCAGGCTGTCGTCTCCCACCTCCAGACTACGGCCGACCTCCTGCATTCCCTGGGGTTCTCCATCAACGTGCCGAAGTTGCACCCGATTCCCTCTCAGAAGCTCCTCTTCATCGGAGCGGTTCTAGACACAACGCAGTTTTGGGTCTTTCTTCCCGAACAAAGAGTCCGGGATATTCGGGCTATGATTCCGATCTTTCAGCCTCTATCCCAGGTTTCGTTCAGGATGACCCTGAGGCTACTGGGCATGATGGCCTCCTGCAACCTGCTGGTGGACCATGCCAGTTGCATATGCGGGCTCTGCAGTGGGACCTGAAGTTCTAGTGGGCACAACATCAAGGGAACCTGTCCGAATGCGTCCAGATCTCGGAGGGCACTGCACACCAATTGCAGTGGTGGCTAACGAACCAGGATTGGGTCGACGGCCGATCCCTCTCCCTTCCCCAACCAGAGTTCACAGTGGTGATCGATGCATCACTTCTGGGATGATGCGGCCACATGGGGGAGGTGGAGATCAGAGGCCTCTGGTTTCCGGCAGAGTCCGGACTCCATATCAACCTTCTGGAGCTTCAGGGGATTCGTTTTGCACTCAAAGCATTCCTTCCCTCTGTCCGGGGAAGAGTAGTGCAGGTGTTCACGGACAACACCACCACCGTGTGGTACTGCAACAAACAGGGCGGGGTGGGGTCATGGACCCTGTGTCAAGAGGCTCTCCGTTTCTGGACATGGCCGGAACATCAGGGCATATCCCTGGCGGTTCAACACCTGGCAGGTTCGCTGAACGCCAGGGCGGACGAACTCAGCTGCAGGTGCATGATGGATCACGAATGGCGTCTTCACTCTGAGGTGGTGCAAGGTCTCTCAGCAGTGGGGAGAGCCTTGGTTAGATCTATTCGCCACTGAAGAGAACGCGTAATGTCAGCAATTCTGCGCGTTGGAATTTCCAAGGCGGCACACGCTCGGCAACGCTTTCCGTCGCAAGTGGAGTTGCGGTCTTCTATACGCCTTTCCGCCTATACCACTTCTGCCCAGAGTGCTGAAGATCAGGCGCGACCGGGCCCAAGTCATTCTTGTGGCTCCGGATTGGGCACCAAGAGTCTGGTATCCCGAGCTATTACACATGACCATCGATCCTCGGATCTGACTGCCTCTTCGGGAGGATCTTCTGTCGCAGCAGCAGGGGACGATCCTCCACCCGAACCTGTCCAGCCTCCACCTTGCGTGGAAATTGAGCGGCGACAGTTGACAGCTTTCGACCTTCCTTCCGAAGTCTGTGATGTTATCTTGGCAGCCAGGCGTCCCTCCACTAAGACGGTATACGCCTGCAGATGGAACAAATTTGTGGCATGGTGCACAGCCAAGGCTGTGGATCCCCTTTCCACCCCTCTTTCTGAGGTTCTCTTGTTCCTCCTTTCTTTGGCCCAGCAGGGCTCTGCTCTGCGCACTCTCAAGGGCTACCTCTCGGCCATTTCAGCCTTTCTTAGGCTTCCTGATCAGCCTTCTCTTTTCAAGTCCCCTGTTGTAAATTGCTTCCTTAAGGGCATTACTCATCTTTTTCCTCCTGTTCCCTTCGTAATGCCCCAGTGTGACTTGAACTTGGTTCTTACGTATCTTATGTGCGCTCCCTTCGAGCCGCTACATAACTGTCCTCTCAGGCTTCTGACTTTAAAAACTGCCTTTCTGGTGGCTATCACCTCTGCGCGCAGGGTGAGTGAGCTCCAAGCTCTTTCTTCTAAACCTCCTTTTCTGGCTGTTCATCCAGACAAGGTTGTCCTTCGAACTCGTCCTTCCTTCCCAAAGTGGTTACTTCTTTCCACATTGGACAGACCATCACTTTGCCCACCTTCTTTCCGCCTCCGCATCCCTCCAAAGAGGAAGAGAGGTTCCACCGTCTGGATCCAAAACGTGCGCTTTCATTTTATTTGGATCGCACAAAGCAATTCCGGGTGGATGACCAGCTCTTTGTTGGTTACGTGGGCGCCAAAAAAGGTCGGGCCGTGCACAAACTGACCATTTCTAGATGGGTCGTTTTGTGCATCAAAGCTTGCTATTCCTTGGCAAAGGAGGAGCCTCCAGTGGGGTTATGCGCCCATTCTACCAGGGCGACGGCAGCTACCACTGCTTTGGGACGTTTAGTCCCCCTTAATGACATCTGTCAGGCAGCTACGTGGGCATCGCTGCACACGCTCACAAAACACTACTGCCTGGCAGCCAAGTCCGGAGAGACTGCTTCTTTGGTTGTTCTGTTCTCCAGGACTTTCTGGTGTGAACTTGGTTCGCAGACCCACCTCCGGGGTTGGTATTGCTGGGGTATCTATTCTAAGGTAAGGAATCTATAACTAATTGTCTCTTTCAGATGAACAAGTTACTTACCTTCGGTAACGATATATCTGTAAGAGACATAGATTAGTTATAGATTCCTTACCGCCCCACCCATCCCCCCCGTTCTGCGAACTGATTTCTAGGGTTAAGGACTTCCTTTCATGGCCCTAGTTTTGTGCACCAGTGGTCAGTGTCTTGCATGGCTCTGCGCTTCTGGCGTGGAACGTCGTGTACAGAACTGACGTCAGCGCGCGATGGCGGCGTCTTAAGTAGCTACCACAACGTCATCCCGGCGACCACGATGCCAACGACGAACGCGGAGCCGACCGACGCCACCTTTCGACACGCAGGGGTACTGCTGAGGAAAAAACTTTCCGGATCCAGTCTGACACCTGGGGGTAATTCTAAGGTAAGGAATCTATAACTAATCTATGTCTCTTACAGATATATCGTTACCGAAGGCAAGTAACTTGTTCTTTTTATCTCATAATAGACACTGAAACCCTGGGAGCAAATTAAGGACAATGTTAATAGTAAATTACTTTGGTATCTAGTTACTTTATTACAAGGTAAAATGTTTCTTGAAGCCATACCTGGATAACTTGTATGATATCATTAAAAGGATCACAAGGTTGGGTAAATCCGTACTACATTCTTAAACAAGATAATCAAGTCAAACTGCTGGTTGAACTCTTTAATATATGGGTTAGTGAAAATGAGCTCAAGATTTCAAAAAGAATGTGGACGGAAGTTTCTTACTTCAGCACTTAATTTTTTCATTGAACAGATATGCTGACCCCCATAAAGATACTTAATAAATATTTTTCCAAAGTTTAATCCTCCTGTTTTAGATCTCAGAACAATATAGGAAGAGATTGGTAGCACATGGTGGGATCCTGTCCGAAGATAAAAGCTGATATTTTCATTTCAGTTTATCAATTCTAAATTAGATTGTAACTTGAAAGCTGATACCTGTATAATTCTTTTAGGATACAATGACAACAAGGTTTAGACCGCCGTAAGATAAGATTTATATTAATTTGGCTTTGGTGCACATACCTAAAGGTGGAAACCTACATAGTTAGTAACTTTTATAGATTGGAATGACAAAATTAACATTTTGAAGTTATTTTATGTGAATCATATGTGCATAGAATGAATAACCACAAGTAGTTACTTTGAGCATGAAAACCTTTACAGTGAATTTTTGATTGTTGGGACAGAAAAGTCCTGTACATGTTAGACGTTTACCCCTGCCCTGGGTGCCCCAGCTGTAGAGAGATCTGTAACCATGGTGCCTATTTTTGTTTGTCTTGGGCGAACATGTATGAGGCGTGTGGGCCATGACATAGGCCTGTCCCACGGATTGCGATCTTGATGGACTGGGAGTGGGCTCCCAAAGTGCTACCTGCATGATGGTTAAAGGCACTGCCTTTTACCAGGAGTTTATTAGCACGAGCATGATGATGGCAACATAGGTAGTAGTGATCAGTAAAAGTGAGCAGGTCTTTTTACTGTCAGTGGAGTGAAGCCTACAGGCTCACTCATGTAAAGGTCCTCTGCTGTGTGCTTAATTCACCCTTAGTCTACATCAAGTTAGTATGAAGCGCTGTGCAGCGAGCTTCTGGTTGCATGCATGTGCTGGATGTATATGTGCCTGTGAGTGGTACAATAAATGAAAGACTCTGGGTTCCGGTTTTGGAGACCCAGTGCTTACAGGAAGAGCATGAGGAGGTAGAGCATTCCCTCAGACATATTTGTTGACTGCTGCATTTCTGAGAGCTGGACGGGACACACTGGAGGAAAGATGAGCCAGGCTCTTCAGTACACTTCAAAGGGTGCTCTTTGATTTGGAGAAAGATCCCTGGAAAGGTGCCTGGGTACATCTTAGAGAGGAGATTAGGTTCTCTGACTTACATTGAGGAGGAGCTGAGCAGTACAGTGACTCTGCATCGCCGCTTTCACGAGAGCTTACCATGGACTCCTTGATCTAATAGAACAGTGTATTTTGAGTGCTACCCGACTTATTCTCTGTGTCTTCTTATATGACTGATTATCACTTTATTTGAACAATTCCCTGCTCGTGACCTACAACTCCTTTGAAACTCAATTTTTTTGTTTAGCACTCATCCAACTTCACTATTCTGAACCAGTGGGTTAATATCTCTTTGGTCTTATCACTGCCAATGTATGGCTATCGTCCCATACTCACTTCAGGTCTTGTTTCACAACTACCCTCCCACGGAGGAATACCCTTTCTGTGTACCGACTTTGACCATTCGACGATTTACCTCTGGACCATGCTGTCAACAAAGCAATGAATACCTACGCACATTCTGAAAAGCCTAGAAAAATTCACGCAGTGACGAAATACATGTTGGCTGTTCATCCACAAAGAACATTAAGTTGTATATCATCTGTATCAGAAGACGATCTGTTTGTTTATACCTTACAAGTAATTATTGTTTGGACAGTGTATTTTGTGATACCATACCGCTTTGAGTGCTTTGGTGTGTTAAATTATATGATTCGACTTACTAGACCTTTTCCAGTCTGTCATTAGCCACCTTCGGTAGTAGAGTGCTCAAAACCAGTATAGCACCATCATACTATCTTTTTCCTCCGTGTTTATAATACTTTACCCACAATAAATGTATATAGGCTCAAAAGATGTGCAATAACTGAAACCACTACTACCGATTATTGTTCTGTGATAAGGGAATCATAAAGAGTAATGCTGGAGCTATTTGATGTCCCATAGATATACATATCTCTGTGGCTGACATCCAGGTGTGAACCTATGGCTGTGTTGTGGGGCTTTTAGATGTGGAGTCACTCCTGCTGTGACAGACTGGTTTCTGGAGGAAGGGCAGAACATAGGAGTGGGTCCTTCAAAAGGAAGCATACGCCCAACACAAACGTCAAAGACTCAGACACTAAATTGGTTTGTGTCTGGAAATGGACTATAAGAAAGGGAGCTCAAGGCCCCCAAAATTGTCAACTGCTAAGCAGCCAATCAGGTTGTATGTCAAGGAGGAGAAGCTCTGTAAGACTTCTGTGACCAAGACTTGGGCCTGCCAGTCTCCCAGCTGGGTGAAGGGACACGGCCCAGGAAAATCCAGGACCACCTCCCCTGGAGCTTTCAGCACCAGTGTCTGCCTGCTTGCCAAGACCAGTGTGCCCAGTGTGGAAGAGGAGAGTGCTTGGAGGGAGCGAGGTCCAGTAGAGGTTCCTGGCAAGAGGATCCCATTGCAAGGTTGAGGAAGTGGTTGATGCACAGATGAGGCCATCACCCGTGTACAGGGTAAAGTAGGTGACCATGTATGCCAGATTTGGCCGCCATGAAGATTGCATTACTCCCGTGCCAGTGGGGCGTAGCCCATGTGCGGAATAAATTCAGCGACCCTGTATTCCAGAGGGGTCCGCCATGAAACTTGCATTACTGTCGTGCTGATCGGGCTTTCGCCTACGTGTGGAGGAAAGTTGACCCCATATGCCAGAGGGAGCCACCTTGAGCATAGCATTATTGCTGTGCGAATTGGGTAGTCGCATAAAGTTGGCAACCCGCTGTGTGAAGTCTGCAACCTGCTGTGCCAGAGGGAGCTTCCGTGAAGACTGCATTACTGCAATGTCAATCGGGCAGTAGCCCATGTGCAGAGTAAAGTCAGCAACCCTGTATGCCGGAGGAGGCCTCCATGAAGAGTGCATTACTGCTGTGCCATTCGGACCGTCGCCCGTATGGGAAGGAAAGTCGACGGCTCTGTATGCCTGAGGGGGCTGCCGTGAAGAGCAAGGATCGTTGCCTGGTTTCCCAGACGTCAAGAAGAAAAGATGTCATGGTGACCTGTGTGCCCGAGTCCCCGTTGAAGTATTGGAGCCCGAGCAGATGTCCCTCTGCCTGTGAGAAGGATCAGACAAACATGGTGTCATCTGAGCAAGCGATGTGGTAGATTGGCCACTGCCCCTGCAAAGCCCAGTGCTACTCAGCAGCAGCTGCAGACCTCCAATGAAGTCCTAGTGTGGAACGCTCCTGGGGACTCTGGTAGAGCAGCCCCGAAAGGAGTGAGTAAGCTGGATCAGGGCCAAAATGCTCAGGAAAACTTGTTCTGACTCATAGCGCTTTAAGCACTGGAACACTTTTGACTTTGAAAGAGTCTGAGTGGGACTCTCTCAGACTGCTATTGGGGCCTAACCTGATTATCGCCCACCATTATTGGGGAATAACCGCTACCATTAGAGAGAAGTTGAACTCTGGAATCTGCCTACTGAACACTACTTACCTTGGGGGGGCTGTGCATTATTTGTGTATGCTGTATTTTACTTTGTGTTTGTATGTAAATCCTCCTTTTTTCATAAAAGCAAGTATTTGAATCAACAATTTATTGCTACTATTGAACATATTTTGATTTTGTGAGCCTGTGTTCACCCCCTGCGTCTACCTCCTCCCACTCCCATGAGAAGCCTTGAACTTCTCGACCTTCCCTACCACTGGGAGTCAAGTGCTGAAGAGGTTCTTTGCCCAGTTTCTCAGGACCCATATTAAGTTGTGCCCAAGGACATCAGCAGTAAAAGGCCTCAACCCCCATGATTAGGCCCAGTAGCTGCTTCCTGATCTGTGGCCCGTTGAAAGTGACAGTGTTGCAACTCTTTTGTAAGCTAATCTTTTTTTTTTATTATATATATATATATATATATATATATATATATATATATATATATATATATATATATATATATATATATATATGAAATCATGTATATTTATTCTTATTTCAGTTACTTGCAACTCCTTTTCTGTCATAATTTTATTTTAAAAAAGTACTTGCATTGTTAGTTTATAAAGTATGAGTGTTTCATGTTGCATTTTATAAAAGCCTGTATCATATATGTAAAGTCATGTAAGAAAGTGGCTCTGTATATACTGCACCAAAGTAAGGTTCAGTGTGCACAGAGTCCACAGTCCCCAGAGGTTTGGCAGAGGCTAAAGTTAGATATAACCTTACTCTCTAAAGTGGTAGCTTGGTCGAGCAGTAAGGCAGTATCAGAGGACAGTGTAAAGCATTTGTTGTACACACTCAGTCAGCAAATGAAGCCACACACTCAAGAACTGAACTCTAGGCCAATGGTTTGTATATAAAAATATAGTTGTTTTATTTTAGAACCAACAATAGGTGTCAAAATATACTTTCTCAGAATGAGATGCTTTAGTTAACTACTGTTCAATTGGCAATAGACTTTTGAATGCAATAGTTACAGTTGTTGCAATATGCAACACAATTTTAAACACAATTATACATTGAGCTCAATGGAAATTTCTGGTTAAATGCAATAGATTACTTTTTGGATTACTTTTCTAACCACAGGACTGGATCTTGGATTCAGTCCCGGGACACTTCCTGTAAACAGGTGAGAAAAAGCGTTTTGGTTATAGTAGTGATTTTTGAGGAATATTACTGTATTTCAAAAGTTGACACTTAGAAACTTTTCTGGGTAAAATTACCAATGTTATCCTATGGAAGGAAATACAGTTTGCAAGCAAAGTATGTTTACGTTACTTTTGTAATCCAGTGCTGGACTCCTAGGTTCAGCACTGGGACATTTACTTAAAACAGGTAAGTAATTACGTTTTTGTAGTTTGTACGATTTTTAAAGAATATTTGTATGATTCAGAAATCGACACTTAGAAACTTTTTCAACAAAAAGCAGGCAATGATATCCTATGAGAGGAATTTCCAGTTACTGGTAAGTACGGTAAAAATTACTTTTCATGGTCGGTACTGGACTAAAAGATGCAGTACTGAGGTCTCTCCTGATAGTAGGTGAGTAATTCGGAATTCGTTACTGTTGTGATTTTTAAGCAATATTTTGGTATTTCAAAAGTGGACACTTAGAAGAAATTTCACAGAAAACCAGTCAATGGATCCCTATGTAAGAAAATTCAATTCGCCGGTAAGTTACTTTTAACGTTACTTTTGTAATCCAGTGCTGGACTCCTAGGTTCAGCCCTGGGACATTTACTTAAAACAGGTAAGTAATTACGTTTTGGTAGTCTGTACGATTTTTAAAGAATATTCTTGTATTTCAAAAGTTGACACTTCGAAACTTTTTCACAAAGAACCACCAATGTTATCCTATGGAAGGAACTTCAATTCACAGGTAAGTTACTTTTTAATTACTTTTGTTACTCAGTGCTGGACACCTAGGTTCGGCACTGGGACCTTTCCTGCAAACAGTTGAGAAAATTCGGTTAGGTGATGTGTGCGATTTTTAAGGAATATTCTTAGTTTTCAAAAGTCGACACTTAGAAACTTTTTGGAAGAAAAAGTGTCCATGTTATCCTATGAGGAAAAATGAGTTATCGGTCTCGAGGTAAGTAATCGGTCTTTTGAGTTAGGGTTCTGGGGTTAGACTCAGGGGTCTCCCAGGGTCAGTGATGCACTGTTGTTGCACCCTCAGCGGCACTAGGGCGGCCGGGTGCAGAGTGTTGAGGCCCAATGTTATCCTATGGAGGATAGGGGACTCCGGTTGGTGGCGGCTGGCAAGCAGGCCACGGGGTTGTGGGAGCAAAGCTCCTAGGGTTAAGCTCAGGGCACGTTGGGGACCAAGTTAGCACCAAAGAGGCACCCTCAGCGGCACTAGGGCGGCCGGGTGCAGAGTGCTGTTTTGAGGTCGGGTTCCCTGTTGATTTCAATGGAAATTTTCGGTTTTGGTTTTCAGCTGCAGGCTCGGTCCAGGAAGACTTCCAGGAGGAACCAACAGCTGGGCAGGTAAGTTGGAGGGCTCGGGGACGTAGGTGCACCTCGGGTTCCTTTCTCCAGGGCGCAGGGCGTCTGGATGCAGGGGTGTCTTTTGAGGTCGGATTTCACCTTACCGGGCCACTCGCGGTTGGGGGGGGTTCTCCGTGCAGAGGCTGCAGGCGACGTCGGGGAGTCCTGGAGGGGTCAACCCACGGTGGACTCGGACTCTGGAGAGCTGGGGGACCTCGCTGGGACCGGTGGGCCACTTGAACTCGGGCTGTAGGCGACGGGTGCAGTGGTGGTTTTAGGCGTCGGGTTTCTTTCTCCTCAGCAGGCTCGGAGTCTTTGTTTGGTGTTTCTTTTGAACAGAGCTGCTGTTCACAGGAGATCCGGTCTTTGTTGAAGGCAGTCAGTCCTCCCTGGGGTTCTGGAGGTCGCTGGCTGCAGGACAAGACTATTTTTGGCGCAGGATCTCTGGAAACTGCAGACGGGCCGGTAGGGCTGGGGCCAAGTCAGTTGTTCTCTGCAGTCTCCTCTGCTGGGCGTCTTCTTTCGTCCTTTTTCTTCTTAGGTTGCGGGAATCTGAGGAAGGAAGGTTCAGGGTGCCCCTAAATACTAGATTTAGGGGCGTTACAGGTAGGTAAAGGGCAGGGACCAATGGGTCCCTGCCCTGGGGTGGGTACACCCCCTATCCTGCCACTCTCCTGTGGGAGGGGGCAGGAGCCTAGTCCTGATTGGGCAGGGCTCCCCATCTTCAAGATGGCGAGAGCCCGGAGATGTGCTTCACCTCGCCTCCCCCACCTGAGGGGTGGGGTTGGCAGAGGGTGGCACACCCCCTTTCCTCCCTTGGTGTTTCCCGCCAGTCTTCCCGCCAGGATGGGGAGGAACCGGTGGGGACCAGTTGCTGAGTACAGCAAGTGGTCTGGGGAAGCTCACAAGGCGGAATGCCTTTGAAGCTTCCCCCTGCCCATCCTGGGGGAGGGGGCCTAGCACCTCACCCAGGACGTGCATTGTTGCAGGCCCGGGAGAGCGGATGGCTCTCTACCCAGGGGTCCAGCAACATGTCTGCTGTGTGGCAGCCTAGGCAGCCCCTCAGACAAGACGTGGATTGTAGGTTAGGTTCAGGGGGCAACTCTAAGTTGCCCTCTGACGTGCATTTTACAGTAAATCCCACACTGGCATCAGTGTGGGTTTACTGTGCTGAGGAGTTTGATACCAAACTTCTCAGTCTTCAGTGCAGCCATCATGGTGCTGTGGAGTTCGTGCTGACGACCTCCCAGCACCATATACTCGGAATGGCAGCCCTGCACTTACAGTGCCCAGGAATGGGCCTGGGTACTGTAGGGGCACAGGGCTCATGCACCTGTACCCTCACCACTGGCATAGGGCACCCAGCTAGAGGGGTGACTGAGGTATGCCAGGGCAGTGTGTTTGTGGGCATGGCACACAGGGATGTGTGCCATGTCGACTCTCTGTTTTGTTCTGCACCAAGACACTCAGCCTGCAAGGGCAGTGTGTGTGTGTGTCAGGGTACAGGGCCTCTAAGGGTGGCACAATAAGTGCTGCAGCCCTTAGGGGTCTTCTCTGGTCACAGTGCCCTGGGTACCTAGGGTACCATTTACCAGGGGCTTACCTGTGGCCAGAGATGCCAATTGGGTTTAGGCTGAGTACAGTTTTTAGGGAAGGAACACAGGCCCTGGGTACCTGATTGGCAGGGATCCAGGGCACACCAAGGAAAAGTGCATCAGTTATCAGGCAAAAAGTGGGGGGGTTACTGCAACAGAAACCCACTTTCCTACAAGTCAGTATTGTCTGAATTATTGGCACCTAAGAATACTTCTTAGGCTTATTTCACAGTTCCTACTAGTATAAAAGCTTTAGGAGAAAATGGTAACCATAGATTTATTTTATGAACTAGTCACAAGTAACTGAGTGTTAGACTTGGCACCATTGGCGTGGGTCTCCCTTCCATTTTTTTGCTGTTGCCTCTTATGTTTTGCTGGTTTTAGATGCTTTTGGGCACTGTGCCACTGCTGTTCAGTGCCACAGTGCAAGTGCTCCCTACTGTAAATTGTGTTATGGATTAGTGACTCCATGATTGGATGATTGGTTTACTTGTCAGTCCCTAGTACAGTGCACTGCGTGTGCCCAGGGCTTGTAAATCCAATGCTGCTGGTGGGCTTGCAGCACTGGTTGTGCCACCCACAGAAGCAGCTTGTAAAATGTGTCTCAGGCCTGCCATTGCAGAGCCTGTGTGCAGTCTGTGACTGCCATGTCGACTTGGCAAGTGCACCCACTTGCCAGTCCCTAAACCTTCCCTTATCTTCATATCAGACACCCCTAAGGTAGGCCCAAGGGCAGGGTGCATTGTAAGTATAAGGTAGGACATGCCCTGGTGTGTGTGGCATGTCCTAATAGTGAATTACAGCCATTTTCGTTTTTCACTATTGCAAGGCTACCTGTTCTCCATAGGCCAGAATAGGCAGTTTTGATTATTACACCTTATAATCCTAACTGACCCAGAGAACATGGTAGAAAAACGAATTTAGTATGCCTGAACTCAGAATGATAAAATACATCTTTTAGTGAAGTTGGTTTTAACATTCTTTGTTTGAAAATACCACTTTTAGAAAGTAGGTATTTTCTTGCCTAAACCATCCAGCTGCCTCTGCTCAGGTTGTGTATTGTGTGTCTGGGTTTGTGAGTGACAGGGGCTGGGGGATTCCAGGAGGCAGGGTGAGTCAGCACTAGGCTGAATAGGTCTGCCTGAAGGAGGATGGGTGGGAGGAGTTGCACCTGGGTCTGAATAGGGCTGTGCCTGCCTTCCACAATGCTGGCTCCACCTCCTGCCGGGCGTCTGATGGCTCTGCCCCTCACTCACAAAGGAAAGAAGGAGTCAGAAAAACAAAGTGCTCCAGGACTGACCAGAACTGGTTTTGGACTAGGCAGAGGCCTCTCTGCCTTCAGAGAACAAAGGGAAAAGGTGTATAAAAGGGGACCCAGACCCCTAGGAAATTAGATCACTTCTGGGAAATCAAGAAACCTGTTGCCAAGGAGAAGAACCGGAGAAGCTGAAGGAGGAGTACTGCCCCTGTGCTGTTTTGCTGATTGGGGTTGGCCTGCAGTGGTTGCTTTCTGCCAAGGACAGGAGAAAAGACTTTGCTGTGCTTTGTCATCTTGAAGAAGAGAATCTCCAAGGGCTTGAACTGAGCTTGCCTCCTGCCTGAAGTCACAGGGACACAAAGACTTCACCCCTTCTGTTTGCCTGCATCTGGAACTGCTGTTTTAGCTGCTAACAGAGGGAAATTGCAACACCGACGCCGACGAGCGACGCCGTAACCTGCACCGAAGCCGTGGGCACCGCTCGTGAAGAGCACGACGCACCGCCCCGACTTGCACCGTAGGCCCGACGCCTGCCGACGCCGTGCGACATCGACTCCGAAGCCGTCATCGAGGCCGCTGCCTGCACCGGAGCCGAGGACACCGCTCGTGACGCTCACGACGCACCGTCCCGACTCGCACCGCAGCCCCGACTTCACCGACGCCAGGGCTTCATCATCGCGGAGCCGATCCTCGACGTGGGTGACCCCGAATCCATCGACGCCGCACCATCGTAAGGAACCGACGCCTCGCCGCCATCCGTGACGTCACCTCCCCGACACAGTAAGGAACCGACGCCTCACCTCCCCTGCGCTGCAGTAAGGAACCGAGACATCACCTCCCCTGGGGTCGTAAGGAACCGACGCCGCCGGCGCCAACGAAGCATCACCTCCCCGACGCCGTGCACCGTCTTTGTTTTCATCGAATTCCAGGTACTGTTCTTTGGGGGTCTGCTCGACTCCAGGCCCGACGCCGCGCACCTCGCGGTCGGCGCCGTACTTTGGGATTTCCACCGGTCACGACGTCGTGATAACTCCAAGTGGAGTTATTTGTTGCTACAAGCTTTATTTGATTGACTATCCTATTTTTGAAGATAACGTGAACTGTCTCTATCATTTTAAGTCTATTTTTGATTACAGTATTGTGGATTTTTGCTATTGGGTCTTGTGATAAGTCTATATAAAGATTACTTATTTTTACATAAACAACCTGTGTGGTGTCCATCTGTAGTGTTTTCACTGTATTACTGTATGTGTTCACAAATGCTTTACACACTGCCTCTGAGATAAGCCTGTCTGCTCGTGCCAAGCTACCAGGGGGTGAGCAGGGGTTATTTTAGGAGTGTTTCCCCCTTATCCTGACTAGAAGCAAGGGTCCCTATTTGGACAAAGGTGCAAACCATTGCCAACTAGAGACCCCCAGTTCTAACACTGAGTGATTAGATGTTTCTAATCATTGCATCTTTTACCTGCAATATTTTATCCAGTAAACTCCATAAGTAAATTGCAGTGTTTTTTTTTTTTTTATCGAACATAAAAGTTGAAAAATACCACAATGCATACTAAAGAAATATCGACCATTTCAGTGAACACAGACACAATATTTTCAACATTTCGCTCTCTAGGCTACTAAAAAGGTGAGACCATTCCCAGGACCATATGATTATTGGCAAAATGGCTGACCCTGCTTTTTTAAGGTCTAAACGTTCTGTGATGAACAGAGGCCACAAGTGTATTTCTTTGACATGAAAATGACAAATATATCGGTCTTTATGGGAGATTAAGGAAGTCAGTAACGTTAATGGCATCTAATTAGACAAACGCTACTGTTGGGGTTGTTAATATAGAATGAGTTCGACTTGAAATGGAGACAGCAGCAGCAATAGATGGCTCCAGGATACAAATGCAGGCACACTTGATGGAGGAGACTGCAGAAGTCAGTAACTCCTCTCAATATTTAATTTTACTGACGGTGTCCGTATGCAATGAGAGCCGTGTTTCAGCTGCTGTCTTAGTATTGAAACTGAAATCGTGGCCCCTGCCATACCACGTTGCAACTTCTTCCGACCTCACCCTGAACAAGACCAAATTTTCCCCATCTTCTTTTGACCACCCTGACTTACCTTGGACCGTGCCTTCAGAGTTACCAAGGGAAAGCATTTATTTGACTGGATCGAGAGGTGAAGCTGGTGGCTCTAGCCACAATGTTTTTGGCGCACTCAGTTGTGCCAGTGCGGCAGTTCGTCATTCCTGTGGCTCATCCCCTGCACTCCACTAATTCCCCAAGTCAGACGCCAAGTGAGACCCCCTCCAACATGAGTTGCATTTTCAGTGGAAGCAGTCTTAAGACTCAAGGCGTAAGATAGAGGTATTGTTTTTGAGTCACACATGCAGCTTCTACATCTGTTAAGCGTTCTTACTGTACTGCTAAAACTCCACCCAACGCTCCTGTATAGGCAGTGGGGACTCTAGGAAAGGGCACCTTTTTGTCCTGGTCACGCCCACGTTTTGCCACTGGTACTGATGTCTTTCGACTGATGTGCACTGGGCCCCTCCTAACCAGTGCCAGTGCTCACTCCTTAAAAGCAAGGTAAAATGGTCTAATAGGCACACACTTTAGCACCCCTGTAAGTTCCGACTAAGTGGTACCCCTGGTACCAAAGGCAATGGTACCAAAGAGGGTCCCTTAGAGCTATAGCATGTATTATGTCACCCTAAGGGACCCCTATACAAATTGCATGCAACCTGCCATTGCAGACTGCGTGTCATGGTGTAAACTGAGTGAGTACACGATATGGCACACTCATTGTGTGCCATGCCAAAGTCACTGCATGTAATATATGTACGTCACCCCTACAGCAGGCCTTGTAGCCCTAAGGCAGGGGGCATTGTTACATATGAGGGCATATCTGCATGAGCAGCTACACCCCTGTGCTGTCTAGTTCAATTGCTAGATGGTACAAGTGAACAGGAAAGCTATCTTAAGTATACGTACTGGCACTAGTCATTATAAGTTCCCCAGCTACATGATGGCTTTACTGTAGCCTATGGTGTTTGGAATCAAGCACCTTATCTTAATAAATCTGTACTGTTGCCAGTGCCAGATTTATTATGACATGCAACCAGAGGGCACCTTAGAGCTGCCCCCCTGAAAAACCTACCACTATCTAGTCTGCTTGCTGACTGATATCTAGCAGCCTGCCACCACAGACTGGTTTCTGGCCACCATAGACTAGTTTCTGACCCCCATAGACTAGTTTCTGACACCCTGCCAATGAGAGCCCATTCTCTCTAGGCCAGAAACGATGCCTGCTCCGGAGGAAGGTGTTCATACCTCCTCCAGCAGGATGGCTAGTGATTTAGCATATCCAGGCCAGGGACTTCAAAGCCCTGCCTCCTTTGATATGCGACCCTGGCTTTCCCCAGACCTGGGAGATGCCACCCCCTTCCCTGAGGCTAGTCACACTTCTAAGGTAGGTTGCCTGATGTGCTCCACGAAAGAAGGATTCCACCATCTTGTTTTTGGTGGAATTAGGAACTCTGGGACAGGTTAAGCCCACTCCCCACAGAAAGTGGTCATATAGTGGGTGTAGTGGCCCCAGGGGTAGGTAGCCTATTGGCCCCTACCTTACACTCCCCTTAACTACCCTAAATTGAGTATTTAGGCGGCCCCCTGACACCAGGAGCACTGATTCACCTGACTAAAGAAGGACGAACCAGAGCGGAAGAATGCAAGAACTGTGGACTAGCTGAGGACTTGGAGCCAAACCCTGCCTGCCTGCTCCTGTCTCGACAGTTGCAAAGATCCGACTCGTCCTGCAGCTGTGCATCCTCCAAAAGCCTCAGATGGCTGCTAGCACTTCGCCAACCAGCCAGCATCTCCCTTGAAGTGGAGGAGCCACTTGCCGGCAGGCACCTACCTCAACGTCTGGTTCACCGATCTGCTGACCACTGGGTCCACTGACGCAGCAGCCGCCCAGGAGGCGGGTTCTGTGCTCCAGGAGCTCAGATAATTCTCCCCACCAAGTTTGGAGTCGCCAGGACCCCCAGAAGCCACCCTGCACCAATATCCGGGTACCGGACCCCTTGCAGCAGCCAAAGCTTGTTCACTGTCTAGCTCAGACACCAACACTTCCAAGACTGACCTACCGACGTGGTAGTCCGCACCAGATAGACCATCGTCGACAGTGGCCCTGCTGTCTTGTTTTGTCCCCATCTCCAGGTCGACCTAAAAAGTGAGAGCCTCCAATGCAAGCAGGCCCGCCTAACAAAACACCTCTGCACCAGAGTCCACAACCTGTCTCCGAGCCTACCAATGGTGCCCCCTTGCTCCAGACCAAAAAACAAATGATGGACGGAATGCTGAACAAATCCAACATTCACCCCCAGTCACAGATCTGGGTATAATTCATCATTTGTTTTTGCTCACCAAGCCACACCAGTTTGGACCCAGCCATATGCAAATTAATCTCAACCCTGCTACACATGCGGACAGTTAAGCCCGAACTTCCAGGCCAGGTCCTCCCTGGGCCACTAAGGAGCATCCTGGGACCGGTTTCGGGGCGTCACCCCTCCCCAGCCAGGCTAGCTTGAATCAAGGGACACAGTGAGCACGGGATCCACATCTGGGCATACCCTTCCCACCTAGGGTGACAAAAGCAAAAAGAACAAATGATGTATGGAATGCTGAACATTATCAAACATTGACCCACAGTCACAGACCCAGCCATATGCAAATCAGTCTTGACCTTGCTCCCTATGGGAACAGTTGAGCCCGAACTGCCAGGCCAGGCCCTCCCTGGATCACAAACGAGCATCCTGGGACTGGTTTCGGGGGATCACTGCTAATCAGCCTTGCCCCAGAGACCCTGAAGAACCGATCCTCCCTTAGGGTTCTGACAGACTTGTCCCCACTTGCAGCATTTTTTTTGCTTACAGGTTTCTCCATGAACTTCAGCTGCAGCATTTGAGGCTAACCTTGCGACCAACACCTCTGCACCCGGACACATCGTGCCAGGTAAACCGAAACTGGTGTTCTGAGGACCTTGGCTCTTACTTACCTTAAGTCCAGAAAAACAGTCCTGTGAGTCATTTGCAAGTAGCCCTATGCAGTGTATGTTTCTCCCATAGGATAACATTACTGTGTTCGAGGCTCATGCCTCAAATCTGACAGCTGTATTTTCTGTGTTTCTGAAAATTGCTAAGTCAAAGTACTTACCGAATCTTGTAGATCTTGGTGTCTAAATTAATATAAAAATCTGTTATTTTTCTAAGTTTGTTTCGGATTTCCTTCTCGAGTGTGTCTCATTTATTGGCTGTATCCCCTCTGATAAGCCTAAGGCTGCTCGGCCACACTAACACAGAAAGAGCATCTGTACACTCTTGGTGCACTATATAGAGAGCCAGCTTCTTACAGGGAACAATTGTCCATAACAATCTTAAGTCCCTGAACCTCACGTTCTGGTTCCTGATGACATATTTTGGTCATCTAAGCATCCAGACAGGTTTTACCATTAGTGAGCACCCTTCACTTCCCAGATATACAACACTAAGTGTAAAAGGTTCTTCATATCGTATGCCTAAAGTCTGGATCGGCTAGCGGTCCAATCCATCAAATATTGGTGTATTTATTATGCCTTACCAAACCCATCCTCCAGCAATATCCATCTGGTGGCAATTTAGTGATAAAGATGTTCTTCTGTGATCCCTTTCTTTTCTCAAAGGGCTATCTAGCAATTTCTGAAAATCTATTTTTAGCCTTCCCTCCACTGGGACTGCAACCAGTCCCTTAAGACTTGTTCTCGGATGCCTCATTGCACCATCGTTCTAACCTCTTCATAGGTCAGAACTGATTATCTTCTGTTGGAAAAATTGCAGCTTCTCACCTTGACCTCTTCACGATGCATGAGTAAGTTACACCCACAAACTGTCAAGAAAGCCTTCTGCCAGTTCTCTTTGGATAAAGTAGATATAGGTCCAAGTATAATATTTATTCCCAAAGTATCATTGGCTTCCATTTTTGCTGTTAGCCAGGAGGGACTGTGCCCCTCTAAGGGAAGACTTCAAAGACTCTTGACATCCTGCATCATGTTCAGTCACAAAAAGGAGAATAGACTGAAGTGATTCAGATTTATTTTAAGTGCACAGTTAGTAAAAACCTTCGCACCAAGTGCTGTAAAAAGATCAATCAAATCAGAAATTAGTTTATATACATTACAGTGCAAAAAAAAAGGCTCAGAGCGAACAAGAGTAAGGTTAAAAAGGATTTGCTCATATAACCAGTACATAGCAAAAGCAATTTCATAATAGAAATAGCAAGAGGGTTAAAGGGTAAGTGCCACATAAAAAGTGCTTTGCCTATGTGGCTACATGACTTTTCTGTAGAAACCGATTGCAGACTCTCATGCCATTCTTAGCGACCAGTGTTAACTATTGTGCCTAGGTCACAGGGTGACTGGGCTGTGGCTGCATGGACTAGAATTGTGTAAAGCCCGGAAATGCTTAAGATCTTCCGGTCACGCTTATCCAGAATTTCACAAACCTACAGCTGAGTTGCATGTCCTTCCCATTGAAGCCGGCTGAAATTGTGGGCCTGCAGGTACGGAGCCCTTTCTGGTTTCAAATCGGTCGGAGTGTTCTTTTCCGGTCTTCTATGTTTTCTTTACAGAAGCATATCTGGTGAATCAGTGTCTCGGGGGCTAAACCGCTGAGCCGGCACAATCCTTTCATATTTGCACGTTTCCATGAGGGAGATGGGGATACAAGGGCAGGCATCCCATGCGGAATTTGATGAAAGCTGCTTTCAGTCGAGGTTTGATGGCTGTGCCCAGATAGAACTTCAGCAAGAGCTAGTAGGTTGAGGAGCGTATAGCTGCTTTGATGCGCTTAAACGTTGCTGTAATTGAGAGGGATTTCGGCCGTATCAGATCCAGGCGTGGCTTGAAAGTCCCTTTGTGGTGCAGGTGGACTCCCAGGTATTCCTGCACATCTTCCACTTTGTCGGCACCCAAATACCACTGGTGCAAATGTCTCTGAGGCCTTCTGAAGGACATTGTTTTTCAAATTGATAGTCAAGGCATTGGTAGTAGAATATTCAGCTGTGGTGTTCAGAAGCCTTTGATGTCCAAATTTGGTTTGACTGAGGAGAATCAGGTTGTCTGCAGACATCCGGCACTGCAGTGTGATGCTCCCCAGTTTTGGGAAGTGGGAAATTACTTGTGCTAGGCTGGTTGGCAAGTCCGCTAAGAGGTTGAAAAGAGTTGGAGCTAGCACACACCCCTGTTGTTGACCCTGATAAGCTGGTATTTCTCTTTAAAAGGTGAGTACTATCCCCAAGCTTGATCCTCACCCAGGTGACAGTATGAAGAAGAATTATTGCTCTCAGTAGGTGGTTAGGAATGTTCCACTTAGCAAGCTTGGTCAACAGTTTTCCTCTGTCTACTCGGTTAAAAGCTGCCTTGTATTCTATAAATGATAAATGCAGAGGTTGCTTAGTAACCCTGCTGCGGTTGAACAGTAGAGGTGCATCCAGGAGATTGGCAGATGTACCTGCACCTTTGGAGAGCCCCGTTTGGTTAAACGGGGTTAGGTCGTTGTTTGATGCCCAAGCTTCCAATTCCTCCAGGAGGCAGCCCGCAAAGTACTTGGACTCGACGTCCAGGAGGACTATATGCCTATAATTAGCTGGGTCATTCACTAAGCCCCTCTTCGGAGATTGGAGTGATAAATGAGCCTTTCCGTGAGTGGGGGGTTAGAGTTAGACTGTTATGCCATCGTAGACTGTTGCCAAGTGAGCTGCCCAAAAGGATTTGTCCTCTTTGAAAAGGGCAGCTGGGATACTGTGCAGTCCTAGAGCACCTTCTCTCTGACTTTTGATTATCTGCTGCTCAAAGTTCTCTGCACAAATGGATGGCGTGCATGACGGTGCCACAATTTGGCTGGCCCCGGCCTTCTGACCAATAGAGCTCATATTCTGGGCTGCTCTGGCGTTTAAGTAGCCAAAGTGCTGAGTGAGGCACTGGTACCAGGTCTCCTCAGAGATGTTAGCAGTGGCACTTGATTGCGATAAGTTGTTTAAACAGTTCACCTGCTTCCAAAACCCTGCGTGTCTGTTCTCCTTAAGGTCACATAGGAACTTGGTTAAAATATTGGCCACAGCTTCTCTTTGAAGTTCCCACAGGTGTTTCCTGTAAGCGTTCTAGTCTTAGTCAGGTGCGCCCTTGATGCGAAAATTAGTTGCCTCGTACGCAGACCTTCTGGTGGGGATAGACCTTACACCTATAGGGCTTCAACGGAAATTAAACGCCCTTAATGCCTTTTGTCTTGAAAACAAATTAATGATAACTGTTGACAAGACAAAAACAATGTTTTTACTAAGAGGAAAAGGAAATTTGGGTGGTTCCTAGGTGATGTTCGAATAGAGCAGGTTAGTGAATATAAATATCTGAAAGAGACACGTTAGTGACAGATTCCTTACCTTAGAATATCCCCAGGCGTCAGGCTGGATCCGGAAAGTTTTGCGTAGCAGTACCCCTGCGCGTCGGTAGGCGGCGTCGTGCGGCTCCGCGTCCGTCGTGATCGCCGGGATGACGTCGCGGCCAGTACTTAGATGCCGCCCATGTGCGCTGGCGTCAGTTCTTTCTTTTTCCGCGCCAGTAAGCGCAGATCCGGATTGAGCAGTGCCCCAGTCATTTTTTGACTGAGTATTTTTTGAGACTTTTTGTCCAAGTTTTTCGAGTCGTTTCGACTCCAAGGTGTCAGTAGGGATGCCCGGCTTCAAGCCATGCGCGATCTGTAATCGCATGATGTCGATTAATGATCCGCACCGAGAGTGTCTCTTCTGCCTGGGGCGCGGCCACGACCCCCAGTCGTGCCCCGAGTGTCGGTCCCTTGCCCCGAAGGCTTTGCGAGAGCGGTCTCGAAAGCTTCTCGAGGCCCGGCACTCGGCTCCGCGCCGCTCGAGGTCCCTGGAAAGGTAGAGGGGCCGGTCGCGGAGCCGTCGTTATTCGTCGGGGTCGAAGTATTTGTCCTCAGGTAAGGCGAAGCACAAGAGGTCTAAGAAGCGTCGCTCTAAGACCTCCCCTCGCCGGTCTCACGACCCGGCCGAGGGTCCAGATGGTACCGCCCGCGGCTCCGGGGGTACCCGCGCAGCCGACGCCGGCCTACCCGCCTGTTCCGGGTCCGACGTCGTCTCCGGCCGAGATACAGGACTTCCTGTCGGCCATGGCTCGCATCTTCGGGCCTAAGGGTTACCCCGGTGCGCCTTCGGGCCCCAGTGGGAGTCCTCCTTCGGCACCACCGGCGGCTCCGGCGCCGCAGGACCCCCTCGGATCCAGGCCTGGATCCCGGTCGACGCCGGTTGACCTAACCACACCTCCACCGGCGCCCCGACCTCACCGGTACCGTTCACAGCACCGTCTGAGGCCCCGGGCGGCGCCGTCCCCAGGTTGTCCCCGGCACCGGACACGGAGCCGGATCGACGTCGCTCTACGCCGATTCCGACGGGACCTTTCTTCCCTCATGTCCCTCCTCCATACTTTTCACCTGTTTTGGAGGACGAGGAGGACTGGGAGGGGTCGGAAGACCCTCTCACAGCTCAATGTGAGCCTTATCAGGACTGGGCTGAGGAACTGGGTGATGCCAGTGGTCTGGACACCTCTCCTGACCTTCGCATGCTGTCTCTTCCTTCCGTGGCTACGGAGGAGGGAGCAAGTTATGCAACGGTGTTGCGTAGGGCGGCCGAGGCCTTGCGCCTTGAGCTCCCTACGGTGGCTGTCAGGACTAACCACCTGACGGAAGTGCTTCAGCCGGCGGCTACCTCTTCGGAGCCACTGCTGCCGTTTAACAGCGCACTTTCGGACGTTCTTTTGGGCACCTGGTCCAGGCCCACCACAGGGGCTCCTGTGGACAGGAGCGTAGCCCGACGCCATCGCCCGGCCCCGGGCGACCCTCTGTTCCTCTCCCAACACCCCACCCCCGAGAGCTTGGTTGTCCAAGCCTCTACCTCTCAGACTGCCTTCCCTACGGCTCCGCCGGATAGGGAATCCAAAAAACTGGATTAATTTGGGAAGGAGGTTTTTTCTTCCTCCAGTGCTGGCTTGCGGTCCGTGAACACCGCTTGCCTTTTGGGCCGTTACTCCCACTCTCTGTGGGATTCGGTGGCGCAGGTGCTGCCCAAGTGTCCTGAAGAGGTCCAGGCACTTCTCTCCCGCGCTATTGCAGACAGGAGAGACGCAGCGAAGTTCACTATCCAATGTGGCTTAGACACCGCTGACTCGCTAGGCAGATCGCTTGCTACGACAGTGGCGCTGCGCCGTCACGCCTGGCTGAGGACCACTGGTTTCTCGGGCGATGTCCAAAACACCCTTATGGACATGCCCTTTGATGATATCCGCCTTTTTGGCAATATGGCAGACAGCGCACTGGAGCGCTTTAAGGACTCGCGGGCTACGGCCAAGCCCTTGGGCCTCGCGCCCTCCGCAGCAGTCTGCTTTTCGCCCCTTTCGTGGCCACGGAAGGGGCGCCCAGTCACGTCCACTGCCCAGCCACCGGCCCGCGCAGCAAGCGCCTTCGCGCGGCCGAGAACGTGGCTCCCGCCGAGGCGGGTCGGGTAACCAGCGAGCGGGTCAGGCCACCACCTCCGCCCCGTCCGCGGCCTCCAAACCCTCCTAGTCCATCCTTTCCAGTCCACAGCACGCCAGTGAGGGGCACCCACTGGCGCACCATCACATAGGACAGGTGGGTTTTGGACATTGTCCGAAGGGGCTACTCCCTCCCCTTCGATACTACTCCACCAGCCATGCCACCTCAGCACCACCGCATGTCGGGGGACCATTTGGTACTTCTTCGCCAGGAGGTTGCGGCCCTCTTGGCAAAGGTGGCCATCGAGCGCGTTCCGACACCAGAAGTAGGGCGTGGTTGTTATTCCCACTACTTTCTGGTGCCCAAAAAGGACAAGGAGGACATGCGTCCTATCTTGGACCTCCGGAACGTCAATCGCTTCCTCCGGAAGGAGAAGTTCAAGATGCTCACCCTAGCTCAGGTCTGGACTGCCCTCGACCCTGGAGACTGGATGGTAGCGTTGGACTTGCAGGACGCATATTTTCACATCCCGTCCTGCCGGCCCACCGGCGTTACCTGCGGTTCACGGTAGGCCTCGAGCACTTTCAGTTCACCGTGCTTCCCTTTGGCCTTGCCAGTGCCCCTCGGGTGTTCACGAAGGTGATGTCGGTGGTCGCAGCTCATCTGCGCCGGGCAGGGGTTCCAGTCTTCCCCTACCTCGACGACTGGTTGCTGAAGGCGGGCTCATCCCAGGCAGTCGTCTCCCACCTCCAGACTACGGCCGGACTCCTGCACTCGCTGGGGTTCTCCATCAATGTGCCGAAGTCGCTCCTGGTTCCTTCTCCACAGCTCCTTTTCATCGGACCAGTTCTGGACACAACGCAGTTTCGGGCCTATCCTCCCGAACGGCGAGTCCAGGATATTCAGGCTATGATTCCGATCTTTCAGCCTCTATCCTGGGTTTCGGTACGGATGACCCTGAGGCTGCTGGGCCTCATGGCCTCCTGCATCCTGCTGGTCGATCATGCCAGATGGCAAATGCGGGCTCTGCAGTGCGACCTGAAGTTCCAGTGGGCGCAGCATCAGGGGAACCTGTCCGATTACGTCCAGATCTCGGAGGGAACTGCACGACAGTTGCAGTGGTGGCTCTCGAACCGGCAATGGGTCACAGGCAGATCCCTCTCCCTTCCCCAGCCAGAGCACACAGTTGTGACGGATGCGTCCCTTCTGGGATGGGGCGGTCACATGGGAGAGGCGGAGATCAGAGGCCTCTGGTCTCCGGCGGAGTCCCGGCTCCATATCAACCTTCTGGAGCTCCGGGCGATCCGACTTGCACTGAAGGCATTCCTTCCCTCTGTCAAAGGGAAGGTAGTGCAGGTGTTCACAGACAACACCACCGCCATGTGGTACTGCAACAAACAAGGCGGGGTGGGGTCATGGACCCTATGTCAGGAGGCTCTGCGTCTCTGGACATGGCTGGAACATCAGGGCATATTCATGATGGTTCAACACCTGGCAGGTGGCCTGAACGCCAGGGCGGACGAACTCAGCCGCAGGTGCATGATGGATCACGAATGGCGTCTTCACTCGGAGGTGGCGCAAGGACTCTTTCTACAGTGGGGAGAGCCTTGGTTAGATTTATTCGCCACCGAAGAGAACGCGCAATGTCAGCAATTCTGCGCGTTGGAATTTCCAAGGCGGCACTCGCTCGGCGACGCTTTTTGTTGCGAGTGGAGTTGCGGTCTGTTGTACGCCTTTCCGCCTATACCACTTCTGCCCAGAGTGTTGAAGAAGATTCGGCGCGACCGGGCCCAAGTCATTCTTGTGGCTCCGGACTGGGCTCGAAGAGTTTGGTATCCCGAGCTACTCAGTATGAGCATCGATCCCCCGATCCCGTCTGCCTCTTCGGGAGGATCTTTTGTCGCAGCAGCAGGGGACAGTCCTCCACCCGAACCTGACCAGTCTCCACCTCCTTGCATGGAGATTGAGCGGCGGCAGTTGATTCCTTTCGACTTGTCTCCCGAAGTTTGTGATGTGATTCTGGCAGCCAGGTGTCCCTCCACTAAGGTGGTATACGCCTGCAGGTGGAACAAGTTTGTGGCATGGTGCACAGCAAAGGCTGTGAATCCCCTCTCTGCCTCTCTTTCTGAGGTTCTTCTGTTCCTTCTTTCTCTGGCCCAACAGGGTTCTGCCCTGGGTACCATCAAGGGCTATCTTTGTGCAATCTCGGCCTTCCTCAGGCTTCCTGATCAGCCCTCCCTTTTCAAGTCCCCTGTTGTTAACAGGTTTCTTAAAGGCATTACACACCTCTTCCCTCCTGTTCCGTTTGTGAGTGGGACTTGAACTTGGTTCTTACCTTTTTAATGTGCGCTCCCTTTGAGCCTCTCCATAACTGTCCTCTTCGTCTTCTCACTCTGAAGACAGCCTTTCTGGTGGCTATCACCTCCGCTCGGCGGGTGAGTGAGCTCCAGGCTCTTACTTGCAAGCCCCCCCTTTCTGTCTGTCCATCCAGACAAGGTTGTTCTTAGGACGCGTCCGTCCTTCTTGCCAAAGGTGGTTACTGCCTTCCACATTGGGCAGACCATCACTTTGCCCACCTTCTTTCCGCCTCCGCATCCTTCCGGAGAGGAAGAGCGGCTCCACCGTCTGGACCCAAAACGTGCGATTTCTTTCTATCTGAACCGCACACAACAGTTCCGGGTGGATGACCAGCTCTTTGTTGGCTACGTGGGTGCCAAAAAAGGTCGGGCGGTACACAAGCGGACCATCTCCCGCTGGGTTGTCTTGTGTATCAAAGCCTGCTATTCTTTGGCCGAGAAGGAGCCCCCTGTTGGGCTACGTGCCCATTCCACCAGGGCGACAGCCGCCACCACGGCTTTGGGACGTGGTGTCCCATTGCAGGACATTTGTCAGGCAGCTACGTGGGCCTCGCTGCACACGTTTACCAAGCATTACTGCCTTGACAGCCAAGTCCGGAGAGACGGCTTCTTTGGCCGTTCTGTTCTCTGAGACTTCCTCGTCTGATCTTTGTTCGCAGACCCACCACCGGAGTTGGTATTGCTGGGGTATCTATTCTAAGGTAAGGAATCTGTCACTAACGTGTCTCTTTCAGATGCACAAGTTACTAACTTGTGTAACGATATATTTATAAGAGACAGTAGTTGGTGACCGATTCCTTACCACCCCACCCATCCTCCCCGTTCTGCGAACTGATTTCTAGGGTTAAGGTCATCCCTTTCAGGGCCCTAGTTTTCAGACACCAGTGTCAGTTTCTTGCATGGCTCTGCGTTTCTGGCGCGGAAAGTCGTGTACAGAACTGACGCCAGCGCGCATGGGCGTCGTCTAAGTACTGGCCGCGACGTCATCCCGGCGATCACGACGACGGACGCGGAGCCGCACGACGACGCCTACCGACGCGCAGGGGTACTGCTACGCAAAACTTTCCGGATCCAGCCTGACGCCTGGGGATATTCTAAGGTAAGGAATCTGTCACTAACTACTGTCTCTTACAGATATATCGTTACACATGTTAGTAACTTGTGCATCTGGGTGTAACCTCTTCAGACGATCTGAGGTGGGACAAACAAATGGCTTGCCTGAGACTTGTTCTATCCACAGTAGTGAATGGGATGAAAAGATAGGAGCGTAAGTTTGGGAGCCACTCCTTCGAGCCCCTAAGTAAAGTTATACAGGGTAAGCTAATTCCTCAGGCCCTTTATGAAGCAGAAGTGTTTGCTTGGTATAGCCGGGTCTCATGGGAACGTTTAGAAAGTAATTCTCTGAGACGGCTCCTTGAACTCCCTAAAAATGCTATTTTTCAAGCGTTAAGGAGAGAGTTGAGAACTGTAGCCTGGAGTGCCCTGGCGGACGCCAGAGCCTTGCGCTTTTACTCTTCTCTGAAAGATAAGACAACTCTGGATAAATTGTCAGAGCAAATCTTACCAGAAATAATGTTAATGTACGCCGATAAAAAGAATCCTGGGATAATAATCTTGAAGCGTTTAGGAGACCCAGAAATGCGCACCGAAAGTGGGGAAGTGGCTCAGATTAAGCAGATAAAGTGCATACTTAGGCAGTGTGCCTTAGTGCAAATCCTCTCTCCAGCTTGTTTCTATCTCAAAACCAAGAACTCAGTTATTCCCTACCTAAGGTCTCAGGAGAGCACGGATCTATTCCCTTTACCTGTGTAACATTCCGGATAAACGCCAACGTAATGAAGTCTTACGTTTTAAGGTGGGAATCTACCCTGGGTAGAGTATCAAGGGATTAAAAATAGAAGCTGCTAAGAACCATGGGCAGTGCCCCTGTAGGCAAGGTAGGAAATATTCAGTAAGCCATATATTGATGGATTGTGCAATCTTCATTGTGGAACGGGAAAAGTTTCTCCGACTTGTATTTAACAAATATGGAATCCAAAGGAGGGAAATGGGTCTGGATTTGATACATGACCTTAGATGCCAAGATGTAGCGATAGCCATTGGCCAGTATTTGTGTAAAATCTTAGTCACGTGTGATATTACCCCTTTTATAGGATTTTAACATAATGTTGGCATGGGTGTTTTCTTTACTTAGTAATGAAAGCCCAATTGCAATGAGGGGGATCTCCAAATAGGAATATGTAAGAAGACGAGAAGTATGTCTTAAACTGAAGCAAGATTAAGAGTGATCATTGAAGTTGCAATAAGCTGCTATTACTTTGCACTTTATAAATGCTGATAGGTGTAATATGAATTGGTTGTCATCGGCTGAAATGTTATCATGTTTTATTAGAGCTGTAAAATATGTGAGATTTTGGGCTGTGAACCATATTGAGTCATGGTATGGAGTCATTTTAATGTTTTAGGTTTGTAAGTGCACAAATAGTAATTATATGGGGTTGCAAGATACAATCATGAATTGATGTTTTATGATATTTAACAAAATATTGTATACTTGTGAAATCTGTGTATATTTCCATAAGATTTTACTTCTTGGAAATAAAAGTATTTGACTTGGGTTTCGTTGGTGTAATTGTAGGGCATAGTTTAGGCTTTGTTTTAGTCCCTTGGTTTCTTGGCGGCTCCGGAGTGCTGTTGTCATGCCTGGGTTTGCCACCTTGGCATGGGTGGTTATCCACAAATTATTTCGCAAACTGCTCCCAAGCCATTTGAGCGGAACTTGCGCTGGCCAGATTTGTTGCCCAGGTGCGTTTTGCCTGAACTATTTTAATACAAATCCATAAAATACAAAATCCTTCTGTATTCCATGGATTAATAATTAGTTAAATAACAGCACCCAGCACAATAACTTTATTCTTATTCTGGTTTTAATTTCTTCTACAATTATTTTTATTGCTATTTTACAGTCACCTGTATTGATTGATTTTGTGCTTTAATCTTCTTTATTCTTTTTTCCTATTTCTACTACTAATCACTGTTCACCATAATGTAAGTGATAACGACACATTAAACAACATTTATCATTAAAAGAAAAATATTCTAGTTCCTAACAATTTTACATTCTTAGTCCTATATCCGCTGCGACCGATTAATGTTGTCCATATGAAGGTCAGGAACCACTCACTATAAACTAATTTATGGCTAATCATTAAGAGTCCTTGAATGGTTCCTCCTATTTTTAAAGTGTCCATGCTATTTGTGTGTGCTCCTCTTATCGACTGGTGGTTCCAGGCCCTCATAGGAACAATATTAAGTGTTCCGACTGGATTATAGGACATATAGGAACTTGGAACAGTTACTCAAAATCAGTAAGGGGTTTGGAGACATGAGTCCTCACAGGGAATTGCGAGACAAGACCCAGTGGTGTGATAGTGTCCATCAGTATTATTCAGTGTCTGGAAGCGAACATTAACGCTTACACTTGTCACTTGAAGTCAACTTAGTACATTTGGGATAGATTTTTAAGCCAGCCAAGGTCCAAATGAGGAAGTCAGATGTGCCTCATGCTAGGGAGGAAGCTAGGTTTATTTAAAACCAGTGTTAGTAGAGAAGGAATAGATCTCATGCTCTTAGTCTTAGCTACTTAATAAAAGTGCTCTAGAGAAACCCAGTTTTGTAATGAGGATAGTCTTGATCTATGCGTTTTCAGTAGCTGAGGGAGATGATCCAGAGATGCATATTCCTTCGTGGTGATCAGTTGTCTGATCCCACATTTAGGCCATTGCAGGATAACCTTCAATTGTACAGCTAAACTGTACCTATTGAGTTCTGGCTCTACCAAACAGTCTTCCAGGAGAGTACCTCTCTAGCAATTCTCAGGTGTGTGTTGTAAGAAATTGGATTATTTTTTAGGGTGGGTGACTGTCCACCTTAAGTAACAATCGGAACCCTTGTCCGGGTAAACCCTCAAAGTCTCTGAATTAACCTGAAGTCAACCACCCCCAGTCTCCATGGCACAGAGAATACCGGCTTAACTTGGGGTAGTGTGTAAAGTATTTATACAGTACAAAGACACTAAAAAATTCAAAATGCAAATCATTTAAAAATCCAAACCAAATTTGAAAAATAGAATGAGATGTATTAAACAAAATTCCACAAAATGACATAAACCCAGTAAGGGGAACCAGAGATATGATTTTTTAAAGTTTTAAGTAGCAGTATTGCCAGAAAATACAAAATGCCAATGATAGTCAATGGTCCAGGTAGACGGGGACCTAGGCGCAGTTTGAGGCTAGTCGCGATTGAGCACGGGTCGAGTACACCAACCAGGTCTGTCTTGGTCAAAGATTTTACCTTCTGACTTTTCCTTCAAGTCCCAGTCCACCATAGGAGTACACTTCTAAAGCCCCCAAGATCTATGTGGAGGTTCTTGGAGACTCGCAGGATGTCCGTCTAAAGCCAACAGCAGGCGCCAATCCAGGTCAAGTTGCCACTGGTCAGCTAGATACAACAAGCTACAAAAGACCTTTTCCTGGAAGTATCACTGGAGCTTGAACAGCAGGTCTGCCTTATGACCCTTGTAGTCCAGTTCTTTGTCCTGGGTACAAGAGGGAGCAGGTCTATCCTTCAGGGCTCCTCTATGGTCACAGCCGGTCCAGTCCTGTGCTGATCTTCAAGAAGTCCAGAAAGTGTTCTGAAATGGGTGCTTGGAGGGTCCACATTTCTGCCTGGCACTAGTTAGTAGGTGGGAATAACTTCGGGCCACACCCTAAACAGTGGGGTAAAAGTTCCCTGTGCCATTCCCACCTGTTGTGGGCATTTTCAAGATGGCTAAAGTTACCAGCCACACTAAACTTGTTATGGTAACCCTAGTGTTCTTCCACATCTAACACTAAAATCCAATTGAGGCAGCTGCTTTACGCACAAACCCAGAAACAAACGTCTGGTAGGACAAAAGCAGTGTCATTCAGCAACCAGACATTGAATCTACAAGAACTGTTGTGGCATTCTAGTCTCTCCCCTTTCAAGTGTGCCCCAAGGGTTCTATGTAAAACCAGAGTCCTGTCAAGCAGGATTTGACACTCAAGCAGCATTTGACACTAGTGTGTCAAAAAGGATGCCCACATCCCCCACCCTGCATATTATGTGGGGTTCAGAGGAGTCCTCTCGGACCATTCAGGTCATCCTATTGTTTGCCACTGGGAGGCATTTCACACCTATTCCCACATATTCAAGGCTAATTACTGGCTGGGAGAAGCTGGAAAGCCAATGCAAATTAGCCTTCAGTAACTTCTTTAGACAAAGGGTAACTTTCGAAAAGTTCATTTTCCGTATTTCCTTAATATTTAATATAACTCTGGCTTCACCATTGAATCGGATTTTTAATTATTATTAAAAGTAGATGGTTAATTTTTTTTCTAGCTGGTCCCATTCTCGAGATACAGTATTAGTATTTTAATCTGTGCTCTGGTTTTCAACATAGGACAGCTAGACCTGCAACAGTGAAATAGCTTTTGGGTGTTAGTCACTGTAAGCATGTTAATATAAAATTTCTACATGTCCTGCTTTTTATAGCTCTTTATTTTATTTTATATTTATACAAGCATGTTTCAACTTATCTATTACACAAAGGTAGATCGTTCAACATTAAGATAACTCCATTGATGTTGTCATCGTTGTTATATCTTTGATAAGTGTAGAGCCCAAAACTATAATAAAAAACCTTCTAACGTAACTAGACCATATATTTCGATACATCATCACTAAACCTGTCACTTCGGATATCTGTATGCCGTATGCCTTTTAGATCTCGTGTATTATTATAACCAGTACCAGTTCGTATAGCCCGGTCCATCAAACCAGCTCGTGTTGTGTTCCGCTAGATTGTGCCCTCACCTAACGCCCGCTCTTCAAACCATCCCCCACCCACCACATCTCACCCACCTCCTCCCGTTGGTTCATTTGATTAGTTCAGCATGGTCGGGTACTATGAGATAGATTGTATTAGTGTTGTCCATCAGGGAGGACGTCGTCTGTTTTGATTTGCATCACCAGGAGTGTGATGTCAAATTCTGTGATGTCACTCCCCCAGTCTGTCTTTGTAAAAGGATTAGTACATCTATCTCTGCAGACATCCACCTCTGCAGATCCCACAGCCATTTGTAGCTTATAGGGGCTTTCCACAGCATCACACACTTTTTTTTTTAACCAACCAACAGGGCCAAATCCTCAAATCTGAACATGTTTTCCTTTTTTCCTTTTTATGTCATTGGTCTGCTAACCTAGCCAAGACACAGGGTTGTCTTTCATTTATCAAGGCTTTGTCCCTTAATGTCCTGTAAAACCTCAATCATTGCTGTCCAGTAATGTTGTATGAAACAGTGCCACAACATATGGAAATAAATGTGCATCATCTTTCTTGCTTCTAAGGCAGACTGACACAACCCATCGGTATATTTTAGCTAACCGGTGAAAGGTGAGTATAGTGTAGGTAATTGAGCTGGGTATATTTAAAAAGTGCACACCTATTCATTTTTTTGTATAATCAGGACCCGTACTCACTCTTTGTTCTGTATTTCTTCTCCTATCCTATACATCCTACGTTTAAATACCATGCGGCCTGCATTGTGGGCTACAAGGCGTACGTATATAGGGGTGACTTATTAATATGTAAAAGGGAGGTTTTGACCTGTCAAGTGTTTTTGACAAGTCGAATTTCAGATTTAGCACTGTTAGGCTACAATGGTAGGCCTGAAGCCACATTTGCCCTGTCACTGTAGTGGATGGCTCAGTAGGTGCTGCAGTACACTAGTGGCAGTTAACTTCCATAACTTGAGTACAGTTTGTACCTTATACTAGGGATTCATAGGCAAGTTAAATATACCACTTAGGGGTATGCCAATTCGTCCATGTTTAAAGGGGGAGCACAGGCACTTTACTACTCATTACCAGTGATAAAGTGCACAGAGTTCTACAGGCAGCAAAAATATATCTGGGGGTATGGCACGTAAAAGATAGCCATTTCTTACATTTGTCTACAAAACAGAAACTACTAAGAAATTCAAGAATTTGTTGTGCATTCTGTGGTGGAAAGTGTATAGAAAATGATTGTGCCAGGTTACAGCTCCCTTTGATAATCATTAATCTTTCCTGCATTATTCCGACCAATCTGAGATGCCCACAATCTATCAGAAATGTTCCTAAATGTAATTACCCACTACAGAGTAACCTCAGTTGTCATCTCTTTTGGTGGTCCCTAGGACCATGACAGTGGACCTTCAATCGCTCACTGTTACAGGACGCTTTTGGGCTTACTTTAGGGCTGATTTATTTAACTTTCTCAAAACTAGTGTCAACTGTATCTGTAAATACTGACAAGTCAGGCGGTTTTTGGGATCAGCGCAGTGTTTCAAATGATCCACCTCCAGGCAGCTCCAGTTCTGACTGTCAGTACAGGAGAGAATATTAGTGTGGCCAGATGAACAAAAGAGTTTTGGGGAAAGGAACAGCAGGAACGGAAATCTGCAAGAGAAAATGTATGCTATTAATCAGCCCTCATCCAAACTACTGCTATATTGTGGACCTCTACCCATCCAGCCATAATCACCTTTGTGCATATCCCTGAATGTTCATTGTTGCTTGTTATCTGAATGCCATGTGCGTTTGTTTTCATCAGTGGTGTTCTTGTGAAAGTTTTTAGAGACTCGGCTACACACAAACCATACCTTTTTGTTACATGTCTAAAGAATAAAGTACATACCACCAGCTTCTGATGTATACCTATGCTTGCAGGTTTCTCACCTGTAGAATATTCCTAGGCATCGGACTGGATCCGTAAACTTCAAAGCTCTCACATTGCTGGTAGAGGGCGCTGATTTCATTTTGACACCGGAAGTGGCATTAGATGTTGTCACCAAATCCATATAGCGCCCACCCCAGTGCAACAACGTCCATTCCTGTTTTTTCCACACCTTTGCCAATTTGGAGCTCACTCTCTTCTGAGAGTTATGAGTTCTCCTCACACAAAATTGTTACTAGTGTAATACTATGCATCTCCCAAGTGTTCTGGGATCAGACCCTGTAGGGACTGCTAGGGACAGGTGTCAATCACTGACCCACACACCATCTGTTTGCAGTGTTTAGGTTCTGACCATGATTAGCCTTCCTGTGACTCCTGCCAAAGCATGCACCTAAAAAATACTATGAAGCATCACAATGCCAATTTCTTTATGGCACGGGCCTAGGATAACGTACTAAGTTGTCGGTCGAGGCCTAGATCCAAGTCCTTCTCAGATCGTTTGGCACTGGTTCCATCAATACCAGGCCTGCATCCTCCTTTTCCTGAGTTTTGGGCACCAGGTACGGCTCCAGCAGCGTGTCTCAACGCTATGCATGGCATCTTCACCAGGACATCCAAACCATCTGGTATGCTTGGAGCTCCACTCTGCTTCCCAATGTTGATGTGGATCGTGCTGTATGGTACAGGACATGTGGCACTAGTGCATGCTCCTACTTTCTCTCTGGTGCGCAACTATATAATTCTGTCAACGGCGACATAGCTGGCACGACCATCAACGAACCACCTCCACTGGAGCCACGCTCAAAGCTATTGGCACTGCCTCCTCTGCCAATGGAGCTCCCTCACAAGAGGTCCTGGAGGGAGGGTCGGAGAGTAATCCAGGAAAAAGACTACAGGGAGAGGGTTAATAATATTTTTGGCTCAGACTACAACCCCATAAATATATACGCCTATGAAGAGGGGGGGGGGTAAGACCTCCCGTTCAACATTCCAGAGTGTCCTCTGCTAGTGGTCTTGACACTTGACTGGAAATGGATATGGCATTCCCGTCTGGATCATGACACCCAAGGCTCTCATTCGATACGGTGCTAAACAAAACAATGAAATCTTAGAATTACAACTTTCTTCTGAATGTGAAAAAGAATGTCCTCCCAGAGTTCCTGCTACCCTCCGCCCCTACTTTGGAAACTCTACCGCACTACAACATGGCTGTAGTGGTGCATGTGCTAGAAGCCTAGGAGAAACCTTCCTCAGCACAAGTGGTTAACAGGCTGGTAGCCAGGCTTTATCTACTTGCTCCTGGAGACCCTCCTTATTTCTCAATGCATCCATCCCTGAAGAGCTTTGGTTATTTAAGAATCTTGTTCTTCTGAGCAGTTGCAAGGAACTTTTCCCACAGTTCCCTCCACAGGGAATCTAAAAAGGCTTGAAGCATTACTGGGTCTATGGCCCGGAACTCCTTAAATAACAATTGCCTATTGGCTTGCTACACCCATGCCCTACGGGATATGGCCCAGGTCATTTCACCACATTTTCCTGAGGATATGCTTGACCATATCCAGGAGGTGCTTAAGGGTGGACATGATGCATCAAGACATATAATCAGGTTGGTACTTCAATACTGTCAACTCGGTGGCAAGAGCAATGGTCACCGTAGGCTCCATCAGCTTTTCAAATGATGTGCAGGCTACCCTCATGGACCAACCGGTTGATGGCAGACATCTAGTGGGAGAGAAAGTGAATGCAACCCTGAAAGGATTCAAGGCCAGCAAGGCAACGACCCACGCTCTGGTTTACAACAACCTCAACTCCAGAAGGACGACAGACAGTTTTGTTGCTTTCAGGAATTTTCCAGGGATTAGGGGGATTTCTCCTTTTGTCAGCGACAACCCTATCAGTCAAAGTCACCAACCCCAAAACTAGTTGGTCAGCCAATATAAAGGCAGAGGTAAGGGCTGTGGATCCCACCAGCCGCCTCCTCTTCCTCCCCTGCCCTCTGGGAGGGCTGTCTTGGTTCTCTTCTCCAAGCACACTTGGACCCTGTGAAAGGGGGACTGACCTCCTTTCTGCCAGTCTAAAGGCCATAACTTTGGACCAGGGAACCTCCAAATAGTGGAAAGCAGCTTCACCCTTCTTTTCCCTCAGGCACCCTCACCACTCTCCCCATGAACCCCCCACCCATCAAATGCCACCTCCACCGTTCTCTCCTGCTCTAGTCTATATTGCCATCCTGCAGCAAGTGGCGGCAGCACTCCTACAGAAAGTAGCTGTGGAATTGGTGCCATAAGGGATAAAGGGCCAAGGATGCTACTTTTTATTTCTTTGTGCCCGAAAAGGGCAGTGGTCTGTATTCAATCCTGGACCACAGGGAGTTGAACTTGTTCCTCAAAAAGGAAAAGTTCAAGATGCTAACTCACGCTCAAGTGTTACTGGCATTGGAAGCTGGAGTTTGGATGGTGTCACTGGACCTGCAGGATGCCTACTTCCACATCCCAATCCTGCAGTCTCATCTGAAGTACTTGCACTCTGCATTGAGTTCTGTGCACTACCAGTTTGCTGTACTTCCCTCTTGCTTAAGAATATGTTCCTCGAGTTTTCATAAAGGTGTGGCAGTGGTGAAGGCCCATCTCAGGTGGTTGGACATCTCCATTTTAATGAAACATGAATGACAGGCTGATCAAAGCTGGTTGTGTTGCACCACTTGCAGTCAATAGTGTCCCTATCGTTGGACTAGGGCTTTTCAAGAAACAAACCAGAAGTCACCTAAAGCCCTCTCAATAACTCCAGGATCATTATTGGATGCCACCCATTACAATGCCTTCCCTCCACCTCAGAGAATTGCCGACATAAAGGAGATGGTACCATCCTTTCATCAAGGCATGTGACTCCAGTCCTGAGGGTTCTGCGATTCTAGCTCTGCAGGCTTCCTGCAACCTTCTAGTCCCTCCCTCACGTTGGCACATGAGGGCCCTGCAGTGGTGCCTCCCCAGACAATGGTTTTAATACGGAGGTGGGACCTGGCGGCTTCCATCATGATCTCCCTCAGTGCTGCGGTTCAGGTGATTTGGTGGGGGAACAAGGTAAACCTGAGTTGTGGGATGGCCTTCTCTCCTTCCGGACCCTGACTACAGTAGTGACATATGCTTCCACCAATTGGGGAGAGTTCACTTGGAGGATCTGGATACTCCGGAGGAACAGGTTCTTCACATCACCCTGTTGGAACTACAGGCAATTTGGCTGGCACTCAAAGCCTTCCTCCATTCCATCCAAAGTCAGTCCTTCTATATTTTGACGGACAACACAACTGTGATTTTGTACTTGAAGAAGCATGGGAGCATAGGGTCTCACTCATTTGCCTGGAAGCATTGAGACTGTGTTCTTGGACACACAGACAAGGGATCTGGCTCATCGCCAGTCACCTAGTTGGGCCTCTGAATGTCCGAGCTGACAGCCTGAGCCAGTGTTATCTTGCTGATTATGAGTGGTGTCTTCTACCAGAGGTAGATCAGGACATCTTTGCCCTGTGGGGTACTTCTGAAGTGGACATGTTCGCCTCATTGGAAAATGCTCAATGCCAGCATTTCGGTGCACTTTAGTATCCTTTGAGGGTAGCCTTGGGGGACACTTTTTAGTTGAGATGGGACTTTGCGCTGCACTACATGTTCCCCCATACAGCTGATTCCTTGGGTTTTGAGGAAAGTTCACCTAAGACTGGGCTCAAGTACTTCTCATGGTCCTAGAGTGGTCAAGGAGGGTGGGTGACACAGACCTTGTACGCTTCTCCATATGCCCCCTCTTAAGTTGCCATTTAGACCAGACCACCTTTCAGTCGGGAGGTATGGTGCTGCCCCCCAACCTACTAGGCCTTCACCTACATGCCCGTAGATTGAGCAGGGTCACCTGAGCTCCTTCCAGCTGTCTCTGGAATTGGCGGATATAATTCTTTCAGCACATCACTCTTTGACAAAATCGACTTACTCTGGCTGATGGGCCAACTTTGTTGCAAAGAGCACGGACAAAAACATCGACCTCCTTACAGGCTAAGTTGTCTTAAGGCCCGCAATCTGCACTTTTCCTTGCTGGAAGGGGTTATGCAGTTGGCTTTAAGGGGTTTCTGGCTGCATTGTCAGTGTTCCTCTGTCTGTGAGATCATCGCCCATGTTGTATTGATTTTTTATTTTATTTTAAAGGGGTTGACCAATCTGTATCCTCAAGCCCCCTTTGTTGGGCCTGTGTTGGACTTTAATTTGGTTTGAACTTTTCTTGTGGGGATTCTGTTTGAGCCCTTGCATAGTTGTCCTTTAAGGACGTAAACTGTGAAAACAGTTTTTTGTTAATGGCAATAACTTCAGCCAGAAGGATGAGCGAGTTACAGGCTCTTTATTCCTGTGCCACCCTTTACCTCTTACCATGGCAAGCTGGTGTTGCTAACCAAGGCTGCTTTCCTGACAAAGGTGATCACTCCCTTCCATCTGAGTAGGTCTATCACCCTTCTGACCTTCTATTCCCCGCCTGATCTCAAGAAGAAGTGTTTGATCCTAGGCGGGTAGTCACCTACTGACTGGACTGCACCAAGGATACACAACTGGATGAGAAGCTCTTCATGTGGAATTGTGGTGCCAAGAAAGGTAAAGTGGTGCAGAATAGGATGCTTTCAAGTTGGATCATTCTTTGCATCAAAACATGCTGCGCTCTGTCCTAGAGGGTCCCATCAGATGGAACCGGGGCCAATTCCACCACAGCTAAATCCACCACTTCTGCTCTTGTAAGAGGAGTCCCAATTGCAGTGGCATGCAAGGCAGCTACATAGGCATTACTTCCTGTTCGCTGAAGTGTGCAGAGACGGTCACTTCACCAGATCCGTTGTGCTGCATTTTCTGAGATAACCTCCATCAACCCTCCTCCTTAGGTAGGGAATCCGCAGGTAGAAGGATCAATCAGAAGAAAATTTTACCTATGGTAACACTCTTTCTGGTATGTACCTTACTAACAGCAGATTCCTCACTGACCCGCCCCCTCCCCATTGGATGGATTGTTGTAGGGAAAGTTAATAAGATACCAATAGTATGTTTTAGTCCCACACTAATCTATTGATGTCAACTCCACTGTTCGCCTCGAGCTGGGAAAGAATGGATGGAAACTGTCGTCGATTAACCGGGATGGGTGCTATATGCCTTCAGTAACTTCATCTGACATCACTTCCTACGTCAATACAAAGCCTGTGCCTTTTACCGGCAACGTGAGAACTTTGACGTTTTCGGATCCAGTTTGATGCCTGGTATTATTCTATAGGTGAGGAATCTGCAAGTAGATAGAGTATCCACCAGAAAAATTGTTACCGTAGGTAGCTTTTTCATCCTTTCTGGTAGCATGACATGTGGGTCTGTTCTTAGCAATGGTTACTGCATCCTGCTATGAAAGTAGTCTTTAGTGCACAACAAACTTTTTTCCTCAAGTCCAGCTTCTCCCCTCTAGCTTTTGATTTGAGCTTTATACAGTTCTTTCACTGTTACATTTAAACACAGGTTCACAAAGCACTTTTACCTTTAGATCAAAACCACAGTTTAACTTTGTTATAACATTTTATGTTACCACAAAACAGATTACACTCTTACCTTGCAATTTCCATAAGTTCAGTGTCTTGTTGACTAGGATTTATAGTCGCAAGATTGCCAAGCATACTTGTGTAACAAAGTCTTTGCTGAAAAGTGCTGAGCTAAATCAAAAAATAAACTGCAAACCTTCCCACCGTGCTGACCAACTCTGCAATTTGGGACCTGTAGTTCCCAAAAACAACTTTGTCTAAAAGCAGTAGTTCTTTACCTTTTGTAGGCAAAAATAGCTTGATGCCTGTTACGGACATGTCCATGAGCATAGTGAGACCACACATAACAAATCCTAAATGATTGTCATATTAAACTTATTCAGAGTTTCAACAATCTAAAGGGTGTATTTGTCATTCCACTCACAGCTAGATTTTTTCAGCATGCTTAAATTTAATGTTTTAATAGTTATTATTAAATGAAAACTCCTATACTTTCCTTAAACTTGTATACATTTTGCCTAGCATGTGAAACTTGCGTATCTGGGAGTTTTATAATACTCTACAAACTAACCTTCAAATTAAAGGAGTACAACATATTGGGTCTCCATGTTAGTGGGCCAAATGTTTTCTATGAAAAACTGATTCATTCTGTATATTGTTAAAATGGGTATTGTTCTCATCACCATTCTTAAAATTTAGGTCAACTTTCAGAGTTCATTGTGGGTGCAGATGTATGTGACTCCTACATTGGATTGCTCAGCTGCTTCAACTAAGGAATCAAACTCAGCGGAGTAACACCTCAAAAGGTTCAATGACACTAGTTCATAGTCTACTAAAAGCTTAAATGGGAAAAATGCTAAAACATTTTGAAAGCTGTGTAAAAGCTTTTACTAACAGAAGTTGTTGGTGTAGAAGGCTGTGATGTTAAAGCTGTAAAGCATTCTGCGGCCTAGGAAACGCATTTACAGCCTCTGCGCAGTGTCCTCAAGGCCTTTGTTCTACCTCTACCTTTAACGGGGGTAGCGATGGGAAAATATGGTGAAACTGCTCCCATTGTTGCCAGATAATAAATAGGATGGAGTCAAAAAGATTATAGCCAAGTGCAGTCTAACCACCAAACACTATGAAGGCAACCCTGCGCATGCTAGACACAGGGTTTTGCCATTTATTTCACAGACAGTTACTCTGATGCCAGGCATGGCTAAAGTGTACACGGAGGTAGAGAGTGCTGTTCTTGACATCCAGTGCCAAGGAACTCAACTAGGTGCTCTGAGCCATCAAGGCCAGCACAGATAACACTGCAACTGCCTTCTTTGATGAACTTCTCTCCTCTTTTGTGGACCAAAAGGCAGGTTTTTGCAGACACAAGTTTCATATCCACATTTCCAATAGTGGTGTGTAGCCCCCCGCCCATTAAAACTATCGACACCAGTACACAAAGAGATAATGTTGAGGCTTGAGGTCACTACAGTTGTTCTATGAGTTTGTTGTTCACTGATATAGGGACAAATGCGATGGGTCTGGGAAAGGCAGACACACCCATTGTCGCCAGGTAGGGGCGTTTCTCCTAGGATGAATAATGGACAGTTTGTCTGGTCACAGGCCGAAGTTCACACAGATTGCAGTGCAGCTACCCTCCTCTAGGCCACAGAGATCAGGTTTATTTTTGTGCCAACTGGCAACATAAGTAAAAACTTTCTTGAGCAAATATCTGCTAGGACCAGTACTGGCACAGAAAAGAAACCAGGGGAACTACCCCAGATACTTCCTCGCACAGAAGAAAGACAAAGGTCTGTGTCCCTTCTTAGATCTTCACTTCATGAACAAGCTCATCCAAGGGCAGCCTCTCGGGATGGAAATACTGGCAGAGCTGATCCTCCACCTTCAGCATAGTGACTGGATGTTGTGATTTGACCCCGAAGATACTTTCTCCCATGTCCCCATCAACTGCATTTTCCTAAGGTTCAGAGTGGGAAGAACTCCCCGGTTATTCAAACTTTTGTCCTTCAAACTACATTCTGCTCCCAGAATTTTCACAACTACCTGGCATTTGTAACAACTCATGTGCACATGTAGTGGGTACACTGATCTGGAAGACTTGCTCCTGAACACTCCCTCTCTACTGGAGGTAGAGAAGGCTGCCCTGAAGTGCATTGAACTGTTTGAGGCTTCTGACTACGTCCACTTCCAAAAGCCCTTACTGATTCAGTCTCAGGAAATGAGTTTTGCTGTGTACCTGAACTCCATATGCAACTAGTTACAGCTGGTCGAAGACAGGGTTGTGGGCCTTGCTGAAGCAGTCCGTGTTAGTCTACTGTGGTTACTGCCAGATAAATGTTGGCCCTTTAGGATCCCATTGCCCTACATAATTATAGTCCACCTGTGTAGTCTGGTTAGAAGAGCACCTATGCAGGGCTCAGGTGGCTGAAGTAGGAGAACAACGTTCTAGTAATGTACAGAAAGAAGACATCCTTCGGCTTGTAATGGTCATCCACATCAGCCAGCCAGCCTACCCCTCCACCTCCGGAAGCCATCGTGGTCATGGGTGCCTACCCGAAAAGAAGAGGGTCTCACCTGGGCCTGCAGTCAACCAGGGAACTTTGATCCGGGCCCAAAATGAAAAGGCATATAATGTCACAAGGACAACCCTGTATGCCCACTGGGACTAGTGTCAGAATTTATTTGTACAGAGTCCACTCCTTATATAAAGTAGGAGTCCTCTTGTGTAAATTTCGGGAAACCAACAGTAAATGTATTGTTTGCGCAGCCTAATGGCAAATTCTCATTTGGCTTGCATAGAAAAGGATACAATGAGACTGAGTTGTTGTAGCGAGGTTGATGCCCAATTGGTGGGGTGACAAAATTGACGGTTAGCCTGAAAGTGGTGTATATATTATAGATATCTTCAGTCCAGATTAGAATCAGTTAATTTGGATGGCAAGTAGTGAAAGTGCATTTGAAGCAGGAGACTGGCTCTCCCACATGGGATATGGCCACTCTGATGATAGTCTTCCTAGCGGTTGTGCAGTGGACACAAATTGTTATTGGTGGTTCATACACTACTTGCTTTACTACATATTGGTGAGTCTATTGAACACACTTAATATACAATGTAGACGTATGTGTTTGATGCAGACTGATGACTGGTCTGGTTTCTGCCTCCCAGCATATGCAGATATTGAGCCAGACGACTTTGTCCTGAGGGAGATCCTTTCACTGAGAAGGGGTCGAAACGTCGACGGATATCTCCTTTGGTTCCCAGATTATTTGTAAATCCTCATTGTACTATGTTGTACATGCATGTATGCTAGAACATCTTGGCTAAGAACCAAGGAGCATTTGTGGTGTCATTTGTATAGATTTTAAATATGTATGCACACACTTAAGGACTGCGTCCTCTGCACTGTTTGATTTGCACTGTCATTTGCATTTGTATTGGAGGAGAATACATAACAAACTTTAACAGTCTCATTGTATCTTTTTCTATGCAATCCAAATGATAATTTACCATTAGGCTGCACAAAAATTACATTTACTGTTGGTTTTCCCAGATTTGCACAAGAGGACTCCTACTTTATGCAAAGAGCCCCACTGTGAACTCTGTACATATAACAAAAAAGGAACAGCACATCAATATGCTGGAACCTCGCATAAACAAGAAGGCCCTGCAAGTGTCTCAGGCACAAGTCACAGAAAGGACAGTGCTAATTATGGCAGACAACATCAAAACTATGTTTTACATGCTGAAGCAACACAGTACCCACTCACTGACACTGTCCAGGTCAGTGCTTCACTCTGGGCATAGACAGCAACAGGGGGTATCTCATGGTCAGGTTGGGTTGTGAGGCGCAGAAGTTGGATTTGCAGCTCGGCCAAACATTAGCATATAGCCTGTTTAGCCTTTGAAATTCCAGAGGATAGAGCTCTTCGTGACAGGCAGGAACACAGATATTCTGCTTTTGTCTAGAGGTTCCTGCAACAAAGATAACAGTGGAATAAGAGTTAGAATTCCTCTGCATTCCCATTGATCCCTCTACTGCTCTGGGTGGTGCTTTAAGTGGTGTTGAATGATTCCAGAGTCCTCAAATTATGAGAGAAATAAGGTTTCCTGAGCTGCTCTTCATGTCAGCATGATCGCACTTTTAACTGATTGTGATGAGTCGCTTTATGAGCATGGATTTGAAAAGATTCTGTGACACAGCATCTTTCAGGCTCTTATCTTTGCTCTTGCAGTCCTGTTCAAAAACGTCTGTCCGAGGTCTTTATTGATCTGTAGACCAACTCAGAAGCAGGGTCCATCAGCATTATACATGATTTGAAGTGGAAAAGGTTCTTCATCTGGTACTTGTGATATTGTACTGCTGTTACTAAATGAAGTGCTCAAACTGTTACTTTCCGGGCTTGGCCAAATCTGGATTACAACAAATGTCTATAATGGTCTTGCTACATGAAGACATCCAGCTCAAGCACCATACTCGATGATCCTGCATCAGAGATTTTCTGAATGGCTGACCATACTCCTTGAAGAGGTTGATATTGATTGCCTTTTAGTGGCGCTCAGAGTGAAGTTTCGGTGTCTGCAGGTGAAAAGCAAGTGGGAGACAACATGTCCTACTGACTGCTGAAAACGGTTCATGAGGCATTGAAAAATTGTTACTGTATACGTCTACCTTTCTTTCCAGAGATTCTTAGTCTGACCTCAGATAACCTTCCAGTTCTGCAAAACTACAGTTGAGTGACTAAATTATCACAAGCATAAGCCTCTTTGTCATATTTGCAACTTTCTTCTCATGCTCATTGATGCATATTGGAGGGAGGGGGTGAGCAACTTGTGCTGTAAATCTGAAGGCATGTTGGTTGAGCCAAGGCAGTACTGGAAAACTCCTTTCCTGGTTATCTAAATGGACAGTTTTGGTGTCCAGGTTTGGGCTATGTGTTTGTGTTTTTGTCAAGAAAGAAAAAAAGTGGGTTTTAAATGTAAAATCATAGTTTAAAAATAATACTGTGCTCTCTCTGATGGTAGTATGTAGGTATTTGAATATGTTGGAAAAGCACATGTAAATAGTATGTTCTTCCAGTCTATAGTTAAAACAGACAATGAACAAACGGGACAGCAGTCCCACCTAGTTTTGTACAGGCTTAACATTTCTGGTAAAATAAAGGTGTTGGAGTTATATGTGTGATCAATGGACAAACGTGGGGCTCTCGATGGTATAGCATAGCGTACTTGTTGCCAAAGAAGGGAGCGTGCCAAAGAAGGGAGCATGCAATCTCCTCCTAGCCTCACCCTGGATTGACAGGGTGCTACCAAACAACAGAATCTGAAGGGAGCGCACCCAGAAAATAGCTGATTATTCCAGCATTGGATCTTTCATAGATTCACTTATTTGAATCATTTTTTCATCGGTGTGGGAGTCCACAGTAACTTTATTATAGCAGTACAAGGCGCTACATGCTTTAACCGATTCAAAACAGTTCCATTATAATATTACATCCACCTCATTGGAAAAGACCAAAACTTCCACCAATGAGGCAAGAATATAGCTAGACTCACCCTTTCCAGAGGCCATCTCACCTGACATTTCTACTGCACATCATGTAGGAAGGGAAGTTATTATTTTACTTCAGAAAATGCATTTTTAACCTTTCCTTAAGTTGCGTATGTGGGGTTCTTCCACCACTACCTCTGTATTAAGGTAAAATAAATGGATTGGACATGGAAAAGTCTTCTAAAAGGAGCAATTTTAAGATGTCTCCTGTGGCAAAATCAGTGTTTACAGATGCCACACAAAATGTGCATTTATTGCCCCTACCCAGACCATAAGGTAAAGAACTGTGCGATTTGCAAAACACTTTCAATGACCCGGAGGGAATACTCCTCAGGTGGCTACAAAAAATAAGGCTACTCAAAGCCCTCCTCTGGGAATAAGCCTGAATCAAGTTCTCTGCTACCAGAGAGAAAAAAGTGCCAAACGGAGTGCATTGAGACCTCAAAATCTAAAATTGCTTCGAAGGAGTCGGCCTAATCTGCTTTTGGACCCCAAGAAAAAACTACATTAAAAGCCTCAAAAATATGAGTAGGACCATCTTCTCTTGACCATGAGCAAAGGAAAAAAAAGTAACCTCCAACTATGCCTCATTCTCCCCAAGTAAAAAAGGTGAAACTTGCTTCGTCGGTTGCAACATAATTGATAGTTAGCAGATGACTCTTAATCTACAACACCGCATTCTACAGGCAACATAGCAGAAATTTACATCTAGCCTGTTGACAATGGCACCTTTGTCTATGGGCCCATTGATGAATGTTCCCAATCTATGCCAGCATGAAACGTCCTATGGTGAGAGAGCCTCGCGACCTCATTAGCAACCTCCCCTCATGATAGACTTTTATGCAAGATTCCTCATGGAACTTGCTCCTCGGTCGGCCCAAAGCCCCTACATACACCACAAATAATCCTATGTCACCACAATCATCAGGACATAGACCTGAATGTTCCAAACCACCTCCGATACCGTAGTAGTAGGTGCAACATTTGGTTGTTCCACCATATAAATCCATGACAATAGACTGCCGTAGACCAATACAATGATATAGAGGATGGAGAATTACTAGCATCCTCTTGGTGTGGAGGGATGTTTGTTTCTCCCAGCAGTAGGAACCACCTACATAGCCTCAGGTAGATTCTCTGTCGAATTACATCACCAGGTTTTACACTCTGATAGACCTTCTAATAACCAGAAAATTTTGTTTTACCCTGACTTCAAAGAGCTGGCCAGAAAATCTGTTAAAATTATTCCAATCATAGATTACTTCTGGCAAGAAGGTTTTAAAATTATGCAAATTCCAACAATGGTTGCAGCTGTGGTGCCCAGACAACACACCAGCATGCTTGGCTACCCACCCTGGTGCAGACTCAGTCATAATGCAAGCTGCACATTGGAGGTGCAGATGTTCTTGAGATCCCATTTCTCATTGCACTGCACCACCTGACAATGTCGAAAAAAGAATCTCTGCTATGATACCTAAAACCATTCGAGCCTCTAATGCGTTGCTTATCCTTGCAGATACGAAAGTCAAATGTGGTCAGATCTGGTATTGTACTGCTAGAAGAAAAGCAAAGAGAGGCTAAAGCTGTCTTGCAAGGGGGGAAAAGACATCAGGGCAGATAATAGATGTGGCTATGGACATAGCCTCGACTGGTTTTAGGCAGATAGCTGGGGCAGCTGTTTTACAACACTAGAGATGGCTAAAGTCAACTTTATTTAAGCCAGAAGTTCAAGCAAAAATATTGCCCATTGGCTTACGATGGAGAAGCCTTATTTGGGAGTCACTGTAGTCAATAAAAACAGTCATTGAGGCCACAAGTTCTGTAAGAGTTTTGCAAGATTGTTTCTACCAGTCCTTTCGTGGGGCAAGGGAATGAGGGCAATATTCTTACAGAGGAGCCTTCCAACCTACCAGGTACCAGCCTTATCCAAAGTTTCAGCAAGACTATCTCCTACAGTACCCATAGCAATAGTACAGAGCCCCTCCAGCTGCTGCCTTCTCAAGACAAAATTTTAGAAAAAAACGTCTGCCACAGAAGGGTACAGAATTACATAAGATGACCGTGACAAACCCCAGGCATTGGTCACCATCCCCAGTACACCCCACATCATAATAGAACGACTTTCCAAATTGTAAATTAATTGGAATTCCATCTCCTTAATTGTCTCGTACTCAAGAGAGCTATAGAGGTCCCATACACTCATCAAAACAGAGCATGGTCACAATTCAAGAGGTATTACGGTTGCTAAACCCAAGGTATTTCATGTCATCGCTGGACCTCCAAGATGCATTCTTAGATTGTTAGGTGTTAAATTTGATACAGCACGGCCATACCCTAGAATTTCTTCAGAAACATGCTTGAATCCACTGTGTAGGAGGTCATAACATCTTTTCCTGTTAAAGTATTTCAGTGTCTCTTACTCAAGAGAGCTATAGAGGTCCCCTACACTCATCAAAACAGAGCATGGTCACAATTCAAGAGGTATTACAATTGCTAAACCCAGGGTATTTCATATTATTGCTGGACCTCCAAGATACATTCTTACTTATCCTTAGCCACAAAAAGCACCTAAAATATCTAAGAATCGAGGTGGCCTGATGCCATTATCAGTTCAAGGTCCTTTCCTTTGGCCTAAATTCTGCTCTTTGGATGTTCACCTAATGCATGGCCCCATTGGTGACTTACTTAAGAAGAAACAGTCACCAGGTATTTCCATACCTGGACAACTGGCTCATAAAAGCACCCTCGTTTGAGGCAGCACCGCAGTCCACACAACCTGTATCCATATCTGGAAGGGTCTAGGATTACAAGTGAACAAGGAAAAATCTTGTCTCAAACCATGCAAGAAAATAGTAGTCTTAGGAGCAATCCTAGACATAGTGTCTTTGCAAGGAATTTCCCCAAAGAGAGGAGTTTACATTTTCCCTTTTGAGAAGAAAGTCCACTTCTATTCGGATGTAGAAGTCTTTGCTAGGAATGAGGTCTTCTTGCATACCACTTATACCAAACTGTCACCTATACATGAGACCTCTGCAGGAGGAAATAGACAAACATTGGATTTAGACACAAGGATCCTACGACAATGTCATCAGAATCACTCCAGCAATGAAGTCAGGAATGACCTGGTGGATGCAGAATCCCAGTGTCTCAACGGGTCTGACATTCATAATATGCACAGCCTCATTAAGTGATGACCACAGACACTATCAGCGGCAAGTGGTCTTCCCAGGAAAAGAACATGCACATTAACCTTTTAGAACTGAGCACCGTTTCTCTAGGCCTTGCTTTCCTACCAAGGATATAGAAGTGAACCGTATTGGTCCATACCAACAACTGCTATCCTTGGAAGCTCTGAAAATCTGAAAGTGGATTTTGCAGATCCAAATTACTTTGAAAGGGGATCATGTTTAGGGATAGACGATCAGTGGGCAGACAATCTCAACAGAATGTCAAGAGAATGCTACAAATGGGAGCTGGATCCAAGTCAACTGTTACAGATCCAAATACGGACATATTCGTAACAGATGTCAATTTTACACCAGCAGATACCCCTGGAAGGGATCGTGGGGGAATGCCTGCTAGATAGCTTGGACAGGAATATTTGCTTATGCATTCTGATAAGCTTCTAGCCACAGGTTCTTCACCTTTTTAGTATTCCCAGGTGTCACACTGGGTCCGAAAAGTTTTCCGTAGTACCTCTGCTTGCCAGACTATGGCGTCGTGTGGCTCCGCACTGATGCTGTTCCACTCCAGAAGTGATGTGCGTGGCCTACTAAGGTGCCGCTCTCGCTCACTGACGTCCGTTCCGGTCTTTCTGCTTCTCTAGATGTGGTTCAGGAGCTTCTTTCGTCTGACTGGTTTTTTTTCTCCTAAATTTCCATAAGTGCACAAGGGATGTCACCCTCTAAGATGACACATTTTAAGCTCTGTAAGGACTATCGCAAACTGAGGTCTGTCACTGATCCCCACCAGGTTGGCCTGTTGTGTCTGGGGTCAAGCCACAGCTCCAAGACCTGCGGGTACTGCCCATCAGATCAAAAGGTCATCAGGGATGTGAGGTGAAACTTTATGAAACCAGTGTAAGATGCAGTGCCGGGACCACTCTCAGGCCCTCTCCAAGTTAGAGGCTTTGTATCCTGGTTCAGCTCCAATTCCTGGAGCTGCTCTCAAGGCTGGTCTTCATCACACTGCAAGTCCTGCTGTAAGCACAAAAAACCTCAGCAGTAAAAGCTGAGTTTCGCTTCTTTGCTCCATTCTCACTCTCCTGATGAAGCGCATGGGCGGCGCCAACAATCCTGTTCCTGCTCCCAAAGTCAGCCTGACTTCGGAGCTGATTTCATCTCGGCTCCAGCACCGACACCCTCTGCACCCTTACCCAATCCAGCCCAAGGCACATCAACACTGATGCTGGCTTCGCCCACGAGATTCGAATTGATTCGGAGCTTTATTTTCATGAGGCACAGGTGTCGGCAATCACCTTATGGGAGGCATACAAAACGGTCTTAAGGGGCAAAGCGCAAAATATAGCCCATAATAAAAGGCAACAGATACGAGAAATCGAGACCCTGGAGCACAGACTCCTAAATTTAGAAAAACGGGTAGATCCGCAGACCGACCAACACACGCTACAGCAGATAGATGTAACGCGAAGGGAATTCAGAGCCCTAGTATCCCAAGAGGTGAAATATCAACTTGTAGCCATGCAACACCGCCTGTATGAGGCAGGAGAGAGGGCGGGAAAGCTGGTAGCCTGGCTGAGCAAGAAAGAACGGGAAACGCGATGGGTTGCCTCTATTCATGAGCAAGGCGTGATTCACACTACATCCCAAAATATAGCAAATGCATTTGCTCGCTATTATACAGAACTATACAAGGCCAGATTACTGTCAGTGCCCAAATTTACTCCTACTTGCAAGCAGTAGAAGTCCCCACCCTTTCCCGAGAAGATAGAGAAGTATTGGAGAAGGAGTTGACTCTAGAAGAAGTGACTGATGCAATTGGTAGACAAAAGTCAGGAAAGGTTCCGGGCCCGAATGGTCTCCCAGCAGAATTTTTTAAACGTAACGCCAACCTACTGGCCCCACACCTCTTAAATATGTTCCAGGCATCTCTGGAAGAGGGGACACTCCCAATAGCTCTTCGAAACGCCACAGTGGTAGTTATACACAAACCGGGCAAACCCCCAACGAAATGTGGGTCCTATCGACCCATATCCTTGCTGAACGTGGAAACCAAAATCCTGGCCACTATATTGGCAACATGCCCCCTGACTGTAATATCATCCCTCATATATTGGGACCAATCCGGCTTCATGCCAAAGCGAGCCACGAGACTTCGCCGCCTGGCCAATTGGCTGGACACGGTAAAGAATAGATCAACGGCAAATGTGTTCCTCTCTTTAGATGCCGAGAAGGTTTTTGACACCGTGCACTGGCCATTCCTGTGGCAAGTCTTGTCGAGGTTTGAGTTTGGCCCAGTCTTTATGACTTGGGTGGAACTGCTGTACACTAATCCAGTGGCTAGGGTCAGAGTAAACGGGGTGACCTCGGAGGCCTTTCCGGTCGAGAGAGGTACTCGTCAGGGCTGCCCCTTATCCCTGCTGCTGTTTGCCCTGTTGCTGGAACCCCTGGCCTGGGTAATTAGGAAGCACCCAGAGATTAGTGGTTTTAAAGACAACGAGGAAGCCCTTTCAGACGAGCGTATATTGCTCTGTGCCGACGACATCCTATTATATATCACAAACCCAGACAGGATGCTTCCATCAGTTCTTAGTACCTTCCAAGTATATAGTCAGCATGCTGGGCATAGTATCAGTTGGGACAAATCTAATCTCTACTCGGTAGGGGGGCCCATAGATACGAGGCGACTTCAGGGAGGTTTCCCGGAGGCTAAGGAAGAGTTCCGTTACTTGGGTCTATACATCACCACCAATGACACGACTAACCTCAACCAGAATATTAGAAGAGTTCTCACGGAATTCCGCGAAGATGTTGAGAGGTGGAGAAGACTCCCACTAACGATAATGGGCAGAGCAGCATTATATAAAATGATTACGCTCCCGAAATTCCTTTACGTACTCCAAAACACGTATTGTAAAGTACCCGAAGCTATATTTAATACTATAAACACTGATTTATGTACGTAACTATGGGACGGAGCGCACCCAAGGGTCGCACTGCAGACGCTTCAGCGAAACCAATACAACGGGGGACTCGCGTTACCGGATATACGAGCATACTTCAGGGCGGCCCATCTTATAGTGATTAATGACTGGGGACATGCGGCTGGTGACCATCCCACCTATGCCCTAGAGCGACTACAGTTCAAAAACCACAAACATCTCCACTATCTATACGGGGCAAAGGGACTCGACAGCTATTGCCGGCCACTCAGAGGACAGTGGAGGCCTGGAGGGGGGCAGAAAAGCTAATGAATTGGGATGGCCAGATCACGAGCGAGACCCCACTTTGGGAGGGATCGAGACTGCCAGAGATTGGTAAACTCTGAGGGCTTAAAAATAGGGACCTGATCGGGGTTTCTAGACTAGGTGATCTCTTGGAAGGAGACATTCTGGCCCCTTTTGACACGCTTAAAAACACATACCACTTATGTGACACCCAGAAATACTCATATCTTAGGCTACAACACGCCTGTAAAGCGGAGGGGATAGCCAATACAGATATACCAGAATTTGCACCTCTGGAAGGCAGATTACTTCAGGAAGAATTCCCTAGTAAAGCTGTCTCATGGACTTATAAAACGTTAATGAATAATATTCCAGACAAATTGGAGCCCCTTAGGGCCAAGTGGGAAATCACTACCAGACCACTGGAAGATATTGACTGGGAGGCGGATCTAATGTACCCAAGGGAAGTGGCCATTAAACAGTGGCTACATCTCATACAATTTAAGATTCTCCATAGAGTATATTTCGACAGAGCTCGCCTCCATCATATGGGCAGAGCGGAGACACCTCACTGCTTAAGATGCAAAGCAGAACAGGGTACATACATACACATGCTCTGGGGTTGTCGCCGAATCCAAGGATACTGGAACCAAGTACTGGGGGAACTGAGTAAGGTGCTCGGAACACAACTAGAGCTAGAGCCTAAATACACCCTGTTGGGCATTCCTACTGAGATAGACCTATCACGTAGCAAAATCCTGCTATGCAACTTAGGGCTCATAGTGGCTAAGAGAAATATAGTCCACCAATGGGGAGCCCCCGATCCACCTGTACTTAGTGAATGGAAGGCGCACATGGACCTATACATGGTAGCGGAAAGAGTGACGTATCCGGCGAGGGGGTGCCCCCGAAAAGTTCTAAAAGTCTGGACCCCTTGGCTGAAGTATTATGGGCTGAGTGTGGGGGGAGAAGGGAGACACACAATGTAAAGGGGCGAATGTGAGTAGATAAAGGGCTTCTGCCCCCCCACCCCTGCTCTTCTATGCTACTGCCCCCCTTTTCCCCCTCTCCCAACCCCAGATCATCACAATGCTTGAAATTGTATATAGTCTGAAGATGCCTGCCTTTACTGTAACCCTATGTGTGCTCATGTCATACTGTATTATGCTACTTGCAGCACTGCTAGGTCGAGTATGTGTCTATGCACTACTTAATCTTGATTGTCTATGTATTGCTCATATTTGTCAATAAACAGTTTAAAAAAAATTAAAAAAACACTGATGCTGACTTCGCCCTCTGAAGAGGTCACTCCGATTGTCTTTTCCATTGCCGGTCCAAATTCGACCAACATCCCAACCGAATCTGACTGAAGTTTCTGCTTTCGCCTTACCAGTAGGCAGGCAACATGCCCTACACTCTTTCTGGCACAGACTCTGACAACGATCCTGATCAGGGTGATGAGTTTGCTCAACCCAATACCTATGACAATTAGTATGATGACTTGCCAGATGCTAGTGGGCTAGATGCCTCCCCTGAGTGATCCCGCTTCTCCCATCCAGGTCCTGCCATAGAGTAATCTGTGTCCTACACCATGGTTATGGGTAGGGTGGGTGAGGTGCTTGACCTCCAGTTTCCCACTATGGAGGTGAAAACCAACATCCTGACGGAAGTCCTGCAGCCTCGCCAGACTGCTTCTGAGCCTCTCCTACTTTTTAATCTGGCCTTGCCCTATACCCTACTAGGGGCTTGGGCTAAACCTTGTACCAGCCTTCCAGTTAGCCATCAAATTGCCGAACACCATCGCCTTGCTCTAGGCGACCCGGCCTTTTTGTCGCAGCACCCTTCTCATGAGAGCCTCGCGGTGTAGGCCTCTATCTGCCGGACCAATTCCAGCAATTTTCCTACCACTCCCCCTGACAGGGAATCAAAATAAGTTGAGACATTTGGTAAATATCTCTTATCTGCCAGATTGGCCCTGTGGTCCATTAATGTTTTCTGCTTACTAGGCTGCTACACTCATACCTTCTGGGACTTGACGCAAGTTCTCCTAGGTGTTCCTGAAGATCTTCACCCTGTTCTGTTACAGGCTATTCAGGATCGTCGTGATTCAGCCAAGTTCATAATTAGTTGTGATTTGGACACCACCGACTGTCGGATGTACTGTAGGACCCAGTGTTACCACTCGTCTCCATGTATGGCTACTTTGAACTGGGTTCTCGGGCGATGTCCAGTCCTCCATGTTTGATGCGTCTAGCCTATTCGGGGACATGGCTGACTCGGCCCTTGAACCTTTTAAAGACTGTAATAGCACTGCTCGCTCTGCCTTTCCACGTAGCCTCACCAGCAACCCTACCAACGTTCTGGCTGTCGCTTTTGCCGAGGCATTCCCTATTGCCAGCCGATCCCATGCCAACAGGGAATCCAGCAGTTTTGCAGGGTAAGCTGTGGTGCCCACCCCCACATTGCCATGGTCCGCTTGCTGCTCAGTCTGCCACCACCATCCACAGCTCCCTTGAAAAACTCCTTTAGTGTACCCTTGCAGGGTCACAGCCACCCAGTGGGAGGCAGCATCCACTGATTCTCTCCAGGCTGGCAAGCAGCTTGGACTGGTGGTTCCTCCAAATTGTTTGCAAAGGACATATCTTACCCTTCCTTTCGTCCCTACCGCACTTTTCACTGTCAACCCAGCGACTGACTTAGACCGTATCTTCATTTTCCAGCAAGAAGAGCAAGCCCTGTTGGCCAAAGGGGCTATTGAGAGAGTACCATCGCCAGAATTAGGGCAAGGTTATTCCTAGTAATTTCTGGTGTCCAAGAAGAATGGAGGTCTACAGCCAATTCCAAATTTGCACCCTCTTAATTTCTTCCGCCATAAGGAGAAATTCAAAATCTCACCCTGGCCCAGGTCTTGTCTGCCCTCAAGACTGGATGGTAGCATGGGACCTGCAGGGCACCTATTTCCATATTCTCATCCTGCCGGCCCATCAGTTTGTGGTGGGAAAGGAGCATTTTCAGTTTGCTCTGCTTCCCTTTGGTCTCACCAGCTCCCCTTGCGTTTTCACTAAAGTTTTGGTGGTGGTGGCAGCACATCTTCAGAGGTTAGGGGTGCCAGTCTTCCCCTACCTCAACGATTGGCTGTTGAAGGTGGACTCGACCCAGGCAGTCCTCAACCACCTCAGACTACGATGAACCTCCTGTCATCTTTGAGGTTCGCTGTCAGCTTGTCCAAGTCGCTCCTATCTCCTTCTCAGATGTTCCCTTTCATGTGAGCCATTCTGGACATGGTTCAGTTATGTGCTTTTCCCAAGGGAAAGAGAATCCAGGACTTTCAGGCTATGATCCCGATCTTTCAGCTTTGCTCCTGGATTTAAGTGAGGTCGACTCTGAGGCTTCTGCCACTAATGGCATCCTGCTGTTCGGGCATGCCAGTTGGTTTATGGGTGCTCTGTGGTGGGATCTGAAGTCCTAGTGGGCCCAACATCAGGGGGGCCCCTCCAACCACGTCCAGATCTCGGAGGAGACTGGGAAGTATCTGCAGTGATGGCAACTGGACCACGATTGGGTCAGCAGCAGATCCTCTCCCTTCCCCACTCGGAACTGACTGTGGTGATCAATGCATCACTTCTGGGTTGGGACAGCCACCTGGGAGAAGTGGAGATCAGAGGCTTCTGGTCTACGGCTGAGTCCTGGTTCCATATCAACTTTCTGGAGCTGAGGGCAATCCATCAAGGGAAGGGTGATATAGGTGCTCATGGACAACACCACTGCCATGTGTGGTACTGCAACAAACCAGCCAAGAGTCCTGGCGTCTCTGGAAATGGATGGATCACCACGGAATTTTCCTGATGGTGAACCACCTGGCAGGGTCTTTGAAGTCCAGGGCGGATGAGGTCAGTCATCTGCAACTAGTAGAACACAAATGGCAGCTACATCCTGAGGTGCCACAAGGTCTTTTCTACGAATGGGGAGAACCTTATCTCGATCTGTTCGCCACCTCCTAGAAGGCACAAAGTCAACACTTCTGCGCATTGGAGTTTTCAAAGCAACACTCGCTCAGAGACGTGTTCTGCCTCGAGTGGAACTCTGAACTCCAGTATGCCTTTCCACCGATACCACTGTTGCCCAGAGTGCTCAAGAAGATCAGAACAGACCAGACCAAAGTCATTCTAGTAGCTCTGGACTGGGCACGGAGAGTATGGTATCTAGAACTCTTGGGCTTGAGCATCGGCCCTCCGATCAGGCTGCCTCTCCGGGAGACTGCTGTCGCAGCAGAACGGTGGGGTTCTCCATCCCGGTCTTCGCCACCTCCTTCATAAGGCCTTGTTCTGGGCAAGGTTAAAGATTATCTTTCAGCCCTTTTTTGATGCATTTTTTTTTAAAGGGCTTCAACATATGGCTTCCCCCATCTCAGTTTGATGCCCCAATGGAGCCTCAATCTTGTCCTTAAGTATCTGATATGTACTCCATTTGACCTGCTCCACAATTGTCCATGATGGCTTCACAAGTCAAACCTGAATTCCTAGTTGCCATCACTTCCACATGGTGTGCGAGTGAGCTATCCACCATACACCACCTTCTTTCCTGACAAGTCGGTTCTGCGTACTAGGGCATCCTTTCTCCCAAAAGTTGTGAAGCTGTTCCACATCAGCCAATCCAACACTTAGCCAGCGTTTTATGCTCCACCTCAGCCCTCTAAGGAGGAGGAGAGGTTCCATCCTTTGGACCCTAGGAGAGCGATTCGCTTGTACATTAATTGGACCAAAGACCGCCAATGTGGACAAAATGGAGAGGGAGCCTTGTCTAAAACATCTGGTGGCCTCAGCATGGCCAAGAGAATTCTGGTACAGAGAGCTATTTCTCCTGTCAGAACAACATCACATCCTGCTTAAACCTGTATAAGGTTTTCTAACAATGAACTTGGGTCAGTTTGTGCATCCCACTCCAGAATCTGTTTGTCGGCCTGGCTCCAGAATGCAACAAATTTATTTCTTAGATTTTCCTCAAGGCTGTAGGGAAATATTAGCAAAAGCCAGTGATGAGTCAACTAATAAGTCCTACAATGTAAAGTAGTCTCACTTCTGTATGTGGTGCTCTGAAAAGGTAATTCATCCCTTCTTGTCTACTCTGGAACAGATAAGAGTGTGCCTACTTTACGTAGCATGTTCTGGATTATCTCACAAACCAGTTAAGGTCCACCAAGCAGTCATATCATGCTTCAGCTGCTTCAGCTGGTCTTTGAATCAAAAATCATTATGGTTGAATAGACTAATCAAGGAATCCCTTAGAGTACTATTCAGAGCTTTCCCTCCTATTAGGAAAGCTCCTATCAATTGGTTTTTAATTCAGTTCTACATCAGCTAATGAGGAGTCCTTTTGAGCCCATGCACAAGGCTGATCTGAAACATCTATCCTGGAAAATGGCTTTGTTAGCTCTTACGTCCACCTGAAGAATCAGTGAAATCCAGGCTTTCACAATTAAGCAACCATACTTAGTTAAAAGAAAGCAGTCATTCTAAGGACAAATCCTCATTTTATCTCGAAAGTCCCATCTGACTTTCATCTCGTTGCATCAGTAATTTTGAAGGCTTCAACAATCAGACCAAAGCCGCAGAAAAAGCCCTTCATACCCTAGATATCAAAAGATATTTGGAATTCTGCCTCAAACGAACTTAACAATTCAAAAACTCTGATCAACTTCTTTTAGCATTTTCCCCTTCACAGAAAGGAAAGGCACTATCAAGAAGTAGTATAGCCCATTAGATTTTCAGAAGCTACAGTTTTCAATCATGAGAAAGCTAGACGTCCCTTGAGTTGAAAAATGCAAGTGCATTGCACTAGGAGTGCAGCAACTTCGGCTGCCCTGTTTGCTGGATTGTCGCTGGCATATGCACGGCTGCTCCATGTAAGAATAGACATATGTTCTCTAGGCACTACTGCCTAGATGCCACAATCAGGGTTGATGTGGCGGGGGGGTCAATGAGGTGAGCTGCCTTCTAAATAATTGAAGGTTTTTTGACTTATGATGTACACTTCTCACCACTGCATTGCAAAGGATTAGATTACTTTTGATACTGCTCACTATTCGGATTCAAGCATGTGAATCTATGAAGGATTCAATTTTGGAGTAAAAGCAAATTACTTGTACACTGTAGTTCTCCAGTATTGATCTCTTTCATAGATTCACATGCAATCCTCCCTCTTCCCGGTTTAAGGAGCTCATCGCATTGGCTACCTCATCAACTACCTTTTTCACTTGTGCTCGAAATCGGAGGTTTAGTGGCCCTTGAGGGGAGGAGTGTATCAGCAGCTGCTTTCTGATTTTCTTAAGTTTGGTCCTTTTTAAAATGAAGTGAATTGTTTACCTATGTAACTTGTTAAATGTTTCAATGCTTTGCTTTGTAATACTTATAATTACTTTGGAACGCCCAGCCTGGCTGAGACAGTCTTGGTTCACAGACCACCTTCTTCTAGCGGAACAACCACATATTCTGCTGATAAGCACAGATCTTCTCCTTAGGGGCCAACAACCGCTCCTCCCTCGCAGCCCAGGATCCCTGAGGTTGTCAGCTTGGTTCCTGAATTCAGTGGATTTCACAATCTAGACCTTCCAAAGGACTGTAGAAATATTTTAGTGCATGCCAGAGCATCTTCTAAGAATAAAACCTATGCATCCAAATGGAACAAATTCTGTGTTTGGTACTCTATAAAAGGGCTACATCTGCTCATCATTCAACCCCACAGAATTATCTTATTTGTTAATTTGCTCAATCAGGACTGATATACGCATAGATAAAATACCACCTTGCGGTCGTATCGAAATACGGACGATCTCCAGGGAAGCCAACCTTATGGTCACAAAGAGTTGTTTAAAGAATTCCTAATGGGTCTTTCCAGAGGCCTTCCACCTAAAGAACTCCTGTAAAGGGGGAACTAAACACTACTTTATTCAAAGGAATGTGAAGTCCATTTGAACCAATTCACAGAGCACACACAAAATATCTCACTTCAGAGAGAGCTATACTGTTGTCCATCACTTGCGCAAGGTGGGTGAGATTCAAGTGTTTACCATTACAGTTCACTAACAATAAAGTTGTGCTAAGAACTAATCCAGTATAGCAAATGTTCCTACAGTGTGTCACCTCAAGCCATATTCCTCAAAGCGTCGTTTCAAAACGCCTTTTGGGCAGTAGAGGGAGCATTGCACTGGATATACGAAGAAGCCTTAAATTTTATTTGGACAGAACAAAAATGGTTCAGAAAGTCAAACCAGTTATTAGTCTTGTTCTCTAATCCATATAAAGGCTTTCCAGTATTAGAGCAGGGAATTTCCAGATGGGTTGCAGTGACATTTGCGTTCTGCCATATGAAGGCCAGAAGGCTGCTTACAAGGACAAACTTCCCAATCTATGAGAAGCATGGCAACTTCAACGCTTTACGCTGGAATAAATCTATTATCCACTGGTATCTGCTGCACAGATACTTGGTGGAGCGGACACACCTTTATGAAGAACAACTGCTCAGAGGCTGTGGCGGACAGTTATACAGTTGTGGGACAAGCAGTTTTAGACCACTGTTTGCGTAGGGTGAGCCTTTCAATTTCACCCCACCTTCCACATTGTGATTATGTATGAATTGTGAGTACTGCTTCCTACTTAAGCATGGGAATCTATTAAAGATCCAGTGCTGCAGAAGAAAAGTTGCTTACTGGTAACTGTTGTTCTCCAGCATTTGATTTGCTCATATATTCAGATGCGACTCACTCGGATTACTCTGTTACTATTACAATACCTTTTACACTTGTTCTAGAAATATGAGGGGAGATGAAATCTAGGAGGGATGAAATTAGGGGCACTCTCACCTCATTGGCTGAAGTTAGTCTTTTCAGTGATGTGAATAGGCTACAGTTTTACTGCTTTTCAGTCAGCCAGTGCCTTGTACTGCTATTGTAGCATTACTGTGATACTCCCACCTCTATGACCGGGAGTGATTCAAGCTTGTGAATATATGAAAGATGCCATTGCTGGAGAACTATAGGTTCGTAGCATGTGTTGCTGTAGATCAGCATGCTCTGCATACTCCTGCCATCTAGAGTTTGGTTCGGATGTTTGCAAATAGTTTTTCTTCAAAGAAGCCTCTTGAATCATGAAGTATAGTGAGTCCTCCCTTAAATGGCAATGCGCTTGAGCATCAACTGCATGTTGAATTGTTTTTTCCGCCCTAGGATTCGGGCGTGTAGCGATAGGGCTCTGTTCAGCAACCCGCAGCACTTCTCTTCAGGGCCAATCAGTCGTTTTAACTCCAGTAGTACCGGACAAAACTCTGGTTTGATTTCCAGATGGAGTTCATGAGACATCGGCATCATTTAGACGTCTTGCCGGCAGGACCTCTTGCCCTCCCTGGGGCACGGTGCCCCTTTCCACTAGGACTTTGCCATCAAGGATTCATACACAGTGATGGAAAGGACTCCCTTCTAGTACTGCCCCCAGTGCCACTTCAAATACCCGTGGACCAACAACCTTTAGGTCTGTGATCTCTGCCTCTCCACTGACCATAACAATACCACATGCCATGCCTGTCTCACCTTCTGGTTGAATAAGAACCTTTGGAACCGACCCTTGCAGAGTGGTGCACATTGGAGGATGCACAGGGAGAAGTCAAATGACCCTCCCAACATCTTGGTTGAACACAGCATCAAGGCAGAGAAAGAGGCTGGACCTTCTGAGGTACAGCTCCTCCAGTCGTCAACCAGTTTGGAGGTGGCCTTTTACTCTGAGTCTGAAGAGGAAGTACAGGACCCATATGCCTCACAGCCAGGGATGAAGACTCCAGCCATGAGTATGGTTGGCACTGACGCACAACTAAGAGTGGTACAATGGCCCTGAATCGAGGCATAGTCGACCCTGCGGGATAGGGCAACGAGCCTCGTACCTTGAAAACGAAAAGAAGCCATCACTGTCTTCAGGCCATGCTCGAAACAGACTGAAGCCTTCAAAGCCAATAACACTCCCTTCTCTAGCCACCGATCCAGCTTGCTCATTGAGCCGAACATCCTACACAAGCCTTAGGTCCCTTTGAAACCGAGAGGGTCCTGGATGCCGGCACAGAAGCCTTCTTTGGCACCTAATCCTATGTCGGCACTGAAACAAGCCTCGACATAGACAACTCGTTCAGCTCCTAAAGCACAATCTGCAGCAATAAAACACTCTGTGACCGGCTCCGAGTAGTCTGAACAACCCATCCTTCAGTGGCTGCAGGAGGAGCTGGATACTTGGCAGAAAGGCCTATTCATCCATCTGCGGTCAGGAACCTCCACCAAGCTGACCCTTAAACCAACAGACTTTGCCACGAAAGAGGAAGCTCACCTTTGAGGAGGAAATTGCTTTGGAGCCTTCCCGAGCTCCTAAGCTCAAGAGGCCCCAGGACATGGGCACAGGCCGTCTCTCTGTTGCACCAACCTACACAATTTACCACCATTTCACATCTCTCCTCTTCCATATTCACCAGAGGAATCACTTCACATCTTATAGGGAACGTAGCCCACTTTACTATGCAGACCCCTACGAAGCACCTTATGACCTAGCGCCTACTGATGACCCATGGAACTACTACAATGTTGATCCTCCAGTCGATACCAGATCTGTACAGAGCTAGTCCATCACCCTTAATGACACTACAGTGCACCACAAGGTGATAGAGGGTGACCACACATCACAAGGTGGGTGCGCACGTCCTCCAGGAAGATGACTACTCCATGGTGGTGACGCCGTCTAAGTGCAACCGCACCGTGGAGTTCCTCCCTATGCTAAAGGGTATGCTTAAGACTACCACATACACCTTTGAATAGCCCATTAAGGCAAGGGTAGTCACAACCAGGGTGGAGATAAAATACAAGCGCTCTACCAACAACCATCCCCTCCTTATATGTGTCCACATTCCTCCTAATTCCCTCGTAGTCGACGGTGCCCATTGGTGCACAAATACCCAGGCTACAGGAAATGTTCCCCCTCCCGATAATGAGAGCAAGAAATTTGATGCAACGAGGAAAAGAGTTGGGGTGAAGGCAGCCTTGCACTGCAGGATTTCCAACTCCGCCGGCCTGCTCTCCCAATACGAGGTGATGCAGGGCCTCCTTAAGCACATCCCTAAGCAGTATAGACCTAGGGAAGAGGAATTGGTGGCGGAAGAAAAGACCATCTCCAATGCCATCATCGGCTGTGCCCTGGATGCTGCTGACACTGCCTCCTGAAGGGTTAAAACCAGCATCCTAGTAATGCCTGTCTCCGGGTTTGAACTGGAGGTACAACAATATTTGCTCCACCTCCCTTTCGATGGCTAACACCTTCGACCCGCAGGTCCAAATGCTGGAAAAACGTAAAAGGACACTGTCAAGGCCATGAATGCCCTCCAAGCATTCACCCTGAGAAGGTCATTTCGTAGCAGCAATACAGGGCAGGTAGCAAGACCACCTCCCCAGACCCTCCTTGCCTCTACCAGAGGCAGCAACAGGCCTACCACCAGCTGGCACCACGGAGTTACTCCATCTGGGCCTACAGTGGCAACAATAACATGGGTAGGGGTAAAGGAGGCTCTAGAAAAGGAATCTTCACCTGCAAACAGTGACTCCACTTGCTTCCCCCTGATCATACGATGACTATCACTGGAAGGCTACAAGATTTCCTCCCTTGATAACAGGAAATCACATCAGACAAGTGGGTGTTAGCAGTAGTTCAGCATGGGAATTTCTTAGAACTTACCACACCACAATTCAACATTCCTCCTCACAGGCACTTTCTCAGCAAGGAACATCTCCGTCTCTTAGAGAAAGAGAAGCAATTGCTCCTTCAAAAGGGTGCTGTCGAATCAGGGTCCAGGCACCAATGGGGCAAAGGAGTGTACTCACTTCACATCCTGTTCCTCAAAAAGGACGGCTTTCTCCAACCCATTCTGGACATCTGGCCCCATAACGAATGCTTTCTTTCAGATCATTTTCAAATGGTGGCCCTGCGGGATGTGATACCACTGCTTCAGCGAGGTGACTGCATAGTGGCATTAGACCTCAGGGACGCCTACTTCCGCACCTCATCTACCCCGCCTACTGACAATAGCTGTTTTTTGGTAAATGGCCTGCATTATCCGTTCAAAGTACTTCGCTTTGTCATCATCACTCCTCAAGGGGTCTTCAGCAAGTGCCTGGCAGTGGTTGCCACCCACTTGAGAGGAGCCATCCACTTTCTCACAATCTTGACGATTAGCTGATCAAGAGTGCCAGCAGCCAACAGTGCTTCCAGCACATAGAGACGATCTCACTTCTCCACAGCCTCAGGTTCACCATACATATTGCCAAATCCCATCTACAACCCCTCCACATCCAACTAGTTCTAGGGGCACTGCTGAAACCTGTCCTCTTCAAAGCCTAACCAAGCCCCCAAAGGTTTGCACCCTTTGGCCAGCTTGTACCCCTTTTTCGTCCACAACATCAACCTCGGTCAGAACTATAATGGGACTGTTGTGTATGGTGGCCTAATGCATCACTATCGTACCCCAAGCCCGGCTACACATGCACCCATTGCAGCAATGCCTTTCAGCACATTGGTCACAGGCAAGGGTCACATGAATGATCTAGTGTTGCTAAAGGCCAACCACCATCACTTTATGAAACGGTGGAAGAGCAACAACTTGTTATAGAGCAGGCCTTTCCTATTCTCAAGTCGCCATTACCACGCACACCTCTCATGCAGGGAAGGGAACTCATCTCAATCAGAACACAGTGCAGGGTGCGTGGACTCCCCAGCAGCAGAGTCATCACATGGATTACCTAGAGTTTCTGGTGATGCGCCTCACTCTCGAGGCTTTTTTACTGCTCATTCGATGCAACGTGGTCCTGGTCAGGACAGACAGCATGACCGCCATCTACTACTTACAAAAGCAGGGGGACACCCACTCGCTGTCTTTTTTGCTGGCTCAGACAATCTAGTATTGATGCTTTCAACTACTGCATTCACTTGATGGAGTATCTAATGGGGATGGACAACAACGGAGCAGACCTGCTAAGCAGTATGCCTCAAGTCCATGAGTGGGAACTCTACCAGTAGGTCTTGCATCAGGCCTTCCAGTGCTGGGGCACTCCCAGTGTAGACTTATTTGCCACCTCCAAGAACGCAAAGTGCCCAAACTACGCCTCCAGGTATGCACACTCGCAGCCAGTGGGCATTGCACTATGGATTCACTGGTCAGGGATCATGCCTCACATATTTCTGCCTCTCCCGCGCCTTTCAGTGGTAGTGTGGAAGATGCAGCAAGCCCTCATCCTGGTGGGCTCCTAGCTGAGCCAGGCAGCCCAGGTATTCGGCCCTGCTAGAGATGTTGATCAGACTACACAAGATGCTCCCCAGCATTCTGGACCTTCTCACCAGGAATCGGGTAGATCAGACATCCAGATCCCAAGCAACTCATTTGAGCGGCCACGCACTTGAGAACTTAGAATGTGGTTACCTGGCTCTCCCCCAGCAGTTCATGGACATCCTGCAGAGGTCCCATAGATTTGCCACACAAGCAGGCTAAGCAGCAAAGTGGAAAACATTTGCCCACTACTGCATCCCTAAGAAACTAGACCCTCTAAGCCTGCCGTCCAGGATATTATTGAAGCAGATGGAACAGGTATTGGCTACCTACTCCACCTCCAGAAGTCGTGCTTTGGTTGGCCAACTTTTAAAAACCTTATTTCAGACATCTGCATCATCCACACGCTAGCCCCATTTTTGTAATGGTGCTGCTTTACAGCCTATGCAGAGCATGTGTATCTATCGCAACACATGCTAGGAATGTTCATAGCATGTAGTGCTGTAGATTCACATGGCCCGTGTGACTGATCACTCACCGTTCTATACTACTCATGCCCACTGGGTGGAAAACAATCTAACATGGAGTCAGTTAAGGGAGTAGTCACTACCTCTGGACTCAAAAGACTTCTTTGAAAAACCAACTTGCAAATGTCTGACCTCAACAATAGATGGCAGGCGCATGCAGTGCATGTGAATATATAGCACTGCATGCTATGAATAGATGCTTGCAGGGTAAGCAATATTTTTCTTGTGTTCTGGAACATACTGAGATTTGTGACAACTCAAGGTCATGATCTTACCCAAGAAAGACTTATAAGTCAAATGTTCAATATGAAAATACAGTGAATGTCTATGGTACCCATGTAATTTATGTGTCATCTCCCAGGGCTGGGTACATTAAACAGGTGACTACCTGGAGCCCCTTAGAACAAAAAAGCATAGTTGTGCACTTGGGAAAGAAAAGGGTGGCCAAAGAGATAGTAATGGCAAATGTTATATAGCATTTCACCTACTGCAATATATTTGTGTATTTGTATGTATGTATGTGAATAAATTCTAGAGTAGCCGCTCTGTAGTTCTAGTTGGGAGTCTCGGAGAGAGGAATTCCTTGGATTTTTGACCATTAATAACTTTGCATCCACTTGACGACTCTCCACGAAACTTTGCAGCCGCATAGCTTTTTCGACATTGGCAGATGGTGCAAAGTTTTGTGGTGATTGGTCAGGGAGGTGCAAAGAAAAAAGGGGTGGTCCCAAACATGTTTTTCCACTAATCCATTTTCCATAGGCTTTTGTATGGCATGTAGCTCAAAAACGGCTGAACGGATTTGAATGCAATTTGGCAGGAATATATTTATGGTGTAGAGATTATCCTTTTGGCTAGTACTGATAGGTTGAGTAGGTATTTTTAACGTTGTAAGATATTTTAACTTACGGATATCTTGCCAGGTAGGTCGCTCCCCCACCACACAGATCCGCCTGTGCTGGCCGCCCGCTGCTGCTGCTGGTAAGATCGCCCTTCCGTTTGTGGCCTCGGTGCCCGTATTGCTTGCTTGTCTCCCCTTTTCCCTTTTGTGCCCCCGCTGCCCCCATTTGAACTGTGCCCGTATTTGTGTCCGCTTTCTCTCCCTTTTCCTTCTGTACCCCTCGCTGCCCCATTTTGAATTGTGCCCGTATTTGTGTCCGCTTTCTCTCCCCTTTTCCTTCTGTACCCCTCGCTGCCCCATTTTGAATTGTGCCCGTATTTGTGTCCGCTTTCTCTCCCCTTTTCCTTCTGTACCCCTCGCTGCCCCATTTTGAATTGTGCCCGTATTTGTGTCCGCTTTCTCTCCACTTTTCCTTCTGTACCCCTCGCTGCCCCATTTTGAATTGTGCCCGTATTTGTATCCGCTTTCACTCCACTTTTCCTTCTGTACCCCTCGCTGCCCCATTTTGAATTGTGCCCGTATTTGTGTCCGCTTTCTCTCCACTTTTCCTTCTGTACCCTCGCTGCCCCATTTTGAATTGTGTCCGTATTTGTGTCCGCTTTCTCTCCCCTTTTCCTTCTGTACCCCTCGCTGCCCCATTTTGAATTGTGCCCGTATTTGTGTCCGCTTTCTCTCCACTTTTCCTTCTGTACCCCTCGCTGCCCCATTTTGAATTGTGCCCGTATTTGTGTCCGCTTTCTCTCCACTTTTCCTTCTGTACCCCTCGCTGCCCCATTTTGAATTGTGCCCGTATTTGTGTCCGCTTTCTCTCCACTTTTCCTTCTGTACCCCTCGCTGCCCCATTTTGAATTGTGCCCGTATTTGTGTCCGCTTTCTCTCCACTTTTCCTTCTGTACCCCTCGCTGCCCCATTTTGAATTGTGCCCGTATTTGTGTCCGCTTTCTCTCCACTTTTCCTTCTGTACCCCTCGCTGCCCCATTTTGAATTGTGCCCGTATTTGTGTCCGCTTTCTCTCCACTTTTCCTTCTGTACCCCTCGCTGCCTCTCGCCATTCCCGCCGCTGCGTCCCCTGCGGCCCCGCCCCTGACTGCCCATTCGCTGCCCCTGCCTCCCAGCTGCTCCTCCCTCCCACCTCCCCATAAATGGCGGCCGCTGCGCGTGAGGTGAGCGACCCTTGACCTTGCCAGGTAGGTCGCTCCCCACCACACAGATCCGCCTGTGCTGGCCGCCCGCTGCTGCTGCTGGTAAGATCGCCCTTCCGTTTGTGGCCTCGGTGCCCGTATTGCTTGCTTGTCTCCCCTTTTCCCTTTTGTGCCCCCGCTGCACCCATTTGAACTGTGCCCGTATTTGTGTCCGCTTTCTCTCCCCTTTTCCTTCTGTACCCCTCGCTGCCCCATTTTGAATTGTGCCCGTATTTGTGTCCGCTTTCTCTCCCCTTTTCCTTCTGTACCCCTCGCTGCCCCATTTTGAATTGTGCCCGTATTTGTGTCCGCTTTCTCTCCACTTTTCCTTCTGTACCCCTCGCTGCCCCATTTTGAATTGTGCCCGTATTTGTGTCCGCTTTCTCTCCACTTTTCCTTCTGTACCCCTCGCTGCCCCATTTTGAATTGTGCCCGTATTTGTGTCCGCTTTCTCTCCACTTTTCCTTCTGTACCCTCGCTGCCCCATTTTGAATTGTGCCCGTATTTGTGTCCGCTTTCTCTCCCCTTTTCCTTCTGTACCCCTCGCTGCCCCATTTTGAATTGTGCCCGTATTTGTGTCCGCTTTCTCTCCCCTTTTCCTTCTGTACCCCTCGCTGCCCCATTTTGAATTGTGCCCGTATTTGTGTCCGCTTTCTCTCCACTTTTCCTTCTGTACCCCTCGCTGCCCCATTTTGAATTGTGCCCGTATTTGTGTCCGCTTTCTCTCCACTTTTCCTTCTGTACCCCTCGCTGCCCCATTTTGAATTGTGCCCGTATTTGTGTCCGCTTTCTCTCCACTTTTCCTTCTGTACCCCTCGCTGCCCCATTTTGAATTGTGCCCGTATTTGTGTCCGCTTTCTCTCCACTTTTCCTTCTGTACCCTCGCTGCCCCATTTTGAATTGTGCCCGTATTTGTGTCCGCTTTCTCTCCACTTTTCCTTCTGTACCCCTCGCTGCCCCATTTTGAATTGTGCCCGTATTTGTGTCCGCTTTCTCTCCACTTTTCCTTCTGTACCCCTCTCTGCCTCTCGCCATTCCCGCCGCTGCGTCCCCTGCGGCCCCGCCCCCTGACTGCCCATTCGCTGCCCCTGCCTCCCGCCTCCCAGCTGCTCCTCCCTCCCACCTCCCCATAAATGGCGGCCGCTGCGCGGTGAGGTGAGCGACCCTTGACCTTGCCAGGTAGGTCGCTCCCCCACCACACAGATCCGCCTGTGCTGGCCGCCCGCTGCTGCTGCTGGTAAGATCGCCCTTCCGTTTGTGGCCTCGGTGCCCGTATTGCTTGCTTGTCTCCCCTTTTCCCTTTTGTGCCCCCGCTGCCCCCATTTGAACTGTGCCCGTATTTGTGTCCGCTTTCTCTCCCCTTTTCCTTCTGTACCCCTCGCTGCCCCATTTTGAATTGTGCCCGTATTTGTGTCCGCTTTCTCTCCCCTTTTCCTTCTGTACCCCTCGCTGCCCCATTTTGAATTGTGCCCGTATTTGTGTCCGCTTTCTCTCCCCTTTTCCTTCTGTACCCCTCGCTGCCCCATTTTGAATTGTGCCCGTATTTGTGTCCGCTTTCTCTCCACTTTTCCTTCTGTACCCCTCGCTGCCCCATTTTGAATTGTGCCCGTATTTGTGTCCGCTTTCTCTCCACTTTTCCTTCTGTACCCCTCGCTGCCCCATTTTGAATTGTGCCCGTATTTGTGTCCGCTTTCTCTCCACTTTTCCTTCTGTACCCCTCGCTGCCCCATTTTGAATTGTGCCCGTATTTGTGTCCGCTTTCTCTCCCCTTTTCCTTCTGTACCCTCGCTGCCCCATTTTGAATTGTGCCCGTATTTGTGTCCGCTTTCTCTCCCCTTTTCCTTCTGTACCCCTCGCTGCCCCATTTTGAATTGTGCCCGTATTTGTGTCCGCTTTCTCTCCACTTTTCCTTCTGTACCCCTCGCTGCCTCTCACCATTCCCGCCGCTGCGTCCCCTGCGGCCCCTTCCCCCTGACTGCCCATTCGCTGCCCCTGCCTCCCGCCTCCCAGCTGCTCCTCCCTCCCACCTCCCCATAAATGGCGGCCGCTGCGCGGTGAGGTGAGCGACCCTTGACCTTGCCAGGTAGGTCGCTCCCCCACCACACAGATCCGCCTGTGCTGGCCGCCCGCTGCTGCTGCTGGTAAGATCGCCCTTCCGTTTGTGGCCTCGGTGCCCGTATTGCTTGCTTGTCTCCCCTTTTCCCTTTTGTGCCCCCGCTGCCCCCATTTGAACTGTGCCCGTATTTGTGTCCGCTTTCTCTCCCCTTTTCCTTCTGTACCCCTCGCTGCCCCATTTTGAATTGTGCCCGTATTTGTGTCCGCTTTCTCTCCCCTTTTCCTTCTGTACCCCTCGCTGCCCCATTTTGAATTGTGCCCGTATTTGTGTCCGCTTTCTCTCCCCTTTTCCTTCTGTACCCCTCGCTGCCCCATTTTGAATTGTGCCAGTATTTGTGTCCGCTTTCTCTCCACTTTTCCTTCTGTACCCCTCGCTGCCCCATTTTGAATTGTGCCCGTATTTGTGTCCGCTTTCTCTCCACTTTTCCTTCTGTACCCCTCGCTGCCCCATTTTGAATTGTGCCCGTATTTGTGTCCGCTTTCTCTCCACTTTTCCTTCTGTACCCCTCGCTGCCCCATTTTGAATTGTGCCCGTATTTGTGTCCGCTTTCTCTCCCTTTTCCTTCTGTACCCCTCGCTGCCCCATTTTGAATTGTGCCCGTATTTGTGTCCGCTTTCTCTCCCCTTTTCCTTCTGTACCCCTCGCTGCCCCATTTTGAATTGTGCCCGTATTTGTGTCCGCTTTCTCTCCACTTTTCCTTCTGTACCCCTCGCTGCCTCTCACCATTCCCGCCGCTGCGTCCCCTGCGGCCCCTTCCCCCTGACTGCCCATTCGCTGCCCCTGCCTCCCGCCTCCCAGCTGCTCCTCCCTCCCACCTCCCCATAAATGGCGGCCGCTGCGCGGCCGCGCCAAAGGCGCGCCTAAGGCAAGCCCGTCTGCGCCCGTCCGCGCCTGGACCGCGCCCAGCGCCAAACCCCCTGGCCCCCGCAGCAGCCAACCCACCCACCGGACTTACGACACCGCCACCCTCAACGCACTCAACACCGGCCGCATCCCCGGCTGCCACCGTGCCACCCCAGGACGCACCCACGGACCCTTCGCCTGCCAATCCTGCAAGTTCTCCTGCCTCCGGACCTGCACCACACCCGCCAAGCCGAGCACCAGCAGCAACCACCTGAAGTGCTTCCTGCTCAACACCCGCTCCGTCCACAGACACGCCGTGGAACTTTGGAACCTGCTCGACTCCACATCACCAGACGTCGCTTTCCTCACGGAAACATGGATGAACGCCTCCTCAGCGCCCGACATCGCCATCGCCATCCCGGACGGATACAAGATCACCCGAAGGGACCGCGCAAACCAGACAGGAGGAGGCATCGCCATCGTCCACAAGAACACCATCCGCATCACGACCAACTCCGACAACACCTTCACAGCCGGCGAACACCTGCACTTCCAGATACACACCGACCCCAAGACCACCCTCAGAGGCACCCTCATCTACAGACCCCCAGGACCACGCACACAATTCAGCGAAGACATCGCCGACCTCATCAGCCCGCACGCCCTCCCTCGGCTGACTACATCCTCCTTGGGGACCTCAACTTCCACCTAGAGAACAACAACGATCGCAACACCACCACCCTGCTGGACAACCTCGCCAACCTCGGACTCAAGCAACTGGTGACCACCCCCACACACCTCGCCGGCCACACGCTTGACCCCGTCTTCTCCTCCAGCAAGGACATCTCCTTCAGCCACACCACCGGACTCCACTGGACAGACCACAGCTGCGTCCACTTCAGCTTCAGCAGGATCACCACGCACCACCACCCGCAACAGTTTCCGCGCAGAAGCTGGAACAAGATCACCACCGACCAACTCACCACATCCCTGAGCCAGAACCCTCCCGCCAGCTCAACGAACCCCAACCAAGCCGCCAGCAACCTCACAAGATGGATCACCAACTGCGCAGACGACCTCGCCCCATTGAAGACCCCCCAGTCAGACCCGGCAACAAGAAAGCATCCTGGTTCACCGACGAACTCAAGATATCCAAGAAGAACTGCCGGGCCCTCGAGAAAGCATGGCGCAGAGACCCGACTGCAGACAACATGACCACCCTCAAGCACGCCACCCGAAAACACCACCAGCTGATCCACACCACCAAGAAAACCGCATTCAAGGAACGACTGGACAACAACGCCCACAACAGCAAGGAACTCTTCATCATCGTCAAAGAACTCTCGAACCCCAGCGCCGGAAACAACGACATCACTCCCTCGCAAGACCTCTGCAACTCGCTCGCCTCGTTCTTCCACAGCAAGATCGCAGACATACACTACAGTTTCAGCACACAGCCGACGTACCCTACGACCGTTCCAACGCCCCCACCTCCACCCTCCGAGCCTGGACCCCTATCAACACCGAAGACACTATCCGCACGATGAACTCCATCCACTCCGGATCACCAACCGACCCCTGCCCTCACCACGTCTTCAACAAGGCCGACGCCGTCATCGCACCCCACCTCCGGGACATCATCAACACCTCCTTCGTCACCGCCACCTTCCCAGAGAGCTGGAAGCACGCCGAACTCAGCGCCCTACTGAAGAAACCGTCAGCAGACCCCACCGACCTCAAAAACTACCGCCCCATCTCGCTCCTTCCTTTTCCTGCCAAAGTCATCGAGAAGACCGTCAACAGACAACTGGCCGCCTTCCTCGAGACGAATGGATCCCTCGACCACTCGCAGTCCGGCTTCCGGGCCAACCACAGCACCGAGACCGCCCTCATCGCAGCTACCGACGACATCCGAGCCCTGCTCGACAACGGGGAAACAGCGGCCCTCATCCTCCTGGACCTCTCCGCAGCGTTCGACACAGTCTGCCACCGCACCCTAGTGCAACGCCTGAACAACGGCGGAATCCAAGAGAAGGCACTGGAGTGGATCATCTCCTTCCTCGCCGGAAGAACCCAGAGAGTCCGCCTCCCCCGTTCAGTTCCGAGGCCACCGAAGTCATCTGCGGCGTACCACAAGGATCATCACTCAGCCCCACCCTCTTCAACGTCTACATGAGCCCCCTCGCAGCCATCGCACGCCAACACAACCTCAACATCATCTCCTACGCCGACGACACCCAGCTGATCCTCTCCCTCACCAACGACCCCACAACCGCCAGAACCAACCTACATGAAGGGATGAAGGACGTAGCCGAGTGGATGAGGAACAGCCGCCTGAAACTGAACTCAGATAAAACGGAAGTCCTTATCCTAGGATCATCACCCTCCGCCTGGGACGACTCCTGGTGGCCCCCTGCCCTGGGCAACGCACCCAAACCAACGGACCACGCACGCAACCTGGGCTTCATCCTGGACTCCTCCCTCTCAATGACCCGACAAATCAACGCCGTCTCCTCGTCTTGCTTCAACATCCTACGCATGCTGCGCAAGATCTTCCGGTGGATCCCCACCGAAACCAGGAAGACGGTCACCCAGGCCCTCGTCACCAGCCGACTGGACTACGGCAACTCCCTCTACGCCGGAACCACAGCCAAACTTCAAAAAAGACTCCAACGCATCCAGAACGCCTCAGCTCGACTCATCCTGGACATCCCCCGACACAGCCACATCGCCGGACACCTGAGAGACCTGCACTGGCTCCCCGTCAGCAAGAGAATCACGTTCCGACTCCTCACCCACGCACACAAAGCTCTCCACAACCAAGGCCCCAGATACCTCAACGACCGTCTGACCTTCTACACTCCCACCCGCCAGCTACGATCGACCAACCACGCCCTCGCCGCCGTCCCCCGCATCCGAAGAGCCACAACGGGAGGAAGATCCTTCTCCTACCTGGCTGCCAAGACGTGGAACTCCCTACCCATCCACCTCCGCCTTACCCAAGACCACCTCTCCTTCAGGAAGCAACTCAAGACCTGGCTGTTCGAACAGTAGCGGACCCCCCTCCCCAAGCGCCTTGAGACCCTCCGGGTGAGTAGCGCGCTATACAAAT